>JAMBUR020000011.1:0-621374 GCA_023721895.2 Talaromyces albobiverticillius | reverse complement strand
TGTCATCCGGCGCATCCTTTGCCCTTTGATGTCCAAAATATCCCATTGACCACCGCATTCCACACGTGGTCTCTCACCACATATATATAGAGAGAGAGAGAGTGCATTATACCCTAATACGTCCCCTATCGGGGCCCTTCCAGGGTCGCCGGCGGCCAAGAGGCAGCAGGCAGGCTACGCTACTACTAATACAACCCTAATCCAACAGTACAGAGAGAGAGAGAGAGAGATTGCATTATACCCTAATACAGCTGCCAACGGCAGCTCTTCCAGGGTCACCGGCGCCCTGAGGCGGCGGCGTAGCTACGCTGCTGCTACTAACCAACTAACCAACTAACCAACTAACCAACTAACCAACTAATCAACAGAGTCCACGGCACACTGCCGTACATCAAAAAGCAAGCCCGTAGGCAGTGTCCACCCCGATCAACCCCTATAACCAAGCCTCGTAGCCGCCGCCAAAGCCTACCGCCAAGGGAACTCATCGCACTGATTCTTTGCGGGCTCACCAGGCAACGCAGGGAAGCAGGCTCCGGCCGCAACGTCCCGTCGTCATCGTCATTGTCAGTGTACAAAGGGAACTCGTCAACAGGCCCTTTACAAGCTCAGCCAGTTGATGCAAAGTAGTTAGACAAATCAGAATTCAAATCATATTTCCAAGTCTAAAATCCATTCCAATCCCACGTAGTAATCCTCACAGTAAACCCCCGTAGCCGCAGCTCCAGCTCAGTAACCACACCACCTTGTACTCAACCAAGCGCCGGTAGTTCGTCTTCGAGTAAGCATCGCAGCCGAGGAATTGGGAGGACTCCAGGGCCAGGTGCACCAATTGCGCCGGGGTGTAGTTGTCAGAAATAAGGGCTAGCCTTTTCGTCGACGGCTTGCAATCCCCCTCTGCGTACTATCGGGCACGCAATTCTTCGTGTTGCATGGCACTGCTTGCAGTGATCGGACCTATCCTAAGTGTTAGTGACTGCCCCGGGCTGACTCCCACGATCATCGTCCTTCTCATTGACGATCTCTTCCGGTGACCTCATTCTAGATCTTTGATCAATCGCCACTCAACTCACTGATTTTGTTGTAATGGGTGAGTGCTCTGAATCGCTTGATTGCTCTCTGTGCCTGTCGCTTCTTCTAGAAATAGTTGCAGCGTATCTCTAGTGGAGCCTTGATGTGGTGTAGTTGTTGATATTTAGTAATCTCTCGCTTGGCTCTCCAGGCTTTCTTCTGGAGGTCCCGGCATCTGGTGTTGAAGCCTGGTCGTGAAAGTGCGGTGGGTCGTCTCCATGGTACAGTGGCTTCCACAGCCGATTAAATTGCGCTGATAGTTTGTGCAACTAGATTATCGATGTCCTCTGGCGTGCATTTCTCTAGCACTGTTGTTGGTAGTAATGTCTGAGTAGCTGCCCGGAACTTGGCCGCGTCGCAGGCTTTCCAATCTCTGGTCAGTGGCTGTTGATTAGTATCGATTTGGAGGTCAATTCGGGTCTCTATAGGCAGGTAATCGGACTCTCCAGGCACGTCTTCAGCGACTCGGATATACTCCACTGTCTCCTGTATGGACCAGGACGTGATGCTGAGATCGATAGTAGAACCTCGCGGCAGAGAGACAATGTCGCGTTCTGTGTCTTTCTCCTCGATCCGTGGTGGCCTGGTGATCATTCCACGTGGTGTATTAACGGCCAGCGCGTACTCACCGAGTAGTGTTTTGAGTTCGTCTGCGCGTGCCACGTTGGTACCTGTCCGTTGGGATAATACACTGGACACTCCTTCCTCATTGGTACCGCTCCAGAGTGGATCATGAATGTTGAAATCTCCGACGATAACGTGGTCACATTCAGCGCCGATCTCCGCACAGCGTTGAAGCGCACTGCGGAGCGAGGTGATCCCATAGTTGTTAGTGGCAGACTCTATTGTGGGATTCTCGTCCTCTGGGGTTGATCTCCGGTGTGTGTAGCCAGGCGGGTTATACACATTGTGGACGTAGACCCTGGGAGATTCGTCTGCGTTCTGAATGCAAATGGTATTTGTGAATTGATCCGCGTACACAGGGAACCATTTCAGGTCACGCTTCACATACGTACACACTTTGGGAACTGCTGGTCTATCTACTGTCACCTAAAGCAGCTTGAATATAGCATAGGTCTTGTGGGGGTAGTGTGTGGTGTCAGCCTCTGAGTTGATCTATGGCTCTTGGATAGCTAGGATATTGTATTTCTCAATTGATTGATCTCGGAGTAATACTGTCATAATGATGTTGTTTGATCTCTTGATGTTATACTGGAGGATATTCAGCTGGTGACTGGTCTTTGGACTTGGTGGTGGCGCTTCCACTGCAATCTCAGCTGGCGGAAGAGGGGATTGGTCGATTCTCCTTGTTGTTGATGAGCTCTCTGAGTTCGTCGATGTTGTCAAAGCCCTTGAAATCGTCGAGGGTGAGCCCTGAGGCGAGTAGTCGTTGGAGTTCATCAAAGTCGGCCTCATATTGGTCTCGGATTGGGCCCGGTGGGAGGTCGGAGATGCGTTTTCGGTTACCCGTGAGTCCTCTAGCAAGCAAGCTAGAGAAGACGGTGCCTCGCTTTCCTTTTCTCCGTCCACGACATTTTCGGACCCACCTTGATCGTGCAGTTTTTGTGACTGGAACCGGGACCATCGGCATCTTTGTTAGAGGCCTTTGGTCGTTTTGGTGTTCGATTTACCGCGTTTGGTACTTTGGATAATGCTTTTCGTTTGGTCGATTGCGGTGCCGATGACTGGGGCACAAATAGTGGTGAGGAAACTGGTTGGCGTGGGATAGCGCGTGTACCACCTTGTGAGCTCTGGCTCATAATAAACTTTTTTTTTTTCGATTTATCTGTTTAAACGTTCTTATATTTTTTCTATTTAAAACAAAACCTAATGTTCCTATAAGAAATAAAAATATTGAAAAATTCACTGAGCTCGTCGGCTGACTCCGAATCATCTGTGTGGTATGTTTGATCGGAGTCACCTGGTTCAATTATTAACACATTTTCTGATGTTGACGTGTCATCAAAGACAGTTGGCTTGCTGACTATCAATACAGTACGCTTGCGTACCTGTTTAGGCTTGCGGCTTTGAAATATAAATATTCAGAGATCAACTATCAGAAGGGATAGTCTATAGTCATTGCGATATCATCAAACAATAGGGCTACATTTGGAATTGCAAGGTAAATGCCGCATACTCCCCAGTCTTTTGCGACAGTGTCGTAGCGGATGAGGGTTTAAACGGAAATAGGGTTGCGGAGCTGAACAAGGAAATAGCTTCAGCGTTTCCTAATTAGAAAGTTCGCTTAGGTATCAAGGGATCATAAAAGCAGTTCTAACGCACGGAGCAAAGCTTCCGCTTCCTTCTTTCTTTTCCATGTCCAATATTCTCGTACTTTAGCACCTAGATAGGTTGAGATAGCTCAGCTAGCCAGGCGGCTGCTGTCACACCATTTCTCTTTCTCTTATTTGTTCTACAGTACATCTCCGTATATTTTCTATACGATCTACTGAGTAAATTGAAAATGCTTAATTCTTTTTTGCCACCGCGATATAGATTCATCCGCTACCTAGCGCAAGGAACCTTAAATTAAATCGAATTCTGTACTATAATAAAACATTTGAGTAGGCCAAAAGTCTCGAATATCGACGAAAAAAAGCTACATTGAGAAGACGGCCGATCCCGACTCATAAAGTACAAGCTGATTAAAGTGAATTCCAATCTCTTTCAAAAGCTGCAGTGAATGAAATGGCTGGGGATTCTAAGCGCGTACATAATGCCCGTTGCTTTCCAGTGCTATTCGGATATGGGCGGCAGATGTTCTGGCACCCTAATGCGATGCAAGGCTATGTGCAACTCGAACTATGTTCCATATCTATTCCTCGTTCAGTGAGTGATGTCCATAAGTTGAAAAAAGGGGACAACCTCACCTGTCGGCCATTTAATCGTACTTCACAGAAGCGGGCTAGATCAGCTTCCTCGACATCAGCGTCAATCGACTGAAGAAAGTTAGAGAATATATCCTTCCTTTTCGATTGATTCAAGTCCTCATAGCGCACTTTGAGATGAATACGATCGAGGATAGCTTTATGTTGGTTCGGAGCGCGTTGTGAAAGCCCATTGGCTGTCTCGTCTAACCAACAAACCAACAAAGGTTTTCGCACTGCCTTCTGAATACGGATGATTTCACGAACTAAAACATGCCGCCAAACTACACTCGGAAGGCCTTCCTAGAGCCTTACCGTGGGGGCCATTTTCTAAAAGTCACTATTGGAGCTAGGGCTTATTTGTTCATATATATATATATATTTTAACAATTTCCTAGTTTTCCTCTAACATCTAGACCCATCTTTTGCGGTAGATATCGCAATGCATTCGCTCTCATCGTCTAACTATGGACGGCTGCGAAAGAAGGCCGTGATCTCGACGGTGGCAGCTTTAGCAATAATGACTATGCTGCTTCTCTGGTCTAGCAGTGGCATTGACACGACGTATGAAACCAACCCTCATTATTTGGTGGGAGGAGAGAAAAGCTGGGTATTGAAAATGTTTTTTTTTTGACAGTTCCGCCTATAAGTATACGCAGCATGTAACTGCAGCACCACCGTCGCTGGAATCACCAACAAAACCCTCAATGGCATCGACTCACACGTGTCCCGAATCATTACGCGGAATCTGCGACCTTATAAAGCCCCTTGTCCATCCCGTTGCTGCTGAAAGCTTTACTAGCCGGACGGGTAAAGTTTACGAGCTTCCGTCAAAGAGCCCGAGGTTTACTCACTCTCTAGGAAAGAAAATCCTTATCCTCGACGTGGAAAATCGTGGTCTCAATAGCTCGGGCGGGCTGCTGGACAAAGAGAAGCCTTCAACCGATGAATTGCACGGTCTGACTTTCGGGAGGCTGAACCACTATATATTTGGTTAGTATGCGTCGAGGAGTAAGTAATATATAGAGCTAACATTCTCTTTGTGAAGCTATGCTCCATGGATATGACTACCAACTCGTGCAGACACCCGTTGACCCTGTCTACCAGGGGGGATGGCATAAAGTCCCAGCAATACGCCAGGCTATCAAGACATATGACTGGGTGGTGTGTATGGATGGGGATGCTATATTCACACACCTGCATTTACCGTTTGAATGGCTTATGAATCGCTGGGAGATTTCGCCCGATAAAACATTGTCCTTGGCGTTAGACCCCGATACTAGCCCTATCTTTTTCAATGGGAAAGGAGATATCAACCTCAACTCCGGCTTCATGATTGCACACCAAACTCCTCACAGTGAAGAGTTCCTTGACGCATGGATGACGTGTCCAGATGAGACGCGGTACGAAGGCTGCGCGAAGTGGAGGTCACAACATACGCATGATCAGGCTGTCCTGGACGAATATCTTCGATATGACTATCCGGATGAAATTAAAGCTCTATCCTGCACTGAAGCAAACCGCTATCCAGGCTCTGGCGATTGTGAGGGTGAGTTCGTTTCCCATTACTGGCCTTTCAAGGAAATGCTTCCGGGCGGAGCGAAGGAAGTGCTCGCTCAATATTTCTTCCCACCTCTGCAACAGGCCTTCTCTCACGATGGAGATCAACTAGTGATCCCTCCACCTCCTGGAACAGTCGCTCTCGTATGATGGAAATGAACTAGTGGACCCTCCAGGGGAATAGTGGGTTCCAGGAAACTATCAAGGACCAAGATCTTCATGAGATCACTCGAGGACAAATGTGCTAAATATGGGGACTGTGAGATTCACATTCTTTATGTTTTTTTTGTTACAGTATATCTCTTACTTTAATAGCACACCTGCCATGTAACAATATATAATATTCTCCAGTTCCATTCTGTGCTAGAACATTATATTATGTTCACTTCAATCTCCCACTTGCGTTGTTGTGCACATAAAGCGGCAGGCCGCACACACTAATCCGGAAAGCAAGCACCCAAGAATCTACAAAGAGTCAAAGGCTACCTAGATAACAGAGGGCGAGACGGGGGGTGCCTGTCCCAATCTAGTTCGTGCGGCTGCCGCTATAAGGTGCGGCATGTGAGCGACCAGGATGCCGCAGCGGCGGCCACGTAGGCGGCATTCAAGGGTTCAGAGATGGCAGCCTTGTCACTGTCTTGCTTATGATTGGTATTTAGATCTCGGTTAAACCTGCTCATTTTTCGAAAGTGCCAAGCGGTCTTGGACAGGCTTTCTGCCTTGCGAGTTGCCTTGTCCGCTTATGTAAACAAATAAAGCGAGAAAAAACTAACGTAATCCACCCCCGAACCGCCGCCACCACCGACCCGCCACTTTTCTCCGGAAAACGCGCTCTATATTAATTTCAACCCGAAATTTCAACCCGAAATAATAATTATATACAAAAAATTAATTACTAGTACGATTAGGGCATTGAGGCCTTCTATGCCCGAAAATTCCACACTCACTACATTGAAATTGGCGGCGTACACGCGGTTGAGAGGGTGGAAGCTCAGGCTCGGCCGGAGCAGCAGTAGTAGGTTGAGATGCTTCAACTGGCCTATTTATAAGTGCCTGTGCTTCCTCTCTAGTAATTCCTTGCTCATGAGATATCTGTTTTTTAGATCGCGTACGCTTTTGTTTCTCTTTCTCATGTGCAGCGCGTAAATCGTGAACTTCCTTCCGTATAATAAGAAGCTCATTAATACTAGTCTCATAGGCCTTTGACATGCGGCTAATTGCTTCATCAATCACCTCAGATGGACTCCGCGTACGCCGACTGATTCGTCGCTTAATCGTACTTAATTGTCGCTTAAATTGACGCGGATTTTGAGGTGTTTGAAGGCAGGAGGATTGAGAATCGCTAGGTGGATGAGGAGGTGGTGTTGGGGTCTTCAATCGGATAGTAAGTTGTTGATAAACTCGCTCTGGATCCAATGGCACTAATCCAGTTGCTTTAAAGCCATTCCGAATAGTCTCAGTTTTATATGCCATCGTACGGGCCTCCGGAAATGCAGTAAGAAAGTCGATTTTATCAATATGATTGAAGCCGAGTCTCATCCGCTGCTCAACAAGCTTTCCATATTGTCGTTTTAAAACTGCAAAACAGCCAACATCAAGAGGCTGTACAAGATGTGAGGAATGTGGAGGCATGCAGATTGGAATAATCTTATTCTCAGTGCATGTACAATCAAATTTGGCAGTTAAATGGCTTCCATGGCCATCAAGAATTAACATTCGATATTGTCCGATATCCAGCCATTTGTATGAGGAATAAAGTGATTAATGAGCCAATCCATGCCAATCTAATCTATTGTCCACCTATTATCACTAATATTGATCTTTCAATCATCTAGAAGGGTCTCAAACCAGCCTTCCTGGGAGTATTTTGTAGCTTTAAAGATCACGTACGAGGGCAAGGCCCAGCCAGTAGAGTTGACTGCCTCAATTGCAGTTACCCATTCTCGATTACCAGATTGTAGTAGATGTGGACGGCCATATCAATCGCTTCCAGTAATAACCTTTGCGCTTGCACAGAGGCCCATTGCAAAGCCAGTCTCATCAAAGTTATAGATATCCTCTGTCAGGATTCCATACTGGGTTATAGCCTCTCGTACGCGATCAAAATACTCCTCAATTAGCTTCAGATCTTCGCATTTAGCACACTCATAGTTATATCTCCGTGAAAACCGTGTTTTTAGCTCTGAGCGACGTTTAACCAGGTTAAAAACCCAGTTCTCGCCGACTATTTGATTTCCATGTTAGGAAAGAAGAACATTGGCCATATCTCGTACCATAGAAGGCCAGGGAGGTAATCCTCGCTTATCTAGATCTAATATCCATTTTATAAGTGATTCCTCTTTATTTTTAGTCAATTTATGACTATTGGCGCGTGTTTGAGATCTTTGTTGAACACCCTTCAATCTGCGCAAAAGTGTTGTCCGAGGAATATTAGAAATCTTTGCTGCTCGTCCAATATTGGGAATTTTTTTATTCTGTAAATCGGAAATTGCTAATAGAATTCGTCCTTCTTGTTCCTTAGAATTTGATTGATTTTTATTGCAAATTGGTGGCATATTGACGCGTTGAATTATAGATAATTAATATAGAGCGCGGTTCTCGGAGAAAAGTGACCACTCGGGTGTGGATTACGTTAGTTAACTAACGTAATCGGTAAGCCACCCGCCCATGTAACTAAGCCACCCGCCCACCTCCGTCGGAAATGCGCTCTATATTGATTTCAACCCTCAATTTCTAACCCGAAATGATAACTATATACAAAAAATTAAGTACTAGTACGATTAGGGCATTGAGGCCTTCTAAGCCCGAAAATTCCACACTCACTACATTGAAATTGGCGGCGTACACGCGGTTGAGAGGCCGGGAGCTCTGGCTCGGCCGGAGCAGTAGAAATAGATTGAGATGCCTCAATCTGGCCTTGTACGAGTGCCTGAGCTTCCTCTCTAGTAATCCCTTGCTCATGAGTTATTCTTTTTATAGATCTTTGACGCTTTTGCTTTTCTTTCTCGTGTGCAGCCCGGAAATCATGAACTTCCTTCCGTATAATAAGAAGCTCATTAACACTGGTCTCGTAGGCCTTTGACATGCGGCTAATTGCTTCATCAATTACCTCAGATGTGTGAAATCATACAGCTCCCCGTCATCGCCATCATCATCATTACCATCTCGGCTTGCAGCGTTTGCAACTTCGACAACGTGTGCTGCAGGCCATGTATTTTCCCAGATCGTCAATCAGATTTCCAGGGGAAGGGATCCTAAATTAATTTGGAGAGGGCTTCCCAAATCTCCTCCTGATCTTTGCCGTTTGCGAACGGCTTCAGAGAAATATGGCTAATCGATAAAAATATATTAAGGAGTTGTGGACATCACCACTTCCACTACTGCCCTATGCCCACTCTGTGCAGCCAGTATAGTGGGGTCTGGCCCCAATAATCCACTGAATCCACTGCAGCACCTCCCTCAATCAGTACCTTTGCTACTGCCTCATGCCCCCTCTGTGCAGCCAGTGACAGCGGGGTCTGGCTATGCTTATCAACTAAGTCCACTGCAGCACCTCCCTCAATCAGTACCTTTGCTACTGCCTCATGCCCCATCCGTGCAGCTAATAACAATGAGGTCAAGCCATATTTATCAACTAAGTCCACTGCAGCACCTCCCTCAATCAGTATCTTTGCTACTGCCTCATGCCCCATCTCTGCAGCTAGTGACAGCGGGGTCTGGCCATTTTCATCCACTGAGTCCACTGTAGCACCTCTCTCAATTAGCATCTTTGCTACTGCCTCATATCCACTCCGTGCAGCTAGTGATAGCGGGGTCTGGCCATATATATCCTTTAAGTTCAATGCAGCACCTTTCTCAATCAGCATCTTTGCTACTGCCTCATGCCCTCTCCGTGCAGCCCATGAAAGCGGTGTCTGGCCATGTTTATCCACTGAGTCCACTGTAGCACCTCTCTCAATCAGCATATTTACTACTGCCTTATACCCCATCTCTGCAGCTAGTGACAGCGGGGTCTGGCCATTTTCATCCACTGAGTCCACTGTAGCACCTCTCTCAATCAGCATCTTTGCTACTGCCTCATGCCCACTCCGTGCAGCTGATAATAGCAGGGTCTGGCCATTTTCATTGAATAAGTCCACTGCAGCACCTCTCTCAATCAGCATCTTTGCTACTGCCTCATGCCCGCTCTTTGCAGCCAGTAATAGTGGGGTCTGGCCATGTCCGTCCACTAAGTCCATTGCAGCACCTCTCTCAATTAGCACATTTACCACCGCCTCATGCCCACTCCATGCAGCCAGTGATAGTGGGGTCTTACCCCAATAATCCACTGAATCCACTGCAGCACCTCCCTCAATCAGTACCTTTGCTACTGCCTCATGCCCCCTCTGTGCAGCCAGTGACAGCGGGGTCTGGCCATGTCCGTCCACTAAGTCCATTGCAGCACCTCTCTCAATTAGCATATTTACCACCGCCTCATGCCCGCTCTGTGCAGCCAGTGACAGCGGGGTCTGGCCATCTTTATCCACTGAGTCTACCACAGCACCTCTCTTAATCAGCATCTTTGCTACTGCCTTATGCCCGCTCTGTGCAGCCAGTGACAGCGGGGTCTGGCCATATATATCCTTTAAGTTCAATGCAGCACCTTTCTCAATCAGCATCTTTGCTACTGCCTCATGCCCTCTCCGTGCAGCCCATGAAAGCGGTGTCCGGCCACACACATCCTCCATGTCTAAATTCAACACTGTCGAACTTAGGTGCAGCAGGATTTTTCGAAGACCAAAGAAAGCTGCGATATGAGTAGGCAAAACAACAGGATTCGCCTTGTACGAATTATCAAAGTACATTGCTCTGTACAAGAGGTGCAAGCTCACGGAATGCTTTGTGCCATTGGCAAGGTATTCTTTACCAAATTCGAATGCTGCACCTGGCAATTCTTCACTATTTCGAAGATGGTGGCCCCACTGCTTAGCAGCATAGCGCAAAATTGTAACTTTCCTGTGCTTTTGCTTCGGTCCCTCTCCAGCTACCAAAGGTGGGAATTTTAGAAAGGTAAGGCAAGTAAGTGCGATTTTGCTGTGCCATTGTGCTTTATTGAGATTGAATATCTCGTTTTGCTGAAGGAGGTATTCTTGAAGAGAGTAATGAACCAAACGGACAGTGGATGTCTCTTGGTCAATCACTGCCAGACCATGACAGCAGTTTAGCAGTGTCTCCCTAACAGGTATACCCCTTGGGTCAAAACAAGTGTCACCATCGTGAATTGCAAGTAAGCATAATAGCTCGTTAATGGTAAGTGGCCGTTCTGCTAAATGAATCCACGCAATGATCTTCGCCGCCCGCTCTGATAGTGCAACCGCCTGCTGCTGTATTCTAGTCATTGTTCCAGCGAAGGCTTCTCCAAGATTTGACGGCAATTTTTTCAAAGCTTCTTCACGATCACGTAAGGATGTAGCTTGAAGGACGGCACGGATTTGCAATATCGGCAGTAGAAATCTAGTACATCATTATTATTAGTACTGCCAGTGATGCTAGGCGTGGGCTACACTTACATTCCCTCAGCCGAGTCGACAACTTTCTCAAAAATGTTCCTTCTCAGCCTCTCATCCATGGCTTTAGGTTCAGTATCATTGGGGCCACCGATTTCATGTTCGATAAACAGTCCAATATCGCGTTCGTGAGCCTTAATTGTAATAATGCTATGTTCCCCTTTGAAGTATTCCTGAACAGTTTCCTGGACATGGGGACGACCAGTGAGAAATATCTGTATCGAAGAAGGCCCTTCATGCAAGCACTCTAAAAGGCGCCGCAGGTCTTTTAGTTCATCAAGTCCGTCAAGACAAACATATACTTTGCTGAACTGTGCACAAGTGATATGAAAAAGTTTGTTTGCATCTTCCAAGCTCAATGGTTTCTTTTGGCTGACCCGATCCTCGTACAGTTTGAAAACCGCTTCTGGTATTTCGGGTAAAAATCTTAGTAGTTGCGTTACTACTGCGCCAAGAATGTTTTCTGTCGTCTGTTCTTCCTGGTCTCTATAGTCACAGTACATGTATCCGAGCCCTACTTTCGATCCAGGGACCTTGTGTTCTGTTAAATTATCAATCACAAGAGACCTATTTTAGGCTGTCAGTCTATTTAGTAAAGAAAGGTTTACCTCCTTCTCCAACTTACGAGATTATAGTTTTCCCAGCTCCTGGGTCTCCATAGCAGCATAGCATTTGACACTTTGCTATTTTGGGGGACCAATCGAGGAATTTAGGGTCATCAAGCAACCACGTGCCTGTGTCTTTAACCCGCGTCTTTTGGTTCTCGAAGTGTCGGGCCGATGGACTCAGTGGAGACAGCCATTCAAAAATAGCGTGCTGCTTTTGATTTTGATCTTGTTGCTTCTGACCCAGATGAATCTCTTTCAAAGTCCATTTTATTTCCTGAACTATACATCCGAATCAGCAAGAGAGTACATTAGTTGGCAATAAATTAAATGATCATTAATATATCGTGTGTTTGCCCCTGTCTACAACATGATAATGGACACTAACCATCATTGAGCACCTCCTTGATGGCGTCCTTGATGAGACGGTCTCCCTGGACCTCGCTTGGCTGGACAATAAGCAGAAGTTCCTTGGCATAGGCTGCCGCTACCGCCGCTGCGTGCTCTTGCCACGCCTTGTTCTTGTGGGAATCTGAGTAGTCGCAGATACCCCGGATTACCAAACACGGAACATTGTTTACAATCCCAGCCGCCTCCATTTCAACGCAGAGAATATTGCCGCCGAGGTCCTTGTTCAGCTTGTCCCGAGCTTTTGCATCTTTGATGACCTGATTCCCGGACGCGATGAGACCGTAATGCACGCGCATATCCCGGGGGTTCCTTTTCACCACCTTAGTTCGATCACAGGCTCGACAACTATCCTCTTCTTCGTCCTCTTCGTCCTCTTCGTCCTCTTCGTCCTCTTCGTCGCCGTCATCATCACCGTCCTCTCCTTTGGCGTTTGTGTCCGGCTTGACTGGATTGACATGATCGTAGCTTGCCTTAAACAATATGTCCACGAGTGAATCCGATCTCAAATACTTCTCCGCCGCTTTGGGGTATCTGTTCCTGAACTCATTAAGGTGCTCGGGGATTTTCGACCCGTTCAGTTCATTGTCCGTTTTCAGCTTGCTCAAAGCTGTAAGCAGAGCTTTGGGTGGATTGTCGAGTACGCCAGTTCGCTCGAATTCGCCTCCTTGTTTTGTCTTCCCCAAGTCCCACTGCACCACGCCGGGAGACTGGTCCTCAGGTCTACCGACCACGACATCGCCAAGCCGCACTTTATTTGACGGAATGCCGCCTCCAATTCCCACCATAAGGCAGGATCTGACAGAGGGGAATGTTCCAGCCAACAGGGTCACGACGTTTGCTGCCGCATTTGTGCCGTATCTGCCTTCTGGGAGACACGCGATGACGATGTTGTGCTTGCTGATAGATCCAAGGGTGTACGTGTTACTGTCATGATGTGGCTTTGGCAGATCGCCATGTCTGATGTCTAACATGGCAGTCGCCGCAGTCTGCTCCTTCGACAAGGCGCAAACCCATCCCACAGTATAGTCGCCATGAGTTTTAGTCTCAAGCTCCTTGGTAGCCATCTGCGCAGATAGCGGGACTTTTGAGCAGATAAAAGCGGGGTTAGATGTAATGAAATACTGTTCTGAGTATGTAACTGAGGGGAGGTGAAAAGTGTCTGGACTAAGAAAAACGTGGAAAAAGTTGTGGAGTCAGTCGTTTTATCTGAATGATTTATTTACGGGTTGCTCTTATTTAGGGTGGTGGCCATATTTCTCTATGGTGGGGAGAGGGGTCGCTCATATTTAGGGAGAAGTTAATCGGGTTCTCGTGGAACGGGTGTCTAAATAATTAGCGCCCGTGCAATTTTACCAAAAAAGTCTTGGAAGTGGGGATCAGGTAAGTCAAATTTGGAATAGTTAGTATGGACTCACCTGGTCCCCACTTCCAAGACCAGGTTCCCAAAAGGGTTTAGTTGCCGTCTTAAGTAGCATGTGCGACGGATACCCTAAGATTCCCAAAGCGGTATGGCTCCCACTTGATATAATTAGGGCATATCCTTCGCATATGGATTGCCGAAAGCGGAGTAGTTCCCGCACGATATGTAAGCAAAACCAAAACATAGTTAGTTAACTAACTAATACTTCCTGGCTGGTGGTGTATGTATGGATAAATTAATGCACTAGCCAAAACAAGTTAGCTCAGTAATGAGCCGTCACAGCCGATGAAGATATGTACACTTCCAGCACATCAACAAGTCCTCATCTGAAAACGACGTCTGTTGTGTTGCTTGGCGAGATGCTCACCCACGACTATATAATGCATCTGTGAAGCTTTGACATGTCTACACTTAGATCTCCCATCATTTGGAATGTCTGATAGTTCGGACACAGAGACCATGTCCCTCCCTCTGCCTGGGAGTCCTGGTTCATCATGGGCCGGATTTCGAGAGAGGTTCAAGGCTCTCTTTCATGATGCCGACCCTCGCGTGTGTGCTGCTTTCTGGTTTTTTGGTATATATCATATAGCCCCCAGGTCCTCTTGCTCCGATCGCGTAACACCGCAAAAGAACTCTACGTACAGTATATGTTATGCTAATTTACTCCACGCGGGATTTTAGGATTAATAAACAACGTACTCTATGTGATCATACTCTCCGCTGCTCTTGACCTCGTCGGCTCCGGCTTCCCAAAAGGGGTAGTGCTCCTGGCCGACGTTGTACCGTCCTTCGCGACGAAATTGACCGCACCATATTTCATTCACCTCGTCCCCTATTCGGTGAGGGTCATTATCTTCGTGGCCCTGTCCGTTGTCGGGATGCTTATTATCGCTCTAACACCTTCTCATACCGATGGCGGATCGATAGCAACAAAGCTAGCGGGAGTAGTCCTCGCGAGTCTCTCGAGCGGCGCTGGCGAGCTTAGCTTTCTTGGGCTGACGCATTTCTATGGCAGATTCAGTCTTGCAGCCTGGGGCAGCGGTACCGGCGCAGCAGGCCTGGTTGGTGCAGGCGCTTATGCCCTCGCTACAACTTCCTTTGGTTTAAGCGTGAAGGCTACCTTGCTAGCGTCTGCTTGCTTGCCGGTCATAATGCTTGTTAGCTTCTATGCGGTCCTACCTCTAAGCCCACTTCGTCATAAATTTCGTGAGGCATTAGAATACCAAGCGATTGCTGAAAGAAACGATTTCGAAGAAGGGATCGAAACGCATCAAGGAGACCAGGAGCATGAAACAAATGAACAAGATGGGCTGCTGGGTTCTCCAGAACCTTCCAGGCCGTATGTGAAGGCCATTAAGCCTAGTCGGGCTTCAGATATATGGGCTTCGTTCCGAGAAAATCTAAACCGATCCAAACGCCTCTTCTTCCCATTGTAAGTCTATGTTTTGGAGGAACACGCGTTTTGTTTGCCTCGGTATTTTCTGATACATTTTGATACAATTGTAGCATGCTTCCTCTACTTCTCGTCTATGTTGCAGAATACAGCATCAACCAAGGTGTTGCGCCTACGCTCCTATTTCCCCTGAAGGAAACACCGTTCACACAATTCCGAGCATTCTATCCAGCTTATAATGCGATATACCAGGTCGGGGTCTTCATCTCGCGGTCTTCAACGCCATTCTTCCGAATCCACAATCTTTATGCCCCGTCCTTCTTGCAGATAGTCAACCTGGCAATTCTGACACTGCATGCCCTATTCGATTTCATCCCCAATGTGTATTTAATATCTCTGATTATCTTCTGGGAAGGGCTACTAGGCGGATTAGTCTATGTAAACACATTTGCAGCGATTGCTGATCGGGTGCCTGCGGCCGAACGAGAATTCTCCCTGGCTGCGACGACGGTGAGCGATTCTGGCGGGATTTGTATTGCTGGGTTTCTGGGCATGGCTTCTGAGGTGTGGTTATGTCGGTGGCAAGTTTCTCAGGGAAGAAATTATTGCACGCTGTCGTAGTAAACTGTAGAGTATAGCAGGTTGTCGGCGACTCTGTACATTCTTGGACGGTCACATGTCGGTCTGGGTCTGATTTTAGTCGCCGGCTGGCTGCGTCACTTTCACATGCAAATATCATCCACCTTCCACCTCTCTTCTGTATGACTCGACTGCTACAAAACAAGAATATTTCCTGGATATAATAAATAAAATATACAGAAGAAATAAGAACTGGATTTGTTCTCTACCGTCTTGGCGATTTGCTCATACAGTTGTTTGCCAGTGCAGGAGATACTCGCCGGGGTTTTGTTTGGGCGTGGTTGATCGTCGATTTTGGCATGTGACAGAGACCTGCTGGGCGAACGACGTTACGGCAAGAATCACCTTAGTTATGAACGACTTACTATTGGTCGAATCGTTAACCTAGATGACTGGCTATACACGGTATGGGTCTTTATGTGGCCTGCTGCAGCCTGCTACCCCGGGAATTGGACTCATTGTCTTACAAAGTTCATCCCGGTTGTGGGCGGTATCGTTTCAGTCTCTATATTTCTATATACTTGCAGAATTAAGTGTATAGGTAAATATATATCTAGTCCTGTCCTGATGACGGGTGTGTTACTAGGATTGACAGGTCTCGAAAATGATTGGTTGGTTCAGCCTTTTTTGTCTATTGCTCTTTCCTCCTGCTGACAACGACAGACCACGTCCTCGGGCGACCTTCCACGCAGTTCCGGAAGATCCAAGTCCTCGCTGTGGTTTCTTTTTGGTCGTTATATCTCTTCAGGTGTGCTGAATTCCAGATAAAAAAATTCCTAGAGACCATAAAACTAACCGGTCTCCAGAGGAGATAACCATGGCCCCCCGGGACTGCGCCTGCTCTCAAGCAGACTTCGAGACCGTCTCACGCCATGGCAAACAATGGTCATCACTTTGCTGTGGCTGTACGTCGCTCGAAATTTCGCGAAGATCATGGGCTTCGAAAGCCCCGAGCCACTGGCAAATCTATATTCTCGATCCTATTTTCGCGCCACGTGGATCACCACTGCTCTCGATGCCGGGTTCTGGACTGCGATGAAGATTAGACCCAAATGGTTGAAGGATATTGCTTCTATCGCTTTCAGTCTGTATTATCTGATTGCGGCAGAGCAGGCAGATGAGAAAGTGCGCCGAGTCCGAGCAACATTGACCGTAGAGCACCTGCGAGTGTCGTGGAACAAAGCCACCACGCCTTACCTGTCTTTTGCCAACGGGCTTCTTCGTCGAAGATACACAAAGTATGCACCGCGGCAAATCAGGATTCCTCGTCCGCAAGAGTCCTCGTACAGAGAGCCAGTCGATGCATGGCTTTACTTCGACGGAACGCTGGCTGAATTACGAGAACAGACGCAGCTAGTTTTGGACGTTCCAGGTGGTGGATACGTCGCAATGAATCCTAGGTCCCACGATGACAAACTTCTAGCTTGGGCTGGCAGGACTGGTGTCCCGATATTGAGCCTGGACTATAAAAAAGCACCCGAGTTCCCGTATCCATACGCGCTGAACGAGTGTTTCGATGTGTATCGCTCCATAGTGGCTAGCAGAGGTCGGTGCACCGGTCTCAGTGGTCAGAGCCGACCTCACATAATTGTTTCTGGGGACAGTGCCGGCGGTAACCTGGCTACGGGGATGACGATTATGATCCTGCAACATGGAAGAACCGAGACACGAAAGTGGCTAGGAGAGCTTCCGCTTCCAGCACCAGACGGTCTTGTTTTGATGTACCCTTCACTGGACTTGAATATTGGTGGCTGGATGACGGAAGAACAAATGTCTTTGATCCAGGACAGAGGTATGCGAAAGACAAATGAGAGCGTATTAAGAAGGAAGAGCGAAGACTATAGCCGTTTGACACCTAGACATTCCATCTCTTTTCATTCTCCCTCGCCTTCTCGACACAACCACAAAGAAGCAGAGGACTATTTCAGCATTCGCCATCATAAGGAGCCTGAAAGTTCTAAAACAGTAGGCCTGTCGTCCCAACTCACCGACGTGGTCAACAATCAACCAGCACAAATTAAAACCCGAATTGCAGTATCTTCGATGATTTCCTACTTTGGTGACCGCGTTATCACTCCAGAAATGATGCGAGCGATGATTATTCTTTATATCGGCCCACATAACCGTCCTGATTTCAAGACAGATTTCCTCCTATCACCAGTTTTGGCTCCGGATGCCATCCTTGCAGCTTTCCCAAAAACTTACTTCGTAACGGGTGAGCGTGATCCATTAGTTGATGATACTGTCATATTCGCCGGACGACTCAGACAAGCCAAACTCCACCGATTCCGTGAACGGCAGGACTTGGGCCTGGAGAAGTCGCAGCTTGAGTTCAATGAAAAGGACCACGTAGAGGTCAATTTGATCCCTGGCATATCGCATGGGTTTATCAACTTCCCCGGGATCTTCCCTGATGGATGGCGCCAAATACATAAATGTGCTAGGTGGATTGTTGAGCTGTTAGACCAGGCTTCTGAGAGGGATCTCAAAAAGGCCTCGTCTTCTATTGCTGGTGCTGGTGGCACTTCACGTTTTACCAGTAGCGGCAACAACAGCAGCAGCAAAAACGGCAAGTTTTTGTTGAATCAACATAATGGGCTCCCTCGAGATTCGGATGGTCAGGGACAGCAGCAGGCTGCATTTGATAATGCTCAGGAAATCAGACACGATTCTCTCACTGAATCGTCGGCAGATGAAGACCATCCTCTTGAAATGAGCTTGACGAGATTCACGCCAGTTAAGAATACACAGCAAGGCAACTCTAATCGCACTATTGAGCAACAGTCCTCTTCTGACAAGGCCATGAACTCGACAGTGAAAAAATCTTCTCCAGCTACAAAGTTATCATCATCGTCACCATCATCGCCAAAACGCAGGAATGGGACCAGCACCAAATCAACAAAGCCAACACGCGCCTATCTTCCTACATCATTGAATCCCGGGAATTCGAGTATAACAACAACCCCTATGAATGGAAATAACGATTATGACGACGACGAATATTACGACGATGATAATGACGGGTCCAAGAGCGTTGCATCTTCCGAGAATGGCAGAACGTTTACTCGTCTACCGAGTGAGGAGGATCTGATAGGGAGAAGAATGAATGGGCTTGCAGGTGGATTGATGGGGTTGGGGGAGGGTGTACGAACACCTTGATTTTGTAATATCCTTGATCCTCTTTTGGTATGTGCAGTATCTAGCGTTTTGATAGCATTTGGAGTAACTAGAGATTGGGGGTTTTGCATTTATCGCATGCATTTCACAGATAAAACATGCATGTATGCTGCCTTGTTCTATATATTTAAGTGTACTCGCATCTTCCTTCATTTAGTTAGGTATCGACATTGGCTAGTCTATAACTCTATGTAAATCAGCAAGCGCTTCACACAGCTTTTCTGTTCTACATACCACGACGTACGAGATTCCGGAAGGCATGATAATCTACATTTTTGGTTTCATGCCTCGGCCAAAACAGCGTCAAAGCTCTCCTGCAAAATCTTCAGACCAGCCTGAATCTGCTCCTCCGTTATAGTCAATGACGGCACAAATCGCAGACATCCATCACCAGCAGTAATGATCAAAAGCCCCCGCTGTCGCGCCGCAGTCAAAATATCACTTGCCTTGGAGGCATATTGCTCGGATAACTGGACACCCAAAATCAGGCCTAGTCCACGGATCTCAGAGATGACACCTGGATACTTTTCTTGCAAGGCCTTGAACCCGGCAACGAACTGAGATGACTTGAGTTCTACGCCATTTTGTAGATCAGAAGCGGCCAATCGGTCGACAATGTGGTGAGCAACACGGCATGCGAGCGGATTTCCGCCAAAGGTGGTACCGTGGTCACCCGTTTTAATGGCGGAGGAGACCTTTTCTGTAACGATGGTCGCGCCTATGGGGATACCGTTACCCAGAGCTTTGGCGGTGGTCATGATATCCGGATGAGCAGCAGGTTTTCCATCTTTTGGTGCAAATGCGGGATTTCCGTGAGCCCAGAGTGTGCCAGTGCGAGATAGACCGCACTGAATCTCGTCGTAGATGAGCACGGCACCGACTTGGTCACATCGTTCCCGCAAGGCAATCAAGAATTCGGGTGTTGCAACATTCACGCCACCTTCGCCCTGGATTGGCTCAATTATAACACCGCATGTCTTGTCTGTGATTAGGGTTTCTAGCTGCTCGATATCGTTGTATGTGCCGTACTTGAATCCTGGAATCATTGGAGAAAAGGGAGTCTGATACTTCGGGTTTGGTGTAGCTGAAAGCGCGCCCATGGTACGTCCGTGGAAAGAACCGAAGAAGGAAACAAACTCATGTTTCTCGCCGGTGCTATCAAGCGTCTTACCGACCTTGCGGGCGAATTTGATAGCAGCTTCGTTGGCCTCTGTCCCCGAATTACAAATAAAGACTTGAGACGCATCTCGCATAGCGCCGGATTCAAGCGTGGAATCAATCAATAACTTGCTAAGCGCCCCCGTCCAAGGATTGTGGTATAGATTCGATGCATGTATTAATGTCTCTGACTGTTCTGAAATCACCTTGGCGATTTCTGGGTCGCAATGGCCCAGCGCATTCACTGCGATACCGGCTGTGAGATCGAGAAATCGTCGATTGTCCATATCCCATAGATAGACTCCTTGTCCCTTGACGAAAACTGGGTTGGGGCGGACATATGTAGGGACCATATAGGGAGCTCGGTCTTGAAGAAATGCTGCAGTGGGCGAGTCTGGGCCGGGGTCAGGCGTGGGTAGGGAGTTCTCTTTCTGCAATTGTTGTCTGTCAGCCTTTATTGATTCAGGGTTGCAAACAAAAAGATGCCTGATCTTACCAGATTTCGCTTTTTCTCATCTCGAGGCAGGCTAGACAGAGACGTGGACGAGCTGAATGTGCGTGCTGTGAACAGAGGTTGCACGGTTTTGACGGAGTGCAGGCGGCGCGCCGCTGCTCGAAGAGTCATTTTGCGGCTCTATGCGTGTTGTATGGAATAGATGAATATGTGGATGGAACTGAATTATATAAATGAGGAAGAAGCCGTTCTTAAATAATGGAGGGATATGAGTCAATTGGATGGAAGAAAAATAAATACCTCGCGCGGTGTGTGACTCGACGCTTGCCCGAAAATCGGCCGCAGGAGCGGGCTTATCGATAAGAAACCGTCTGTTAGTCTTGGCGGCCAGTTTTTGTCCATCACTCAACTCTACAGCTTCGATTTCGTGGCGAGCCCTCATATCCCTTTCAAAAGAACGTTTACTTAGCTACGATGAATACCACTCAAATTATGACTTTATCCCGTGCCGCGGTACACGCCCACCGGCGACTCCTACTCACCTCTGCGCGCCGTTCCTTCACATCATCATATAACCGCCGAGTAACCGACGACAAGAGCCCGTTCGCTGCCGGACCAGCTCCCCCACGACTTCCAAAGGAAGAGCAAGAGATCTTCGAGAGACTTCAAAAGCAATCTACAGGCGCTTTCAGTACACCACAAGCACCTCCCAAGGTCAACCAATCACCCGATTCGCAACCACAGCAGGAGCAGGACAATCAATCGAGCAAAGAGGAAGAGGAGTTATATCCGCATTTGCGGCAGGCTGCGCAGCCAGAGTTTGAAGGAGAGAAGAACCCGAAAACTGGAGAGATTGGAGGACCTAAGAATGAACCCTTGCGCTGGGGTCACGAAGGGGATTGGAGTTATAATGGACGGGTAACAGATTTTTGATGATGTGCGAATGAATGAGTTGATTGTTATACGAGCACGCGCGTTTGTACATTTTGTTTTCGACAAAACAATTTTTATGTACATTGATTAGACAGCAGCATTCTTCGCCAATACGCATTGTATTTTTATCTAGAGACAAATCATGGACAGCTCTTTTCCCCAGCTATGCGCGCAAGCGTCGCTTTGCCTGCCCTGCTATCATTAGCGCGTCCAAGTTGGTCGCTGATCCATGAGCCGATTCGAGACATTTCTTCCAAATCTATCCCCGTATGCATGCCCAGACTATGGAGGGTATGCACCAAGTCTTCTGTCGCGACGTTTCCTGTAGCGCCCTTGGAGTAGGGACAACCGCCGAGCCCACCTACACTGCTGTCAAAAATTCTGACTCCATGCTCAAGTCCGACGACAGTATTAACAAGTGCCTGTCCGTAAGTATCGTGGAAATGAAGCGCGAGGTCACTGTTGGCAATGCCTGCCGCGGAAAGCGCCTGCAAGAGCTCCAATGTACGTGGTGCAGTGCCCATTCCAGTGGTGTCAGCGACCGAGACCTCATCGGCGCCCATTTCCAGCAATGTTGCAGTAATTTCAGCAACCTTTGAAGGATCAACGTTTGGTCCTTCATATGGACAACCCAAAGCAACAGACACGTAGCCACGGACTCTAATATCCTTTTCCTTAGCCAGCGCCACAATTGGCCGAACTCTCTCTATAGATTCAGCAATTGTGCAATTCGTGTTTGCTTTCGAAAACGACTCAGTTGCCGCAGCAAACAATGAAATCTCCGTGGTTGTGCTGGCCTTGGGATCATCCCTAGAGCCAGCCGTTGCGCCTTCTCCTTCCATGACTTTGACGAGATTCTCCAGGCCTCTGATGTTTGGAACCAGATAGTTGTATGCAATCTGGTTTTGCGTCTGAGGGGGCGTTTTTATCAGGTACTGAAGTATCTCTGATGTGCTGGCCATCTAATGTGGTGAAACCATCGTTAATTATGTTATGATTTCATGACTGCCTAGGCAAGCCACAACTTACCTGCGGTACCCATTTCGCAGGCACAAACGAGCCTGCTTCAATTGTGGTCACACCGGTTTTCGCAAGCCTATTGATAAGCTCTAGTTTTGTGTCCAGCGAAATTGACTTCTTTTCATTCTGCAGCCCGTCGCGGGGGCCTACTTCGACGATACGAACATGGTCGGCGGTTAAGCGGGCTTCTGTCGCGAAGTGGCGAGCTGGTCGGGGGTGCTGCACAATTCGTCGCAAGGGGGAGCGAAGAAGTAGGCGAGGTTTGAATTGCTGCATGACGCCAATACCACGCTCAGCCTCCGAGTATGAATAGAGATCGAAAAAGAGTTTCTATGGGAGAATGCATTCCATGGAGGCACTGTAAGTAGGACGGGGAAGGAGAGGACGGAGGCAAATGCGGAGAAGGAGCTTCGGCTTATCATATCAGAGCCCCACCAGGCCGCTTGTAATTTTCGACATCATTTTTTGTCCCTCTTTTTACGGAGCACTCAGCAACTGGCGAGAAAGTATAGCTCTGATATATTGGCTGAAAATATATAGTCATCTCCAGGAAACATTTCATTCGCTCGGCCTTGTGCCAATAACTGTTCGACTCAAAATGGAGGAAGATACAAATCCTGCGGCGACATCCCGCACTTCAACCCGACTACCCAAGAAAAGATTCGTTGGCAGACGTACAGCAGATGCGCAGGCACAGACTGATTCTTCTACCAATACCGACACAAGTGTACAAAAAGGTATGATCCTGAATGAAAAAAAAAATAGTGATCATTCATCCTAACCAAAACTTGCCCAGCCGCCGCCCCGAGAGCACCCAGGACGTTAAACCGTGTCCCCCCAGAAATCTCCGAGAACCCAGATATCCTCGCTGCCATTGAGCTCCTCCCCAAAAACTACTCCTTTGAAATCCCCAAGACCATCCACCGAATCCGCACGTCGGGTGCCAAGAGAGTCGCTCTACAGTTCCCCGAGGGCCTACTCCTCTTCGCGACGACGATATCCGATATCCTAACCGAATTTTGTGAAGGCATCGAGACTCTGATAATGGGGGATGTCACATACGGCGCCTGTTGCATCGACGACTATACAGCGCGAGCACTGGGTTGCGATCTCCTCGTGCACTACGCACACAGCTGTCTGATCCCCGTGGATGTCACAACCATCAAAACGCTCTATATCTTCGTCGACATCAGCATCGACACCTCTCACCTAATAGCCACTCTCGAACGCAATTTCCAACCGGGCAAAACCATTGCCACAGTCGGCACAATCCAGTTTAATGCGACACTCCACGGCCTCAAACCTGTTCTCGAACGTGCGGGGTTCAAAGTCGTAATCCCACAGATAATGCCCTTATCAAAGGGGGAAATATTGGGATGTACTTCGCCCCAACTGTCTGATCAGGAAATTGACATACTGCTTTATCTCGGCGATGGCCGGTTCCATCTCGAGTCGGCCATGATCCACAACCCCAAAATCCCAGCATACCGATATGACCCATACTCTCGAGTGCTTTCACGCGAGACATATGAGCACGAGGAAATGCACACTCTGCGCAAAGACGCGATTAAATCAGCCAAAACAGCCAGAAAATGGGGCATAATACTCGGGTCTCTCGGCCGTCAGGGAAACCCACACACTATGGCCCTAATCGAAAAGTATTTACAAGAACGCAACATCCCATTTGTCAACTTGTTGCTTAGTGAAATTTTTCCGGGGAAACTTGCGTCCATGTCGGATGTGGAGTGTTGGGTGCAGGTGGCTTGTCCACGGTTAAGTATTGATTGGGGGTATGCGTTTCCTCGTCCATTATTGACGCCTTATGAGGCGTTGGTGGCTCTAGGTGGGAGAGAGGATTGGGATCGGGCTAATAACGGTGTTTATCCTATGGATTTTTATGCTAAAGAAGGTCTTGGGCGGACACGTGCGGAGCAGGTTTCTATACGTGCCGCATAGAAAGCATTAAGAAAGAAAAAAGGAATATAATTTTATGATTGAGGAACAGACTTTGGTAGTTCCGTGTCTGACATGCCATGACATCTTTTCAAATAATGAATTATGCAATGCTACCAAACTCCTGCGCTTGTTTAGTACTATGCATATCCATTAGTAGTCTGCATTATGATTGTTACTGTGACTATCAATATAAGAATACAAAATCCTAGCCTCCAAGTCATCCCTTATTATCAGCATCCGTACCATCTGCGTTACTATCACTACTACCTCGAAGAGAAAGCATGCTCTTCGAGTCATCCGACGTTGTACGTTCTGCTGCACGCCACTTCGTGACCGCCTTCTCAACATCATCGCACATTTCGCGTGTATCGCGAGTAATGCCACCTTCGTCCAGTTCCCAGGGGGGTGAGCTAGGCCTAGATTCGTTTGGTTTCCTCATTTGGAAAAATCTTCCAAATCCACGCTCGCTCTCCGGGGCTGGATTGAACATGACGGCATTGGCAAACATTCGAATTAGTTCTTTCTCCAATTGGGATGAGTTCACAATGGCTTTGGGTGGGATGAGATCGGGGGTCTTTGCGAGCCATGAAGTACTCTTTGACGGAGTGCCTGCAGGATTGGGCGAATCCCCCTCAGTAGCGGTATTGACTGCCTCGGTTGCTGCTGCGACTGCCTTGTTGCCCTGGCTGAGTGCTGCTTTGATGGATTTCAGGTCCTGTGGTCGATAAATCAGATCTTTATATCCAGGCGCTTCTCTTTCGGTCAACGGTTTTGCAAATATCGAAGCGTGTTTGTGCGTAGAAACGTCAGTCATAATTGGTTGCCCAGTTCGAGAGAAATTGCGAGTACAGTAAACGAGTTGGGATGACACGGCACGAGTTGGCGTCGGATGAGCCGCATCAACTTCCAAAGCTTCACTGGCGCCGCGTTTGCGTTTGGGCCTCCCTTTTGCCTGTGCTTCTTCACCAAGGCTAGTCAGTACTGCTGCTTTACGCCGTGTGCCAGCCCTTGTTTCCATATCAACATCCTCCGGTAACCCAGCGGGCGTGGACGGGGCTTCGTGCTTAATTCTGCGTACCGCCGAGTCGGTTGCTGATTCTTCATCGCGCGAGGCGACCGATCTTGCTCTGCTTCTGGTTGACGTTGTACTACCAGCGCGTTTCGTTCCCAGCAAAGCCGTTGATTTTTCGTTCTTTGTTATCACGGTTTCGGTACCCGGAGGTGGTACACTCTGCTTGGGTCGACCCCGTTTTTTCTGCGTCGTGATTTCTTTGGCAGGGGGCTGTGCAGGCTCAATTGGTGAAAGCGCTCTTTCGCTAATCGGACTGACGTCTTCGGGCCTTGGTCGTGGCGGAGATCCAGGGGTCTCAGGGATATCGATGCGAAGATTTGGAGTGCGCTTCCATGGCGTAAGTGATCCGACTGTGTCCATTGATGGGCGAGGTGGCCGTTGTTTGACACCTATGGGGATCGATGGAGTTCCCGTGAAAGGTGTGATATGTGGTTGAATCTGCGCCAGCGGTGTTTGCATGACATTGGGGAGAGGAGCAGGAGTAACAGGAACATGGTTCTGAAATGCACCAGGTACCAGTTTTCCAGCAGCATCCGGTTGCGGAATGAAATTGCCCTGCTTAGGCATCACAGGCCGGTCAAGTATTGGTTGAGCGCCATACGGTGATGGCGCATGTGGAGTTGCTGGAATAGGAGCTGTCGGAAGAGGGTGAGCAGGCCACTGCTGAAATGGCTGCTGTGCCTGCGGTAGCTGTGAAACTGCCGGAGAACCGACAGGAATGGGAGTTCCTTTGGTAAAAGGTCCTTCCCCTGTCTGAGCATGTCGCTGGATTGTCGGTGTGGCAGGTCCTTGTTGCGCCTGAAACACAATTTGCGACCCGGGAGGGAGAGAAGGCTGGCTACGATTTGTTGTAGGGCCAACTCGAGGTGCATCTTGCGGTGGTAATCGTTGTGCTTGCTGAGGAGGCGGAGGCACCTTTACTTGAATCTTAGGTGATGGCTGTAGCGCCACGGGGGTTTGCGGAGCCAGTGGAGTGCCTTTACCATTGACTGGTGCTTTGGGGGGTGCGGGAGTAACAGAAGGCGGCACTTGACCTCCAGATGGTGCTGGCTTGAAAGTCTGCTGCTGTGGTACTGGCACCGGTACCGACACTGGCTGTGGCTGTATCTGCTGCGGTACGGCTTCTAATGGCGTAGATATAGCCGGTGGCGGCACCTGTTGCTTTTTGGCCTCTGGAATTGATGGCCCGTGTTCTGGCTTTGGTGGAATGGGAGTAGTTGTGAATGGGGGTACCATGGGCTGTGTTGGTTGGGGTGTTGGTGCTGCTGGTCGAGCATGCGAATCGACTATATTTTGTTCCGGAGGTTTTAAAATTGTCGGTAACACATTTTCCACTTGCTTAGGATCTTCTTTGGCATCAATATCCATCTGCTCACTAGTTGGCTGTACAGCAGGAACTCCTGTCGGGCCTCCCAAAACCTTCTTCTCTTGCGGAGCAGGTGCCACAGCCTCCTCGACAGCATCCTTCTGAAGTTTCTTGATTTCTTCGCTGATCTCTCTGTATCTCTTCTCTTCATCCCGAATTTCCTTTGTCACTCGATCCTTGTACCGTGCGTAGAGCTGCGAGACCACTTCGGGGACAATGGCAGTATGCGACTGGGGAGCACCAACATTACCGCTGGTAATCTTGCGCTTCTTCGAGTTTGTACCGCTGCCCCCCTGTACATGACCATTTTTCTCTCCAACCGAGGAAGGCTCGTCAAAGCCTTCTTGTAGTAGAGTCGTGTATAGCTCCTCGAGGGCCTGTGGGCTTAGTCGATCGGTGTCAAAAGCGTCATCTTCCTTGATGAATTGGTTCTTGCGCAGGGTGTCCGAAATGGCAGAGAAGTTGGTAGGTCGGTTGCTGAGTGACGCCAGACATTGGAAGAAGAGAAGAGATTCAAATGGTGTATAGGCCGACAGCGGCGGCATCCCCCATTGCAGGTCGGAGTAGCCACTCACGAGGGAGGCTTTATTGATGGGAGCCAGGTTGATGCAATGTGAATATGCGTCCCCTAGATAAATGTATTTATTATTGCTGTGAAAAGTTTCAGTCGTGGGCTAGTTCGCATCTGCTCGCCGCAAAAGAGAGCTGTTGGTGAAAAGGCCACCAAGGCAAGCGCCGACCGTGAAGCGCGCGCCTGTCACACGATCACGCGAAGAACAGACAGGCTCAACAGCAAAAGATAAAAATCAAGAAAAGAATGGACAAGTTCAATGTCGAAAGAAATAATTAAAGGCGTTTCAGAAGACGCACCAGATGATGGTCGCGTCTTATTCGATGAAGTCGGGGGTGGCCGTCGCCGGTGCTTTGCTGAACTCAGTCAATAATTGTGGCATCATGGACAAGACAGAAAAATTGAAAGCGGCGCTCTCGACGAATGGCGGCCTCTGGAACACGTGACGTGGTACTTTACGGCACGCAACTACCTTGGAAGATCGTGGCTTTTTCGTGCATACCCCATGATTATTTCTTTTTACTCTGCTTATTTGTTTTCTGATTGCTTGCTACCTTTGATGTGATTTCTACTGACATATCAGCTGGAATGCACGAGAGAATTCAACATGGATCAGGAATTTATTCTTAATTCTTACTGCGTAATACGTATTGATGCGTTCGGACCAGCTGGATATCCATCGCAAGCCCAATTCCCAATCGTCGGGCCGTGCCCACTCCAGTCCCACCAAATATGAAAGCTATTCTAGCTAGCAGCTAGGACGCACTCCGAGTATTAAAGTTGATCGAGATTCGCTGAGGAGCTTCGTGCGCCGTCAGAGAGAGCATGGATGATTACTACTACTACAGCTCCCCTTTTCCATTTTCCACTCAATTTTTCTCGCATTCCGTGTTCGAAGTGTTGGACAGCTTCGGTGAACAGAGAGCAATGAGTAAAATAATTGTTAGCCCGGGACATGCCAACCTACTAAGGAGTTTAGTGTGCAGTTAGCTACGTTAGCTGTATACACTAGGAAGGATACCCCTTAAAGGAGGACCCAGCACGAGCCCCTCCGGGGCGCCACAGCGTCAACCTTGAAGGTCGCGATTAAGGAATATTTCCTAGGGAAGGAGTCGCGTACATATGCATGCAGTGTGCACTGTGCAGCCATGTCGTATTTTTGCAGGAGATCTTTCTAAAGTCTATAACGCGTCGTATATTAATGTCCATTGTCTACTCCAGTGTTAGCGCCTGGTCTTCTTTCGAGGATGGCATGGAGGACGAACCCCTCCCCCTTTTCCAGTGCCCCTGCCCTGGATTCATCCAGTCCTCTGCATTGCTCCGTACCTAGCTGGTTGCGATTGCGACTCGCTAATAGTAGTTGTTGCTCCGTAAGGTTAACTCGAGGTTATGTATTATGCTAAACATAGCCGGCAGCTGCGTAAGACTTACGTATATTTTACCACGAAACAACCAGACACACAGTCTGCAAGTGTAATAACCCGTAATTACCAACGCCGCTGGTTTGCGGATCGGGTGTCAATCTTCCTCCAGTCCCGCCCGCGCCTGCTACCATACGGCTTTGGGTGCGCACCTCCTTTAACTGCCCCAGTCGACTTGTTTATGTCTTCTCCTCCTCTCTTTCTTTTCCTGCAAATATATCCATCCATCATCCATCTGTTTGAGAAAAAGACTGCACTTGCGGCTCTTCTCTTCTCGTGACTCACTGCTATCAAGCGCCATCGTTACGTTATCATTCAATCTTATACCTCGCTATTTTTCTCTCTATTATAATTATACTAATATCCATCCATCCATCCTATCTGTTGTGATCGTCGCCTGGATCATCCTCGCTTGTTCACATCACAGCGACTACTTGCATTCTCTCGGTGATCTCAGCTGGCTCTGGTTTCGCGAACAGGAAACGAGCGGAAGTCAAAATTGCCGGTTTCGAGGTCTGAGGCTCAGCCTTGTTCTCACGCCGCGGGGTCGACCAGCGACTTTTGACCTTTACGCATACCCAAAGGAACACGTCGATATCCTGTCATATCGTCAATCTGTGGGAACCTTTCTCCTTTGGGTGACGATATACATACTGCATACCCCATACATTCCACGGATTTCTCGGGAAACACTTGAAACATTGCCAATATGTCGGACACGGAACAGGAGTGGAAGCCAAACCCTCGCCGGCCACAGTCGTATGCTGACCCCTTCCTTATATATTTAGGCCATCTCCTTTCTTTAGCAGTCAATGCTAGCAACTGAACTTACCTTTAACACGATTGCTGATTATACATCTTCTTACAGCACTATGGCGCAGGCTTTCTCTCTTGCACTTGATAACGCTTTTATGCTCGATAGTGATGTCGACTCACTAACACAGTCTATTCAGCAGAAGTAAGTCCTACCAGTGCTTTCCAGATTTTCAACGCTTGGAAGAAAGGCGGTCACTCGTCGAATAGAAGATTGGCTCCAAGCTCCATGACAGGACGACGGGCTGACTGACGACCATTGAATAGAAAGCAGAGGATGACCATCCAAGCCCGTGAGCTTGAAGCCCTTCAAGCCCGGATTCGCGAAGCCGAGGAACGCCTGAAGGCAGAGCAAGCTGAAAAAGAAGCCGCGAAGCAGAACAGTGGTATCGACAACGACCAAGGCAATGCCTCAGCACACCAGGAAGGCCGAGGTGAGAATGACCTGGCCCGGGCCTTTTCTCCCACGTCGTCGGCTCTTTCCGATGACCACCAATCTGATGAGGGCGCTACAGATTCTGACACTTCCGCAGCCACTTCAAACGACATGGATGAGCGCGAGAGCGATGACAAAGCCAAATCCCAGGCATCTTAGAAGACACTCGGAACAACAAGTCCGATACTATACATCTCCTCATTATTGCATTTCAGTAGTTGCGAATATTCAAGCCGTTGTTGTCGATTTCAGCACTACAGCATGACCTGAACAGTGGAAAGGATTGACATCCAATTCAAGGCCAATCCTGACCAATCATGGTGTATCGATTGACTGTGGGAAAGGAATCTTTTTGGTGTCCCAGCTGCTATCGCTTCTGCCCTTTTTTCTTCTTGTTCTTTTCATCAAGGATATACATCATTTTTGTTTACCTGATATTTTTATCATGGCGCAGGAGCTCATGGAGTCGGGCAGGCCCTCTCGTTATATTATTTGCATCTTGTCTTTTAGCAGGCCAAAGAGACATTCGCTTGATCTCCTATGTTGTTACTAGTTGGTGACCATCGTTATATGCCTCATCCATTGATACCAAATATAATAATACTACATCTTTTATAATCAATCCACTTGAGACCAGGGTTGGGCTACACCACCACCGTCATCTGCATTGTGAAACCACGTCGGTTACATAGGTGTGTAAAGTTAATCTTATTTGTTCGGGCATTTGCATGTGAGTGAACCAGCATATGCAGGATGACGATTTCCCTCCGCTAATTCTGCTGCATGCCCGGAAGAGTTGTTTTTGGAAAGCCGGTTGCCTAGGCCCAGCTACCAGCGACAACCACAATTACACTACATCTAATAAGACATGTCAAACGTAGAGTTTTCGAACGAACTAGACTTCCACAGATGGGAAGAAAACAGGGAAGTGCACAGCGGGTCTGCTGGCGATTCTTTTATCGATAAGCGGGAGGGTCCAGCTCCTGCTACATTCGGAGACCTTCCGCCAACGCCGCTGAACGCGGTGACTTTTCTTAGCCAGAAGGATCTGACCTCTTGTGTCCTTCTTCTTTGCTTTCAATTCTTCTTCCCATCTGCATCAGACCGCTTTCTCCTTTGGTATTTCCTCTGTTTCGGTCTCCGTTTGTAATTGCTTGCCATCTCTGCTCTTTCTTTCTTCCGTCCTTCCCCCTCCCCGCCCTCTCCTAACGAGCCATGGTTGTCGTCAACGACGTCGAGTATCTTTGTGAAGAGGAGAAGAGGTTGCAGGAGGACCGAACGCGAACAAGATACTGGAAGAAATGGGGTCCCTATGTTGCCGAAAGACAATGGGCGACTGGTGTGTTTTACTCCTCTTGAAAATGCTCAACCGGCCTCAATGATGCAATTGCGGTAGCACCAAGCTTTGTTTCCGGAGATCCGATCGCTGATTTCTGTGCTTCAAATTTACAGTACGCGAGGATTATTCGTGAGTAATCACCATATTTCCGAGAGCCTTTCAATTGGAAAGAGAAGACTAAATCTTGTTATTAGTGAAAATGGTGATGCATGGAGCCGTATGTTACTGCCTCTCGCTCTCCGATGCCAAACCATTGCCCGCTGACTTGCATTCTTAGACTTCTCACACGACCATGCCCGTTCCAGAGCATATCGGTGGGGTGAGGATGGCATAGCTGGAGTTTGTGACACACACGGTCAACTCAATATTGCATTTTCATTTTGGAATGAGAAAGAGTCAGTGCGCCAGTCCGCTATATACCCGAAGCTTGAGTGCTAATACGCCTCTCTAGCGACTTTCTCAAGGAACGACTCTTCGGTCTTTCTAACCCGCAGGGCAACCATGGCGAGAGCATTAAAGAATGCCATTTCCATCTTGACAATACTCCCTCGGTACGTCGTCGGCGCATTGGTCTGATTTCATGCTTGTGGGGTTATCATTGGCTAACCACATTCCATAGCATTCCTATATGAAGTATTTGTACAAATACCCCCAGAAAAAATTTCCTTACCAGGACCTACTTGACGAGAACGCGCGTCGCGGAAAGCAAGACCATGAATACCAGCTTCTTGACACGGGCATATTCAACGAAAACAGATATTGGGATATCTTCATTGAGACGGCTAAGGAGGAAGATGACGAGGAGGAGCTGTCCTTCCGAGTCATTGCTTATAACAGAGGCCCTGAACCAGCACCGTTGCATATCATACCCCACGTGTGGTTCCGCAACACGTGGACCTGGGGCTGGGAAGACAAGGAGAAGAAACCTATCATCAAGCAGACCGGTCCTCTCACAGTCAAATCCTCGCATCACACACTAGGAGACCGTCATGTTACTTTATCTCCATCTCCGGCGTTCAATGAAAACGAGGAAGACATTCAACCTCGTATGCTTTTCACGGAAAATAACACCAATAATCAGCTATTGTATGGAACAGAGAATGACCATCCCTATGTCAAGGATGCATTTCACCGCTACATTGTTGACGAAGAGAAAGACGCCATTAATCCAGAGAATGAAGGCACCAAATTCGCAGCTTGGTATGCTTTTGATGAAGGTGATGGCGTTCCACCTGGCGAGTGCGCTGTTGTCAGGTTCCGGTTTTCTAAGAAGAGTGGGGATTATGTCAACGAGGAGGAGCTCGATAATGTGATTGAACAGCGAAGAACAGAAGCAGATGATTTTTACTATCGTATCAATCCTCTTCCGATGGCCGAAGATCTCAGAAACATCCAGCGACAAGCACTCGCGGGAATGTTGTGGACGAAGCAATACTACCACTTTATTTGGGACCAGTGGGCCAATGGCGATCCTGCTATGATCCCACCTCCCCCCGGCCGGAAAAACGTCCGCAACCAACAATGGAGGCATATGTATTTGGACGATATCTTGTCCATGCCCGATTCATGGGAGTATCCTTTCTTCGCAGCATGGGATACTGCGTTCCATTGCATTCCATTGGCCATGGTCGACCCCGACTTTGCAAAGCGACAGCTCGACTTGCTCACGAGGGAATGGTACATGCATCCCAATGGTCAACTTCCAGCCTACGAGTGGAACTTTGGCGATGTGAACCCGCCTGTGCATGCTTGGGCAGTTTTTAGGACGTTCAAAATCGAACGCAAGATGTACGGCCGACAAGACCTTGACTTCTTGGAGCGCGTCTTCCAAAAGCTGCTTCTGAACTTCACCTGGTGGGTTAACCGCAAGGATGCCGATGGTAAGAATGTGTTTGAAGGGGGTTTCTTGGGACTCGACAATATTGGACTGTTCAACCGTTCCGAGCCACTCCCGACTGGTGGTGTGTTAGAACAGGCTGACAGCACTGGTTGGATGGCGTTTTATTGTCTTAACATGTTGAATATTGCTCTAGAGCTTTCGAAGCATCGTCGCACATATGAGGACAGTACGTAGATAGGACCTTCCCGGTTTGATAAAGATCTTCTGCTAATGATTCTCAGTTGCGTCCAAATTTTTCGAACATTTCATTCTCATTTCCGATGCCATGACGTTCAGGAACAAGGACGGAGAGACTTCTCTGTGGAACGAAGAAGACAGGTAAGTCTAGCCAGTTGTCAATTTGACTCGAATATTAATTTCATCGCAAAGCTTCTACTACGATGCTATTTCTTATGGAGGTCCTTGGACGCAACAACTCCCAGTTCGGTCATTGGTCGGCTTGATACCATTGTATGCGGTCTCGACGCTCGAGCCGGAACTTATCAACTCCTTCCCATCGTTCAAACGGCGTCTAAATTGGTTTATTGAAAACAAAAACGACGTTGCCGAACGTAACATTGCCAGCATGCGCCACCGTGGTAAAGGTGATCGTTTGCTGTTGGCTCTTGTAAGCAAAGATCGTCTGGAGAAGATCCTTAAGCGCATGCTTGATGAGACAGAGTTTCTATCAGACCATGGCATCCGCTCACTGTCCAAATACCATGAAAAGAATCCATTCTCAATGAACGTCAATGGCCAGGAGTTCAAGGTTGGATACGTCCCCGGTGACTCAGACAGCGGACTATTTGGCGGCAACAGCAATTGGCGTGGCCCAATCTGGATTTGTGTCAACTTCCTTCTCATTGAATCTCTCTTGAGGTTCTACATGTTTTATGGTGATTCTTTCAAAGTCGAGTGCCCGACTGGTTCTAGAGATTACATGCACCTGGGTCACATTGCTGAAGAACTTCAGCATCGATTACAGCACTTGTATGTGAGAGACTACGATGGCCGTCGTGCCATTAATAATGGCAACGATTTGCTAGACTTTGATGAGCACTGGAGAGACTATTTGTGGTTCTATGAATTCTTTGACGCTGACACCGGTCGAGGGTTGGGCGCGACTCATCAATGCGGTTGGACAGGACTGCTCGCCAAGGTCATTCATGACACTGGGTATAGTTCCCCGTACTCACCGTTTACTTTATTGAAACTAACGAATACCTTACCCTTATAGATTGAATTGTCGTCTGCCACAAACGCCTCGAACACCAACTAGTACGGCAGCACACTTTTTCGATGATGTATTTTCTCGTTCTGCAAAACCACGCAGGCCTGGACATCGTTGGTTGCGTCGATCTTCAACCAGTCGCTCAATTGGAAACACCAGTGATTTCGAGACGGTGATCAATGGAGATGGTGATGCCGCAGGCGAAGATGAAGAAGATGCCCACTCAACTAATGGAGCAGCCGTAAATAGCGGCCACCTCGAGGAAGATTTTGGTACTTACGTCGCAGATCAGCTCAGTCGCGTCCGAAATCGCGCGTCACTTGCGGCTTATGAGGACGAATTCCACACGCAGGCTGAGCGTTCCAATGGAGTGAATGGCCATTGAGATGATATTGTATGATGTCGACATGTCGACTTCGGACGACTTAGAGCAAGAATAACATAGATCCAACGATATCTAAAGCGCTGTACTGTTCGATTCGAAGTGTTGTTTGTTGTCTCCACCTCTATCCACTTTTTTTTTGCGTTGTCTTTTTGTTTTGAAACATTTTAGTTGTATATTGAAGAAGCAGCGAACCGACCAATATAAACATATGTATACGGAAATATTATAATGAAATTTGCTCGATTTGCTTTCGAAGTGCGTAGTTAACTTGTAGGTAGGACTTGGAGAGAGAAAATCCTTGGCGGAGACTGACGGCCCGGCGAGTTTCGGGTTGTCCAGCCACGTGACCTAGAACGAGAACTTCGGATGTGTTAAACTCACCTCTCATCACAGACAGCTTCCACGACAAGCAAGCCGGCCATTGAATCCCCGCCAGACAATCCGTGTCGGGTTCCCGCCTACTTTCTTCAGTTCTTTCAATTGATTTCCGCATTTTGGAAATTATCGCCATGTTGTCCTCCCGCGTTGCCCGCGCTGGCCTTCGTGCCTCCTCCAACTTCCAGATCCCCCGATCCGTTGCTTTCGGTGGCTACAGCAGAGGGTACGCCGCTGCTGCTGCCCAGGATGTCCGACCTCCTGTCGCTCTCTACGGTGTCGACGGTACCTATGCCAATGCTTTGGTATGTTCAATTCTTGGTGTTTCTGTTATTCCCGCGGACGGGGTTGTGTCTTCCGATGTTGACACACCGGGCGGGAATCTCACTTGAAAGGAACGTCATTCTATAAAAATGAAGAAAAAACTAACCTGGCCCCCTTTTGCAACTTTCTAGTACACTGCTTCCGCCAAAACCGCTTCCCTAGACCAAATTGCCAAGTCCCTCTCCCAGCTCGGCGAAGTTTTCAAGAAGGACCCCAAGCTCACCACCGTCCTGAACGCCCCAACTCTTACCGTCAGCGACAAGCAACAGATCATCCAGGAGCTCCAGAAGGTTGCCGGTGCCGACAAGTCCGACATTATCAAGAACTTGCTCGGTGCTCTCGCTGAGAACAACCGATTGGGTCTTTTGGAGGGTGTTATTGAGAAGTTCCAGACTTTGATTAGCGCGCACAAGGGCGAGATTGAATTGAACATTACCAGTGCTCAGGTATGGACTATGTGTCATTGCTGGAGGGCCAATTGTTAATTAATTATGTGGTACTTTAGGAACTCGACACCAAGACCATCCAGCGCATTGAAAAGGCCGTTTCCAAGTCAGAGTTCAGCCAAGGCAAGAAGCTCAAGGTCGTTTCCAAGGTATGTATTTCCCCCCTTTCTCTTTCTACACCCCCCTCTGAATATAGACTAACTGTTACCAGGTCAACCCCGACGTTCTCGGCGGTCTCATCGTCGAAATCGGCGACCGTACCATCGATCTCAGCGTGTCTTCCAAAATCAACCGCCTCAACAAAGCTCTCACCGATGCTGTGTAAATTAAACTAGTGTGACTCTATATTTCATATCTAAACTCAGAACTTCTCTTTCTAGTAGATTACTGATCCAAATATCAACATTGTTTCATTTGTCCTATTCTCTCTCCCTCGCTCTCCAAGAAAAAAACACATACCAGTACATAAGAATATATCGTCTCTACAACAATCAACTTGATAACTCATTGAATTGGCAGTCAATTGGAGGAGGATACAAGAGATAATTTTCTTTCCTCTTGGACAGACGTCTAAACATACATAGAGACGAATCCACGAGACTATACGTAAAGCATTGCCCTCGTTACACCTAGGCGAGTACTTCTGAATGGAGCACGGCTAAGGTTACATTAAAGGATCAAGGATGCACTTATATACCTAGTCAGCCATGATTGAATATTATCTATGTAAATAGATTAAATCACTCTGTCATCGAGGCTTGCTTCAAAAATAAGAACAGGTATTATGTATTGACTTGAACAAACGATATAAAATGCTCCTAAGAATGACCCATGATAACATCGTTTAGAGGGTAATAAAAACAAACATGAAAATAGTATAAAAAATGGGTCTCTCGAGAAAAAAAGTCCACAAACGCCTATGGTGAGAACAGAAAGATGCAATCAATGTAACCTTATAACCCACAACCGAGCCTTCCCTCCATACCTTCCATTCGCATGTGTATGTATCGACGAGACGAGACGATACGATCAATCAATCGCTCCTCAACATACTCTCCACCAAATCCCCTAACGGACCCCAAAAGTCCTTGCCGCTCGAAAGATTGTGTTCGTCGATAAACAGCACATAATGCTTAAAACTAGTATTGAGATGTGGCTCAAGACCAAGTTTCAAAATCACGTGGTAGTGGTGGCAGTAGATATGCGCGTAAACACGGTATAGTCGCTTGAATATTTGGCGGATTTGCGCGGGGAATGCCTTTGGGAATGGGACGCCTGTATTATTTTATTGTTAGAATATAGAACAGTAAGAGGTGAAGGGAAAAGAGGCAGAAGTACCAGTTCGACTAGGAAACATCTGTTCGTTGTCAATGTTTCCCTGAACCCAAGCCATTAAATGTTCAATGTATTCAGGAGCGGACATTTTTGTCGGTCGTTTGTAGTTTTCGGAGTCCTGCCAGAGGTACTCGAACCTATTTTGCTCCAGTCAGAACCAAATCAAGAGAAATAACGGGAGGGAGACAACGAACTCATCCGTGGCTTTCATCTCGGGGCATGATTGCGGCGAGCAGAATTCTGTGATGGAGCCATAGAGCAGGTTTATTTGGTTGTAAAAGTCCACAACTGTATTATCAAGTCAGCCACAAAGATCCCCTGTCCTGTTTTGAGAGAGAAAATAATACCATTCACAGCCAACCACTCATTTATATCCTCTCCCTCCGGCAACTTGACAGCCTTTCGTAGACTTCCACTACCCAATGTCTCCTCCGCAAACTTTCGTAGTTGATAGCTGCTTGTGCCCCTCGTCGAACGAGGCTTGAAAGGGCCCTTGGTTCGTGCATTGCTAGGCGGAGTCAGTATTGGCAGGCTACCCTTGAGAGCGCGAACGGCGGTTGATAGATAGGAAGGTGGCTCGATAGGCAAGTAGTGATGACGCATATTGATCGTCTGACTTGACTCTGAATGGCTGAGACCGCCGCTGCCGCCAGAGGCGATGCTTTGTGTCTGACTATTCAGGGTAGACATAATGGGCTTTGTTGTGGATGTGGATGTATCGCGGATGGAAGGCTTGTAGGAAACGAGGTTACGCACATTGTGTTCATGAAGGAAGCCATCTCTATTGACGTCTGATCACCGATCGGGATGTGTTCAATATCGCTCTTTGTGGAATGTAAGCCTGCAGGCCCTCAGTGCCTGTGGAATGCAGTGACGCTGTTAGTTTGTGGTCTGACGGCATGTGGACAGACAACTCACGGACGCAACGATTCCCGCTATCAAATAATCAATGAGTGTTTTATCAACAATCCTCCTTAGGCGAGTGATCTTAACCGGAAATTGGAATCAGATGCAAAGCAACAAATGCAGTATCATTTATCTCGAATTTCAAGTCTTGGGATCAAGAGGTAGGTGGTTCATGAGACTATTCGCTGCTTCCCCGCCAGATCTCCGGGGAGGATAGGTTAAGGTACGTTGCCCTGGTGACAACCGGTCATGTGACCAAGTATATATAAAATCCGAAAGAAGAAGCCATATCTAATCCGACCCAGTTCCACTGTCTAGATCAGAAATTGATACATAAAAAATGATTCATTTCCCCCCAGAATACACACACAAAAATACTCTCTAATAATCCACTCGTCAAATCGAATACCCTTCATTTTCTTCCACCAATGGCTCTCGAACCGTCTCGCCGTAGACAGTCAGGGGAATAGCAATCTCAAACGACTCGCTAGGCAAGTTTTCTAACGCAGAATAGACCGAGCCTCGCTCGTCTTGACCAAGCAATTCCAAAAGTCGGCCACCAGAAAGGTTTACGTCTGCATCGTGTTTTGAATGGGTTGTAACAAACTCAAAGCGAAGATCCCAATCCAGCTTTATGCCTGTCGTTAATAGCGTTGGGGTGGCTGAGACCGGGATCGCAGGGGTGAACACCACTCGGGTGGAAAATAGTGTGTTTTCAAAGTATGAGGCATAGATACGCCGGGTGACACGATGGATGCTTGTGTTAGATCGCAAAGCCAATGACGCGTCAACCTTCTCGGACGTCTCTAGCGTCGCTCTCAAAGAGAAGCATGGAAGCGTTGCATCTGTAAAATCAATAGTAGCGAGAATTGTTTCTCCTAGTCGATGAGCAGGGCGGTTCAAAACCACCACGGCTATGCGGCGACCATTCCGTGCGATATCAAAACGATTGGCGCTGCGATTGGAGGTGGTGACCTGGTTACTGCGAAGGATGGCAAGATCAATGGCATCTTTACAGGATGACGGGTGCGGCCCGTTTCCACTAATTGAATGTCTCTTTTCGAGGGGTGTTGTCACCGGTGGCATGGGGGTGCGAAGATGCTGTTTTTCGTGTTTTTCTAGGATTTCATCCACATATGACAGGAATTCTGGCGCCGTAGTCCAAGTAGGCCCGCTGATGCTTTTGTCCTTTTGAGATGGGCGTGGACCATTGGTGACCTTTTGCACACGTGCTTCATCGCGCAAAAGGACGTAAGGTTGCATAAGATCGTGACCAAGAACGTCTCCTTGATCTAAATTGCTTTGTTAGTTCTGTGCCGCTCAACGGATTTATCCGCACTCACCATTAACGCCACTGAAAACTCGAAAAGGGATATTTATACGATTGACTTGTTGAGATTCTTTCGGACCACTTGGTCGCTGAGTGCCAATCACAAGGTTGTAGGATATTTTAATCGCCTTTCCTTTGTGGCTAGCAGGCAAACCTCTAGGCAAGGTAAACGAGAAGGAATATGATTTCTCCTCCCCAGAACCGAGTCGAAGGTCAACAAAAAGGAGGGACTGTGGTGTCGAAAGCAAAGGGACTGAATTCGAAGAAGTGACTCCCCGCATGTCTCTGAGACCTTCAAGGTCACCGTTTGATAATAAGCCATTTATTGACTCCTCAATTGCATCCCATCCGAATGCACCTAAAAGTCCACCACTTCGACGGGGTTTCTCTTGACTGCGAGCACTGGTTTGCCCGCCAACAACGCCTTTACGCTTGACTTCCTCAAACGCCGATTGATTGATGAGGGACCCGTCAACCGTAAACGATGCGCTCACCTGCGCGTATCCCATCAGTAGAGTTAGAGCGTCCTTTTTCCTCCCTGCCGGCTCTAAGCTCGAGTAATGCCGCCGATGTTTGTTCAGGTTAGCCTTTACTCGGTTACCGCCATAATTTGTGTATTCAGAATCGAGAGTATCTGTTGAATTATTGCTGCCCGCGTAAAACTCGCCGCTGCTTCTATTGCTTCCATTGACGCTCGAACTAGAAAGTATCCTTGTTGCTGGAGCCAAATGTGCTTGTTGTGTCAGAGACGGAGGCTGCTTGGATAGCTGCCGCGACGCCGATCCATTGTCGGTTGCTCCTGCAGGCATGCCGTTGGAAGATGTCGTAACATCACCCTCAGTCGCAGGGTCGGGACTCATTGGAAATTTGAAATCATTAAGTAACGCGGGAGGTCTTGCACGAGAGTTTCGTGGTTTTCCTGCACCAGTCTGGTTGGCCTTGAGCGGCTTTTCGGCTTCGCGCGGGCTTGCGGTCGGCTCTGCCAGAGAATTTCCTCGGACTGGAGATCTGCCACCACCTAAAAGAATTCAGTGAGATGCTAGAGAGAAAAAAAACAATTCAGTATCGTCATACCCAAAGACAATAGATCTTCCAGTCCACCTGCCCGGGAAGTAGTTTGTAGACTAGCAGAGCGTCCATGAGCCCAAGGTCGTGAACGTGCCGGCACTGGTGGTTTCTCCAGCGCATTTGCACTAGTATCACTTTCTATTGAGAGGATCGATACGGATCTTTTGTGTTGGTGATTCGAGCCATTGTTCATATGCGATGGCGCATGAAGAGGAGGGAAGCTGTGAGAACCCGTCAACGGCGAGCTCAACGACGCGGAGACACGGTGGGATCCCAGGGTCGGTCGACGGGGACTGTTGGGAACGGATCGTCGAGTTCCACTGAAAAAGAACGTGGGCGAAGATTTGGCGGAGAAGTAGCCATCATTAGCAGCAGTGACGCCGGCGTTGAGAGGTCGAGATGCTCTGCGCTGATGTTGAGGATGAGGCGTATTCGGCTCTGACTCGGCTATCTCTGCGACATTCTTAAAGGTGATTGTGCACTCGACATCCTCCCCAGCAAAGACCGTCTGTTCTTTCCATTTCACGAACACTTGAAGGTCCGATGGCATGGCGACCATGGCAGCTCGGTCTACCGCATGGGTGGATAATGATTCGGCTTGCGCACAGGAAAGGGGGAGTAGCGGGGTTAATTGAACACGACGGCAGGCTGCTGGGTTAACATTCTGTTTGACGAGGTCTGGCTGGTCCTGGAGCAAACAATGTCGACATGGATGAGACGACAGATGGAAGGAAAGGTACGCCAAGTTGGGAGGAGGACTGTTTATGGAAACGACATGTCACGTTGCGGCCCGCGGAGGTGGTGCTCACTCCACTCTTGTCGCCGGGGCCCTTGCCTGGCCTTTTACTGTCTACCATTTAACCACGAGTCATCAATACATAAATCTAAATTGTTTAAGAAGAAGGTATTTACTTGAATATTTACTAGCCACGCTAAAATTACTGTATAACTCGCTCTATATACTCGTACAGGTTGCAGATGCGACCAGAATTGACCCGGCGCTTTTTACTGGCGCTTTGGGAAGCAAATCAAAAAAGGCTTAACCGTGTTGGCTGCTTTAGGGAATATTGTCAAGATTGGCAGTGTGAAAGTAGGTAGTTCGCTGGCGGACTTTGGAGCAGAGAAGCTAGACATGTTAATCCTCAGTTGGGATGCAAAACATGACAGGCCAGCCGTAGATAGATGGCATGAATTCGACAGACATATGATCGAGGATCAAGCTTGGCATGGTTTATCATGACGACGGTGAGCGTGGCGATTCCAGGCCAAGCCTACGAGCATCAGAGAGCTTAGCGGTTTGCTCCCCTTTCTCTGGCCGTAGTCCCAGCTGTTCCATATGACTCCAAAGTCTTTCGTGTCGCTTGTGCCATCTATCCTGACGCTTTTGCCTCTCCTCCTCTGATGGTTGCCACTTGCTTTTCAGAATTCGTCTGATAGCTTCCGGGGACACCTTGAACTGCTCTGCAAGGGCCGGTGTTGTCCAGTCATCGGGTTTCGTCGCATTGAGATGGCGGATCGTATCAAGAGTGTCCGGTGCAAGCTTCTTGCGCGGATGCCAACCTTGCTCAAACTTTTCCTTGAGAGCTTTCTTTTGTACCTGCCACGGTTCTAGTTTCGGTTTCTTTTGTGTACTGACATATTGTAAGGAGAATTTAGCGCCGGTTTTCTTTTCTTTAATCGTCTTTTTCTCGTTGGTCTTGGATTTGGCCGGCTTGGACTTCGAGTCTTTCGTACTCTTCGAGCGTTGAGCCGTATTGTCGGCTTTTGTTGAAGTCAACTCAGTCAACACAGCGTCATCTGAGCGACCATTGTGAGAGGGTACGTCCGAAGTAGAGCTGCTTTCTTCATTTGCATTAGCCGGAGATGTCGAAAACGGTCTTTGCGATAACCAAGAACTGGCACTGGCCGGGGCGAAAAGTTGCTGGCGTTTGTAGCAAGCAACGGCTGAATTTTCCAGACGTTGTTGAGATACTTCAGCGCGATAAATGCGTTGGAGGGCATTTGAAAGCGTGAGTCTCCGTGACGCAGCACAAACGGTGATCATTTTGAGGGCAGGTAATATGAGGATGTTATGTGAAGCAGTCCGAGATTATTTTTTGGGGGAAGCTCCTAAACTTAAAGTGGGTCCCGCAAACACCCAACCAGGCTAGCGTGTTTTTATTTTGATGTTGACTTCAACCTCTGGCTTTTTATTTTACGTCCTCACCATTTTGGTATTTCACATGGATGATTCCTCCTGAACTTGCTGGAATTATTTGTGGACGGGTATTTGTCCCAAAAAATAATTTTTCTGGCAAATGCAAAAGTGCTCAGTGATGAGTGATCCGTCGATATCATAGACGTGGATATATACATGCCTGGAAAGCGCCTGCAAACACCAAACCGAACCTGAGAATGGAAGAACAGGTACAACGTACTTGGGTATGAACAGGCTGGCCTGATTCCATAAAACTTTACAATCTAGTGGCCTTGTGAGGCACCGCAAAAAGAACTCCCTGCAAGATTGATGCAACCAAGATAAATGACCGGCCCCTTGGCTGAGAAGGAGATGAATCATCGAAAGTGCTCCTTAAATCTTTTCCATTTGCCTTTGCTCTCCTTTTCCCCATAGTCGCCGGCATCCTCGGTCTTTGTTCACCGTTTATAACAAGCTCTCGGTGCTGCGTGCTTTCTCCCGTGTTGGTACTGTCTGTAGCAAGTGTTGCTTCAGATATTGCACCGTCGTCAATAACCTTGGATTTCTGCACAGCTGCCTCTTCTGCCTCGTGCCTTTCACGTTTTTGACGCTCAATGTGTCGCCTGGCACAGGCTTCAAGGCCACTTCGTTCGCCGAGCATTGTTGTGCCGCCTGGGCCGGGGGTGATCACGCTCGAGAGAGTCATTTTGCGAATGCGGATTAGGGAGGATTGAGTGAAAAAATAACTTGGTTCAGAAGCAAAATTTGTATGTTCGCATGCAAAGGGTTAATATGTGAAAGAAAGACCTCATAGTTATCAAGCCTGGCTGTGTTGGTCGTTGTGGACGCGATGACGTCACTCCTCGAGTTTGAAGATTTGATACGAGTTATCGACATTGAGAGCGTCAAAGAAAATATTTGATCGTCTAGTGACATAATATTGTTCTTGGCAATCGTCTTCATGTCCTGGGCCCTCAAGATGCCAGGTGAAATAGCGTGTGCACTGAAACAAGGAGCCCGCATCGCAGTAAACTGTGCAACATCGTCTACTCGTACTCTTCCAGCATATTTTGAGGCTAGGATTCGCCAAGTTCGCAACAAACCAATATTTCATTGAGACAAGACATTTGCAAACCGTCTTGCTGACTTGGCCATGTTGATAGGCTCTTTGATCATCGTGCAGAATGGAAAGGAGCGCGAAGCTGGGGGCTGGCGATTCTCGCCTCAAATTCAAATTCACAAATACCGTCCAGGAACATGATTCTAGAAGAGCCATGATCGGAGCTAGATTCTCGTCTGACTAGCTATTGTTTCCGGCTTGCACTTCCGAGAGATTGTGATGTATGAGACTTTGTGGCAACACGCCACGCCGTTGTTGGAAGGTGCCACGGCTATCAATACACCGAGTCTACAGCGCCCCTTTCTAAACAAACAGTGTATTTGCACAAAAATTTTTACAGAGGTTTCAAGTTCAGCGTACGGATTAGGACTGAATGCATGTACCAGAAGCCAATGCAGAACGATCGGTTGAAACGACTAATTGGTCTGCATTTCCTGGGCTGGCCTCCTCGTCTACATCGTCATTTGCCATATCCGGAATTTCATCTTCCTCCTCTACCTGCTCGCTGACATCCTGAAAGTCCGAATGGTGCAATGCAATCAGTTCTCCAGTACCGTGCCATAGGCAAGCGGCTCCAGTCTGAAAAGATGAAAGATAAAGAGCAGCCAACTGAACCAGATTCTCGCCAAGATGTTCAGGTTCGGAATAGGAGAGATCAACACGTGAGATTGGAAAGAACAGACACTGGAGATATCGACGTTCATCGATCGCTGGAATCATCTACGCATACCCTGCATTCCGACATGGCACCACCTACTGAAACAGAGCGTGCTGACTTCAATGTTCCCTTGGAAGATACGATTTCAAGAAGAATTTCTCGAACAGATGATAATAGGTCTAGCCTGACTGTGACAGGAATTGACCTTTCACCACCAGAGGGAGGCGAAGAAAAGGACGCCAAACCGTTTATAGTTTCCTTTGAAAGTGAAGACGACCCCATGGACCCTCATAATTGGGGAGTATATCGCCGTGCACTATACACGTCCTTCATTATATTCATGGCAACATCGGTAGAGTTTGCTACCGTAGCCGACTCGGTCGCCCTTGAGAGGGCGGCATCAGGCCAAGAGGGCGATCCGATTCCCAAATATTTGATAGTTGGTATGGAATAATACATGTCTGAGAGTTTAGGATGCCTCTTTTTTTGTTTTCTTTTTCCAAGCATCTTCGGCTCGTTCTTGAAAAGGATCAATTATTTACCAAGGAACTGAGACTGATAAACTGTTCTGACAGGCGCGTATATCATCGGATTGGGTCTCGGCACTCTGATCTCTGGCCCCTTTTCTGAGGTTTTTGGACGAAACCCTGTATATATTTTCTCTTTGACAATGTTCGTTACCGTGGTAATCATCAATGGTTTCATAAAGCTACGTGGCCACAGGGATGTAACGCGAGGGATCGCTGGTCTGATGGGCTCAGGAACGTCTGTTACCTCTGCTGGCGCTATGTCCGACCTATGGCCACGGCTCGAACGTGCTTACATTTTTGCTATTTATACATGCATTGTGTTTTCAGGTCCCCTACTGGCGTCGTTAATTGGTCCTATTCTTGTTGAAAAATATCACAGTCTGATGTTCCGAGCACACGTCACCTTCGGTGCTCTGGCATGGGGAGTTGGCATGTTCCTTCTTCCAGAGACATACGGTCCCATCATATTGTATTGGAAGGCAAAGCAACTTCGAAAGCTCACAAAGGACAAGAGGTTTAGGGCTCCTATTGAGTTAAGAAGAACCTCTTTCAAAAGTCGGATGCTACACGCCCTATATCGGCCATTTCTCTTTTTCTTCAGAGACGCGATGCTTGCTATGGTCACGGTGTACACTGCCCTTAACTATGCTGTGACTTATCAGATGTTCTCAGCCATTCCCCTGACGGCGACTACTATTTATCATTTCAACCTCATCAAACAGGGTCTGTTTTTCATACCCACAATCGGCGGAGTATTTTTAAGTGCTCCAGTAGTCTACCATAATTACAGGCGAATGAAGAGGAAACTGAGGTCGGCTCTTGAAAAGGGCCAGACAGAGGTTGAACCAGAGGTAGGCTTGTACCTGGCCATGATAGGTGCTCCGGCAATTCCAGTCTCGTTATTCTGGTATGGATGGACTGCCACATCTTCAATAAGCTACTTGTCACCATTGTTCGCAACCGCGCTGTTTACCTACGGCGTGATTTGCGTCACGATCTCAGTCTTCCAGTATGTTACGGACAGCTTTGAATATTATGCTGCCAGCGCTCAAGCTACCGTCTTGATGGTTCGATATGTTGCCGCAGGTATTATAGCCGAGTTTTCGGTGCTGATTCACAAGAAGCTTCATATACACGGAGCATTGACTTTGTTCGGGATCCTGAGCTCATTCATGGTACCCATCCCCTTCTTGCTTTATCGATATGGCCCTAGAATTCGGAGGAGCAAATACATACGCCATGCAAAGCGAGGTGGGTAGGTATCTACAGTGGGATGACAAAAGTGTTAACACCCTTCCTAAATATCATGTTGTATGTGGTTCTGGAGGCCTTCTACAGAGGTGTTGGACCCCCATCTTTGAGACCCAGCTACTTCTACTCAACTGCTTTCCACATGGCCTCCAACCGCGCCACCTGCACCATCTCATTCCCCGGAACGATATTGATTTTATTCGCTTTCTCCCAATTCTCAGCTCCCTCCGCGCCCGCCATTGTCTCCCACCAGCCAACCCGGTCATTCCCATAAAGAGTTGTCTCTGAGCCCGGCATGCGCGAAGCAGCGGCCACATTATTCGCACCATGTAGCATTACAGATGAGCCGAGGAGTGTCTGTTTCTTAACAAAGCGTAAACGGGCCTGAGCCAGCAGTTGTTGCATGATTGGGACTGTCTTTGCATACACGGAACTGCGATGTTGAGCCGCAGCTATAAACTCTCTGAGATCGCCTGTGTTGCAGGCCTTCATCCACAGCCCCCGCATACGCGCCGAGTAGAGATCGCAGAATGCACTATCTGGTAACACCATTCCCAGTTTGCTAGCCAACGGCGTATCCCGGACGAACTCCTCCCAGCATTGCTCACATGCAAGGAATGTGTCATTGCCGTACCACCGGCGTCCCTTGACGATGTTATATGTCGGGCACGGCGGGATATTCGCAAAGCGCATTGCGTACTCTTCAAAGTACGCAAAGTTGCCAAGACTGATGGACTCGTCAAGTTTGCGGCAGTATTCGCGCTGTCGTGGCACTGCCGGGTTGAGATCGCACATTCGTTTACCCGGGAGTTGCATCTGTATGAAGCGATCGCCAAAGCCATGCGGTATAATGAAACCTGCGAAGCATTGGCCGCAAATATCAAAGTCCAGGCCCTGCCCGCAGCGGAGCCGGTGCCATGTACCATTCTCGATTCCCCCAGGGGCGCAGTAGGGCATGCTGAATATGGTTTTTGCAGCCCTCCACAGCAGTGGATAATCTTTAAGCTGCGTCGCCCTGAGGAAGGCAACTTTTAAAGCAATAACCGATAGTCCGCACACCCGTGTTTGCCAGCCCTGGGGGGTGAAGGCCGGCGCCGGGGGCATAACCTCCCAGTTGGCTTCCATAAAGGAGGCGGCTATATGATTGACATAACATGTCTCGCATACGAACAGTCCATCGATAGCTGGAACAGGCTGGAACCAGTTACACTGTGAGGCTGCCACGGCTTTACTTCCCGTGCAAGGAGGTAGTCGCAGCGACTGAGTAGCAGCCGCTACAAAGGTCGCCCAGTCGGCTCCCCGCTCCATGACTCGACGCAGGTACATTGTCATCTTGCAGTTCCAGAGCTCTCCAGCAGGTTGACCAGGCTGCGCAGGCACAAACTGCCCAGCGAATGGGGTGCTGCACACTACATCCTCATAGCAGGCGGCACAAATACCAAACCCGTCAATATCGCGATATGTTGGATGGTACCACTTCGTGCCGACATCAGCGGCGAGGGCCGTGGCACCCTGGCAATTGGCTATCTGTCCACGATGCACCCAGTACGCAGTGATGGAGCCCCAGTTATCATAGCGGAGGGCCTCGGACCACAGCTGCAGACTGCGGGGGGTGTTGAAGTGACAACGGCGCTCAAGATTCGACGCCTTCAGCTCGCCGCGAAAACGATTCGCCCATTGGGTCTGGCGTATGTGTGAGGCGTAGCAGTGCGAGCACGCATCGAAGTTACTGACACCAGGGATGGAGTACCAGATGGCAGTGGCAAAGAGAGGCTCGTTTTCAGGGCAGGCCGTGATGGTGTGTGTCGAAGCCGGCTGGGGCGGATATCGGGGAGGAACGGGGGCAGACATGGTGGCGATACTATCGCGATATAGTTATTACAACGGAGGGCTAATCGAGGGCAAGCATGACGATGTCTTCGTTACCTATATATTAGTTTGTCGTTCGCTAACCCATACCCAATCCGTCCCATCTTAGCAGGGTGGCGCCTACAGCCACAGCACTGCCACCTTTTTTTGCTCTTTCTATTAATTATCTGACTACTGTATCCAGATCCTGACTATCTGCATGAAGTATAAATCGTAAATTTACTCGAGTATTACTTCTATTATTTTCTTTACTGTAAAGGTAGCCATCTGCCATCGATTGCAGAGGCGCTAGCCAGAATCGGAAATATGAAGGGCGCAAGCAACTGCTTTATTTTAACATCGCCTCTCATTTTCTCAACAGAAGAGGTCTTATCTGCGCCTCTTTTGTCCATGATAGTGCCATGATCTGACGAGATGTCGTTCGACGAAGCAAGGCTTGGTAGCCTTGACGATTTATCTTTGGATTTTTTTTCCAACCTTGAATTCAACAATGACTTTGATCTACTCCCCCTACCGCCATCGCCTTCTACAGAAGTGAATTTTTACAACGAAGCGTCTTTGCATCAACAGTGTTACTCTGATTCGAATCAACGCCATGGGCCGTACTCGACAAACACGCCAAAGGACCGGAATAGAATCATAGAAAATTGGCTCACACAGCATTCCCACCATCCTTACCCTACCAAACTAGAAAAGACACATTTAGCTAGCCAAGCAGAGCTCGACATCAGCCAGGTCTCCTAGGAAACTCTAGCTTCATAGTCAAAATCAAGGAAGAGAAGAGAGAGCGAAAAAATATATATGCAAGTTATCCCCGGACTCCATCTAGAGTCTCAGGGGTTGGGTATCTTCTAATTAGGGTTAGTTAGGTTAGGAAGCCGTAAAGTAAAAAGAAAGAAAGAAAGAACGAGCCCATAAAAAAACATTAACGCCATGGAAATAGCTCTAAATGCATGATCGAAAAAGAAAATAGAGAGAGAGAAAGAAGAAAAATCAGACAAGATGAACAAGGGCATAACATAATATCAACCGTCCAACAACCAACCAACCCGTCTAAGCGATGCGTCAATCCATGTCAAAGAATCAAAGCCCTGCGTTGGCCAACACCGTTACCACATGTCCCGCAAATGAAAAGAAAGAAAGAAAAGAATGGCCCCCTGAAAAGAAGTAGAAAAGTGGAAGTCGACAAAGTCAACCCTCGCCATCAGCATCTAGAGAACGACTTCTCGACACTTGTCTCGTTCCTGATTTAGTTGATAGCAGCGGTGTGGACGGCACACGTCTCGCAATCCTCGTCAATTTAACGCTTGGTGCCAAAGAAGAACCGACAGTGTCTTGTTTCCGTCTTGTTTTGACGTTACTGATGGTCGTGCTTTTATTGTTGTTATTGCTCTCTTTGTTCTCTTTCTCACTGCTGTCAATCTCGGTATCAGGGCTAGAACTATGCCTCGCCGCTCGTTCACCTAATGCATGAATGGTTAAGTGAAGTTCGCGATCTAGCTCCTTGGCGCATCGGGGGTATTGAGTTGAGCCTTGTAATTTCTTTCGGTATGCTCGTAACGTCCGGCAGACCTGCTCCGTGGACATGTTGAGGCTACCAAATTCACTTTGCCCCGAACTCTTGGTACGTGACGATCGAAAATCTATGGACGACGACTGGCGAAGGTTATTCATGCTTGTACGACGATTGACGCCGTTCACAGGCTTGGTCTTAGGACTAGGTGGAGAGGGAGATCTCCTTGCATCGAGGGCGGGAACAGGAGACCGGCGAATATTAGGCAGAGGTGGCGGTGAGTCACCACGTGAAGATCCCATTCTGGGTAAAGTTGGAGCAAGTGTGTATCGAGAAATTTTCTTGCGTATGCGAGGAGGCGATTGCTCACGAACAGGGGTGGGCGTTCCCACAAGACCATCCTGGCGAAACTCCGCAAGTTCTGATCTTGAGAGGATTCGACGAAGTGGTGGCTTTGCTGCAATTAACTCCTTTGATGGAGTCTCGTCTTCCTCGCGGATATTGCCTTGTGATAGTTCTTGGGCCTGATGCTGTTGAATCGAGAGATCCCAGATCATTACCACCCCGTCGAGGCCAGTACTGACCAAAACGCGGCTTACTTCCTTTGTGGTTTCGCTTTTTGGCCTCTCCAACAACATAACATCACTGACACCTTCGGAGTGTCCGAATTCCTTTGTCAATAGCCCGTCTCGCTCAAAGTCATAAACCCTGATAGACTTATCGGTGGTTGACAAACCAACCACGATGCGAGGGCTCTGTCCGGGTATCTCGCTCGCTACAGTCAAGGAGCTCATCAGGACCGCGTCGGTGGACTCGAAATCAACAGCCTTGAATGAGTGGACATGTCGGCCAGAAGCGACGTCAAAACGTTGTATGTGGCGGTCGATCGTGGAAAGAACAAGCGTATCTGGGTCATCAGGGGCGATAGTCATGGATAGTGGTGAAACTTTCAGAGTGATAACCTTGGACATAAGAAATGCAATCACCGTGGACGTTTCAGTATCTCGAGTAGCCTTTTCACGAACAATCACCGTACGATCGGCAGAGCAAGATAGTAAGCGTTCTCCATCATTCATGAAAAGCAACTGTCCAACAGCTCCAACGTGTTCATCCATTGTTTGGATTAGCTCAAACGCGCTGTCTGTCTTCTTGAAAAGCTGTACCATGCGATCTCGGCCAGAGCTTGCAACCAAACAAAGGCCGGGTGTGCAATAAATGACGATATCGGTGACTTCCGCCCCGTGAGCTCGCACTTCGTTCACGCATTGCCACAGGCTCGCAGATATAATCCTAGCTTCTAGTTAATATTGTTATGTTCCGCTGCTGTTGCATATCAAAATAAGAACTTACTTAAGCACGCCGTAGCGATCGCCGGATACAAAGGTATTCATATCTTCTGCGACCCGAAGAACTTTGAGTTCATTGGCCGCTTCGTCTTCACCTGAAGCTATTTGTTCAAGCTCGACTTTCCTTGATGCTTGACACCTGCCCTGCATATTCCAGAAATTCACAGAACCCTCGCATGACCATGTGAAAAAGTCGGCTTCATATGCATTTGGCTTTTTCAAAGGTCTAACACCTAGAACCGGGTGTCGATGGGCCGGCACCAGGCTGTCTTGAAGGGTATCTCCATCATCGCCATTTCCAAAAGCATCGACAGGGCAAACGTGAATAGCTCTTGTCGAGTCTACCGTAACAATATGGGTTGAAAGGTAGGCCATGGATATAAAAGTTGGTGATTTACCTTTCACATTGTTATTGTCAAGCAGAGAAGTAGGGCTTGGTGACCTGGTCTTGGCCCATTCTTGTATGTCTTCTATTTTTAGCTTCAACGATTTTCTTCCACGACCGCCGAGCCAGACAATGCCAGATTCGGGGGCGACCGTAACTGAAGTGAGCCCAAATGGCACATATTTCACAACAGTCAACTTCTGGGCGCCCTCGCTGTCGTCGAGCAAACAGATGGCGCCGCCATCTGTGCAGAGAATAGCTTCATATTCAGAAACAACGGCGACGCAGGTGAAGGTGTGTTCGCCCAGTGATCCAAGCAGGCAATTTCGTCCGGAAAAGGCTTTTGGGTTGGCGGAGGAGTTCATGTAGTTATCGCTGTTGGGGCGCAATTTGGAAGGTGATCCTGGTTGCGCATCAAGTCTCCAAACTTTGACATGTCGTACACCGGCACTACCAAGCAAAAGTCAGTACAGAGCTATATTTCTTTTGGGTGATGTATAATTACGTGATTAGTGTTTGGCCCATCCAGCGCATATCGCGAATGAAAGATGTGCATTTGTTTGTCGAGTGTAGTTTTGCGGCACCAGTCCGCAAGTTGACCGCCCAAACAAAGAGAAAGCCATCGTTCATGTCTCCTAAAGTCGCTAGATACTGTGAGTTGGAGCTAAACGCGAGGCTGCGCACGCCGAATGTGTGTTCTGTCAAGGCTGTTAGAGGGACATCGCGAGGCGCATCGGCGGCTGTGGAGAAGATTAACACGCGGGGATTATAACCGGTCTGTTATGTCAGCTATCACTTTATTCTTGCATTGTGCGCAGATATATTAAGCGTACCTCTCCAACGGCTAGAAACCTCCCATTGGGACTGATTGCAACACTTGTGACCGCCTTGATTCTGTCGCGCGATGTCCATGTCCGAGAACCGCTGGAGTCCACCCAATCGCCAGCAGGGGAGATGCCTCCATTAGCCCCTACCCTGTTTGTAACAGACCTGATACGGTTATCCGGTGTTGTAGGGCTCGTAGGTTGATTGTAGAATGAGACTACCGGGTTGATTGGAGAGGCGGTGGGGCGTGCGCGGAAGAATCTTTGATTGACCGTCCCATCTGTTTCAATGTCTGCTAGTATCGCTGCAGATCCGACGCAGAGGGCAAACGATCGGCTTGTTTCGTGTGAAGAGAAGCCATTAGGAGTAGCGGTGGTGGTTCCGATAACGGTCTGTAAGGATAGGACAGACTGATGCGGCGAGGGTTTATTAGGCGATCGTGTGCCAGGTCTCAGGACCGGGGAATTGGCAGGTGTAATTTTTAGAGACGCTCCAGGCGTAGGCAATTTGCTCTTTACACTCCACGAATTACTAGCCATCACATCGACGTGCGAGTCCCTTTTGTTGGGTTGATGGCCGGGGTAGGTCGAGCAGCACGAGAGGTTCAAATGGAGGCATTGGTTAGGCCCAGACGATTCATTTGGCTTAGCAACGCTCCGTCGTAAAGGCTGCTCGATTTGATTTCATATCTTTTTTATTCTTCAGGTCGCTCGGGTGCGTTGCGAAAGCGATTGTGGTGGAATAAGAGTGTGAGATGGGGAGAGGGATTTGTTGTTGTGGGGGGGCAGCCTCTGATGTAAACAGCCCAAGTAAACAGCGGATATTAAAATGAGGCGATGAGATATTAAGCAAAGGATAAAAAAGGAAGGACAAGAAGAGTTGAGAGTTAAGAGAAAGTGAGGACAAGGGCCGTGAGAAGCGATGCAGGCGTGAAGGACAGACAAAGAGAGAGAGGGAGAGGGAGTGTGTGAGATCAATGTGAGCCGACGCAGGGAGAGCACAGAGCTGGATGGGAGGCCTGATGGATCTGGCAGCAGATTTGTTGGTGCATTTCCCGCTGCGGCTTAGCGGCTTCCCCAAGCTCTCGGGACCGCGTCTTCCTATTGGCTGTCTCAGCAGATCCCGTGCATGCTCGCAAAAACAGGAAAAGAGGTCAAGAAGGCAGGTTCCTTCCTGACCGAGTGCAAAATACGAATCGTTCTTGAGCATCTCTGAGCCCTCCAGCACCATCCTCAGTCGGATTACTCTGTCTCTTCTCAACAGTCGGGATGCTCCCAGCGCCCTCTCGAATCTACGGTGTTCGTCCGCCCGCCGAACTAGTGCTGTGGAGCCTGCCCAAGCCGGTGGGAACTGGCCAATGCTCCTAGCAAGGGAAGCGTCACATCGCAATATAATCCTCGACGACTGCACATTCCTAGGCCTGCGAGTCTGCGACAGTGGAAATTGCGAACGCGTCTTTGATATGCTCGATAGGCCAACGCAACTGCAGCGGCAAGTTTTCATCTCTCAAGGAAGAACGATAGGCGCCTTATGTACGCTCCCCTTATTGCTATGTGATAGCGTGGCGCGCTCCTCTCTTACAATGTCAGCTACGTATTGTTCAACACTGCGATGCACACAGCCATACCGCCCCTTCAGCACCCTATCTATCGTAAATAACTCTGGTCATCCGATTTTCGGAAATTCATGGAAAAGCGGAAATTCGCCGACATTTTGCAAGCCATTGTGCCAGCAGACGCATTGATGAATGACGTATTGGACGAGAAGTGAATTTGAAATACCCTCAGCTGAGTAGGCATGAGTGGTCTCGTGTGTGTCTAGACGTGGGAATCGACTGATGTACCCAAATGCTCGAGCACAGCTGACAGCACACGCAGCAGCTGTGCTTCGCTTGGGCACGCCACACACCACCGTCTTTGTGCAACTATTCGTAGAAATTTTAAGGATGTGGCATGATCCTATTAAAAATACTCACTGCATTCGCAATGCCAAGACCCGCAGCTGTTCATCCTGAAGTTGAATTTCGAGTACGCCAACAAATGAGCTCATCGAAGGAGTTTCTATAGAAGAGACTCTTGGATGTATCGTGACTCACAAGCCATCGACGAAGACCTCATTGCGTCATGAATAGTGTCACAAATATCAGTGCGGGGTTTTTTTTTCATATCGATAAGCTTATGCTCCGGAGATCTGTTGATCTTTTGTGGATTGGCAGCGTTACACAGACCTGTCGCCGAGTTCAGCATGACAGGACCTGGCCTTGACAAGCCCTAATCATCCGATGTTTTAACCTGGAATAGAATTGCCACAGGCCTCGCTGAATACAGACAATATGTCTGCAAAGTATTTTCTTAGAAAGAGAGAATACCAGTGAAAGCAGCCTCTATGTGTACAAGTCTTCAGTATGCCTTGAATATAGGTCAGCTTTTTGCAGGTCTTCTCGAGATCGCGTTGTAATCCCGAATCACCCCGCCTGCCAAATCGGTTATTATTTTTTTTGCTGATTATTGTTTCGGCCCCTCATGTTCCACGTTTCATTGTTGACCAGACATCTAGACTTTGGAAGTGCAGATATGCATTGTGTCATAGTTCAGCACCTAGAATTTGAGAGCTTTGAGCTTGCGGAGCTTTCGTGAAACCAACTGTGGGTTTGCTGGATACTTTCCAGCACCTTATAATGCGAGGCAAGGTCTGTTAAATTGCTACATTCCATAGTCTGCACTGGAAATATAGTCTCTATAGGTGGCATTCACACCAACAAACCTTTTATTCTCCCAAAACGAAAGCGGATATACCCAATGAAAGCTCCAAGTGCTAGTGTAGCTTTTTTTATCCAGTATGTCGCTGCGAGATCTGTTTTCGCACATTACATGGTAGGTTTCGTTAGTGCTAGATGCTCTTTCCCAGTAACACATATGCATTGAGATGGCAGATAGAGACTAACTAGACAGGTCGGCACAATCACCCAAGACCACGCAGCCACCGACATCGACGATGCCATCGCCGTGGGACTCGACGCCTTTGCGCTGAACGTCATAAGCACCGAGAGCTGGTCCACCTCCGCCATCGACTCACTCTTCAATGCCACCGAAGGGACCAACTTCAAACTCTTCTTCAGCTTCGACATGACGCATTTCACCAACCCATCACAATTCCTGCCTCTTCTCGAACAATACGTCGACCATGAAAATTACTATCTATATGACAGCAACAAACCGTTTGTGAGCACATACGACGGCGGCACGCTCACGTTCGGCGCTTCAGATTCCAACTCCGGTTGGACGGAATACTTCAAGAATAATCTTAGTAGCTCAGGCATAGATGTTTTCTTCGTTCCGGATTTTGATGATGCTGCTAGTTATCCAGGTGGATTTTTCGACGACTTTACCGTTGCCGATGGGGCTTTCTCGTGGGAGTCTGCATGGCCAAATGAGAGTGCTGGTAAGGCGAATGTCGGCGATAGTGTCGACTCGACTATGATTTCTGAGGCGCATGCGGCTAGAAAGATTTACATGATGCGTAGGTAGCTTATTTCCCCTTTTATAATACATTTATTATCCGCTAAAAATTCATCAGCATTATCCACCTTCCAATTCAAGCACATCGACTCCTCTCAAAACTGGTACCGAATCGGCGAATCCAATCTAGTCGACCGAATGGGCCAAATCCTCTCCCTTCAGCCCGACCTCGTAGAAATCATAACCTGGAACGACGCTGGCGAGGGCCACTACATCGGAAATTTCTGGGACGAATCGCTAAGTGGAACCGACATTGGGAGTTATGCCGATGGCTTTGACCATACCGGTTGGCAGCAGGTCATCTCCCCATTCATATCAGCATACAAAAACGGTGTTACGGATATCAGTCAGATCACGTCAGGAAAAACGGTTGGGGTGATGTGGTATCGCACGATTCTAACGACGGCATCATGCTCCAACGATTCGCTTGGGAAACCTGATAACTGGCAAAACGCGCAGGACGCGATTAACTATGCCGTTATTTTGCCGAATGATGCTGCTACTAATAATTACACGATCAATGTTTACAGCAATAATGCCGTGATTGGTTCATATGATGGTTTTGCCGGTCTTAATGGCGGCATGGTTCTGGGACTGGCAGCTGGTAGTGCGGGCAGTCAGCATGTTGAAGTTGTGGAAAACACGTCAAATGGAGCTACAACAGTTATTTCAGCAATTGGTACAAAGGATGTACTGGCAGAGACTGATGGGATTTGTAACTATAATTATGAAGTTGTTGCGATGTCTTGAATAGCCAATTTTTTAAGTATCAATCCAAGACAACATGTTAGGGCATCGGGTTAGGGCTTTAAGTGAAACTTTCAATATCAACCCATCTCAGAGCTAGATTTACACTGTTTTCATACATTGTCTACTTGTAGCTTACAAAATGTAATCCCTCTCGGTATCGGTAAAGGTATCTCCAATTTCGTTCATTCGTGATTCGTGAATACTGTTAACGTACATCATCAAGTTCATCATTCTTGTGAACACTGCCAAATATTTCATACTGCCAGTATCCTTCTAGAGCCCCAAACCAAGAGAGCCAGCGTGGATTCATGATCAAATTTCGAAACTGGTTTAGAAAAAGCATTGCGTCATCATAGTTCCAATATCCTTCTAGAACTTCCCCCGGAATACGCCCCAGGTTCCCCCGCAAATTCAAATTCAAATTTAACGTCCAACTCCACAACTTCATCACCTACGCAGGCAGCAACCAAGTCGTCAAACTCTGCGAGTACAAAGGCCCGCTCCACGTCTCCCCACTAGTAAAGTTAACAGTAAGTTGGACATCGTTATCAAACCCATTCTCAATAACAACCACACGAGTGCCGTCTGGCTGCACAAATGCCTGCCCTTCAACCTTGTCCCCATCGCCATAATCATAGCCTCCCGTGGTGCTGAGGGCAGTCGACCCGCGTGGCACAAACCGCGAAAATTGAGCAAGCCAATAATAGTCTGCGGTTTTGGTGTAGGTGCCTGCGCTCGTGTCGACGGTTACGATGCCCCGGCAGGTTGTGCAGCCGCCTGAGAGATGGGGCCCGTAGCTTGTATCTGAGCCCAGGGTCCAGGCTATGACGCCGGACGCCCAGTTTTGGAGAGGTCTGTAGCGGTCGAGTTAGCTATGATATTGCCGAAGAAAGATGTTTTCTTACCCCATGACAAAGTCAATGGTGCTGTACCAGGAGTTAGTTGGAGAGGTCCAGCACTCGGTCATGTACTGAGTCACGTCTGAGTTGTTGGTGTGGAAATCAGATAGGACAGTCCAGGAATTATCTTCTGCGTAGCAATGCCATGCTACACTCGACACGTAGTCGCTGGCCCCATGTAGCACGGTCTGCGGATAGGATGGGACGTCTTCATCTATTAGTAGAGGAATTAGGTGCCAGTAAACATCAGTATCATACCGGTATTGTGATCATAAGCCCAAATCTCTGTGCTCAATCCCGCCGAAGATAGCGCCGGCCCGACCTTATTTTTAATCAGACTAGTCGCTGTGTCTGCATCCAAGTACATGGTGGGATATCCAGACTGGCTGTTCAGGGGCTCATTCTGGATTGTGATGGCATCAACCGTCACACCTCCATCGGCGAATGCTTGGATATAGTCGACAAAGTACTGCGCATACTCATCGGCATAGTCTGTGTTGAGATTGTTGTTGGTTGTGTTGCCATCCACTACTCCATTAAGTTTCATCCAGCCTGGAGGGCTCCAGCAGGAACCTAATAACTTCATAGACCCGCTCGCAGACGCGAACTTGGAGATCCAGCTGACCATATCACTGCCGGCTGTTGTCAAGTCGAAGTTGCTAAGCGAGGTATCGGCGCCGCTGGAGTCGTCATCGTATGTATAGACGCTTGATGACAAGTCGGAGGAGGCAATGGTGTGACGCATCAGGCTGAACGAAGCGCCGTCGTCAGTCGTGGCGGTGAAGAGATCATTGAGCATGGCTGTTCGTTGGTCTGAAGTGAGCTCCGAGAAGACTGTGACGGTGGCATCGGTGACAGCAGCTGTATTTAGAGAAGAAAGCAGTCAGCTTCTCTCTATGTAAAGGTTGAATCATTCAGTCAGTTGTCAAAACATACCACCAAATCCGTCAATAGTTTGTTTGTGTCCAGCCGATGTATCATCTACAGCCAAGCTCCATGCCGATGAAATGGATGAACCACTTCCATCTCCTTGTGTCGGAGCAGTGTAGTTTGCTAGCTGATAGCTACCGTCATTCGAAGAAACCCACGCCTGTGCAGACGAGACAGCCCTCTTGGGAAGACTGCGTCCCAAACTACTGGCAGGCAAACCAATAGCCACCAGACTGACGAGTTTAAGAGTCTGAAGCAACATATTTGTTTTAGACTAATATCTTGGGGAGAGGAAGAGGGGAAAGAAGCCTCTTTTGCTCGATGAATAGATCTAGTTACCTACTATGAAGGGGAATCATGACTGAGCGATCAGCCATCTCCTTATACATATACACATACATACAGAAAACGAAACCCCGCAGATTCTGGCATGGAAGTGAACTCGGATCGGACAGCGGGGGCATTATCCATATTTGTTCTGGATATCAAGACTGCCACGAAGTCTCAGGTTTGATTTTTTGATGATGGTGATGATCGGTGGAGGCCAAAAGTAGGTCCGAATGCAACCTCCTATACATCGATAATGAGTCTTGGAGCTAAATATATACTATCACAGGCTTTGCCCAATTTCCAATGGAATCTTGAAACCTAGCAAGTTCTTAGAGGCTCCCAAGTATATTAGCCTCTGAGGACGGGCCAGTGTAACCCTAAGACAGGAACTACATGTTACACCGGAGTTTTAGTATGAAAGCGGCCAGTTTGTTTTCGTCCTTGTTATTTGTCCGCTCTTTCTAATTTCTTTGATCTATTTGTTTCTTGTGCTACCACAAGAATCAGAAGCATGGCATCTGATTTGATCTCCGGCCACGATCGACTTGGATCTCCCCCGCAATCATCCGTGCACATCATCATGTAGTGCGTGGGCTGGCCTATGAAACGATTTAAAAATTAAAAACTGCGTATTTGAATAAAAATTTCGAAGAATGCGTCGGGTCAGATGTTAGGTCATGGGTCTCGTGATATGAAATTCCGAGGCCCGCCTAAGATGTAGAATGGAAAATGGGGTGTCAGGTGCGAACTATAAGCACACATGTCGGTAGATCAGTGAAGTGGTCGAAGTAACTTGCTAACAGCAACAAGCTATCTACATAGCAGCCAACAGTTACCGAAAGCAGGATATGGCATACTGCCAAGTGATCAGGATCGTCGATGAAACAATCGGCCTGGGGACATACGTGCTGATAAAAGAGAAAACTACTAATACTGATAGCGAGTACTACATACTTTGACGGAAATGCGCGAACAGCTAAATCACCGTTTTTGTTTTCCGTGTTTTATTATCTACTTCATGCAAGTTCACACGCCTTACGGAATAGTATGGCGACTACTTTCCAAACTGGGAAATAGTGGAAGTTGTGATCCGCAACGGTTTAGTTAGGGGCCCAGGGATCTAACTTGGCAGTACTAGTCATATTCCTTCGGAGAAAAGTAACTCATGCTACCTTGTCTTTCTAATTGATAAGGCGCAGATTAGAGGTGATCAACCTAGCTAGCTGCGTTCTGGAGGGATTTTTAGATTGAGGATACTAGATCTTTTTTGGCCAGATCTGAGAAATATTAAGAAACTAGTCGATGTCAAAGTGGTCTTCCACATAGACCTCTTGCGACCTTCTTGGAGTGATTAAAGACTGCTTTTCGCCGACGTGGGATGTAGGGTTGGCTCGGAAAATGCCTCGTAAGGAATCACTGGCCAACCGAGCATCTCGATTTCCAAATTGGTCTGCCACATATACTCGATCTTATCATGCATTTCCATGTCTTTTCCAAAACCAAGAGCCTTCCAGAGTTTCACTCGCAAGACGCGCAAAACAGAATCGTGGTCATCAAAGTCAAGCTCTGGAAAAATGCCTGCCATCTCTTCATCGACATTATCTTCTTCTAGATCTTCATTCATATCAACACCCTCCATCCTCATGGAGCGGACAGAGCGGATATCCTCAGCAAATGGTATTTCACGAAGCTTTGGAAATACTCTGCGCCACTCTGCCACAAGGCTTTGGATTGTGTCTTGTTGTAACAGACGCCGTGGATTCTCAAAATGCACACATGAGAACTGCATGCTCTCCAGCTTATGAAATGGACGCGATTCTGAAGTTAAGTCTCGAGACAAGCACAGTTGACTGTCTTGTAGATTGAGCACCGTCAATCGTGGGCAGTGTTCTGCAACAATGTCGAGAATAACACCGTCAATCTGGCAATCAAATCCGAGGGCGAGAAACTCCAGAAAGGTAGGTGGGCTACTATGCATAACACCAAGTTCTCTGGTACCTCGTCCAACTTTAGATTGCGCACACTAAACTTTCGTAAAAGCGGACAGCCATTCGCGATACCAACGAGAGAGTTTCCGTTGTCGATCTCAAGGTCAACCAGGTCAATGACTCGTAGCTGTCGGCAGCGCGTAATACTTCGAACGAAGTTCTGGTTAATGGCGAGCGTTCCATGGTACATATGCCCTAATCTGAGTATTTGAAGTCCGCGAACATCGGCAGCTTCTCGAACCTGAAATGATCCACCACGCCCAGGAACAACGCCTTTAGTCTCGGCCATGTGTTTAAAATGTCCTCAGACTCCTCCCCCGAGAAAACTGATCTTAAGGGATGATAAGACTGAGGCAACATCAAAACCACGTCTTGAGGTTTTGGTGTTGTTGAAGGCATAACATAAGATCCAGGATCTCAGAATCGCTTAGACATTCATGGAGTCTCTCTTCGTGAAGGTGGAAGAACTCTAAATCACAGCATTTTAGTAATTTCAAAAGCATGCTAGTATCGTGGTGGCTGGCTGATCTATAGATTGCGAGTGCCTTGAGATTCGAGAACTTTATCGTTCCTGGAGGTCAGACATGGTGTCTTCAAGAAAAAATCATTGGCCGGACAAGACTCCCAGCAGGGATGGTTGGTTCATGGAAAGAACGAGAGTTGGCCATCAGAATATAGCAATAGTAGAGGTCAATAGCCAAAAATTCAACGGACAGACCGAGAAGGAGATCAGAAATATGCGATAAATCTTGTTCTATCGTTTCAAAAGGGATCGTGAGGCTTTTAAGACCACTTCCTTTCGGCCGCAATAGGAGCTCCGCGTTTTGGCGATTACGGATCGCGCGACACTTTTCAAGCCAACCAAGCCTAGTGTCTGGATGTGTGGTCTGATCAACAGCCGATACCTCTGGAGAAAGAAGAAGATGCTTCACTAATCCCATATTTTGGGCAAAGCGTACTCGTGATGCTACCAAGAGGCAGTTAAGTGACCCAATATCAGGCGTGCGGAACTGCATGTCATTTAAGGAGCCTTTGTATAGCTCCCTCAGCGCTGCCGCGTTCCAAGTGCTGTTCACACAGGCACAACTTAAAAGATCCGATACCGTATCAACTTTTTCGACGACAAGTCCGACAATTTCCGGAAGTAAAAGAGGATTTGACCTCGGAGCCATCGTGAAAGAAGAGCGATAGAAAGAATATATTAGAATAAGTAGTGAGGGCTTGCTTGCTATCGAGCTTGAGGAGAGAAGATGATTGTGTGATTGTTGACGCCTGGATACAGTTCCCGGGCAAAAGTTTTTAACACCACTCTGGAAGGCCTCCGAAACCAAATACCTGGGGCTATGGGAATAGCTAAAATGATTTGAAGAACTCTTGGGATCGATATAAAGGAGACAGCACCTAGGTATTGAAGGTATATAATATTTACTTGCGAAGGGCTTCAAATATTTATAAGTGACTGCTGACAGACAACGTCCATGATTTTTAGGAGAAGGTGTTGAATATATTTGCACCCCCACTGTAGGTTGATCTGGGAACTGCGTTTCTGGATGCCTAAGGATCCCGCGCTAGCATCTAAGAACTACCTAGGATATCTCCAATTCACCTGGGTCATACCGCTTTATCCAAACCACCTTGCCTTCAGACGGGTCCATGATCGTAGCGTAGTGAGTTGACTCATTTAGAATTGGATATGTCGTGAGCCATGAAAGTAACTCTTCTTGAGTTATATTCATCATATCTTCATGGTCAGAGGTGGATTGGTCTTCACGTTTCAACCTCTCCTCTTCTCGCTTTTGCCTCAAGCGCAATGATGACCGCGTTGACTGCGCTTCACCAACTTTTTGGGCTGCATTTTGCTCTTTTATTCGTGCATACCTCTGAAGTTTGTTGTCCCATTTGGCTTGTATGCAGTCGTATCTCTCAGTACTCTCCTCTAATATATCCACAAAGTCTGTGTCTCAGCTGACATCAACGATAGGCCTAAGTGATGCCTCCTCTGTTCATCTACAGTCGGAGTTTGTTCCTGGTCGTGATTTGTGGCAACGATAAATGATGAAGATGATCGTACTACTGCTGTTCGATGGTCCTTTTCCATCGTTACAACTCTTGTCCCATCACTAAAACAAAAATATGCTGCTGTCGTCGGTATGCTAGGCATATTGAGAATGATACTCTCAAGAGTTGACAAATCTGACTTCCCCGAGAAAATGCATTGCCTTAGCAGCGACGAGACAGATGGGCGCATTCCCAGAAGGACGAGGAGGTGATTGGAATAGAAAGCAAAGTCGTGCGCTGGGTCATGAACAGGTCGAAAATTGAGCGAGACACTCAAGTCTTTCCGCACACCAGTGAGAACGCCCACGTATCCCACATAGGTGATACTCGTCGCAAGAACTTCGTGCGGATCAGAGTCTCTATAAAACTCGAGCTGGACAATCAAGTCGCGCAGCGGATCCATGGCCCAGTCTAAAGTCCTGAAATGCAGCATTCCAGACTTCGCTCGTACCCCGCCACTCGTGCAACCCATCAATAGATCGAGCACAGTATTTAGGCAGACAAGAAGGTAAAGCTCGATACCTGTTGCGAGGCTAATGCCCCGAATCTCTTCTGTTTCTTCATCCGTATACAGTCGTCGCAAGCACAATCGAGCCAGCCAATGGACTAGCTTCATTGGACATTTTGGATAAAAAGATGTAACCAGGTCGTCGAATATTCCACGCATGGACCGCATCCGGTCTCTGTAGAGGCTCGCGAGTGCCACATATCGTTCGGATGGAGGGAGCGCGAGGTTAATTCTGAAACTAGGAGGGCTTTCACCTAGCTTTGAAAATCCACTCATGGTGGGGGAAGAGGAACCTCTCTTTATTAAGGAAGAATAGGAAGATAATTTTTGCCCTCAACTCATTCTCAAGCTACAGGCTTGTTGCCTGATGCTTGTCTAAATGTAGTTAGTGTGGCATTTCATCTGAGGCATGAGCGAGTAAAAGTGGCGAAAAGAGAATGGTAACGCTTAATGGAGATTAATATTCTATGTATACTATTTTATTAATATCTCCCCTATTCTCTTTACTCCACCATGCCCGTGTCCTTCAGTCTTCAAGTTGGACGCTCCACCCCGGTTCCCATAGGGTTAATTAGGGCTATAACCCTCAACTTGAGCCCTAAACTTCTTAATACGGCTTACGATGATGGATACAGGTGACAGCCAGAGGTGGATACGAGGAGTTAGATATTTTTCAAGTGGAAAGAAATAGTAGCTGCATTTCAGTTACTCTCAGTAATAATTACAGTAGCAGGCTATGTGGAGATCGCGGAAATTTGCTCGCTGAATTAATCGCAGATTTGCTCGCAAAATTGTTCGCGGATCGACAAGACTTGCTGTACACCAGATATTCCTAAACATAAAGTCTATAAGTATCAGCAGGATGTATCGATGCAGTCGTTTATTAAATGTTACTTAACTACACTTAACCACGATGAATACTATAAGCCCTGTGGCGAACCCTGAGGCCATCGTCTCTGGCCCTACGTATCGATTCACGATCCTCACAGATCGTCTGATCCGATACGAATGGGCTTCTAATGGCCGATTTGAAGATCGGCCCTCCACTTTCGCCATCAATCGGCACTTCCCTGTACCGGAGTTTCGTGTTCTCGACGGCGGCGGCAGTGGTGATTTGGAGATCATCACTGAGAATTTTCATCTGACCTACAACAAAACAAAATTCTCGTCAACAGGTTTGGTTGTCCACTTCAACTTCAGACATACAGAATGGGGAGCTCCATGGCGGTATGGAGTCTCTGCAGAGCTCAACCTGGGTGGCACAGCTCGGACACTGGACCTGTGCAACGGACGTTGTGATATGGGAGAAGGGATTATGTCCAAAGCTGGATATGCAACCCTGGATGACTCAAAGTCCATGCTCTTTGATGGAGATTTCGTGACGGGCAGAAAAAGCGGAGACCGTGTAGACGGCTATCTCTTTTGCTACGGCCATGACTACAAGGCAGCCATCAAGGCATTCTATGCAGTATCTGGAAAACAACCTCTTCTGCCACGTTACGCTCTAGGAAACTGGTGGAGCCGGTACTACGCTTATCATCAGAATGAATATGTTCAGCTTATGGATGAGTTCCGCGCCCACGACATCCCCATGTCAGTTGCCGTGGTGGACATGGACTGGCACATGGTGTCCGATGAGTGTGTGCCTCACTCCGGGTGGACAGGATACACTTGGGATAAAAAGCTTTTCCCCGACCCAGAAAAATTCGGACGGGATTTGCATCAAAGACAACTCAAGATCACACTCAACGATCATCCGCACAATGGAATTCACTCGCACGAAGATGCATACGAGGAGATGGCCCAGGCCCTGGGACACAAAACGGACCAAAAGAAGCCAATTCTTTTCGAACCCACCGATGCCAACTTCATAAAAGCATACCTCGAAATCCTGCATCGCAATTTGGAGAAAACTGCGTGCGACTTTTGGTGGATTGACTGGCAGCAGGGTCCGTACTCCAAAGTTCCTGGCTTCGATCCTCTATGGCTGCTGAACCATTTCCACTATCTCGATCATGGACGGGATGGTAAAGCTGCGCCCCTGATCTTCTCACGATATGCCGGCCCCGGAAGCCATCGATACCCAGTGGGCTTTTCAGGTGATACTGTGGTGACTTGGGATTCACTTGCCTTCCAGCCGGAATTCACTGCAACTGCCTCGAATATTGGGTACGGATGGTGGAGCCATGACATTGGAGGTCATATATTTGGCGGTCGAGACGATGAGCTTGTTACTCGCTGGGTGGAGCTTGGCGTTTTTTCGCCCATATTTCGTCTGCACTCAACGAATTCAAGGTGGATGTCCAAGGAGCCATGGTTGTACCGCGCAGAATGTCAAAAGGTCATGACTGAATTTATGAGGCTGCGGCATCGCCTGGTGCCATTTCTATATACACAAAGCATCATCTGTTCGGTAGAGGATGAACCGTTGGTGCAACCCATGTATTGGGTTTATCCAGACAATGACCAGGCGTATTCTTTTCCAAACCAGTACATATTTGGATCCGAGCTGTTGGTTGCTCCCATTGTCCAGCCCCGGGATAGAAGAACAAACTTGGCTACGGTCAAGGCATGGCTACCACCTGGTCGTCGTCGCTATGTTGACATCTTCACTGGCATCGTGTACGATGCAAGTCGCGGGATTACTTTCTATAGGCAGCTTGAGCAATACCCTGTTTTGGCTCGTGAAGGAACTATAATCGCCATGGATGCCAACCCCGCTCCACATAACGGCTGCCTGAACCCAGACGAGTTCGAATTTGTTGTCGTAGTTGGTCATGATGCCCAGTGTACTGTTCTAGAGGATGTCGACGATGACGGGGGCGAAGGTACACCAGAGCAAACGTCAGAAAGTGGACGACAACAACAAAGGAAGGCCATGGTCAACTTTGATCAAGTCCAAGGAAAATTGACTACAACGCTAGTCAATAGACCCTCCAAATTCCGCTTCTTGTCAATGTTGTCTACTCCGGATAACTTGAAAGTCTTCAGCAAAGGCATTGATCGGACTCCAGAAGTCAAGGTTACAGTTGAGAAGGACTCTCAAATGCCTGGTCTACTTGTTGAATGCCCATTCACATCGGAGGACAGTGGCTCAATCACTATAGAGCTTGGCCTCAACCCTCAACTGGAAGTGATTGACCCTACTTCCCATCTCGAGCGCTTGATAATGGGCTATCAGTGTGAATTCAAAGTCAAAGACCAACTATGGGAGGCAGTATCCGCTCACAGAAAGCCTGCCATCAATACTCTAATTGGATCATTGTTATCGCTAGGATACGATGAGGGTATTGTGGGCCCTGTGATAGAGCTGTTGTTGGCTGATAGTCGGCCATACTCGCCATTCGGCAATGTACCGCCTGCTAATGTCATTCAAGACTAGAGGGAACTGCATAAAAAGCAAGACAGGGGTTAAAACTTGATCTGGGGCGCTATCTGGGACACAATCAATGGCAGCCAACTATAAGTCCGAACTCAGAGATAGAATGAGACAAAAAAGAATGTGTTTAATACACCCCCGTATGTCATGGCTTTAAAGTGTATCTTCTTCATTTGCAGCTATAAACGCATGAGACATGTCAGAGAGATCGCTATAGCAGGAGTAACAAGCATCCAGCCGTCTCCTTAGAGACACGGCAAATTCCGTATTGGAATTTGGAGTGAGTAAAAGGTATCGTTGAATAGCGTTAAGCCGGTCTAGGTTTCGTGACATTGTTTCCGTCCAACCTTTTAATCTCGTGGAGCAGTCTATAAAGTCTGCTAGGTTGACGCCCACGTGGTAAATCTTCTCGAACTGGGAGCGAGTTAGTTTTGAATACGAGTCATTAGTCTGATCATAATACTTGCAATTCCTAATCCGTGGACCTCCACGGACTCTGCAGGCAGCGAGGATAATACCCGTAGCAACGACAAGCTGATATCCTCTGGATACGAAAACATTCTGGAGCGTGACTGAGCCATGCTAGAGAGTAATCCCTGCTGAAGGGCAGCCCTCCAAAAGGTAAGATCAAGCCAGTGCTGTGTCACTAGGATATCGGCTTTTTGCACATTGGAGAGGAAACCACAGTCGGGGAGTTCACAGTCTCCTCCCAGCAGAGGACTAGGGAAACAATTTCGCGAACCGTCTTCCTGGCTGCTGCTCCAAAAGTCAAGAAAATCAGGATCGAGCTGTGCATATACTTGCACAAGTTGGCGAAATCCAATGTTTAATAGCATTTCAGCGCCATCTTCCTGCTGCTTTTCATGGAACCTGGGAGGCACCGGATGTGATAAAAGGACAGGCTTATGTCTTGATATCGCAAAAGACCTCTCAGTGACGAACAGAATATCATGAATTCGGCAACAATACAATGCGTCCACTTCTTTCATGCCGTGATAGAACTCATTCGTATGTAACCCAAGACTCTGGGCCAAGGTAATAGCTTCGCGAAGATAAAACCAACACTGTCGACTCTTATGCAATTCAAAGTATGTAACGGCGAGGAAGAAAGACGTTAAAAGTGACAGCACAGTGTCGTCCTCGATGAAATCGTATTCTTCTTCCAACAACCGCACGGCAAGGCTTTTTCGTATGAATAGTCGCGCAACAGACTCCCACTCCGCACCTCTTCCAATAATGGTTTCACTGCGAGCACACATGAATGTAGTGACCAAGGCGCAAAGAGCAAATAACATGCTGCGCTCATTAGCCGCCAGTGGTCGATCAAACCAGTCACCTAGCGTGGATCTTTTGAGAAGGGGCATTACTGGGTACATGTGTTCCAGGTAGATATCAACACATCGTTTCATTAGTTCGGATAGTTCCTCCTCCTCCTCCTCTCCTCCTCCTCCTTGTTTGTAATTGATGACGTGTCTCTGGTCATTATCAGCATCAGATGTTTGGCTAGCTCGTAGAGCAGATATCTGTTTTCCAATGCCATCTTTCCGGCCGCGACGCTTGCGAACGTATTCGCGTCGACAGCATAGCTGGGAGCGTAGACATGAAGAGCAGGGGCTATCTCCGTCACAGCGGATTCGACGCTGGCGACATGCATCGCAGGGAATTCGCGTGGAGGGCATGATGACGGTTGGCTCCCAATCGAGAACCGCCTCGATATATCCAAATGGGGCGCACCGCCCGTAGCCCGTAGGCACTAAGCGAGCGCAAAGACGGGACGGCTTCTTTCTTCTTATTTTAGCCTCTGAGCGTAATTATCGAATAGAAGAAAATTCCATGCTTCGCCTGGCTACGTAGAGGCGTAGCGATTCCAACAATGATAGGACAGGCCGCCAGCGCGGGGGATGAGGGGGTTGGGTCAACGACGAACGTCTTTGATAGCTATATGTCCGGCTTCGGATATACGTAATTCCTTGTTGGTCGATTCTTATAGAACACTGCTTTGTTACTCTGTATTCATTATTGATTTAAAATGTTCTAACATGCTAATATATCGCATCGAATCACATCAAACTACCTGCCGGCATCATCATACGTAAACCATCTACCATACTTCGCCTCCAACACGACCCCCAATTCACCATAATCATCCCTCATGAACCTCGCCAGACCAATTGCCTTGCACGCCCAGCGCCGTGCCTCGTCCTGGTTTCTTCGGGATACGTACAAGTCAACCGCATAATTGAATGCCGTTGTGCTTAGGTATTCCAGTTCTTCGTCTGGGAAGGCTGCTTCGTTATGGCCACCATCATCAGTGGACATGTCGCAGGCAATGGCATGGGCTTGGTCAAGGATTTTTTCGCATAGGCGTGGGTTGTCGCTGTGATGATCAATGGATAGGTTGAAGAGACATGTGATGAAACCGGGGAGCTTGGCGGTGTTGTTGGTGCGCTGGATGAAGGTGATCAGGACCTGTCAGATAGTTAGTAGGGTATTTTTTTATGTAATTTGGGTTTGACGTACTTGAAGACTACTTATGACGTAGTCGTAGGGCATCTTGCCTGAAGTCAAGATGATATTTGCCATTATCGGATGGACGTCAGCAGCAGCATCCCTCATGGCGGCTGACTCTCGGATAAAGCCCTCGATATCCACCCATTTTTCCAAGTGAATAATAGCTTCGAGGTTGAAGCAATCACTTTGACAGATTTGTTCAGTAGTAATAATGCTTTCTGAGATGACATTGCCTGCAGGCCCAGTGATTTGTTGGTTGTCATTCCTAGATGATTTGATCGCCGACTGAATATCCTCGTAGTAACTTGTTACACGGGCATAGAATGGTTTCTTGGAAAAATAAATATCTATACGTATAGTAGATAAATACCAATGAACTGACCTTCTTAAGACAATCCGTCTCTGCTCGCGCCATGTTCGTATAAATAAGCATTCCCAGAAGATTGCACGCTAATCGCCGATGGTCCATCTCGAATTTGACATCAGACCCAACGTCTTTTGGGTACCTATCAATGAGCTTTAATACAGCCTGTCAGTGCACGCCCGTGTCTGTACCATTCTCTTGATGATGGGCTTAGATCTCACTTCAAGGCAGATACCCAGGAGCAACAACTGATGATTCGCAGCCCAGCCGCTTGACGCTTCTAAGAGGAGCGTATAAGCCGAACGAACGAACCAGTCATGATCGTTTAGATCGGAAGGTCCCTGTTGAATCGTGCGAGTCACTGTAGATGATATTTAGCATTCAATTTTCTGCTGCAAGCGAGTGTACCTATGCGCTTACCCCATGTTAAAACCTCACAAACCTGCGCCCTCAGTTGCTCTGTGTCCTCGACAGGTTCACTCAATTCGGAGACGATGAGTCTGACCAAAGCTCTAGATATCGATTTCATTAGGTCGATGACACAAGATTTTAGTTGGCCGTCGCCCTACCGGTGTAAGTCAAGATTGATCTGACTTTTCTTGAATACATATGGATATTTCTCAATAAGAATGTAAACACTTTGAAGAGCTTCTCGACTAAGCTGAGAGGATGAAGCAGCAGCTACAGCAGCCAGGGCGTAGCGTTGCCCTCCGTTCTCCAGTCCAATAATCGATGCTAGAAGACTCGCAGCTATCATTTTCATCAGCTTCCTGGAAAACAAACATATCAAATGTGAAAATATCACCTAAAACAGTGTCGGAATCTTTAAGTGCCAGTTGATATATGATGTGTATTGTCTCTGGGTCTCTCTCCTGTTTAGCCAGTAACTCCCAAGCGCGTTTAGCTTCAGGAAAGTCTCCAATTTGGAACGAAAAGTCAATCAGCTTTCTGTCGGTCTTTCGTTAGTGTGACTAAAAATCTCGCTTGCTTGTAATATTACCTCAATATGCTTGCTCTATTGGCAGGACTGGCCCGCTGAAACAGAGCGTGTTGACCAAAGCGACACCATTCTTGAGCTTCGAGGTAATCACCTTTTAGAGACGACGACTGAATGTACTTGAACAGAATCTATCACAATATCAGTATTCAGTGAAACCTATAAACTGGTAATTATAGGGCATCAAACAATCAAAGATGCATTGCTTGCTGCAGTACTCAGTGATTCCGGGAGAACCTTGTTCAGGATACTGGTAAGAAATTCGAGACATTCCGAATGCGTCCATGGCGGTGAAGAAACAAGGCGCATCAAAGCGAGAAAGTTCTGTTGCAGCCAGTGCTCATTATGAGGAAATATATTGATTTCTTCATAAAGACGCTTCAAGGTCATCATAGCGTTGCGAGGGCTGATCAATTAACATCGTTGTCAACACCGGAGATTATGCAGACTTACTCTTCGAATCGGAATTTGAAGGCGTACTGCAGGCATCTTCTCGAGTTAATTCGGCCTTATTAGTTCAACAGCTCATGCCCTACCTTTTAAAGTTGTCCATGGTTGGTTCCATGGCATTGATATAATCCACCAAAGCTTTCAAAATTAGCCATATTACATGATAGCAAATGAGGATACTTACTTTGATAGAATGCCTCGACATCGGGCACATCTCGCCTAGTCATCATCTCAAGCCACGGGACATGGTCTATGCGACCTTCCTGGCCCTAGAAAATAACATCAGAATGTATAAGAACAATGCTGGAGGTATTGTTTACCTTTTCAACTGCCTGGAGTAGCTGGCTTCCTAGGTTGTCGACTGTTTCTGAAACCCCCTTGAGATTTGTAGTAGCTTTGGGTTTTAGTAAAGCAGCAAGATGACAGGATCTGTATTGCGCATACCAAGGACGTGAAACAGCTCCAAATTCAACTTTCGATGATCAACAAAATCACGATGCTGCTGCAGACTACTGAACGTTTGAGACAGCTTTTGCATCAATGACTCTGCTATCTCTTTGAAACCACTGCTGACAGTTCGTCGAAATGCATAAAGGCATATACTGGCGCACCGTTCCCCGAAGGCTGGACTCGCTTTGATGATTTCTTGCGGAAACATCGAGATATTCAAGTCGGCCTCTTTGAAATTTTCTTTCTTCAACGCCTGCTCAAGTCAAAGTCAGATTCGGATTTCGGGAGACCGCCAAAAAAATCATTCGATTTCCGAAAGATATCAATTCGATTTCGGGAGGTCGCCAAAGGATAATTCGATTTCAGGGGGCCGCCAAAGGAATTTGATTTCGGGAGGCCGCCAAAAGATATTAATTCGATTTCTAAAAGATATTAATTGTCAACTTACCAACCAAGCACAAAGCAAGTAATATTTAGCCACAGAGTTCTGGGCGTCGGGATGAGACACGCCGAAAAGATCGATACTGTTGATTTTCAGGGTAGCTCGTTGTAGAACATCGGTGGCCTCCTCGATCATATTCGCATCTATGGCTTGTGGTGAGTACCAAATCACAATTCATCTCGTGATGTATGCAAGATACCTAAGCAAATTTGGGCACACTTGATCGAGACCTGTAAGAGCTTCCACATGTCTATGGAGTTGCTTAGCATCATCTCTGGTCATCTATTCATCAGACACCAATACCTTCAGAGGCGATACCCTCATCCTGCAGATGACAGCTCTCTAACATATGGCACGCCAGTAGCGGGACTAAAGAGATTAACTAATTAGCAGTTCCCATGGTCTATATAGCCGTTCTACCAACCTTGAAATACTGAACGTTCAACCTCAAGCCTATCATAGGTACGCTGCAGAAACCGAATAAAAGAATTCCACAACGCCGTAGCAGACGTATCTAGAAGCTTCAGCGAACGACCTGACAGCTCCACCGCGTGAGATAGAGGGAACATCCCCATTGTCTTCGCCAATGCCTTGCAGACTTCCTCCTCTCGTATCCATGATGAGAATGCGGATGCGTCGTCCATTCGAGACATGATGTCGGCAGCGAATGCTATGTAGAATGCAAGTGAGATGAATTGGTGCACACCAAATCGCGCTAAAATTGGACATGTACAAACCACAAATTGAGGCGGCCTTCTCGTCTTGGCTGGTCTCTTCGTTCAGATCCATTGTCAAGGAAACAGATACTCGGTCTTTACTGACGAAAATGATAAGAAAACAGCACAATGTAATAAATAGGTGAGGGTGAAGATTGGAAGAGTGTGTGGTTCGGGACGGAAGGTCCATGTCGGGTACCTTCCTCTTTCGACAACTCTAGTCATGCCTGAAAATTTAGGAAACAACTGAGCTTATTCATCAATCAATTATGATATGTACTGCACCCCAAAAAAAAAAAAACCAACCGAATGGTATCAAATCAAAGCCTTCATCCCTCCCTCCCTCCAACGCCATACAGAGAAAATATTGAACAGGCGAATAGAAATATTAGCAAGAAAAGAACGACTATTCAATCAATGGCGTCTCTCAGAAGGAAGGAAATTTCCCACAATCAGAGCCGGGCTAAAAATCACGAGCGAATTAGTCGAAATCCACACAAAAAGCGAATATTCAAGCTTACATGGCATTCGGATCACGACGAATAGTAAATGAGAAACAGCAAGGTATCCCCTTGATCGAATCGTCATCATCCGGACTCTTTAGCGTACAGCTGGTAAGCATTGCTTTCTGGGAGCCATCAAATGCAATAGCACCGAACTTTTCCCAGTAACTGACAAGCTGATCTTCCGTGATGATTTGATGCAGAGCAAGTTTCCCCTATAGAGAAATTAGCGAATAAGAAGAAATGGAGGCGGAGGAGAAGGGACGGACATCTCTCAAATTCTCAATAGGCACATTAATCAATTCTGCCATTTCTTTATTCCCCCGAAAGATTTCGCCGGTTCGTCGCCAACAGCAAGCCGGAATAGCCATACTAGCAAATACTCGATCGTACTCCATCAAACTCCTCTCAAACCACATTTCAGAAAGTATCAGTTCAATATCGGTCAGACTTTGCATTCGTTCTCGGAATTTGGGGCGGAATTTATCGAGTTGCCGGAGGATTTTGTGTCGGAGTGCTGGTTGCATGTGTTGTTCCATGTACTGGTTCAATCTGGCATAGCCCTTGACGTAGTTGAATGGCCGAAGCATGCCGGCTTCATACTTGGCTTTTAGTAACTTGTTCATTCTTTCTTCGGGCGGGTCGGATCCGGATGGGTCCGCGGCGGTCATATAGTAGTTTTCTCGAGCCTTGTCCGTGGGGATGGTGGAGGTGGGACGTTGGATAGAAGGATTCTGGGCATTCGTTGCCTGCTGCGGTGCTAGTTGAGCTAGCTGCTGCTGCTGTTGCTGTTGAGTAGCAAAGGCAGTGGAGTTGCCGTTTATATTGGTTGTCATATTGATCAGGGAAGAGTCTGTGAACAGTCCTTGGAGGTCGTCACTTCCGTACATGCCGTTGTCATCCAGTAAACTGTTGCTCAAGAAATCACCAAGCAGGTTATACTCGTTGGTGACTTCTGGTGCATTGAACATATATGACGGGTGAAATGTGTGCATGTCCTGGAACTGGCTTCGTCCGTTCATGGCCCAGTCGCCGCCACTATAGCCATATACTAGAAAGCAGAAAAGTAAGCAAAAGCCATTAACCAAGATACAGATAGTCTTGTGGATAGCCTTACACTGCTGATTATTCCCATCCAACCCCTGGCCCGCCGCAGTGGGAATTGCAGGAGGCTGCACGGCCTGTGAAGGGTCCGTAGTCGACGGGCGAATGCTCAAGGATGAATCCGGGATCATTGTTTGACCTCCAGCGTCGGGCAACCCATGTTGCTGCGAGTTTGCGTTATAGTCGCCTGCGCCTGCAACAGCTCCTCCGCCTTCTTCTTCACCGCGATTCTTCTTGGCGGGTTCGCGGGGCTCGTCATGGCACAAATGGCCGATATTCCGTTTGATGCACCGGGTGCATGGTCGTTCCTATAGATGAACAAAGAAAAGTTTAGCTGCTAATTCTTTTCAGTGGCACCTTGAAGAATTACGTACCGAGTCACAAGTCATATGCTATTGAATGGTTAGATTTTTAGAGCCCTTTGAAAATTCGATAATGCGAAAAGAAATCGTAGAGGTGTAAAACTCACCGAACGTCTACAATACACGCAAGCTGTGGACAAAAAAGAACAAGGAAGTCAGCAACGAAATTTCTTTCATACTTTTCAATTGTTACACGGGGCACACAGGACAGCACAGCACATACCATGATTCACTTTGCGACGCTTCTTGGGCGACGCATGCGCTTGGCCTGCAGCTGCATCAGCCTTGGCAGGATTCAAGTCAATGCCTTTTGTAGGGTTCCCATTTTGTTGCGATGAAGCGTCCTCCGAATTCTGTTTATCTTCAGTCTTGCTTTCCAGACCAGCAGACGACTCTGTATTCCCAGGCATGGTGCTGTGGATTGATTGCCTCGGGGCAATGCGGGGTGTGCTGTCACTGCTGTGGCGGCTATAGGACGAACACGGTCGATCGAGGGGAGAAAGGAAGGGGACGACGAATTTCGAAAGGAGCCGACAAGCCGTTCTACGTCGCTGTGCGACTCGTTAAGAAAGGAACAGAGAATAATGCGAAATGTGATCGGAGGAGATGGGCTGGTTTTCCGATCGATCAAAGAAACCGGAAATGTGGAGTCGATGGGCGGCAATTTGGCTTTGTCTGCCGGACCCGTCGTTCTTTCGCGCTCTCCGCATTAATTGACAGGAACGGACGGAGTACTACGTACGTACGTACGTACGAAGTGTCTACTAAATTTATCCAATGGGCTGTGGCTGATTGCAAAGCATGCCGTCTACTAGACTCGCAAAATGTAGCGTCACGTATATCGTGGAATTCACTTATAATACATATGGTCCGCTATATTCTGTTTCAAAGCAGACATATCACGCACTATAGAGCACGGAAGCCACTACGGCTTCTTTGTCTGGACTATGTATAGATCCTTCGAAGCAAGCCCACGTGAGCCGCCAATCCTATAGATGGCGCGTTGCTGTAACAGGGTCTTGAGAGCTGCCTAAGCATTGGAAGCGCCCTTGCTTTCATTTCGGATTTTCACTTGAATGGCGATACCTCAGTAGAGTGAAGGAACTTCAATCCGGCGGAAGCGGAACAAGATCCAGAGCCACCTGCGCCTCTGTAATAGCCTCCTGTAATGTAGCAAACGGCGCAAAGTTGTTTTGCATCGAACTCAGATGCCCGTTCAGCTGCATCACTAGCGATTGAAACTCGGGATCAGGCTCAATCTAGGTTTCTTTTGATTAGCAAAATTGCTCGCAAGGGCAGAGAGGGGTGAGGGGTATACCTCGCAAAGCGCAGTCTGATCTTTTGAGCCATCGATGACAACAAATGGGGCAGGGGATTCGTTTGTATTATAAGAGGACTGGTCATCGATATGTCGAAGGACCGGGTGTTCCTAGTAAAAAAAAGAGTCAGCATCCGGAGGCTTCAAATATAGAGCAAAGGTTGAAATACATTCTTCATTTGCCGCTTTCGTTCGGCTTCGGCCTTTTTCGCGTTCTTTTCCATCTCTTCGACGTATTTCAATTCCTCGGCTAGAAGGGCCTCTTCGCGTTCAACCTCCATCTTCAGAAGGTCGGTTGTATTTCTGGTTGTAGATAATTGGGTCTCGAGGACGCGCTGTAGACAGATAATCAGCATAAAGACTAGATCTTGGGAGCCAAGACAAGGCATACATGCTCATTCAGCATAGATTCTTGGTCAAAAACAGCATCTTTCGTAAGCGGTGGGAATGGCATGCGAGGAAGGCGACGTTCCAGCCTAACAGCAGGAATATAGGTTAGCTACCTAGCTAAAGAGAAGAGTAGAAGAAACGCACGTCTTAACCACAGCACTCAACGCCGTCTGCGCCTCAATGCGCTTCCGTTCATCGCGTTGGCGCACAATCACAGGCCTCTCCAACGACCGAAACAACGCCCGCACTTTGTCCTGTACGGGGTCTGGCAGGGCAGACCATTTCGATTTTATGGTATGCTTCGAGACGTTTTTGACGTGCGGTTTCAGCCAGGCAAAGCGCTTCTTCTTGTTGCTCGAGTCTGGCCTGTCCTCCTCGGGTTCTTCTGTGGTTGTCGTTCGCTTGCGTTTTGGAGCCATTTGTTTGTGATGATACGCGCCGTGGGTGGTTTAATTGATAATAAACACGTGTTGGATGGAATTTGGTTGCAGCTCGATGTCGAGAATCACGATGTATTCAAATGAGAAGTGTTATTGATTTTATATCGGAGATTTTAATCCAAGCACGGGTTTGTTGATTGATCGGCTAGTGTTTGTATGTAGCTGTTCAAGCTGCCACCTGCAGGCGCGGACCGCGATCCCCGCCCGGGCCCACTACCTAGGACGAAACCTGCGTAGTACGTACTACGTATGGCGTCGTATGCAGATGCATCAACATAGCTACATAAATCTTCAAGTCAAAAAATATCATACAGAACTCGTTATTTGTTATTTACGCAAATAATAACGCAACATCTTTGAAATAGTCACAATGCATCATCCAAAGGAAGCATACCATGTCTGTCCTTATCCACAAGCAGATGACAGTTTTCCATGTGCAGATATCACCAATATCTCCATCGTTTGAAAAGAAAGAAAAAATTACACTAGGTTTCGAAATCCTGTAATGGCCGACAACTCCTGGAAACTTTTGAGGGTATCGTAAAATGAAAATGAGATAGACGGTCTGTCGTTGTCATCTGATGGTCGGGGGCAATCGACTCCCAGAGTGACAGTGTCGATGCAATGGATGAGGGAATACATGGAGGGGACAAGACGCCGGTTTCAACAGATTATCGAGGAATCATAAACCCGTTAACCGTCTTGAGTTGCGTGAGCTGTTGCCTGAGCACATTGTTGCCCTTCAAAACCTCCTCAAGGTAATCCGCAGCCTGTAAAAGCATGGCACTCTTGCTGAACCCTCCGCCCCGAAGTTCTGGAACTAGTTGGCATAGCTCGTCGAACCCTTGCTTGATAAGATTACGACGCTTTTGTTCCGAGAGTATGTGATTCGTGCGCTTCTGCTCTTCCGTTAAATTTTCTCGAGATGCTTTACTGTTTTGCGGGATTTTAGACTTCTTCGTCGTAGAAATTTCACTGGAGCCGCGCTTCACTCGGCCTCCTCCAGAAGAGCTTTTCGGTCTCTTCAGCCTCGGAGGTGTGCTGTTGTTGTCATCGAAATCCTCGTCCTCTTCTCTTTTCGTTTTTAGTCGTTTTCTTGGGGCTTCTCCATTGCCGTGATGAACCTCCTCAGAAGGGTGAGATGTGCTGGTGCCGTTGATCTTGTTCCCACTGATGTCGCGAGAGTTTTCGAATGTTCTGACTGGCGTTGGAGCACGGGTATTGGTTGTGCTTGTTCGCGGTTCGAGGCAAACCCATTTGTCAAGCAAGTTTCGTGTTCGTTGTTCTTCATTCTCCACATCTGCAGGTCGACGGTAACCTTGATCAACAAAGCCTGCATCTGACCCCCATCGTAGTGTCTGAACTTCGATTGCTGTATGCGGATCTACGGGAGCTGTTGGCTCTTCTGGATTGAAGACTGAAGTATGCTGGGGCTGCATTGACAGATGGCGAGAGTTGACATGGTTCGTGTTCCCCATCGAGCGATGTGTCTGTTCTTGCTTGATGCGATGTTGACCAAGATGATGCTGCGTTGGCATTCCCGGCATGGCACCTTCAGGAAAAAGATGTTGTGTTGGAAAATTGATTGTGTTTCCTCCATTTCCATACAACATCGAAGCCGCAGCAAGTATATCAGAATCCGGACCAAGCCCACCCATCAAGCTATTCGGGTTTTTTGTTGCCGAGTTCAAAGATAGAACCGGAGGTTGTGATAAAGAGGTGGTTGAGCCTTCCAGATTCGGTGGAAGCCCCTCTGCCCAGTCAAGTCCAAATGCGCCTCCACCTTTATCATGAGCAATATCTTGAAACCAGGAATCTCCAACGTCAAATTGGCCGGCGTTTAATGTTGTAAAAAAACTATCAAGCATATTGGATTCGCTGTCGTCTAGAAGAGATGGCCCAGGGGGAGGAGCTGGACCGGCATCGTAGGGAGTGTCGTTCGGCGTAAGAAAGGAATCTGCAAGCAAGATGGACTGTCAGCGCATGCACGAGTGTACCGAAGGAGTGGTAAGACACGTAAAACTCACATCCAAATGGACCAGGAGGTGGCGGCGACCCCCTAGGGCGCGACTGTCGGATTTCAGATCCTGTAACATTCATCATGACGGAACTGATCGGGTGTAGGGTTTGATTTCTGGCGATTTTTTTGAGTTATTGTATTTGCGGCGCCTCTGTCACTGTCTCCAAGCATGTTTTCTTGAATACAAGACGAGCGCAGAAAGCCGAGGTTGGATTACTCAGACTGGGTTGAGAAACCATACACAACGGCCGTAGATCGTCAGGAGAGCGAAAATAAAAAGAGAAGAATGTAGTCAATTGGCCTGCGACATGCGATTTTTCCCGATGACAGAGCTGAACAGGAAGTCTGGGCTGGTCGCAAAGTCGAGAGATGGCAGAGGAAGGACGGCTGTAAGCGGGGGAAGATCCGGGGAAGAAAAGCAGATTGCGGCGGCGTAAAACTAGGCAGTGGTTATGTGCGGTGTGGCCCGTGAGCGATTCGTTGACAACTTGACAGGGCGAATCATCTACAGGCTGTATCAGGATAATGATAACGCTGGATCTGGGCTGGGGGTGGAGCAGGAGGTGGACGAGGGACGAAGCGAGGTGAGGTTGCAGCAAGCAGGATCATCACATGCAAAGTCTGTCTGTCTCTCGCGGCGCTACGCTAGCTGTGACGTCTGCGCTTGCTTCAAGCCTTTCCTGTACGAAGTGTTTACGCACGCATAGAAACCGGCACAGCGCATTGCAGGAACTGCCGCCATTGACTCTGCACTCTGTATTATGCAGTTAATATCTTGATTGACGCGACGCTTCGCAATTCCTACGTTGTAAGTTGATTACCCCTGAGTCCCTGACCCAGGTGAACCGTGGCGAGAAAGCCGAGGTGACCGAACCATCTCGGTTTAGTAGCACTAATGCGGAACGCTCATTTCGTGCTCATCTTCCTGGACATGCGACTCATGCTAATTTTGTCCAGCCTGCTTTACAGAAATTAGTGCGCGCACTGAGCGTCGGTGTGTCGGTCTGTCAGGCTGATGCTCTGTCTTTTGCACTTGTGGTCATTGGGACTGGCCCTATCGCAGGGACGCGACGTCGCGCCAAGATAATCGTCGCCGTTACACCAACAGCCGTTTTCACGTGAAAATCGCCGGCACCCCTGCATGAAACATATCATCCATTTTGCTGATATTTACTGTTTACTATTTACTATTTGCATTTTGCATTTTGGTCACTGCTAAGGCATTGGTTTGCTTTTGTTTGATTATGCCTCAAGCTGCCTGAAACGGCCTCATGGCACTTTCCCGGCAAAGAGCGCTGAATGCTCACTTACTTCAACGGTGCGTTCTATCGAGCTTTGTCGATACGAGAATCCGCCTAACTAACTCCTTCCAGAGTGCTTAAAGCCTATGGATTAGGATACCTAGCCTTGACAGCACCTAGATTGCTTGGCTTCATCCCGCTACTTTTGAGAAAAGACACCAGTTATCGCTCGAAACTTGAACGGGTAAGAAGTTGTCTGTCAGGAATGGTTGCCCTTGTTGCTGACTCTTACTGTTTCTCCTAGTTATATCGCATCTTCCTCAGCGGTTACGGCTTGGACAAGCTCTCGACATTCTGTGCGGTTCTAGTTGGTGGCGCAACATGGCTGCCCATTTTGTTCGCCTCTTTATGTAACCGATATCTCTCACATTCCTCCCTCCACTCTTCTTTACGATCCGTCCGTATTGTGCGATTCATCTCCGCGTTTGTTTCGGCATGGGCAGCTTTCAGCCTTCTGAACAGAAGGCGCGAGGATCATGATACCGCCAATGATATAGCACTGGACAAACATCAGAATGGCAAATGTCTGCCGAATGAAAGGAAAACAGAAATACATCATCCAGAGCTTTCTGGAACAACGTTAGATCTCACTCTCTTTTCCTTGACACGGGCCACTGCTGCAATAGCCTCCATTGCCTGGAATGGATGGGAAACCAGACGGAAGAGCCAGGGACGATGGTCTCGGGTGGAAGGCCTCGCTCCACGACTTGCCAATGCTGGGTTATTTGTTGGAAGTGCCGCCGTGGTGATGTGGGCATGGTTCTATTCGCCGGAGAGACTACCGCATTCCTATGAAAAGTGGATTGGGGAAGCAGCCAAAGTCGACAATCGTCTAATTGAAGCACTGCGGCGGGCGAGAAGAGGCCAGTTCATCTACGGCAAAGATACCGGCCAAGCATCGCTGCTTGAGTCTATGTGTGAAGATTACGGCTGGCCGATCGAATGGGGCGACCCGGCTGTCACTGCGCCAATACCGTGTGAAATGGTGCATATGGGATGTGGTCCCAGCTGCGAATGGCATGCTGCATCTCGATTCCTGCGCTCATTTAAATTCGCCCTGTTCACCAACCTTCCGCTGCAATTGGTTCTGCGGGTACGTTCCAAACAACCAGCGGCTGCCGCCAAGAGAGCTATGATAGATGCGACACGCTCATCATCATTCCTGGCACTATTCATTAGCTTGTTTTACTATTCTGTCTGTCTCGCTCGAACGAGATTAGGTCCCAAACTGTTCAGCCCCAAGACTGTGACGCCTCTCATGTGGGACTCTGGTCTCTGCGTGGGAGCCGGTTGCGTTATGTGCGGCTGGAGTATACTGGCAGAGATCCCTCCGCGGAGACAGGAAATTGCACTCTTTGTGGCTCCTAGAGCTGCAGCAGCAATCCTCCCCCGACGATATGATCGAAAGGTATGTATACAGTCCTATTGCGCAGCATATGGCCCCGACAGTACTAACACTCATGCAGTATTTGCTACGGGAACAGATCACGTTCACTCTGAGCACGGCTGTTATCATCACCTGTGTTCAAGAGCGTCCTGACCTGATTCGAGGAGTCTTTGGGAGGCTCCTCTCGATGGTTTTCAAATAAACGAACAGATCCTTGGAAGATGAACTGGCATTATTGGATTATCTAACCCATTGCATCAACAGCATGATGCTCTTAGAATTTGTCCTACTTGTTTTAATATCTGATATGTACGATAGACACTGATATAGACGTGTAAGTGGAAAAGATGGTACGGGTTGCATGTATGTAGATACTGGCATCCAGATAATATCTAATAGCCCCATATTGAATAATAGAATATACTTTAAACCCGCTAAAAGATGAAGCCTAAATTTACTCGTAAACCATGGTAATTATATGGATATAGGCATCCCACTGTTTTCGCCGTTTTATGGATTCCATTTAATGTTAGTTTTCCTGCAATATGACTTTCTTGGCTTACATGTACAGTATCCATGCCTTCTATGAACGATATACAAGGATATAGATATTGAAATAAAAACGCATGTAATATAGAAATAAAATGTATCTCACTGCAATTAAAATATTCCATGATGTGGTAGATGAGCACTACAAAATTGACATGAAAAAAGTTGAAGCTATCGGCGGCATGTCTTGGCAACGGTTACAGTGGTTAGCTCCGCCGCTGCTCCGCCGACGATGGCCGCTTGACATCGATCAACCTTTGCGAAAGCACCACACACAACCCACAGAAGCATTTCTGCACTGTCCTGCTTTCAATTGGAAACAGGGAACGAAAATGCGTGGTCTACAGTTGTTCAGCAGACATTACATGCGACGGCCGCTTAGCCATGGCACCGCAGTCAACGCAAAGAGACGATTTTCACAGCAATTAATCTTGCGACAGCAATCACCGTCGTCACATAGCCATGCTGAATCCACGAAAAAGAACACTTCAACTTTGTTAGTCTATTTTTGTAAACTAATTACTGAGAAGGGGCATTGGTTGCTAATGAAGAAGCTAGATATTATACCGCCAGCATCATAGTTGGCACGCTCGCGCTGGCCTACGGATCCGTCCCTTTATACAAAATGGTAAGTCATTGCGTGTCTTGTTTTGCCAGAAAGTGCTTCTAACTCCTGTGGTTCAATTTAGATATGCCAGCAAACTGGCTGGAACGGCCAACCAGTCCAAGTCCATAACGCCGGCGACGGTGACACAGCCTCACGATTGAAACCCATCACCGAATCGCGCCGTCTCCGCATCACATTCAACGGATCTGTATCCGACGTCCTACCCTGGAAATTCACGCCCCAACAACGAGAAGTCCGCGTCCTACCCGGTGAAACTGCATTGGCGTTTTATACTGCAACAAACAAAGGCCCGTCGGACATCATTGGCGTGGCTACATACAGCGTGACGCCCGCGCAAGTGGCACCATATTTCAGCAAAATTCAATGTTTTTGCTTTGAAGAGCAGAAATTGAATGCGGGTGAATCGGTCGATATGCCCGTGTTTTTCTTTATTGATCCGGATTTTGCAAAGGATCCGAGTATGCGGAATATAGATACAATTACTTTGTCGTATACATTTTTCAGTAAGTCTACATATGCTGAATCTTTTGTTTTTCCGAGCTCTATACTGATGCAATTCTTAGAGGCGCGGTATGACGATAATGGTATTTTACGACCGACTGTGTAGTGCAGTCTTTGAAAGATACCCAAAAATTCGGACTTTGCAGATACCATGTACCACCACTAACAAGAGCATTCATTGCATTGTATAACTACAACTACTTAGCTCACATATATCATCGTCGGCGTTATTTGTTGCATAGATGGCTCGAATGGAACACTCCAAGGAAATATTGGGAAGATAGAATAGTTGTGTGGATATTGCACAGCTCATGTACCTATACAAAAGAAATGCGACGCCACTTTAAGCTGGGATTGCTCACTGAGCAGGACCCTTGGCTTCCTCTCAATGCTGACCGAGTATCCTGAGACCCTGAGTGATCATGTCTAGCATGTTTCACCATGATCCTGTTCCGGAATATTCACGTATCTCTGGCCAGGTAGCACAGTGCTACGAAGGACCCTGATTTGTGCAGGTCCACGTAGTCAGTTACCTCCTCAGTCGGCTGGAGTTGGTATTTCTAAATGGACTTGCAGACTCATCAATCGATATCAAATTCAAATTTGCCCATCATTACTTGCACCATCGAAATCAATCAAGATGGGTCTCGTGGAAGTGATCATAACAAACTATCTGTACCTCCTTGAAGCAACCGCAATAATTATTACTGAATTTCTCGCACGCTTCCTACTCGAGGGCTATAGCTCTCGTTTACGGATCAGAAAGTTAAGAATAGCTGGAATAGTTCGTTTTTTACCCATAGCTATTGAATACACAAACTAACTTGCATATGTGTATGCAGCCCATCGCCGAGCCCTATTCCATCCTCACCGGCCACCTCAGACTCCTCGAAAGTATAAAGAAGAAGCTCCCCCGTGATGCACATCATGCCTACATCCAGATGTATATCACGAAGAACTGGCGCCAGTTCTTCCCTCTAGAACAACTTCGATGTCCGCCAGTGATATACCTAGATCTATGGCCAGTTGCGCCCTCGCTGGCAATCGTAAACGACCCGGAACTGTGTGCTCAAGCAGTCACCCAGCTACCCAGATCATGGCAGTCCAGGTTCACAATTGTTCCACTTACTAGGGGGCGTGATTTGGCGTCGTCGGGGGTTGATATCGAACAACACGGCCTTAAGCGCGCGCGTTATGCACCGGCGTTTAGTCTTATGAATGTTACCAGGAACGTTGCGGTGATAGTTGAGCAGGCGAGTATTCTCTCTGGCTGTCTCCGGGCTCAGATCGGTGATAATGATGGCTGCTGGGGAGGCATATTCAGCCTCGAAGATAAGATTTCTGCATTTTTGTTTGACTGTCTTGCCAGTTTCACTGTGTACGTTTGGCCATAAATCCAGGAGTTTTATGATAATATATTGCTAACTGCTTAACTAATCAGTGGCCTAGATCTCAGCGAGCAAAAGCACGGTCATAGTGCTCTGAGGTCCGCACTTTACAAGCAAACAGCGAATCTACTACCCCTGAATCTATACGCTCTTCGCAAAAGAATGAATCCATTCTATCATCTGAGCATCTGGCGTAACAATAAAGCCATTGAGACAATTTTAGCACCGGCCATTCGCTCTAGGCTCTATACTGATATTGCCAAATCTATAACAAGTTATGAGAGCGGTAATAACGGAAGAACAGTCCTGGACGTTATAGTAAAGAGATGGGTATCAAAGAATGGATCTCAAACAAGCAAAGTTCGAAAAGCAGAAACAAATGCATTCGTTGACGATGTGCTCCAAAACGTCAAGTTGTTCCAGCTGGCTGGACATGATACGACCACAGCTACTATTTGCTTTGTCCTGGAGATGCTAGCACACAATCCCAAAGAACTCGGAAGGCTTCGAGAAGAGCATAACTCTGTACTTGGAGCAGACTACTCCCAAACTCGCATCAAAGAAACTCTTCAACGATCGCCTGAAAAGCTCAGAAATCTCCCGTTCACTCTTGCAGTCATAAAGGAAGGTCTACGACTCTGTCCTCTTGGTACGACAATAAGACAGGGAAACACAAACTTTGCATTTAATATCAACGGTAAGCCGCCGTGGCCTACAGATGGATTCGACATTCAAACTGGGGTTTGGAATATTCATAACGACTCGACGTATTGGCCGTGCGCGGCCGACTTTGTCCCCAACCGGTGGTTAGTAGTAGAGAAAGATGACACTTTCTTCCCAACTAATAGAAATTCGTGGCGGCCATTTGAGCATGGTTCTATGAGTTGTGTTGGATCGGAGTTTGCCATTTCTGTTATCAAGATTGCGTTGGTTTTTGTTGTGAGAGAATTCGATTTGGAATGTGTGTGGGAAGGAATGGATAAATCTAGGTATATATATCCCGATTCTTTTTAGGTACATATCAATGGGCTGACTTTATTTGAGCAGTGATGGGGACGCAAATAGAGACTTCCTACAAGGAGAACGACTGTATCGAACTGAATTCAAAGGTGGCTTTTTCAAACGTGGTATGCCTGTTCATCTGCGACGAAGACAGTCTTGAGCTTTTGAATGCCAGCCATTTTCTTCTCACAGTTGGCTATCTTTTTAGGAAAGAGAGTCAGATATGGGGACTAGGCTTTTCTCATGAGATGAATATGTACGAATTTCTTTACCCAAGCTATAGGATTATACTATCTAATCCAGAATGATGAGAAAGGATTGTCGACATCTCCAGACTCCACGAGGAAGATTTGTCATTTCCAATTCATAAACAAGAAACTCTTGCTAAACAATTGTAGAATCCGTCTGGAGGCTGGGCCTCAAACCCACGAAATTCAAAATACCGTTGTACATCAACATCATGCAAGAATCCCCTGACCAGTTCTTTCTCCATAGGAACTAAGAACTCACATCCCGCATCCGGATCATTATCAATTAGACGAGCAGGGTACACAACAATCAGACTCTCTGCAAAGAAAGGGTAGAAAAAATGACGAAAAGCTCTTGGTCGACCGAACCCAAAATCAGCATCGTACATCGATGGTTCTCTAGAATCGGTGATACCCAGGGACATTGTTGTCAGCGGGGAAGAAAAATGTCTCATTTTAGTCTTATTTGGTACCAGAGAAGCCTTGTCTAGAATGTCTTGAAGACTCTTTGCAGTTGCTGTGTTTGTGATTCCACGGATACAAATAGCCAGTCGCCAGAGCGGTGCATCACTTATCACCTCAGACAGGGTGACACTGTTACGTATGTCGTCCGTTGTTGGGGCCAGGACGGCGTTGCCCTGGAACCTAGCTGGTAGATCGAGTCGAGATCTCATGTTTACAGTCTCGTAGAAGAAAGCTGGACTAGAAAGATCTACTTGGTACAATTTGTGCCGGTGCTTTAGAACAAGTCTCCATAATAAAGCAGCGAATGCGTCATATGTTGAGATCCGAATGTTGCCATCTGGCGGCTTTGCTGCAGCCTTCAATGGCTTTTCCTTTGACTTGGGTAAGTGAAGAAGCAGTGCTGTATTAGGTCTGTGTTCAGGCTGGGGCTTTGGGTCTAGTTCTGGGGGTAGAACGTTGTTGACTTGCTCAGCTGATGTGAATTTTCTGCATCTGAAACGAGATCGATCAAGACACTGGATATCCCAGCTAGGGGGCCGCGTTTGGTGGACGATAGAGTGACAATTTTCAGCCAGCTGATAGATAAACCCACCAAAACCGGCATTGTCTATAACACAATGATGAAGGCTTGCGGTGAAAATTATACCTCCGGGGATGAAATTGAGCTGAAACATAGATACAGTAGGGCTTTGTTCTAGGGGGTAGAAGGTTCCGTATGTAATGCCTGGAATCTGTTGTTAGAGAATGCTTTGTTTGAACAATATCTCGTTGGTGTTGAGATTAATAAAACAAACTCCCCCTTACCATCGACAAGTAAGTTCGGTATATCAGCAAACGCGCAAGAGCTAAAGTGTAATTTCTGTAACTGAGAGTACAATATAGAATTGACCTCATCAAGCCACTGGACATTCAATTGAACCGCACTGTTCCTTCTTTTGACCACCGAAAAGTCACCATATTGATTTGCCTCGATGGTGCCGACGAGGTGCCTACACTGACTCAGTGTTTTTGCTAGCCCCTTTTTGACCCATTGAACAATGGTGTTTCTATCGGGGGTCCCACAGAGCTCAAAGACAAGGCCATACGTGGAGTATATCGGTGGTACCATGAGGTCAGTTGTCGCCAGGCGAAATGACTCGTCGCCGACATCGTCCATCGGGAGAACCCAGTGTTTCTCCATATTGAGTGTAAATTATAGATCTGAAAAGGCTTTGAATGTTGAAAGTCTCCAGTCAGTCCGAATAATATGTCGGTGAAGAGGGGATTCACAAAATTGGAATACAGCTGTTGTACCACATACTCGTGTAACCCTAAGATGTCCGCCTTCGCGTTACTCCCCAGGTTTTATTTTTTACACACAGGCACCATCCTGAGCAGCTTATAATTCAATTATCAAAATCCTCACCAGTCAGAATCTGATCTAAATCTCAATGTTACCAAATCCAGACCATCGCTCGGATGAGGAGATCCTGTCCGATCTTCAAGCTTTCAGACCCATCGAGCCCGCTTCTGAAAGAAACATTTGGGCCTTTTGGGATCGTGGACTTTTTGCATGCAAACCCTGGTGCCAGCGAAACGTCATTAGCTGGGTGCGTCGTCATGGCAGCTCCTGGACAGTTCGCATTCTCGATATGGTGGACGGTTCGCCTAACCATTACTCCAACTATATTCCTAATAATCAGACTTTCTTCCCGGATTCATTCGTGAAACATGAAATGACAGGTACACATACTGCTCCCCATGCTGCAGATTTGATTCGTCTTCCACTGTTATATTTGTATGGGGGTGTGTGGATTGACATTGGGATGATGCTCTTTCGAGGATTGGATGATCTTTGCTGGAGCAAGATACAAGATCCCACTAATGCACTCGAGATGGCAGGATTTAAAATTACTGTGAGCCCAGATGTGGGTATGTTCTGGAATGGATTCATCGCAGCTCGAAAGGGCTGCATCGCTGTCAAATATTGGCATGATACCTTTCTCAAATGTTGGGAAGGCGAAGTCAGTACTGCTGGGATGAGCCAACACCCTCTATTGTGCCACCTCCCCCGCTATGAAGTACCCCCTTCGCCTGGAAAACCGACCGCTTTTGACTATTCTGAGTTTGTCGATTATCTTGCTCAAATGTTCTGTTTGGAACGCCTCCGACACCTTCGGGACCCTCTTCTTGACTGGGATGGTCCTGCCTTCTTCGAACAGAAGGTGCTACTTTATGAATGTGTCAGCGAAGTATATTGGGCACAACATTTAACAGACTGGGACGGCCGCAAACAGTTCAATCTGCTTAGCCATCTACGAGACGGGGTGGAAAAAAATGAATGTTACATAGAGGCGAATGCATTTGTATCAGACATCCTCAGAACATCATCTACAATGAAGCTTTCACATGGAATATTAACGGAGCAGAGGGAATACTTGGCTAGAATATGGGACTTGCCTGAAAATTCAGATGCGGATGTAATGCCAGGAACATTCGCGGCGTATTTAAGGTCTGCGAGTGTGAGTTATCAGCAGGCCCGCAAGTTACATCCTGTCTCGTTGGTAGTTAGGAAAGAGGCACTGTTGATTGGGAGGCTTTTTGAGGTCGTGGGGGACCGTCACTGTCATGAATGCTAATTTGATACGAGGGAATCATATCTTGTCAATTGATTTCTTCTAGTTGCTATCTATACATCTCTTACTATTGAAATACAGAGACTAAAGAATATTGCGCCCACATCACCGGCATCAGTCCCAAAAGATATGCTACACCCCAGACAAACTTGCTTCGCCTGGGATATTGTAATATCGTAGCATAGAAGCCAACTAGCACACCCACACGAAAACCACTTTCAACGACGAGGACCATATTTATCTGGATTCCTGGCATCGTAATCAAAGTACTTCCTGTAATTGAGTTTTCGAGAACCACCCCTAGGACTGCCATCATAAGCAGCGTCTTGTTCCTGCCAAGTCTTACAGGGAGAGTTTTCATCCCATTCCTAGAGTCCTCTGGAATATCTCGGATATCACAAGCAGTCTCGCGAAAGAACTGATATAGCACTGCCAGATACAGTGCTCGTACACGAATAGAATCAGGGGAGCACTTTGCATCCTCGTGGCAGAGGTGAAACATGCTGGTATCTGCAGTGATATATCCCATGCAAACTGCAACCACCAGCGATTTGGCCTCTCGAAACTAGATTAATGTAAGCCAAGAAAAGAAAACCCCACAGACATAGAGCAGGAACACGTACAATACTTTTCGGTTTCAATAAACGGAATCCAGAAAATGGCGAGAACAGTGGGATGCATGGCGTTCCCCAAAGCAGGCCTACCAGGGAAAATCGATATATCTTGATTGCAGCCTGATACCCGATGCAAAAGGTGCAGATAAAAATGCTCCCCCATAGTGAAGAAGTCCAGAGCCTCCATATCCATTTTCGCGGTCTGTTTCTGTGCGAGAGGTCTTTATATGTATCATGTGCTATACCATGTCAGCGTTTCGGTAACTTAGAAGTCGTTATTATTCACCTACAATCCACAAGAGTGGTAGTTGTCACTATTATTACGAGAAGCGCAACGGGATATTGATAAGATTCGGTGGCAACATGGATGGCTCCTATTGCTGGAGGGAGATGCCCCAAGCCCATCAAAATAGGAGCAATCCCAAGGCTGTAAAGCGCGTCTCCACGTGCGTTGATCTCCATTGCATTCCATAGAATAGCATAGGTATAATTAAATTCAACTCTATATTTTATTTTATAGTTGACTTTTGTCGGAATTCAACGCAATCCTAGTATCTCATCGTGAGACTCTTTGGTGAGGCGCAGAGCTGACCTCAGCTGACCTCAGCCGTATGTCATAAAACACCACGTATAAGGCTCTTGTGTGCCCACAAAGGTTTTTTCACGAAATCAAATGGAAGGTGCTTTATGGAATAATTTCAGGAATGGTTAGAAACTCTCTAGGAGAAGAACTTTGGGCATAGATACTACTGGTACTACCTATAAGCGTGTAACCCTGATAATCCTTTATACGCATGAGCAAGTTGGTAACGCTGAACACCGAAGTTGCGGTCAGTAAGTCGGGAGTTTTGCGAGATGACAGATATGTACATGAAGTAAGGGACACATAATTACTTATGTTAGCTAGGGACTCTCATGGGATTATGTACAGTATGTAGGACATTGAACGGGCATAGTACGCCTTTCTATAGTTATATATTGAAAATTGTAATGAGTGAGTAAAACCTGGACTGTTTATGTTTAGTTACACTGTCCTCCTCTGGGGAAGATAAGGTGTGACAACTCTGACAGCTGCGTTATGAAGGTTACTTGATAATTATGATGGTGTTTTGAGGAGGTGATAACAATTTGACTTTCCCCCCTTGTTTCCTTGATACAAAGTAATTCATGTACAACACACGTGTGTAAGGGTCTTAGAAGTTTGCCTAATGCGGAAGGTAGTTGCCCGTTTAGGAAAACATTTGCCATTTTACTGTTATACAATCTTTTTCTCTCTTCTACCTCTAGTATCACCACCCGCACAATGTAGAACTTGACGTCTTGATAATAGGCAGATCAAATACCAGCAGGCACTGCAGGAACGGCCATATAACAGTATATGCAGGAAGAAGACTGATTGCATGCTTCAGTTATTATACTTCCGTACCAAGAGGACCATTGCGCAACCAAAATAAAAAAAAGCTTTCCTTTATTTTTATTTCAGTATCTTTACAGTATATGTGGGGGAAATACTTCTCGGGTATTATGCTAACTCTTATCACCTTTCTTGCAACAGGCCTTGTTGTAGCATGGCTTTTGCATCTCCTGCAACCTGCACTGTCTGCCGCGTTTTCGCGCAAATATGAAACATATGCATGGGTGAAAGGCAAGCGCGGCTTCTGTCATTTCTTCTCGTTAGTCTGCGATTGTATCTTTCATCCAGCAGACTTGTTTCGAGATGCGTATGAAAAGGCAGGGATTGACCCTTCGATTGACTGAAAATTCTCAATTCGAAGAGTAAAGACTGACATACTTGAAGATTCGCAACACAACCAACGAGGCCTTTTTGATCCCTTTCCCGCATAGTAACAAAGGGTTTATGCTTCTACTTCCAAAGGAACTTATTGATGAATATGCACGTCAACCCGAATCTGTCGTCTCATTCAACACATATGTCCGTGAGGTGATGCATCCCAAGTACTCATTATTCGGCGACAATATTCTGGACAACAACATCCAGAAGCCTATCGTGTATAGAGAGCTTTTCCAGAAGCTGTCTGATAAGATGCAGATGATGAATGCGGAGTTGGTTGCCGCCATGAAGGAAGTGATTGTCCCACAGCTCAACGAGAATGGCGAGGCGAAAATCAATATGTGGGATACGGCAATGAAGTTTACGTCACGCACAAGCAACAGGATCATTGTCGGGTACCCTCTATGTCGCAACCAGGAATACTTGGATGCTACGGTTCATTATGCCGTAAACATGTTCTCGTTGGCTGTTTACATTCGGCTCATTCCTCCATTTGCTCGGCCGTACGTATCTGAATCGCGAACTTGCCAGTTCTATTAGAACGGAATTGACTTTTTGCCTACAGAATTCTAGCACCTTTGGTGCAATGGTCACTTAAGCGAGACAGGGATATTGTGGCTAAACATGCAGTCCCAATAATAAAACAGCGGATGAAGATTCTTGAAGAATATGAGGGAAAGGGGGTAGAGCCTGACCTACCGGTATGATACATACTATCCACACTCGAATGGGATGCTAGGTAGGAATAATGCAATGAAACCAGTTAACATTGAGGTCTATAAAAATACAGAATGATCTTCTAAGCGCAGTTATAAAAGCATCTCGGAAGGATCCCAACTGGCGTCTTGAGTATAGCCCAATGACAATAGTCAAGAGGATTCTTGCTTTGAATTTCTTGCAATCCTATTCTAACACACTGACACTTACGAACTCGATTTACGACCTAATATCACTCCCACAGGATTCATTCGACGATACGGTTTCGGAAATACGAGACGAGATCAGCTCAAACCTGGAGAAATCCGAGGAGGAAGAAAAGTGGAATCACGAATTCGTGAACAAGCTGGCAATCATGGACTCCTTTATACGTGAAAGCCTGCGTGCCAACCCCGTGGGTGAGGTTGGACTAGAGCGAACAATAACCAGCAAGGACGGCTTCACATTCTCCACCGGCCTACATGTACCACAAGGCACAACCCTTGCAGCAACCCTGAAGGCCTTTCAAAATGACTCCAAGTACTATCCAGGCGGTTTCGATCCGAAAAGAGCTCTACGTGATCCCTCTCATCCGAAGATTACAACCCTATCTCCCGATTTCCTTAATTTTGGACTGGGGAGACCTGCATGTCCCGGCCGTTGGTTTGCGTCTAATCTGCAGAAATTGGCATTAGGCCATTTACTTATGGATTATGACTTTGAGCGTGTTAGTCAAAGACCGCAAGGTGTGCGCAAGTTGACTCTGGTTGAACCTTGTGGCAGAACCCAGATTGTTTTGAGGAAACGCAATATTGCATGATTTATTCGTTTATTTTTGTTCATTCCACAGAGATCCATCAACGTGCTCAATATTCCTTGCTTTGTAGTGGTAGTAGAATGAATTCTTGCAGCTAATCAATCCCTTCATTAGTCTCTGTTCCTTATGTGCATTTGCAATAGACTACTGAAGGATCCCTGAAACCAAGTTTCTCTGAGAGTGAATTGACATTGAGGAGAGCTCCCGTTCTAGGTGCTTCCCGATCATCGCTGGCTATGCTCCAAACGCCACAATAGAAATGCTAGCCAAGGAAATATACGCTAACAGGTATAATACAAACAATTAAAACAGTATAAATGATGCAAAAAGCGAAAATCCAATATCAACTGTAACATGCTGGCAGCCTTCCTTATATTCGTCACACGATATTGCTAACTGTGAGATACTTTACTTTTAATATTAGCTTGAGCTTGCTTGGCGAGAATGTTTTGTCCAATCCTTTGAACCTGCTGCTCCATCAACTTAGCATGCATCTGGCTAAGTGACATGTTGGTGTCGCTGTCACTCTCGCTCTCACTATCACTCTCACTCTCGCTATCGTCGTCGCTGTCGCTGTTGTTATCGCCTTTGCTTTTAGTGCTCTTCTCTGCTATTGGCTCCCGAGGTTTCTCAGACGCTTGCAAATGGTAGTCCTCCATCTCATCCTCTTCTTCATTGGAGTCATCCTTTGGTGTTGGCACCCCAAGTTCGTCAGTGGCTCGTGAATGGGGGTCCTCCATATTGTCGTCTTCAAAACTTGAGTCCTCTTCTTCATTGGAGTCATCCTTTGGTGTTGGCGCCCCAAGTTCGTCAGAGGCCCGTGAATGGAGGTCCTGCATATCGTTGTCTTCTGCCTCTTCTTCGCGGCTGCCACTCGTACTTTCATCTCTGCTCTCCTCTAGTATTGGCTCTCCAAGTTCTTCAGAGGCTTGAGAGTGTGAGCCTTCCATATCTTCGTCTTGAGAGCTATATTCCTCTTCTTCACGCGAGTCACTCTTGTTATTATCTTCGCTTGGTGTTCGCTCCCTGGGTTCCTTAGATGCCTGCGAATGGGAGTCCTCCATATCCTCCTCTTCATTAGAGTCATCCTTTCGTATTGGCGTCTGAGGAACTTCAGAACCTGAGTCCTCTTCTTCGCGGCTGTCACTCATACTATCATCTTCGATTTCTCCTTTGCTGTTCTCCTCTAGTGTTGGTTCTCCAAGTTCCTCAGAGGCCCGTGAATGGCGGTGCTTTATATCTTCGTCTTGAGAGCTGTATTCATCTTCTTCATTGAAGTCACTGTTTGGTGGCTTGTTGTGAGTAGGCCTGCGTGGCAGCGATTTTTCTGAATGATCATAGACAGCAGTGGTCTTGAGACCTTTTCTTGTCCGGCGATACCGTGCAAGCGTAGTTATTTCGTTCCATTTCTTGATGCATTGCTCTTCATTGTGAGTAGCAATTGCTGTAGCGATCACATCCCAGTAATCGCAGGTAGTAATATCTTTTGAAGATATCTCAAAGATATCTCTGCCAAAATTATCCTTGCCTTGTTGCTTCCAGGATTCATATAATTCACCAATCTCTAGAATGAGGGTGACTATTTCACTCTCAATCCAGGGTTCCTCTTTCTGCGGCCATTGATGCTTCATCTTCTCCCATCGCTTCCTAACATCCTCCTCAGTTCTATCCATCATTCTCCCAATATCTGCCCATGTACGCCCCAAACTATCAAAAAGACATCCTAGCTCATGCTCCTCATCATCAGACCATTCATGCGCACGTTTTCCTGTGTGAAAAAGGTTTTTTGCCCCGTTCTGCATACATTTTCTTGTACGTTCTGGAAGAACGTCGTAGATGCCTGCCCAGAACGTCGTGCGGTTCATAGAAGGCATTTTTGCAAGTAAGGCATCCTTGTCTGCCTCCCAACCTTTGACAAGAGTATCGAAAGCTTTATCATCGATAGCATGGGTGTGACAGAAATTCTCTCTGAAGTCATAAAGTTTTTGCGTTTCGACGTCGTTAAATGTGGTCTTCTTTTTTGGTTTCGAGGCACGCCTTTTTGTTGGCCTCTCCTCATTTGAGGAATTAGATGCTGACTTTCGTTTTCCCATGTCTGGTTACTGCTGTCGGTGTTCTTGCCTTGGTAAAGGGCTTATCGCTCAAGTCCGCGTTGTTCGCGTTTTTTTTTATCTGTTTGCATTGTTTGCATTTATCAGCCGCGTTGTCACGTGATAGCATATCGTCCGCAGAAATGGTCATCCTACAGCAAATACCGTCCAGTACATTCATTATATATGAAGTAGGTAAGATATATAAAATAGAATCAGCATTTAGGGTACTCCAGCATGCACTCAAATACTTGTGGATCGGTAATGATAGGCCCGTGAACCATGGACTATGGGACCACTTAGCGCTGCAGCAGGTGGAGTCGTTCCAGTTGGCGAGAATTCAAAATCTCCTCAGTTGACACCGAAATATGGCAATATGCGGCATAACCACCAGCCGCCTCGTCCACAGACTGAAGTTCATTTTCCAAGGATAGACCGCCTAGCAGCTTACCATCCGACTCAAGATTTAATGAAATCCTTCCTGAGGTGCTCGCCATCTCTTTGGTATTTCACATGAGTGATTCCCGAGGGTATATGAACCCAGGTCAACGTCTCGCGGGGCCCATCCCTACAAGGTTATATATGACTTCAAAACCTGAGCAGTGTATCAGCTCGTCTAGAACTTCATTACGGCAATAAAAGCGCAGAACTGTTCTCTCTAAATATCTATATTCTGTATCTCCTGTTGGTTAGATCTGGTTAATGATGATCACCTAGCCGATATCTGCTCTAAAGGATAGGCGAGGGATGCTGAAGAAGCTCCTTGACCAATTCACTTATGGTCATCTGCCAAGGGCATTTCGTGTTAAATATTGCATCTTCAATCTCTTCAGGCATTCCCTGGTACTCGTCATATATTTGACAAACGTTGTCTGTAGCCCGCTTCTTTTCGCGTTCAGCCAGCAGGAGTGCCCAGCGGTATATATCTGCGTGGTTTCGATTGGCTAGAAATAGTTTCCAATACTTACTTTGATTCCTGTTTGCTCTGGACGATTACAAGCCGCGCAGTCCATCTAGAATCAGAACTGATGAGTGTACAAGCCTCAACAGCCAATCACAACCACCCGGGGAAGTTTGCGCACGGGCCACCTTTTAAGTGCTAACGCGTCTCACGCGTCCAAATTCAAGACGACATCAAATATTATCACTTCTAGCACCAACGACACCTCGTCCATTTCTAAGCCACGCAAAGATTCGAACATGGCTCTCCTTGTCGACAAGCTGCGTCCGCGGTCGCTTGATGCATTGACATACCATCCTGACCTCTCTGCGCGGTTGAAGTCATTGGTGAGCAAGCCTGCCACCACCTCTTTATTCCATGAATTGTCTCAACTGACCATACGCATGTATAAATGAATCAGGCACAAAGCGGCGACTTTCCTCATCTTCTGGTCTATGGACCTTCTGGCGCCGGAAAGAAAACACGAATCATTGCCACCTTAAAAGAGCTGTACGGTCCCGGAGTCGAGAAAATCAAGATCGATGCCCGCGTATTCCAAACGTCAAGCAATCGCAAGCTTGAATTCAATATAGTTGCGTCCGTCTATCATCTAGAGATCACGCCGTCCGATGTAGGGAATTATGATCGTGTTGTCGTGCAGGAACTGCTGAAGGAGGTTGCGCAGACCCAACAGGTGGACCAGTCTGCAAAACAACGATTTAAAGTGGTGGTTATCAACGAAGCGGACCATCTGTCGCGAGATGCCCAAGCAGCTTTGCGTCGAACCATGGAGAAATACAGCCCTAACTTGCGCTTGATCCTGCTCGCAAATAGTACATCCAACATCATCGCCCCGATTCGCTCGCGAACGCTTTTGGTCAGAGTTGCCGCGCCATCGGAAGAGGAGATATGCTCTGTGCTGCAGACGGCGGCTCAAAAGGAGAATTGGACACAGTCTGATGCTTTGAATATGAAAATTGCAAAGGAGAGCGGGAGAAACCTACGACGTGCTTTGCTCATGTTTGAAGCTATTTATGCTCAAAAGTTTGTCTTCAACCAGATCCCCCAAACTGGATGGCTGCTAATTTCTTCTCTTCTTGTGAACAGCGAGAAAGTATCCGATAAAACGCCAATCCCTCCACCAGATTGGGAGGCCCTCATCTCAGTCGTCGCAGACGAAATCCTCGCAGAGCGATCCCCGGCACGGATATTGCAAGTCCGAGAAAGGCTTTACGATCTACTAACCCATTGCATTCCGCCAACGACAGTGCTCAAGGTAAACCCAGGAATGTTGGTCCCCAATTTATGCCAAGCTAACATGGCTTCTAGACATTGACCTTTAAATTAACCGCAAAAGTCGACGACGCCTTGAAGCCAGAAGTCATTAAATGGTCGGCCTTCTATGAGCATAGGATCAAGCTGGGCAGTGTATGTTTCTTGGTCTGTTTGAAGAATTCATATGTCTAACGATTCATTACAGAAAGTCATTTTCCATCTTGAGGCTTTTGTAGCCAAGTTTATGCGCATCTATGAGGGGTAGGTCACATTTTCTCTGCGTGAAGTTCTAACAAACGCTAACCTTTTCTCTCTTTCTATTGATTAGATACTTAATGGGCATGGATTTTTAAATTTCTAAATGCAGAGGCGGGGATATTTAGGCGTAATCAATTGAGGGCATGGTCTGAGCAATTCATGTGTATGATAATATCATTAGTAGTAGTTCATGCAATACATGACATGGCATGACACAACTTCCGTAACCCCGTCTGAAGAAAACCGAAAAATCCATTACTGTCCAACTTATACCGAGCTTTGGAAGGTTGAGCGTCCGTATCCACCAGTACATTCCATAGTTGAGTTCTGCCATGTCGGTTACGTCATCGCTATATCTCATCGAGACAACCACCTCAGTCCAGAAACCGACTGCACACTCAATAAAAACACCCTTTTCCACATACTGAAACCCAATAGCACCAAGTTCATATATATATTGCTTGATATACGTGTCAAAAATGGAACCCGGTGGTGAAAGCACACAGTACGTGTCCCTTGTAGCCTACATCTTGGATAATTGCGAGATTGACTTTGGAAAGATACGAATCGATTCGCACAGTTACACACACTCCTCCCAAACAAAAGGGCCAACTTGGAGGTAGGCAGAGAGGTCCCCCGGAGAAACATACATAAAAGCAGAGACTGACATACATGGCAAAAAAAGCAAATCAGAAAAACACCATCAGCGAATTGAAGATTTTATCCGATGATACAAATAACAAGAAAGATACGCCAGAATCAGATCCCAATCTGAACGTTCCGCAATTTGCAGGAATGACGAGTAATGTCTCCGGGGAGGTTGATAAAGGTAATTGTTATATATATATTTTTTCGGTCTGGTTTATATTCATTCCATATATTATGTATGGCGGCATTGTGGATGTTGATACATTGCGATTCCGCAGAGAGCTCTAGGAGAAAGAAAGAAAGGCTAATGCATGTATCTATGGTACAAAATAGACTTGAAGCCGGATGCGCAAGGCATCGACGAGGAGGCGCGACGAGCGAGGTCGGCACAGAAACTCGGACCCGGGAACAACATTGGTGCTTAGATCGGGCTAATAGAAGTAGGAGGAACAAGGTTGAGGTATCGCAGAGATGAGGTCAATGGTGAAGAGCGAGTTTATTGAGTGGGCGAAGTGCTTGATGATGCTGTTTTTGGTGGATTGGCGCTATTGCTTGTATCCAGCGGAACTTCTCGTCGGGGTCGTTTCAAGCTCTCCAGTGTGACTCCATTCTCCAATTTTGTAATACCGACAACTGGCGGATCTCCTTTCTTCACAAACTCCCACATTCCTAGATTGAATTAGTTATAGGTTAAGCTAGAAAAAGCATCTTTCAACATACCCGGTAATTTATGTGCCGCTAATCTGAAAGCCTCCCTTGCAATCTTCTCGTGAATATCTCCTTTCAACTCAAACACGATCCGGCTAACCGGTATCCTGGCTGCCCAGTAATCGAACTTTCCTTTTCCCTTACCCATACGCATTTCGTTTCCGGATGTATAAACGCCGATATTCGCACTAACGCGTTTGTATAGAGTGTAATTCATTCCTCTTAGTCGTCTTCGGATTGTCTCTTCTCCGATTTTGAGCGATTGTGCCGCTACACGACGGTCATGATCTTTCATGCGAAGCCCGTAGTCGCCGTGGACAACTGTCGTGCCGCGCATGGAACCGCCGGTGTGCATTTTTGGGCGACCCTTGGGGGACTTGGATTTCTCGGCGAATTTCGGCGTAAGCCAGTCCGTAGCTGGCGACGTCGTCGAAAAGCATCGCGATATCTGTGATTGTAAAAGAGAAGGGACGTTATCTGCAATTGTAGTGTTAGTCGATATCGATGTTGAGAATACTGGATCGAAGTCGATGGGGTATGAAAAGAAGAAGACAGCATATCAATTGCACTTACATGACCTCAACAGGCCGAATTGTGACTTGGCCAACATCCTAGATATATCCTCCCTTCGCTGGGAGTTTGCGACGTTCTCTGTGCGAGCTGGACGTAGACAAAAGGTCAGTCGTTCTTATTCGGCGGAAGGGTGCAAGCTTTCTTCCGATGGAAAAGACCGCCCAAAAGGGTAAAAGTGTTTTATCACGTGATCGCGAGGAAACGCACGGGCCTCAGATGCGCGAGTCGCGTCTCCGCGGGTTGGACGTGCCTTCCTTCCCGGGCTGAGCTTCTCCTACTGACCCATCAACTCAACCAACCACCACATCCTCAACCAATCCACCTGGGATGGTCTTCACGGACAGGTTCTGAAATGCCAGACATCCGGAACTTCTTTGGCGGCAAACCCGGTCAGGGGGCGGCTGCGCCAGCTCCCAAACCAGTTCTTAAGGAGGTAAGCAAACATTTTGCGTCATCAGGCGACTTTTCCTCAGTGACGAGACAAGTCGACTTTGTCGATTGTTCTCTTTCGGGTGGTTGGCTTAAGCAATATACGCAAGCTTGCTGCTCGTTTCTGGCATAAATTGCTTTGAACTTTTGCTAACATCTGCTTTCACAAGGATCCATCTGCCGCCCGCAAGAAACGTGAGTGCCATGACATGTTCCCCTATGCAATTTGGGAACTAACTTTCTATAGGCAGCAGAAAAGTACTTGAGGACAGTGAAGATGATGACTTCGAACAACTCAAGCCGACTCCGAAGGCCAAACCACCAAAGAAACCGTACGTCTTGTGCTCGTTTTTGATGACAGCAGACTCTAACTAGATCTGTGTTCGCAGTGTTCAAGAAGAGAAGAAAGGAGAGCCGACAACTACTTCTGATTACTTTGCCTCCACCAAGAAGAGAGGTCGGCCTTCGAATGCAGCTGCAGCAAAGGATGCTACGGAAACTCCCGTCGCTAATGGAAATAGCACACCGAAAGCCAAACCCAGCAAAGAAGCACCGCTATCAACAGAAAAGAAACAAAACTCACGTACACCGAAACCTAATTCCAAGGTGCTAGACGATGATGACAATCTTGGAGGTGATGATATTTTTGCGACGGAGTACAGCAAACCCGGTCGACGTGCGGACGACTATGTCGAAGAAAACGATGCAAGCGATTCTGACGACCTTGTCGTTAAACCAGCTACCGCCAAAAAGAGTAAGCTGGATGACGATCCAGATGTAGAAATGGTTGATCCATCGCCTGTCAAAGCAAAACCCGGAAGAAAGCGCAAAACAGATGCTGCCTTTGATGATGTTGACGAGAGCCCAAAGAAGCCAAAAAAGAGCACAGGACCTGCAGTCAAAAAACAGAAGGCTACATCGAAGAAAGATGAGCCTGAGAACAAAGAGATCCAAGATATTTTCGACAACATACCGACTATCAGGCCGCCGAGTCCCCCGCCAGATGTTCCTGGCGAGAAGCCAAAGTTCAATTACATGGCCGTCAGATCTCGCACGCCTCCTGGTGGTGGATCAGCAGAGTTGCCGGTTGGAGCCGAGAATTGCCTTGCTGGCTTGTCATTTGTCTTCACGGGCGTTTTAGATACCCTTGGTCGAGAAGAAGGACAGAACCTTGTCAAACGTTATGGCGGCAAAGTTACCGGTGCCCCTAGCTCGAAGACTAGCTATGTTGTTCTAGGAAGCGACGCTGGGCCTAGTAAGCTCAAAAAGATCCGAGACCTGAAAATCAAGACAATTGGCGAAGAAGGGCTATTCGAGTTGATTCGACGCCTTCCCGCGAATGGTGGTAGTGGCAAGGCTGCTGGGCAAGCACAAGCGAAAAAAGAGGCCGAAGAAGAAAAAGTCCGGGCTATGGCCAAGGAAATGGAGCAAGAAGAGAAAAAGAAAGCGGCCGCTCAAGCAAAAACCAGCCCTCAGAAACCCTCGGCGTTGCCTACCCCTAGTCCTCAATCTGACATAGACGACCGCCTCTGGACCACAAAGTATGCACCAACCTCGATGAATATGATTTGTGGCAATAAAGGCCAGGTCGAGAAACTCCAAACGTGGCTACGTAACTGGCGACACAACTCGAAACGAAACTTCAAGATGCCAGGGAAAGATGGGTCAGGTCTCTACCGCGCTGTCATGATTCACGGCCCACCTGGAATCGGAAAAACTACTGCAGCTCACCTAGTTGCAAACATGGAAGGTTACGATGTCGTTGAGACTAATGCTAGTGATACCCGTAGCAAGAAGCTAGTGGAAGGAGGACTTCTCGGTGTCTTGGATACCACATCTCTTCAGGGCTATTTCTCGGGCCAAGGCAAACAAGTTGAAAGCCAGAAGAAAAATTTGATGTTGATTATGGATGAAGTGGATGGTATGTCTGCCGGAGATCGGGGCGGTGTCGGCGCTCTAGCTGCTGCTGCCAAAAAGACAAACATCCCTTTGATTCTCATCTGCAATGAGAGAAGTCAACCCAAAATGAAGCCCTTTGACCATGTTACATATGAGCTTCCTTTCAGACGACCAACTGCAGATATGATCAGATCACGACTCATGACGATTTGCTTTCGCGAAAAGTTGAAGATTCCTCCGTCGGTTCTAGACAGTTTGATTGCAGGTACTGGTGCAGATATAAGACAGGTCATTAATATGCTGTCAACGGTGAAATTGGATCAACAGACTCTTGATTACGACCAGGGCAAGGAGCTATCAAAGGCATGGGAAAAACATGTCATTCTGAAGCCTTGGGACATTGTGTCCAAGATCCTCAACGCGCAGATGTTCTCACAGAGCTCGAAATCTACTTTGAATGACAAGATCGAGCTTTACTTTAACGACCATGAGTTCAGCTATCTCATGCTTCAGGAGAACTACTTGAAGACAAATCCAATGCTGGCTAGCAACTACTCCGGGAAAGAGCGAAAACTGAAACTTCTTGAACTTGCTGATAATGCCGCATCAAGCATCAGTGATGGCGACCTCGTTGACCGGATGATACACGGCAGTCAGCAACAATGGAGTTTGATGCCAACGCACGCCGCTTTCAGTTTTGTTCGGCCGGCTAGTTATACATTTGGAAACATGATGGAGCGACCGGCCTTTACAAGCTGGTTGGGCAATAATAGTAAACAAGGTGAGCAACACGCAATATTAGATGGGCAAATGGTTGGTTTTTATATTTTCTAACTCTCATGCAGGCAAACTCACTCGTTACGTCAAAGAGATTCAAGGCCATATGCGACTCCGCGCCTCGGGAGACCGCGACGAGATTAGACAGCAATACATGCCCGCCATGTGGAATAAGCTGGTGCGTCCGCTAATGGACGACGGCAAGGAAGCGGTTGAAAGTGTCATCGACTTGATGGATAGTTATTTCATCACCCGCGAAGACTGGGACGCTGTAGTTGAACTAGGTCTTGGTCCTATGGATCAAGAACATGTCAAACTTGAAACCCAGACGAAATCGACATTTACCAGGATTTACAACCAGCGGTCGCACCCTCTGCCCTTCATGAAGGCTAGTAATGTCCTCGCGCCCAAGAAAGGCCCGAAGGATAAGCCTGACATTGAGGATGCAATTGAGGATGATGATGAAGAAGTCGTCGAGGACGCTAAAGAAGAGGACGACGAAGAACTTGACTTGAAGAAAGACAAGTATGTCAAGGTACCTAAAGCCAAAGGAGGTGCCAAAGGCAAGGCTGCCAAAGCCAAAAAGGCGAAGGGGGATGATGAGGAAGAAGATGAAAAGCCGAAGAAGGGCCGAAAAGGGAAGGCCAAAGCGAAATAAAGCCGAGTTATCAATTAGGCGGGCGATCTGGTTTACTTTTCATGTATAATATGTGTTTATCGGTTATGTGCATGACAGAGACTTCGTGAAGTAATGTGGAAGTGTGATATGTCTTCATAAACGGATAATTTGAAAAATATCACATAGGTTGCCCCTAGTGCGCAGTGCATATTGAAGAGGGATTACAAGTAACTACGCAAGCAGAAATCATTCTGTAGTACATATGGTAGGTAATACTTCAAAGATCAAGCATCTTCCTCGCTGCCATTCTCTGCCTCGGTCATTTGTCGGAATAAAGAAGAAGGGTCAGATCGTAGCCTTCCTGGCTCATCATATTCAACAACACGACCCTCTTCCATGACAAGAACTCGGTCAAAGAATTGCGGAATGAACCTCAGGCGATGAACAGTCGCGATAATTGTCCAGCCTCGAAACTCAGTTTGCAACAGAGAGAGCATTTTCAATTCGGTCTTGTAGTCGACGCTATACATCTATCAGCAAGTCCCATTCGAAAGAAGCATAGCGAAGAGGGAGAGAAAAACCTGCTCATAGCCTCGTCCATAATGAATATCCCTCCTCGTCTAGTAAGCATTGCACGAGCGAGACAAAACAATTGCTTCTGGCCCTCAGATAGCACTCCATCTCCCTGTTTCAACCTTGCATCTAGCCCTCCAATCTTGTCAATCTGCTCACGCAAGCCGGTCTTATCAAGAACATTATAAATCTCTGCATCGTCACTTATCTTCTGTAACGGATCCAGATTCTCGCGCACCGAGTCACCACAGCTCCGCGGTGCAAACCAGGCGTCTTGCGGCATTGAAGTCAGTCGCGTGCAAATGGCTTGTTGGGTGTAAAGCGAAATATCCTTGCCGCCGATCAGGACGGACCCTTTGCTTGGTTCAAGGAGACGCAGGAGAACAGATATCAGTGTGGATTTTCCGGATCCAGAGCGTCCGCAGATTGCAACGTGCTTGCCAGCGGGTATTGAGATATCGATGTCTTTGAGCACGTCTCGTCCGGTATTTCTGCATTATACAAATTAGTAGTATTCGTCTCTCTTTACGCCCTAGCCGAAGACATGGCAACTCACTGGTAAGAGGCTGATATGTGTTGGATGTTGATACTTGGCTCTACGGGCCAGTCTGATGACAATTCTGCTATCAGTAAAGCAGAGTTTTCCTCGGGAGTCGCAATAACATAATCCTGAATCCTTGCAATAGCAGTAAGAGATGTCTCCAGTGTCGTCCAGTACGATATAAACGACGAAAGTGTCTGTCCAAAGTTGACAACACTCACCATTGAGACACCCAAGAGTCCCGAGTTGATATTTCCTCGCAGGGTCGCTGTCAGTGTCATCAGAAAAACAGCTAGACCTGCAACAACGCAGTTGAGCACGAGAGTCAACCAGCGTTGGATACATAGCAGCAAGTAAAACGGCTTTTGGGATTGGTCTAGTTGATGATAGGCGTCTGACAAAAGGTGTTCTGTCCACGAAAGGGCACGGATTGTTGTTAGACCCTGCAAGGTTTCCATGAAGTGTTCGAGAAGTGGCGATTTGGCCTCGAGGTCGAGCGAGCGAAGCTGATGAGACGTTCGAAGATAAAACTTTTGCAGGAAGTAGAGCGTTATGAAGAGAACAGGTATTGATATTGCCATGTAGCCTGATGAGACGGAAGTCAGGATGGCACCAGTGATTGAATTGCCGAAGCCTAGCAAGGCGAACATCTATTAGTAAGAAATTATAGAAAAATATGTTGTTGCAACTCACTTCCGGTGGCAAGGATCAGTGCGATGGGTAGCGGCATATCGATTAGGGTCATGTCCTGGCTGAATCTATACAATACTCAGCGATGTTTCTTGGTTTGTTAATTATATAATAGACCTACAGGTTCAATATTGTTGCAATACTTTTGTTGGAAAGATGAGTGATTGGTGCTCTATTCAATATCGCATATCAGTGTCAATGATGCCTCGTATAGTAACAAAGCTAAGAAGATAATTTGGACGATCATACCTCATTGTGCTTTGCAGTGTTTTCAGGTGCAACGAGTTGGAAGACTTTGGAATAATTGCTATCAGAAGATACCTATTAGCAGTAAGTATTCGTCCATCCTTAGAAATTATGCCAAAAACCTACGCGCCACCTAGCCCTAAAAAGCATAATGAGAGAACACCGAATGCAGCGTATACTCCCATCCACTTCCCAAGATTGGTGTTTGGGTTTTTCTGACTGGCATCAGTCCACCAGCTGAGCCATGGTGCTATTAAAAAACTCGATTCAGTTCAAAATCTATATGATAAAAAGAGTTGGAGCTTACTCTGCATGGCGTTCGTGACAACCTCGGTAGTGACCAGGGAAACAAAAATGAAAAAATTCACCCACCCCATAGAGGAAATATAGAACAATACAGAAGACAAGTTCTTACGAACGTCCTTATTAGCTGTACTTGTCCTAGTAATTTCCATGGATACCTTATCTTTATTTTCTTCAATCTGTCTTCTTCGTGGAGAGCTGTTTTCAAGCTCGAATGTCTTCCCACTCATTTTAAGCACCAGGTCTTGGACGTATCCAGTGCTTGAAATTAATTCTTCGTATGTGCCAGTTTGTTGGAGAGTTCCATTTGGTCCAAGTACGATGATCCTGTCAGCTTTGGGGAGCCATTTGACTGAAAACGTCGGCTCTCGTTAGTATCAGTTTGACTGTAGTGTGAAAGAAACAAGAAATATACCAGAGTGTGTCACGAAGACCACAGTTGTTTGTGAATGCCTGAAAAGTCCACTTTCACCAAGCAGGTAATTGAAACAGTGGCGCTCAGTAATAGTATCCAGACTAGAGAGCACGTCGTCTAGCAATATTATCCGTCGTCGGGAATAGGCAGCTCGGGCCAAAGCCTTCAAAGATATTAGCCAAATAGACAATTTTTTAAAAAAAAAAATGAAGACAATCTTGCAATGCGTTGCTTCTGTCCACCACTCAAGGCGACCCCTCGACTTCCTGCAATGGTGCTGTCCTTCTGTGGCATTTGCTGAAAGTCCACATCAAGCGCACACGCATTAATACAGGCATTATACCATTCAGAATCATAACTTAATGGGCCGATTAGATTATCACGAATGCTCTTATTTCTCAAAAAGGGCATTTGGTCACAAAAGGCAATTTTATCTGTTTCCAAAGACACAGATCCCTTCGCGAGCACGGCAACTTCTCCAAGTAAAAGTTTTAGGAAGGTGGATTTCCCGCTTCCTATATCTCCAATGACTATATTTAGAGTTGATGGTTGTAGATTCAACGAGATGTTTCGCAAGCTAAGTGTTTTCTTGGACCAGCCGGCGTCTACATTGACAAGCCGTATTGCTGTGTTGGCCGGTTTTGGCTCTGGATTCGCTATAGTCAGCTCTTCACTTGTTCTATCTGGAGGTCTACCGGAACCCTCTTCGTCCTGAAGTGATAGATTTCTATAGTCGACACGCTTTTCTTTCATGACGTATTCTTGGACTCGGTTGAAACAGTCCAAGGCAGCTGCGACGTTTGGGCCGATAGCTACCAGTTCATTTACTGGATCGATGAGAATTGACAACAATGACAAGGCAGAAAATATTGTAGCTGTGTCTGGGGCGTTGCTTCCAGATACCTTGATGACGATGCCAAACCCGATAAATGTAATAACAGGCGATAACAGGCGAGGCGAATTTCCTGAATAAAGGCAAATCAGCAAAGCAAAGGAGTCACAACACCGGAAATGTAGTATAAGTACCCATAACAATGTTACTTATTTGAACTTTTCTGTATCTTTTTGAGATTTCTAGCTCCTTTTCTCTCAGTCCTTGGACGTGGTTGGAAATCCGGGATTCTAGTCCAAGCATTTTGAGCCCTTTCATCGATGCCAGTACTTCCGATATGGCACCAGTTCTAGTCTGAATTGCCTGCATCCATAGTCTTTGTCTGGGCCTGGTATACTTCCCTATCTGACTAGACGCGACAGCCGATGCTATATAACTTGATATTAATATTCGTCTAAATTTTGCAAGTTACTTGAGTGACTGACCTAGAACGACCAAGACTGGGGCTACACAGATTGCACCGAGGCGACCCTCCAAAAGCCATATAGCAATTCCAACTTGGATGGCATCCGGTGCAACTCCTATCACCCACTCTAAGCATGTGACGATTCTATCAATGTCGACGCTGACAAGGCTCAAAGATGAAGATGCATCTTCGTCTCTGTCATTCATATCGAGCATAGTTCTATATGTTAGGCCGATAAGCGCACCGCGTATCATAGCCAGGGACCTTGCAACGAGATACTGATACCATGCAGTTGCTATCTATTGCTAACATTAAGCTCGAAGTCGATATCATTGGCAGGTAGAGTGAACTTACAGCAATTCCCAAATATGTGAGCCCAAAGGCACCAATAAGGCCATATCCAAAGACAGCTGGTTCATTCTCATTCTCAGCAAATTCGATGGCAGTATTGACTAAAAGCGGTTGAGCAAGACTCAAGGCGACTAAGAAAAGCTGGGGGATCATTGGAAGAAACAATGGCAGCCAGAGAGCGCGTGCCGTTGCAATAAATAGCGAGTAAGATTTGTTTTTCTTGCCTGGTAGCCGATTCAAAGTCATTCTTAAGACCATACTCTCACTTTCAGGGGAACAACTTACTTGATTTCCAAGTTGCATGAACGCGTGACGCAACTGATTCCGAGGAGATATCATGGTTGACTGGATAGAGATCATCGATTGAAAAATGGTGCCGGTATCCTTTAAGCACGAGTGGATAAAGCCAGGCGAAAAAGCTGAGGCTAAATATGCCAGCAGTCTCCTCCGCTGTGCACCTTCGGCCATTGTGTAGAAGGAAACGTGTTTTTGGACGCGATTCTACCACAAGAAGTACGAATTTCAGACCAAGCGAGACCAAGAATATCAACGGGACGGTCGTTGATGCTCTTAGAAGCCACTCCGTACGTGCCCTGGCGCCGTCCAGAAATAGGGTCACGAGGAGAAAAGAAGTCGTCAACGGAGCAGGTCGTGCATTTTTTACATGCTCACAGTAGGATATGAGGCCCAGGGCCACTCCTGCAGCAAAATCTAACGAACCTGCTGCAACAAAGAGGCGTGATCGAGACGTGTCACGATCTACTATTCCAAGAACAAGAATGGAGAGTTTTAATAAACAGTACGCAATTATGATCAACTAGGATATAAAAATTCAGCGAACGTCTTTGAGCATACGAATTGCATATATTCGTACCGAATTGATGCCATGCAGAAGCGTCCATCGGGCTATTGGTGGTTTCCGATATAACCCGATCATCCTTGCAAATGATGCCAGTAGGAACAGGCAGTCAGGAAGAATGGCAAAAATTGCATCCTCGAATAATAAAGAAAAATCAAACCGTTGGCAGGTATTGCTATAAACTGTAGGCCCAAAGGAGTCATCGCGGCAGGTCGCCATGTTGGCTACTGAGTGTCTTTGGATAGACTGAGGTGGGTTGCAAGACGGCTGGATTAGTTTCCTTGAGGCACAAGTATTTATTGCAATGAATGCAACAAACAAGACATGTCAGTCACCCAGCCTGGCTAGACTAGACATGGGTTTGTCCCTTAGGGCTGTTTTTATCTGTTTATCCGAGCCGCATAAAGATTACCCGATTGGGCGATCGTTGATTGAATGCCTCACTCTCATGTCAGAAAAATGAGTTAAAGGGCAATGGAATTACATAGTAAAACTTGGTCGTGACTCAAAGCCAGTTGCATGGAAGCTATCTTCCAGAAAGGACTTCACTTAGTAAGCACGAGAGAGCGCCTACGTCGGTGACGCAGATAGTGTCTGGTGCCATTTGGCAGTTTACTTGCATGAATAAATGTTTCCCAATATGGTAATTGAATTTACTCCCTCGGGAAAACGTTCGGATATGTAAGCTATATACCTTTTCTCTTTAACGTTGCAGGGGCGTCATTTAAACGCACGTCCTGTATTGATATCCAGCTCGCACATATACTAGACCACCCCCAGTCTACCCCCAGGTGCTGGCTCAAAAATTTCTTGGTCGATTGACAAAAAACGCAGTCATGTCAGAAGATAATTGCCCAGCACCACCGCGTGCCCAAGTTTCCCCAGATCCGGCATCAAGAGGGAAACCCCCGTTAACAAAAGCTGAAGCTCCCCCGGATGGGGGCTGGAGTGCTTGGATAGTGGTACTAGGAGGGTGTTGCTCTCTATTTGTCAGTTTTGGCTGGATTAACTGAAGCCATGCACTGCAGCTTTCAAACCGTTCGTCAGTCATCAACTTGCAGTTTCAAGTCCCTTCTTTATTCCCAGCGGCCCGAAAAAAGCGAAAAAAAAAAGGAAAAAAAATGACAGATAGTCCCCGGCGAGACTCGCTGATGTATTTGTTAGTCGATTGAATTTTGGTTGGGATCATGGATCGAACATACAACTCGCAGTCTTCGGATATGCTACAGCACACACGATAATCGTGTCACATGATAGAAGTCCGACGCCTTAACCATTAGGCCACGGGGACCTCGGGTGAAGTAGTTGGGAAATTATGCTGTTGATAAAACCAGAGACAGAGCTGAGATTTGTGTTTATTGAGTGCTCCTGGATTGGTTATATGATTTATTTATCCTAAAACTTGACGTCTTTTCTTTTTTGGTGCAGCGGTGCATCTAGTAACTGTTTCCTTGGTGGAGGAGGTTTGGGACCTCATTGGTTTGAGAGCTTCCGACTAATAATCACAGGTATTGGAGTTTTCCAGGAGTATTATGAATCCGCGTTTTCCAACAGTACAGTTGCATGGATCCCATCTTTGGAGAGCTTCATGATGTTCTTTGGTGTGAGTTCCATGCCACTGTCACTTGGAATTTTGTGTGAGAATACTAACAAGATGTAATTATCTATCATATCCAGAGCATTTTCATCGGTCGAATATTTGACAGCTATGGGCCTCGTTGGATACTCCTCGTTGGTAGTGTTTTTCACGTTGTTGGGCTCATGATGACCTCCATCTCCAAGGATTATTATCAATTCCTTCTCGCACAAGGTGTGTGCAGTCCAATCGGTGCGTGTGCTATATTTTTCGTGGGCACATCAACAGTATCAACATGGTTCCAGCGCCGTCGAGCATTGGCCCTTGGGGTTGTTTACTCTGGATCGAGCTTGGGAGGAGTCATCTTTCCAATCATGGTCACTCGACTGATTCCTGAAGTCGGTTTTGGCGGGACAATGAGAATATGCGCATTTCTCATCCTGTTTATGCTGGTTATTGCCAACGCTACGATACGGTCTCGAATTCGGCACCGACGAAAAAGGGTTAATATTCATAAGTTCATCCAGCCACTTAAAGAAGGGGGATTCCTCTTAGTTCTTTCTTCTGGCTTCCTCTTCTATTTGGGGGTGTTTTTACCTTTTGACTATGTTGTGGAAGGGGCAATAATGCATGGAATGTCGACTTCGTTGGCGAATTATCTCATCTCGATACTCAGTGCTTTAAGGTACCCCTTTTCTACTCTCCTTGCTAATTAGTCTCTGTCTCATTGATACAACATTTAACATTCAGCATCCTAGGACGTATAATCCCTGGCTATCTCGCCGACCAGTTTGGTGTTTTTATTGTCATCATCACAGCCAGCTATCTATCAGCCATCTTGTGCCTGGCACTATGGATTCCAACTTCATCAAACGCCGCCACAATCACCTTTGCTGCTGTGTACGGATTTTCCTCCGGTGGTTTTGTGTCATTAAGCCCTGCAATCATCGCTCTTATTTCCAATCCTACTGAGCTGGGCATACGCTTAGGAACATACTTTGCCATCGTTTCTTTCGCCGCATTGGTTGGCAATCCCATCGGAGGAGCTTTAGTTCCTAGCGGTGCTGCTACAGGTCCCCTCTGGAAGATGCAACTATATGCCGGTATAATGATGGCTGCTGGGAGCACTATGTATGTCGTTACCTGGATTTATCTCCGCCGTAAAAGTGCCAGGCAGATGTGAAATTAACACCCTGCGGCCCCTTAAACATTATGTATATCTATCAACAATCACTTATAAATATTTAGAGCCCTTCTCATGAAAATATTATATATACAGACTGTTTATTTTATATAAATCTTAGGTGGGCTTCAAATTATTATGATTATTCTGGTCTAGATTTGTATTTAGTTGGGGAGGCCTCCTGCAGGGACACTGACTCCTTCTTACATGGACCCAAGCATCCCCCAACTCCTCCTATTTTATATTACATCATTGCTATTTCCGTTCATGGATTCATGTTGCCTAGTGTAGTTGCCTATATGTTCTAAGGCTGCCTGATGCTGCCTTCTAGGTAATACCTACAGTTGCCTACCGTTACCGACCATGATTTCTATTTAATAGCAATGAACAGCGCTACCAAAGGACTGCACAAGTCTCTTTCCGTCCACTAGCACTGCTCTCAAACAGAGAACACTCAAAATGTCATCCCATAGCGCAGTTTATGGCAGTAAGGGAGGTCTTGGCTATATCCAATCATTGAATCGAGCATTGGATGCCTTGCAAAACTAACAGAAGTACACCAATCAAAGCCTTGACTCCCTCGAAAACAAATACAAATATATGCGCCAGGTTGATAACAAACTCCTTAAAAACCAGTTCAGAGATCTAAAATCCGAACTCGATGTATATCAGGCTGAACTCAGGGTATGCATATCTCGATTCATTCAAAAGTATACGAATCCCATCTCAAGTTAACCTATATCTTAAGCTGGGCTATCTTAAGCTCCACCGGTTTGAAACCAAGTGGTATCAAGAAACATTCCCGGCTCACCAGGAAGCATTTCAAGATACTAAAGAACGGCTCGATAAGTTTCACACGACGATCCAACGCTTGGACGAGAGGTTGGTGAAACTCAAAAGGGAATTTATTTCTCCATTAAATTTATACTTCTCTTACATACAAAAACAACCGGTATACTAGGCGTGCATGGAAAGAGGCCAAAAGGCTCAGGTTCCCTCCATGAATGAAAGATCCAAAAGGTCTATATAGCTCTGGTTCGGGTTGCTCATGCTCCTCAGTTGGCGAGCATTGTCTAGAAGATCCTGGAGGACAATATTGCATGACTCGTCAACCATTCGATTTTCGTATAGAAACTCGGCGCAAGCTGCTAGTGGAATGGGTATCAGAGCATGGATCTTGTAGTGTTTGTCAGCAAAGTTGTGCTTTACGTATTTTTTTTTACGGAGTGAACGTTTTATTATACCTTTGACGTATGAGAACTTATCAAGACTTTTGTCAGTTCAACTATTCGTTTAGCTGCACTCGTAGCTCGCTGCCGTAAAGTTGTAGGCGAGTCGGACACAAGCTCAGCTTCCAGTGCCTTGCAAATTTTGATGACGCAAGTTTGGCCGATCATTTTCGCAAATAACAGCATAGGGTCAAATAGCTCGGCAGGAGATGGATAGAACTCCGACATGACTTGCAGCCTACTCGTGAGCATCTCGTCCAGCCACTCGCAGCGTGGAGGCGAGTTGGCAAGCGCCCCGGTCTTCTTCTGGCCAAAGGAAAGGCTTCGAGACAATATACTGGTGAAGATAATGCATTCGCAGAAGGCTGATATGGAATTGTTATGGGAGAACGCTTCCGATATAAATTCTCCAACAGCGGATTGCCCACTTTGAAATGCTGTGTCTGAGACTGGGAGCCGCGTGAGGGCCTGTTGTAGATATCGAATCAGCAACCTCCCCACTCAAAGGGTAATATATCATCTACCAAATGCGCGTTTAAAGATACTGGTAAACCATTTCGTATACTTAAGATATTCTCCAAAACAAACGCCATCCAAAAGGCTCTTCGTTGTTCTTCAATCTCGGTATGATTTCTTTCGGCCAAAGAAGAGCAGCTGTCATGATGATCTATCTCATGGAATCTCATTAGCTGAGCTAAGCGAAATGCCTGACCAACGCTCATCCAGGCTTGCTGGTGGTAGGCTCTCATGACCTCGTAGATTGTAATCAAAACTAGTGCCTGTAGGCGTTCTGTATCGGCAGTAAATCCATGTGGATCACTAGGAGAAGAAGCCAACGAGTCCAAATGTTCCTTCATTTCCTGATAAAGCGCCTCCTGAAAATGTTGGAATTGCACTGATACGAGTGAAGCCAATGTCCACATGGCTGATTGCAAACATCTCTGTGATGGTTTCTTGCCAGGCTGGTTTGACCATGATAGGTAACGGGATTGGTGTAAGATTGGCATTGATGGATGCAGCCGATCAAAATATAGCTGGTCTCTGGCCATGGTCAGATAATTTTGTCTCAATATCATAGGAATTCTTCGTTGTGACAATTCCCATGTGTAGGTAGACACCACTTACAGTTCACAACGCATCACATCAGATATATTATCTGTCGTCAACATACCAGAGAACAGGTCGATGCTGGTTTCCGTCAAGGAATTCAAAAAGGGATGCTCTGCCTCTAAATCAAAATCCGCCAGTGTGTTTGTTTGACTGGGAAATGGAGGATCAATAATCGAGGTATCCAAAGCAGGAGACAAAGCTAAGCTGTTGGACTGCTGTTGCTGCTGCAGTTGTCTCTCCAACGTTTCTAGATGAGTTAGATACCACGCTGTGATGACAGTTTTGAGTACGTACCAATTCTATCCTTCAACTCTCTCAGGTATCCTTTTTTCGGGCCTCGGATTCCTAGCCGCATGTTGAACTCGCACTCTACCCCAGACTCACGACAGACTCCGCATCGTGGCTGTTGTCCGTCGCATCGGAGTTTTCGCTTTCTGCACTCTTCGCACGCTGCTCCAGCTCGCTGCCGCGTGCTTCTTGCTGATGCAGTACTCATCCTACTTGCATTATTCCCTCCACGTATAAGGAGGTATATATACACCGAGGGATCGTTATACGTATGTAGTGCTGCTGGAGTTTTTGAGCCTGGCCGTAACTCGGATGATACTTGGATCCAAGGATGTGTAGTAGTTCAAAGGTAGTTCCAATTGAAAGTGGTAGAGATGGTGCAATTCCCAAGTAGGATATGCACGCGCACATTTATAATCCTTGCGCCATGGACTTTCATAGGTCGGCATCCCTGTTTTTACTTGCAGACAAAGAAATGCAGCTACGCAAGTAACTAGAACCGCTGGCTATTGTTAGCAATATTCCAGGGCCAATTATGATCCTGGTTGCTGCGATAAGGTCACATTTACACATATACATAGCATAAATAGCATCCATGGATGTTGATAACAAACCTCCGAAGCGAAAACCGCCTATCGATTTGTTGAGCATGAATAAAATGAAAAGCCAAGAAAAGAGGTTGGATATTTGCATTCACATAGGTTTAGACGTGGTTGCTATTGCTGATAATGATTTAGTAGGCAGTTGAAACTATATTCGTTGTAAGTCAAAAAGTAGGCGATTTATGCTAACCAAGCACGATAGTGCAGTTGGGGGATTGGCACAGTGGTAGCGCGTAAGACAGCCTTTCATTAGCCAGTTATTTGTCTCGTATTAACTCATATTTCAGATCTGATTCCAGTTTATTCTGCAAGATGGACGGAATTCGAATCCAGAAGGTCGTCGGTTCAACTCCGGCATCCCTCACTTTTTTTCTTTCTTTTTTTTCAAACTCACATTGCGACCAGCTTCTTTTTTATTTTTTATTTCTAGCATCAACTACATACAGTGTTGGGCGCGGGGAAAGTGGCAAGGTGTTTGTTAGTGCGTGCATGATTGCGGCTCGTCCTCCGATCGCTACAGTACCCGCCGCCATCCTACTTGGTTACCTACTTCCCTTCCAACCCACTCACTGCTCACATTCACTTCTCTCAGGCTGGACCTGATGTGACATTTGATGGTGAAATCAAAGCTCTGCGAATTAGATACCATTTGTTTATGATATCCGATTAAAATCGGCATGCGCTACCCCCCCGGGGTTGCCGATCGAAGATAGCACTCGCCCTTTGAAACAACGACAACTGAATAAACAAACCTCTTTCAACACTTTGACTTGCTGCGCGACTTGAATCCAACATGGCCCTTCTCCAGAGCGAAGAGTGAGTGAAATACCATTTCTTAGACGTGGCATGGCTTGCCGTTGCGACCTACATAGTCGCCACGCAGTTGGGGTTCAGCACTAAACATATACATTTTGTCTCTCTAGTTTCACAATATGGCAACTGCGGACCTCGTACCTCTCGGTCATCAAAGACGGTATTGGCGATCGGCTCATCAATGTCAACAATTCTGTACTGAATACCCCCGGCTTTCGCGCGGCTGGCTGGCTCCCAACATCTACCAATCCAACTTCCCAAGAAAGCGGCTCCCTCATTAAGCGCACCTATTCCCCTCCCATTCCAACCACCGCCGCTGTCGCATCCGAATATTATCAGTTTGCGAGACATAATGCAAGAGAGTTGCACGACGGGGACGGGCCAAACATCGATGACGATGGCGACGAAGATGAGGGCGGAATGGTGACAGGCGGGGGAGGGGGAAGCACCTATACATTTGGAATCAAACACCATGGAAAATCTTCTCGCAAGAATAGACGACGGGATCGCCAGAATCAGATTCCTGAAAGGCCAGGGGAGGGTGAAGATGAAGACAGCAGCGATCTAAGCGACGAGAGCGATGACGAGAGCGAATTTACAAGGTACGTCTCGAAAATTACTGATAGAGCCTGGAGAACTCTTTGTGTACTGACTAGCTATATCAGAGCGGCACAACAAATCAAGTTTTCAAAAATGCCTGTGCGAAACAGGGCAGGATCCCTACCTATTCAAGATGGCCGAGATGACGCCGAAGAGGTACCAGCCTCGGATGCTGGCGACACTTTAGATCGTGGATACCGACGGAGTTCAGTAGGGGCCGTTGGGCCGGCTCAGGGACGACCACGAGGGGACACGGTAACGAGCAGTGACATGTCTGAAGGTGACAACCCCGCTCTTTTCAAGCGCCGACAGATTCAGTTTTCCTCCCAACATCAGGTCATCGAAGAACCGGGAGAGGAAAACAGCGAAGCTCATTCAGTCAACGACCAAGATGAGGATTTCGCAGAAGGTTCTGTGGATTCAGACCTCTTGTCGGATTTTGGCGTTACCGCAGGATCGGCATCTCTCCTTGCAGACGTCGCCTTGAATGCCACGTTAGACTCTTCTCCAGCTATAATGAACAAGCTACCGAATGCAAGCTCCCACGGCGCATCACCCAGGAAGGGCAAGTCGACTACTCCCGGGCTACAAGAGTTGCCTCCTCCTCGACCCATTAGTACTTTGCAGCCCGTGAGCCTGTTGTCGAAGGAATTGAATGCTCGAAAAGCTGTGCCTAGCAACCCCGTCGAGAGGTTTGCATCTCTCTGGGGCGGAGAGTCCACCGATAAAGCTTTGAGCATAAAAATATACGCGCCCTTTTCCGAGGACCCTGAAACTCCATTCAATATGCCCATATTTCGCGAATCTCGCGATCAGAATCGCATTGGACCAGTCACAGTCGCAGATGCCATTGGTCTGGCACTCTGGAGGTATCTCAAAGATGGGTTGAAGCCTGCCATTGATCGTAGCAAACTCAATGTCAACAGATGGACACTGCGAATGGTTGAAGACTGTGAAGTCGACTTTGACTTTCCAGCGTTGGGCCGCAATCTACCTTTGGCTGATTTCACGTCAAACAATAATCGCGCAGCAGGAATGCGTGGTCGTATGAGGGGCAAACAATACGACGAATTCGCATTAGTGGAAGCTACAGATGCAGAGTTTGCAGAATACTCTCGTCTTTACCCCAAGTTTAATCCAGAGCCTGTCGCTGAAACCAGTGAAAACGCACAGGCTCCTGGCAACGGCACACCGCAAAACAAGTCTATCCCTGCTCCGCCGAGATTTAACCCTATCCTCGGCCCATTTACATCCGCAATAAACGACCCCAGGTTGACACCCGCAGATAAGCCAGCAACGACGTCTCAAGCTACACCTCGTCTAGGTGTGCAAAAGACGTTGAAGGTTCGGTTCATCAATCTTGAAGGCTCCACACAAATCACGACGGTGAATACGTTTACCGATAGTTACATTGCTGAGATTCTGGATTCCGTTTGCAAGAGATGGGGCCTTGACAAGGGAAACTATCTACTCAAAGTACAGGGCACGAACACTGTTGCACCTCTGGACCGTACTGTAGAGGTCCTAGGCAACACGTCCGAGCTAGATGTCCATCGAAAACGCTTTGGAGCCGGTGCCTCATTGGCTGGATCCCCGGGGAGTGCTTCGCCCTACACACCGCTTGAGATTGGCAGCTCGAATTTGGGACCTGCAAAGAAAGGTAAAAGGGGACACCAGAACCCAATACAACTCGCGCAACCTCAGAAGCAAGATTTGGTGGGCGGTTATTATCGACGATACTACGTCTATCGCAAACAATCCATGTCTTTTACTGCTTCGAACCAAAAAGTTCTTGTTCTTGACAACGACTATCTACACATCATGCCAGGCGAGACTACAAAGGGCGTATTTGACGCGACAGGAAAGACGCGGTCAATCAACTTCAATGATATTGTTGGCACCAAAGTGAGCAGGAGGCATCCCAAGGGCTTTTCGGTGTTTGTTCTCCGAGGAACAGACGCACATGAGCAAAAGCGATATGACTTTGAAGCGCGCAACGAGGCCGAGGCGGCTGAAATTGCCGGAGAGATTAAGAAGAATATGGAGCAGTACCGGGTGTGGTAATTTCAACCACCTTTCCCATTTTTTCTTAGAGCGTGTTCTGCTTTGTTCTATTTGTTTTTTGCATGCATTACTTAGGAATGGGTATGTGGGTAGGCGTTCAGTTACTTTCGGGGATTGTAAGTCAGCGGCGTCCGGATTTATAGCAAGGCCCCAAGAATCGGACAGTTATTTTTTTTGATTAACCATTGAAACACAAATTATTATTACAAGCTCGGATCCGTGATCGCTAGAAAACCTTGCAAGGCTATGTCTTGGGGGCATTGGGGGCGAGAAGGCTCATCTTACTACGTGACATAGATGTCAAATATAAAGTCGAATTCGGCCCCCTTTCATTAAACGCGCCCTGCAAGCTCTTTGTGCCCCCAGCCTTGGTGACACTTATTTTATCCATGGTCTATAACTAACAAATCAAAGGTTCTCGGTCCATAAGATTGGATGAATGGGAGCTGGTTTTATTGTATCAATGTATCAATTAATCTATACACTTCCGTCCAATCTTATTCCTATTGACACTGCATTATAATAGCCACTGGGGAGTTTTCATGCTTCATTTCTGCATGTAAGATAATATTATCAGCTGTTGAGCGTCAGCCTCGCAGTCAGTCTTATGTCTTGAGAGGGACGTATCGTATAGTTGGTAATACCGTACCAGCGCGACCATGCCGGAAGCGGATCTCCCAGCGGAAAACGCCGCAGTAAGAAAGAGCGGACGGTATTGTGAATACCGTACAGCACCCCGCTTCCTGACTTCATCGAATCCTGTCCTGTACGTCAGAGAGTCCCTTTGGTGAGCAATCCCCATCCTCTCTCCACAACCACACAATCCCTCGCTCTCTCGCTCTCTCTTCCTCTCGCCCAAGCCCCCGCGACCCCTGCTCGCTTTTCCTTTGGCCATTCCCTGTTCTCCCTTATACCTTGCTTTTGCCTTAATTATCTTACCTACATACCTAGTCGGTCCTGTCGAATCCAGACCCGGACGAACCGCCAATCCCACACTACCAAAGCTCACTCAATCAACTCCCAGCCAACGTGAAACGGAGCAGTCCTCGCATTCAACCGATGCTATCCAGCATTAATATAACAGCCAATTGTATAGCCAGCTACTCAGCCATCTAGCAAGTAGACGCCGATCGACCGTTTTGGTGATTGTCCTTGTTCTTTACGCCAGATTACGTATCCTCTTTTCCCTCCGCCTCCACCACCGATCGATCGATCACTCTATTATTACATCTTGCTTGCAATCGAGGGGTAGCCAACGCAACGCATCTTGAATTGACTCTCAATTGATCGCTTATCCGATCATTTCCTCTCCCCTCCCTCCTCCCCTCCCTCTTTTCTTTTTTTTTCAGACTCGTTCGTAGTCTGAAAAAAATACCCGGCGCGAGCATCTCATGCCGACGTTCGGGGCACTGTTAAAGAAGAAAAAGAACCATTCGACTGGATCGAAGGAGTCGCCCTCTTCCCCGACAGTTGCTGAAGCATCCGACAAACCTGCCGACGCTGAACATTCTAACCGGACAGCCGGCAGGGAATCAAGCGACAACGCCGGATCGGCCGCGAACACAAACAACAGCAACAAAAATAGTATCAATAAAGACACCCCGATGAACTCAACGGCGTCACCAACTCAGCAATCTGCGCAAGGCGCAAATAATTCTTCTCACAGCAACCACCATCACCACCTGCCAAATATTGGCAGCATAAAAAGCATCATTAACCCTATGCACAATCAACATGGAACGACAGAGGGCAAGGCCGACGCAAACTATGCCCAGAACTCTCAAGGCCAACTGCCAAAACAACAAGCTAGACAAACAAAAGGGAAATATTCACTAGAAGATTTCTCCCTCCAGCGAACGTTAGGAACTGGGAGCTTCGGCCGGGTACATTTGGTACAGTCAAGGCACAACCATCGCTTCTATGCGATCAAGGTGTTGAAGAAGGCCCAGGTGGTGAAGATGAAGCAAGTGGAACATACCAATGATGAGCGGAGGATGCTTCAAAGAGTGAAGCATCCATTCCTCATAACGTTGTGGGGAACCTTTCAGGATTCGAAGAATCTGTATATGGTTATGGATTTTGTCGAAGGAGGGGAACTTTTCAGCCTACTCCGGAAGTCACAGGTATGAAAGTCCTAGGGTCTCATTGCATAAACATGCTAACTAGGTACAGCGATTCCCCAATCCGGTCGCCAAATTCTACGCCGCGGAAGTGACATTGGCCCTTGAATATTTGCATGCGCAACACATAATTTATCGAGACCTCAAGCCCGAAAACTTGCTGCTGGACCGGCACGGGCATTTGAAGATCACCGATTTTGGCTTTGCAAAAGAAGTCCCCGATATTACGTGGACGCTGTGCGGGACACCAGACTACCTTGCGCCCGAGGTTGTGTCCTCCAAAGGTTATAATAAATCAGTAGACTGGTAAGTGCCGTTTAAATCTAACATTAACTCGCGACTAGATGTTGACATTGCTGCAGGTGGTCACTAGGCATCCTTATATTCGAAATGCTTTGCGGCTTCACACCGTTCTGGGACAGTGGATCTCCTGTCAAGATCTACGAGAATATCCTCCGCGGAAAGATTAAATTCCCTCCTTATATGCACCCAGATGCAGTCGACTTGCTCTCACAACTCATCACCCCGGACTTGACAAAACGGCTAGGCAATCTCCACGGCGGCCCAGAAGACGTCAAGACCCACCCTTGGTTTGCCGAGGTGACTTGGGATCGACTTTTGAGGAAGGATATCGACGCGCCATATGTTCCGCCCGTAAGAGCAGGTCAGGGAGATGCCAGTCAATTTGACAAATATCCCGAGGAGAATGAAGCATACGGCGCACATGGAGAAGATCCGTACGTACACCTCTCTTGACTTTCTTATCTCCAAGACTAACATACTTCTTTATAGATACCATAATCTTTTCACTGAATTTTAAGAATTTGCATACGCGGCGCTGCAACTCAACGCAGACAACCGATGCAGAAAACCAATTATTTTGCGAATAAAAGCAGCTCCAACCTATTTTCTCACGAACCCTCGCCACGGAGACGGTAACAGTATCGGTATCCTCGACATCGAAATACATTTACTATTCCACTCCGGTAATAACGGCGCACTATTTTCGGGTACACGGACAGACAGAAATTCCAAGACGTAGATGAAATCAAACGAAACGACATCTGAGGTTCATGTTATGTTTTCCAACACGATTATTTTTTATAACGCGGATTCTAAGTTTTGGCTCTTTGCTTTTAACTTTTTATTATCTATTTCTATGTGTGTGTGCAATCTATTGAAGAACTAACTTATTCATTATTCTATTATTATCGGTCTGGGACTTGGATAACACAATTAACTATTGATTTATTGATCATATGTGTTCAACTGAACAGTAGAAATGTAGTGAGCGAATGAACATGGTAAAGATGGGGAGATCTTACGTCTATTTGTTGAATTATCAAGTGCTTTACTGTAGGGTTTGAAGCCGAAGCAACGACTACTGGATATGTAGCTAAGTATAATTCAAGTTGTGACTACGACATCATGATAAATAAGAGATGAGAACCATTATCATTCATCTGGGGTGTCAATATTCTGCTGTTGTACACACACGCACATATTCATACAAAAAGTGTCCTTTTTTGTTTGCTCCTCTAATATACAAACCAAGCTCCCATACATATCAAGACAAATCGTATTACCTTAAGCATATCCCAGGTTTCCATTCCGGTCTATTTGTTTTCAGCGAAGAAAAAAAAAGAAAGAAGCTTAAGAAGACGACCCCAAGGCACCAAGAACATCCGCACCACCACCCATTCTTCGCGACTCTTGTTGAACGCGCTGGATATAGGCGCGGCTAGTAGTGTTCCAGAGCGAGATGTATTTCTCCATGCAGGACGATAGACATGTAGATTCGCCGGGGGAGAGTGATGAGCCGGGAGTTGGGATGCAGCGGTCGAAGCAGTTTTCGTTTATTTTCTGATTGCGTTAGTACGTATTCAAATCTTTTTTTGGGAATTCTCAACTGTTCGGAATAGGATAGAGAGAGCTTACAGAGACAAGTGCGCGAGCATTAGTCACGGCAGCTTCGGTCTGGACTTGTTGGATCAGGGCGTTCTTGACCTCGGTGGAAGAGGGATCTGCGACTGCGACGTTGTCGGAGGATGAAGAACCGAAGAGAGCCATTGTGGAGGAAGGAGAATGAATGGGTCGAAAGAACTGTCTATTAGAATTCTTGTATTCGAGGAAGGTGCTCAAAAGAGAGGCGTCGTTGGAATTATTGGACGGTGGAATTGGATGATGGATTTCGATGATGGCAGAATAATGCTGCAAGTCCGGAGATTCGGAGTCAAATCTGGTATAAGCCTCCGCTAACCCGCTCTGGGCTAGTCTGCGAATGACCTCACAAGATGTGGCGCATGTTGACGGGCCCCAGCCACAGCTTCAAGTGGACACCTTTTCCTACGCCGAACGGTTACATCCATGCCATATGATGCCACTCTCACTTCGAGCTCAACCTCTTTGCAAAAATATTTCCTTCTTACATCCCTCCTCGCATTGACGAAATCCGCGGCTCCCCCAGTGATGTCTTGGGCCCATTGAATGTCCCGGCGACATTGTTCCTAATCGTTTTATAGCATTCATAGCGGAATTCTGTTTACTTTCCTACATATTCTGCTTGCGCGATACTTGCCCTACTCGCATACACTTTCGTTTTTCCTCGTAAGAACAATTTTTGAGAGAGAGAGAGGCACTCGTTAAAATCTCCTCTTTACATTCATTCAAACGGCTATCTAAAGCCTGCTCGACTCTACGTCCCTTCAATCGATCTCCGAATCCGACACAACCTGAACAACACCCAACATGCGGTTCTCTCAATTAGCTGCCTCCTTCCTGGCATTGGCCTCGCCGCTGTTTGCGGCAGACACCAAATACTGGCAAGATAACACCGATGTGAAAATGCTTCCAGTAAGTCCACGCCGTCCCCACGATATAATTGCCGAAAGGACAGCTTGCCCTAATACTAATCTATCTCCCTTGATTTAGTTGAAAACTCACAGCTTAGCTTCGGTATGATACTACTACTCGTCGACATTGCGGTACAATGCCAATTGAATATGGAATCGACTCACTAACACCGTGGATTGCTGGCAGCCCTATCTAGATTCTGACATGCAAAGTCGATGGTGGGAATTTGGCGGGGATACTGTAATTCGGACCGACCAGTATGTCTCTCAGCATATTTGTTATACCAGGCCTCTTTTTAACGTCGATCTAGATACGTCCGTCTTACTTCACAGCGCCAATCCCAGCGGGGTTACATCTTCTCCCGCGTCCCCTTGACTGCAACAAATTGGGAGGTTTGTCTCACCTATTTTCGTCCTGGTGGAGAGCACATTCATTGACTCGGGAACAGATTGAATTCGAATTCAAGATTCACGGCGATGGACACTTTCACGGCGACGGATTTGCGCTCTGGCTCACGAAACAACGCGCATCACCAGGCCCCGTTTTCGGATCTGAGGACAAATTTGAAGGTCTAGGCATTTTCTTCGATACCTACAAGAATAACCGCCCCGGTACCTCGTTCCCATACGTCATGGCCATGATGGGTGATGGACAAACCAGCTATGACCAGGACCATGACGGAAAGGCCAATGAGTTGGCAGGCTGCTCGGTATGATTCTCCCCTCATAGAATGGGTCTGTTGATCATGTTGATGATAATTGCTAACGTCCTTGTACAGGCTCGCGGCCTCCGTGACAGCGCCGTCCCCTCCAAAGCCCGCCTCACCTACTTTCAAGACAAATCTCTCACCCTTGATCTCCAGTACAAACGCGAGAACGAATGGATCGAATGCTTCTCCCTAAACGCGGAAGATGCCAACATCGCCATCCCCTCTGTCTCCTATCTCGGATTTTCCGGCGAAACTGGTGATGTCACCGACAAACACGACATTATTTCCCTGACCACGCACAACTTGTACGACTCCAGGGGCTCAGCTTCTAAGGGAAGCGGTCGCAGTTCCAGTGGTCGTGCTCGCAGCTCCAAGAAGAGAAAGTCCGGTAGTTGGTTGTGGTTCTTTTTCAAGAGTTTCCTTTTCCTTGGTGCAGTTGTTGGTACTTATGTTGGTTTCACCATCTACCGGTCTTCCAGGAGACAGTCGAGATTTTAAAAAATGGAAAAAATGAAATGAAGAAAAAAATGTTGGAAAGGAGGGGAAAAATCAATACATTGAAATGAAATACAAGAAATATATTTATCTGTTCAACTCTCACTCTTTGGCATTTTCTTATTACTCTTGCTAGCTTTCTATCCTCGCAGTTTCTATGCTTGTCTTGTTAAGTCTTTTCATTTGGTACTGCTATTCAGCGTTCTCGTTTTGTCTCAGTATGTGTTGACGACTGATCGAAAGAATAATCAATAACGAGTTTAACATTTATCCCTCTTATTTGAATGAGATAGTAAGCGCAGTAGATTGTCAAACATCTATGGGGGGTATCATAACTATATAATCTAATAAGAGATAAATAACCAACTTTGCCGTCCAATTCCTTCTAACCTTTGGAATGACGTTCTTTTTCTTCAATCCATAGCTGATCTATGATTTGGAAAACTTCTGTAACACTCTGCACCAGAGTCTTCTCATCATTCAACCCCAAACTGCCGTATCGATGAAGCATCTTATCAGGATGCCAGCGTATTCGCTCAGCTTTGAGTGTATTCAAAAAGTCCTCATGCGCCGCCGAGTCAGATGTAGCAGGAGAATGCTTCATGAACTCCTTCACTGCATCACGAGAAATATCGCGCCGTGTACCGCTCTCAACCGGCCAATGAATATAATTCTTGATATAAAACTGGCTCTCAGCCTCCGCAGGAGGAGGCCCCGTCTTTGCCAAAGCGTTGAGTTCTTCCCAGCTTTTCAAATACGTTTCCCAAGTCGTTTTCCATAGTTTAATGCGCCTTCGTCTCTCGCCTCGCTGCAGGCTTTCTTCCAAAGCTTCATTGAATCGCGTACGATCTCTATCCGCTTGTCGCCCTGCCTCCGCGCGCTGCTTTGCCTTGGCCTTTTCTTGTCTTTGCCGTTCCCGCTCCTCCATTATGCCTTCATGCGATCGTTCCCACATTTGTGCTCGTACATAGGCTGTATATTCCTCGTCGGTCATGCGCTCCAGCTCCCCGTCTGGGCCCTTGGGGACCGATGGGACGGCAAATGTGTGGATTGGTTGACCGTATACAGACTCCCAATATGTGGCCCCTTCATCGTCACCCATTGCATCGAAGAGCGATTCGCGGAACGCCGTGTCTGGCGATAGTGACCGCCGCTCATTGTGACCAGGTGATACCGGGGGTGCCTCGTCAATCCTTTGACGTTTCGACGAGTGGTGGGATCTATGGTGATGTCGACGGTGACGTCGCTTTTCATGGTCTTCGCGAAGGTGGCTGCTCTCAGTGTGACGGGAATGTGAGGAGTCGTGCCTTGACCGCGATTTCGATGATTTGAAGCGAAACTTGGAGGATCGGGACTTTGTGTATTCGGGTTCGTTCAGCCCATCTTTCCTTTCAGTTGCATCTCCCGAGAAGGTTTCGGGTTCATTAGCTGGATGGCTGCCAGCTGCATCCATGGCTTTTTTTTGCGAAGTCGAGCTTGATAGCTCAAGCTCTTGCGGGGTATGTGATTGTGCCTGATGACATCATGCGGACTGTGCGGTTTCCCGATCAAAGATCAGAGCCTCATATTTTCATAAAATATTATCCGCTAACGAAAACGTTGACCCAAAGGCTCAAAAAGAAGAAAAGCAAAAAAAATAGATGTGTTGTATGAAGTTGAATGTTCGGCTTCCAAGGTTGCCTCCGATGCATTTTCAAATTTCACATGATCCGCATGGCCCGTGCACGCTCTGGACCTTCCTCCGGATTTATTTCAAGTTCACTTCTTGATATGATTTTGTTTGCGCCAACAACAAACATCAGCAAAAAAAATGTCTCTAGTTCAGTATTCGGACTCTGAGGGCTCTGACGACGAGCAGACGCCTCAGGTCGCCCCCGCGGCCATCAAGACAGATTCGACAGCCCCTGGAACAAAAGCGTCGCAAGCCGACCAGAAATTCTCATCGATTGTAGATCGTAGCAACCCACGCAAAATCCGAGCTGCTCTACCCGAAATCAAATCAGAAACCACTGCCAATGAAAACGAAGGCGGCGAGGATGGACCGGCGAAGAAGAAGCCCAAGACCAGTGGTGGCGGTATATTTTCTGGATTCAACTCGTTCCTTCCAGCGCCGAAGCGCCCAAACCCACGAGCCACGTCTGGAGGAAATGCCACGGGCAGCGGTAGTTCGAAGCCCTTCAGCTTGAAAACTGGAGCCGGTCCGGGATTTGACCGACAGGCAGATGCTGAGTGGCGCCAGGAACAAACTTTGAATACGGCGTCGGCAGCACAAGATAATAATGATACGATACCCAAGCCTGGAAGTCTTCGTAACAACAATACAAGCGAAGGCATATTGAAAGAAGAAGATTACAAGAAGAAAGGAAATGCGATGATGTTTAGGCCACTATCTGTGGCACGCAACGGACCCAAAAAGAAATCGGCGGCATTTGTGGCAGCACGAGCAGCAGCAGCAGCAGCAGGCACTGCTAAAGCAGCTGATGCATCAGAAGCGACCACAAAAGTTGCGCCAACAACAGATGCTTCCGTGCCAGCTACAACTGCAGCTTCGGCTCCAGCTACGAAGCCCAAGCCTAAAGTTAGCTTGTTCTCATTCTCAAATGAAGAGAAGGCCACCACAGACGAACCAGCAACTGCATATGAATCGATTGTCTACAATCCCGGAGGCCCTGACGCGCCTAACGCAGAAGAAGACTCAACCTCATTGGAACTTCATAATCAACCACCAACCGCCTACCCTGCCCCATCTACACAACAACATTCGACGCTCGACGCAATCGCTGATGACCTGAACCTCTCTCGCGCCCAAAGGCGGCAGCTAATGGGCCGTAACCCTAGAATCTCACAAGCAAATTCCAGAATTCTTAATTTTAATACTGATACTGAATACGCCGCAAATCAACAGATGCTCTCCAAAGCTTCAGAAGATGAACTTGCCGCGCAACAGCACAACCCTGTCAGAGCAATTTCATCTGGCAAGCACTCTCTGCGCCAACTTGTGCAAGCTGCCAGTTCGCAGAAAGATGCTCTGGAAGAAAGCTTTGCTGCTGGGAGAAGGAATAAAAAAGAGGCTGGATCGAGATATGGATGGTAATGTTCAGGATACTTGTCGAGGGACTTTTTTCATAGCCTCTCCGTGGTCCACTCCATTCTTAATACATATGCCAGTAGCTCTTAGAGACTATGTTTGCCTCTTTAGACGTCCAACCGGGAAGATTCTCAGTGCGACATCAGCTCGACGAATTGAATGAACTAAATGAGGTGCTGCAAGAGAAATATTGAAATAATTCATAGGTATTCAGAAATATAAACAATTTTTGTATATACATCTTTCCAAAATAAATACTCGTAAGAAAACCAACTCCTAAAATCATGCAACTGAATCTAAAACGCCATAAAATGCACCTTTTTGCCTCTCCTTTTAAACATAAACATTTTTATGAAGATGTATCAACCACCTCTGCAAACCATTGCTTCAATGCCATTGCCAAAACACCCGGCAACTCACGCACATCCCTTACAACAAGATAATAAGCAAACGGGAAACCCTCCAAGTATCGTTTCATCTTCAACTTCATCTCCCCCGTACCCATAGCAGAGTCATCAGGCTCAAAGCTTGCCTGGGTCAAGTCCAATATCGAACTTCCGGCCGCGGCATCCACTATAATGAAAACAATCATAATGCGTTCCTCTTGTGCTTGCCGTACTAGACGGCGAATTGTCTCATGATCTTCGCAAATGCCGTCGGAGATGATCAGCTCAAGTTGCCAAAGATCAGCCGAATTACCACCGCCACCAGGTCGCCTTGCGCGTGCGTCACGGAAGAGAGCAATGGAATCGGCAACGAGTTTGCGGACATTTGTGCCGGTCTGCTGGTAGCTGAATTGTTGGAAAACTTGGGTGCCCGCCTCTGACGAGAATGGCTTGCCAAATTCATGAGCAACCCGGACATGCTCTTCGTCTCCGAAGCCGACGATGCATAAATCGCCTGCTTCCAACATGCTCAGACTTCGAGCAACGAGGGCCAGCGTCTCAAACGCAAGCTGGCCACTTCCACTCTCGAGCATAGATTTACTGTCGTCGACAGCGAGCATGATTTGGTAATTGCGTTTGCTTGGAATCGACCGGCGCATCCAGATCTTGTCACGCTTGTATTGAGAGGCAATATAAGGAATGATCTTCTTGATGTTGAGACGTTTGCCCGTTCGGAAGTCGCCGCGAAGTTTTGTGGCGAGTGTAGGAGCAAGGATAAGACGAAGTTGTTCTGTAAGAGAAAGCGAGAGATCGTTGGTAACGGCTTCATAGTGTGCCCACAAGCTTCGTGCTTCCTCTATTGACGTTTTTGGTTCACTGGTCGATGAAAGGTGGATGGCTGCGAGATGAGTATCGACCTCGTCCAACTCTTCGTTCGTTGGTGGCTCGCCGTTTCGATCGTCAGAGGCTTCACCAACCAATGTGGTCTTGGTAGCACGAGCACCATCTGGAGCATTTGCATCCGCTGCATCGACGTCCATTTCCATTTGATCGAGTGAGTTTTCATCGGGTTTGTTGTCTTTGTCGTCCTCTGTAACATCAGGCGGCATCTCATCAGCACCACTTGGCCGCTCGGTTTCGACACCCTTCTTTTGATCTATTGCCTCTGCTTGTTCTTCGCTAGCCTGACCTAATGCCTGTGTATCGGCAGCATCCTCTTCGTCTGCCAAATGCTCAAAATCTGCATCAGCCATATCGGTGTCTGGAGGAATAGTTTGTTCATCCTTGTCCTTTGACGAGTTCATGATCTCTCGTTGTCGACGGTGCCATTCCTCGAGAACGTTGCCCAGCTTTTTGAAAGCCTCGGATTGAGGATCATTTTGGGAATCTTCGCCCGTTCCACCTGCACTACTGTCTGCCTTCCTTCGTTCCTCTCCTTCTTCCGTGGCGCCGTTGGGCTGTTCTTCGGGGCCGGCTTGTTCAGGGCCACCTTCTTGCTGCGCGTTGCCTGATGAGCCCTTCTCTTCATTGGTGTCTGTATCTACACCAACGCCGCCAGTAATCTCCTCGCTCTGCTCGACATTCTCTCCAGTTGCAGTGTTATCGTCCTTCTCGGAAAGCTTATTGTCTGTTTGTTCCGGTTCCTCTTCCGCTGTCTCTTCTTCTCCAGCAATGTCGGTCTTTTCCTTGTCGTCTGGCTCCCCTGGCTCCTCAGTCTCGCCCTCATCATTCTCTTCCATATCGATATCACCTGGATCAGGAGAAGTGCCACGTTCAAGATCATCGTCAATTTTTTGGTCGACATTTTCCTCGTTGGGGGGTGCTTCATAGTCATCCATGTCATCCATGCCATCATCGTCACTCATATCTAGATCATCACCTTCCTTTTCTTCTCCATCAAGCTGCATTTCCTCTGGTAGGTCAAGTGTCTGTTCTTCCTTGGCATGCGGATCAGTGACATCGAGCTCCTCCCTGCCACCTGTTTCTCCTTCATCTTCAGGAGCTTCTTCTTCCTCCTCCTCTTCCTCGCCCTCCACTTCTTCTTTATCACCTTCCTTTTCTTGCTCTTTCTTCTCCTGCTTCTTCTTGTCATTGGCAGCAGCCTGCTCATCCTGCTCAGACTGCCCCTTGCCTTCTTCATTCTCAGTCTCTTTTTGTTGCTCATCGTGTGAACCATCCCATAGCTTCTCATCAACAGCATTTGGATCAAGATCGTTGACACTGCCAACCTCCTCATCTATTGTATCATCCTCGCCTTCTTCATCTTGTTCGTCCTTATTTTCATCCCCTTCTTCATCTTCTTCCTTCAGATCATTCTCATCAAACTTGCCTTCAAGGTCTTCTTGGTCCATGTTCACAGCATCTTCAGACTTCTCCATTTCATCCTTTGACTTTTCTTGATTCTTTTCCTGCGCGAGCTCTGACAAGTCTTCATCATCCTGGATATCTTTGCTGATATCCTCGGCACCTTCACCTTCACCTAGACCCGTTCCACTTTCAACTTTGCCGGCACCACTCTCCTCCGTGGACGCTTCACGTGGACTGCAGAATCCTTCCGAGGCAATCTGCGTAAATGACTTTGAAAGAACATATGACATCTTACAAATTTCTCGGTGGACCTTGAGATAGCGGCCAGTGACGTCCTCGCAAATATTGCAGTACTGATATGTTATTGGAAGTAGACCTGCTATAATCGCACTGGCGAGAGGTAAGTTGGATTCAGAGTGCTGTAGAGACTGAAGTTTATCGAGGACGGAGTTCAGAGACTTGGAGATGTCTGCAATGTGCAAACCCTTGAGGGTCTTCGACAAGGAAGAGTCCGTTCGAGAGATCCAGTCTTTGTCGTCCATGTCAGACGGTAGGGAGGCCAGAGAACCCTTGAGCTCTTGTAATCCGACTAAGATCATATCGACTGCGGAAAGATACTGCTCATTTAACTGATCAATGGAAAGATCAGAATTAGCAGCCGGGCCGCTGTTAGCAGGAGAAATGTGTAACCAGGTAATAACCTGCTCAAGAATAAAGCCCAAATCAGGTCGCTGTTCGATTAGCGTTGTTAGTTCGGCATTGAGTCGCTCAAAAGAGTCCACGACTTCGCGCTCCGTATGAGCTGCAACCTGAGATGTTATTCCTGATGGTAGATCTGGTAGTCGCCCGATATCGCTCTTTAGACGTTCAAGAGTCGCTTTCCAATTTTGAAGAGTGTTGGAGATGTTCGCTGTCCCGGAGTATGCAGAATGAATATCTACAATCTCCTTTCCAACACCAAGAAGCGGTATCAACCAGGAAACACGTTTGAATGCAGTTTCTCTCGCGTTACGGCACCATTGATTGTCTTGCTGGAGATGCTGAGCTCCATGAGTCCAGAGAACCTTCATTTTCTCAGATGTGGTTCTGAGATCGACTAATTGCCTGATTGCAGGGGCAAGGCTGTCTCTTTGTTTTCTGATCAGCACCAAGAAACCCTCAGCAGACCCAATACTTCTTGTCACTTCTGCTGGGTTGAGATCCTCGTTGTAGTCGCGAGTAAACTTTCTAACATGAGGAAGTACATCAAGGAACCTCTGGAAGTAAGAGTCTGCACTCTTTGCCAATGCAGCAACCGGACCTTGATCAAACATTAGGCTAGGCGTAGTGGCAAGAACCTGGTTGGTTGTAGCTTGCTCCTCTATGAAGACAGTGCTAACATTTCGTCGAATACCCATGAAATGTAGTTGGCGAAGGGTCTCAGCATAGAAACGACGTTTCTGGGTTTTGAGATGCTGAACGTTTTCCTTATTGTCTTCTGTGAGAGTCCCTGGGGTCTCGGATTTGAAGGACTTGATACTCTCAATGACATCTGCGACGAAGCTGTTTAGCTGCGTTGGGACGTCGAGTTCAGACAGCGATGATGTGTAGACTCGCAGCATATTTGTCGCAGTAGATGATGGATCCTTGAATCTAGGCGCTCTGTTTGTCCAGATATTTTCAAGCCCTTGACAGATGGTGAGTGCTTCGGATGAATCCCACGGAACAGGGGAAAGCTGTTCAGTAAAGGTGAAATCACCTGGCTGTTCTTGAAGTTCAGGTATTCCTTGCTGCAGCAATGAGTCTGTGGGTCGAGCGAGCAACTCTCTGTATTTCCGAACATATTTGAAGAGCTTGTAATGCGACCGCCGAGCACTTTCACGTAAAGCCGTGATGTTTGTATCTTTCCAGCTGGCAAGTTGAATTTGTTCTTTGATATCCTTTTCAAGCGACTTCCTGCCTTCTTCCAAGGACTTGGAGATTACAGGTTCAAATGGTCTGTAATGACGAAGGATATTCTCCAAAGCAGAAATAGTGCAACTCAGTACCGGATAGTGATTCGCAAACAGAAGTAATAGTGACCTGAAATGACCTATCAGACGCAGGCGAGCGTTATACTGACCAAGAGTTGTAGATCTGAGAAAGCCTGTGAGAGTATCCAGGGCCTCGGTGGTATAGTCTTTGAGATCTTCACCATTTTCTGCCTTTTGTAAAGGAAGAGCAATGAAAGCTTCATATGCCACAAACCACCAGGTACTGACTGCGTTCTCGCTCTTTTCGTATTCCAAGTCGAGCAGTTTAGCCCAGGTTGACAACTCCAGGCGCCTCCAGCTGATGATCAAAGCGGTAATATCATCATAAATCGAATCAACTGTGTATTCTCTGCTAGCCACCAATTTCCACTCGTAAACAAGGGCATGCAGCTTTTCCACCTTTGTGATGTATTTGGCAACAGGCTCTAGATGCTTGAATTGTAGAACCTCCTGGCAGCACGTTAGGACGTCATGAATAGCTGCATGTTCTGGCCATGCTGCTTGCAGCTGAAGGAAGCGAGTCCGGGTGGAAAGCACAAGAGACACAAGACGTTTTGCCTCTGCAATATTTGCATCCGAGTAGAAATTGTAGTATCTCGCAGAAACATCTTCGTAGGACTTCAGTTCATCTTTCAAGACTAAGAGTATACCTGGCAAGTGAGACTTCGGTGCTGTAGATGGCTTGTCTCCATGACTGCTTAACGATCCAAGCAGACGTGTGGATTCAGCAATGAACTGTCTCATGCTTGTCTCGATATCTCCTGACTCAAATATGGAAGCATGAAGTTCTGTCAGCCTGAGAGAAATAGAATTCACATCCATTCGAGATTTGTCTGATACATCCTGTTCAGTACCCTCAAAGACAGGAAACAATTCACGTAATTCTGCTTCATCAACCTCCTCGCTATCCTCAAACGACCCTTTGTAGCGGTACATGGAAGACTTCTCTGCTTCTTCCTTCTGGTCTTGTAAGAGTTGGGTCTTCCAGATGTAATGCAGGGAGTCGAGGATTTCTTTGAGGTTTTGAAGACCGCTCTCTGAGGTTAAACTGGACGGATTGGCACGATGCTGGAGGACTAGTGACGAGAGTTGATGCATTTGCACCCGAATCCGGTTCTTTGACTTCCCGCCCGTATGAATTCGTTCTTCTGCTGCGGCAATACTGTTACTGCCGATGAAGGGTGTGGTTTGGGTGATGATTGATGTTTGCGAAGCCGTCGATTTGTTGTTCGCTCCCCTCAAGCAGAGCGACGCACCCAAATCAAGCATTGTCAAAAATTGAGTAACCAGGATTGTTATGTCGTCGTAAGCCCTAAAGCCGGAGCGAAGGCGAGCACAGATCAAGCGAATATTTTCTCTCAGAAGCTGTCCATATTTCTCGAACTCGGCAACATCATACGTTTCGGGATTTCTGCTCAAAACCGAGTTGTGCAGATTCAAAAACTCTCCGTGCAACTCTGCCAGTCGTGACTTAAGCGGGCGACTGACAGGAGAAGCAGGCGGCGTTGACCCTAGCTTTTGTAACTCTTTCTCGATCAAAAGATGACGTAGATTAGAAGTCCTTGCAGAGAACTCGTTTTCAAACTGTATGAGAGCTTGGTCCGCAATATTAAGTTGCAGGACTTGATCAGCATGGCGTCGCCTGTCAATGACCAAGCCTAATGAAGGATCATATGGTTTGTCTGGAACAAAGAGACGAAGGCAAATCACAGAGAGCTGAATGCAAACACGGCCTAGTATAAAGATATCACTAGACGCGTCTTTTCCGATGTTCGCAAGGGCCTGAATGCAGTTGGAAAGATCATTGAGGAATTGGCTGAAGAAGTGATCCGGTGGCAGGTCGATTGCTGGTTGAAGCTGTAGCACTAATCCGTCAAACGTACCAGTTCTCTCTATGGAATGCAGAGCCTCGACAACATTTTCAAAGGTAATCTCGTTCAAAAAGTCTTGATGAAGCGTTAGAATCTCCAATGTGACCTTGGCAAAAACTCGTGCTAGTAGCACACTTTGGACGAGCGATATTTCGCGGGAGCTGTAAGTCACCGCTTCGATCAGCGTATGCAGCTCAGTTTGGAAAAATTCAAGTCGTCCAAGGGAGACTTCGTTGGCATGCTCCACGTGCTTTAGCAAATCGGTAGAAAATTCCAAAGTCCAAGGTGACGCAGTATTGGTGGTTCCCTCAGAGCAATTGTAAAGCGCTAGTCTGTGCAAGATAGAAGGAATGTTTGACTTCTGGTCAAATGCCAATATAGAATTCGCTGGTCTTCCGGCAAGAAGTGGCAAGATTTCATTCAAATGGGCATGGCGAGATATCTGGCTCTCGTTCCAGAGCGTTGGCAGATCATGATACTCGCAAATATTCTCAAAGACATGCAAGAAATGTGGAGGTTGAGATGATGAATATAATTCGGTTGCCGAAACCAACTCTGTGACTTGCTGCTTCAAGCCTTGCACCAGAAGCTTGCCATCGGCGTTGTTTAGTAGCATCGCGGTTTGCGCATCGATTAGCGATTTTCGTACTAATCCAATCTGTGAGATTTTCAATCGTGTTTGAAGAGCAATCTTGTTGAACTCTGCAACAACTCTTTCTAAATCGAGAAGCGAATCCAATTGTTCAATGTCGGCGCAGGTGACAGGTCTCCAAGCATCCCAAATTGTACGCATGCTCAAACCTGTTCTCAATGCCCATGTTGACTTGAATCGACCGAGGAGCTGATACAACGAAGAAAACAGGGCTGAGAGCGCAGATCCACTCTCAGCAGCAGATGACAGAATTTGTTGGCCGATTTGAAGATAGATCTGAAATATGCCTTCATCAAGCTGCGTGACTTGGGTGACGGTGAAGATGTCCCAGCAGAATCTAGTGAAAGCTTTTAGAATTGCCACGGCCTCATCTGATATCTGTGAGTTGCCGTCCAAGCTTTGGATGAACTCGTAGGAAGTCCGAACAAAGTCTAGCAAGAAAGAGCTCACTGCCTGAGTATCATCTTTCATCAGACTTGAGATCCTAGTTGAAGCAAACGAGCGTTCCAGTCTTGTCATTTGAGAAGGCTTCAGATGCTGAGAATTCTTATATGAATGCATCAGGCGCTGCTGAAGGTGATGAAGATCTTTTTTGATATCTTGCAGATGGGCAACAACGATAATTCGATCGGCACGATTCGAATGCCAAGTCAATCGAGGCTCATTGACAAGAGGATGGACAAGATCCAATGTTTGTTCGTTCTCAGCCACTGAAGCCAATGGTAGCCATTGGGAATTATCTTGTACCAGCTTGGCATAGCGCTCAAAGACTGCGTTTGGATCTTCAACAGGAGGTAAAGATGCAGTTGTTTGCTGGAGTGACCCGTAATAGCTCGAGAAGTCCGACATTGCAATGTGGTCTAAATGAATGCCAAACAACTGCTCCGCGACAGCTGGGGTAGTTTGTTCAGCATTGAAGTTCCAAACATAGCGCAGACGGTATAAAGCTGACTCCAGAGTAAAGGACGGCAAGTATCTGGAAGGTACAGTGGCTGGCAAATCTGATAGGAAACAGACTTCAATGGATCTATTGCGCATAGCCCGGGACAATTCTCCATTCCTAGGGTCCATGGTAAGGAATAGTCTGAAATTTGGATGTGGTACAATCACTCGAGCAGAACCATCCTCAGTGCGTTGCTCGTTCAATACCAAGTAGCCATTGGGTTCCATCAGGGAGTTCAATCGGTCAAGAACTGACGCATTGCAAAGATTTGCATTGTCTAGCACAACCCAATATCCATACTGTATAGCCTCTGTAAGTGCACCTTCTGTCCATTCAAAGCCGACTTTGTTGGCATCTTTCGAGGTCTGTGCCAACGCAGAGCATCGTCGAAGAAGATCGTCAAAGGTCGAGTCGTCGTAATCTGGTTGTATAGTATTGATAACGTCGGACAGAATTTGTATAGTAATTTCAGGATTTTTGCATGTACTGTAGGCTTCGAGAAGGCGAATAACTGAATTCGAAGCCGTCTCGGAAGCGACAGTAGTTATGATGCGATGATGCAAAAAGACCAATAGATCCCTAGCTAAAGACTGTGTTTGCCTGCGATAATCAATCTGTTCGAACCCGCCGATCAAGTCCATTGTGTCTGTATCGGCACTCAAGGCTAGTTCCACAAGTTCAGCACCTTGTATGGAAGCAAGTGTGCGAATCGTGGCTGTTTTACCGCAGCCTGAAGGTCCCACGAGGATGCTCGGCCAGGCTCGCTCTATACAGAAAATGAGAGACTCGAATATCGGAAGATGACATGGAAGAATCTTGATGTTTGATTCGACAATGCTCTGCTCAATCGTCTTCCTCGGCATGACGGAAAGTCCAACTTGAAATTTGTCAATCGTCAGATTATGATAGTAGGACTTGTCAGGTGTAGGGTTTCCGAACGACTGCTTGAAGATATCGGAGATCAAAGCGCGATCCTTCTCTGTGCGGAATCTCTGACAGATTATGTTTTCCAGAAAGTAGCCACTAGGTATTTGTACATCCTCCCGATCAGCGAGCTGGAACCATCGTATAATATCTCGAAGATTCAACTCCCATGGTCCTCCAATATTTGCGAATTCTCGATCATGATCAATGGCCCAGTTCAATTTTGAAATGAAATCCACAACCTTGGCTGTTTGCTCGAGTGGAGTTCGTGGGAACAATTTTGAACAGATGCTATTCAAATCCGCATCACTAAAAGAATCGGCATAGACAACCGTGAAACGATTGACAAATGATGCTGGAAGACCTTTCCTGCCACCACCTTGATGATGTGGATTTTGAGCAGCAAACAAAACGAAATCTGGATGTCTCTTGAATGTCTGATCTAGTTCGGCTATATATACCTGTTGACGATGATCAAGACAGGAATTGAGGCCTTCCAGCACTGACTGGGAAGCAAGATTCATTTCGTCAAGCAGCACCCAGTCTCCACGTTGCATCGCTTGCAAGAATGGGGCATCTCGCCATGCGAACTGGCCAACATCACCGCCCTCAACGGGTACATCTGATCCGAAAAGGTCGGTCAGATCTGTCTGGTCCGACAGGTTGATTCTGGTGAGAGGCTTTCCAAGAGCACGAGCAAGAGATGCGACTAGAGTTGTCTTTCCAACACCTGGACTACCTTCGAGAAGTATGGGTTTGGATGTCTGCAGACCACGAGCTATTCGCACAGAGTTGGCAATAGTTGTTGGTGCGTCCATAACGAAGTGAGGATCTGGAGACGAATTCGAAGAAGCCGGCAGTTTGAAAGGTCCCACAAGGAGACAATCATCTTGAATCAGTACAGTGGCCTTTTCATTGTAAATTCCCACGGCATTGATTTCGAGTAGGTCTGCTAGTTTCTCAAGGCACAGTTGTCGCTTCTGAGCCACGCTGTCCATTGAAGCAGACAACATTGCAGAAGGATTGGCACCCAGTGTATCAATATAAACCATGGCTGCTCCTTGAACGATTGCAAAATCCGGGTCGGATGGAGCACATTTGTTGATGAACTCAACCCAACCAAGAAGATCACGTATGGATACGGCAGAGTTGGATGACCCTTGAAACGTCTCTTTGAACCATTTCGCAAATTTGAGCATCGCCTTGGCTCTCTCCTCACTAAGAAAATGCAACTTATTCTTCAAAATTGGCAGTACATCTTCTTCGTCTGATAGTTGAGGGACCCAAATCTCTGTCATTCGGTTCCTAAGCGCTGCGGATAATTCTCTTTTGCCGTAGTCTCCGCCAGGATTCATAGTTGACAAGAATTGATATCCATCTTGAGCCACAACTAAAGAGTCAATAGGTCCCTTCTCAGCGAGTAAAAGCGATCGATGGGGTTCAAGGACACTGTTGAGTCTCTCAAGAACAGAATCATCAGCAAGCGAAACTTCATCAAGAAGGAAGTATTGGCCGGTCTTCATGGCAGTAATGAGACTTCCATCGGACCACTCGAATAGAGCTTGAGATCTAATGATGTTTGTCTTGATGCGATTCAGCAATTCCGAGGGTATTGTCTGCAAGGTTTCGGGAGTAATCTGCGAAAAAGCTGCTTTCATTTCTTCCAGGTTCCTTGACGGTTTCTCATCTAGCCAAAGACTCTCGAGGTCATCATGCAATTGCCGCTCTATGGCAGACCGGTTTCGTAATGGTCGTTGTGCTCCCACGAGATCTCCAGTCTCAAGATTGACATGAGCGTTGACGATGAAGATATCTTTGCCATAAATCTCAGCAACAGCCTGACAGATTTGGGTTTTACCACATCCGGTTTCTCCAACCAGGAGGACTGGTTCGTTGTTCCGAAGAGCTTCTGAAACCAGAACAAATACCCTTCTCATAGCCTTTGTCCAGACGACATTTTTTGATAGAGAAGACTTCCCTTGCGTTCTTTTCTCCAGTTCAGCGAGACTGTAAACCTCATTCTCATCAATCTTGACCTTCATGACATCTTCTATGACTTTCTTGACGGCAGCTCGTTCGGCGGAATTCCGTACCCTCTCGCCAAGGAGCATGAAACCATTGATGGCCAAAGTTTCACGGTCATCGGCCTGACGAAGTGCCCATCTGAAAAGGTCACGGAGAGTGGCGAAACTGTTTTTCTGTTCGAACAGGCGAGTTGATTGTCTCAAAACAGAAAGCTTTTTGTACACAGACACGATTCTAGCACAGAAAGACGGGGCAATTTGTGTTCGTTCTTTGAGAATGTATTCCAATTCGTCCTCCGGAATATCATCGAAATGCAACTCAAGAAATCGATTCCTGAATGCTCTGGAAAGAACTTTTCGTCCACCATAGAGACCAGCAGGATTTTGAGTGGCAAAGAGCATGAAGTTGGGATGTGGCTGAATAACTTCTTGTGTTTCTGGCAGGAAGAGCTCTCGATTATCGTCCAAAAGCCGATTGAGGGCTTCCAAGACATCTGAAGGCGCCAAGTTAAGCTCGTCAAGAACAATCCAGTATCCATTCCTTAGAGCTTCCACCATGACACCTTCCTGATATTTCAGAGTCCCATCGTCGGTTGATACGTAGGATCCTAGGTATTCTTGCAAATCAGTATGTTCGTGATTGTTTATGCGGACGAATTTATTGCCGGAAACTTTGGCGAGGTATTCGACCATGCTAGTTTTACCAGATGATGTAGGACCCTGAAGAAGAATGGGAGATCGGCGCGTAGAACTCGCGCGAAGTAAGTTCTTCAAATTCTTCTCAATGAATGGCGTGATAATATAGTGAGGCTGTTTCTCCGCTGTAAAAGGACCCTTCTTCATCCAATAATGTTTGAATTGCACATAGTCGTTGCCATCATCAGGGGGTTTAGGCGCCTGACCGAGCAATGATTTCGCATGCTTTGGGGAATCGAAGATATGTTTCTCGATTAGAGGCACCACTAATTTTTCTGATTCTTGGCTAAGAAGTGTCAAGAAGCTCATGCAAAACCCTTCGTAAGAGGCTCGTCGAAGACCATAAATATGTACATGATCCGAGATATAAACCAGAGTCCGCACCAATGTACGAATACTGAAATGGGGTTTCTGGCCCGCGCCATCAGTGAGTTTATTCTCAGCGGTCAATTTCTTTGTCGCGAGATAAAGATTGGCAATATCCGAGACAAGTCGTAGGTCACTCTGAGCTAAATTACCCAGATAGGTCTGTATCAATCCAAGTAGGTCGTCGAAGTCAGCATCTGGAGAGTGGACATAGATCTCTGTAAACCTCGAACGTAATCCTGGAGCCAGATCCCTCTTTCCAGCATCAGTGGCAGGGTTCATGGCGCCGAAAATGCGAAAGTCGGGATGACCATATACACGTTCCACATCGCCAGCTTCAGACAGAAGAACTGAAGGCAAGCCTTCATCGCCATGGTGCAGCAAACTTGCGATATTTTCTAGAATATCTGGAGTTGCAAGATTGATCTCGTCCAACAAAACCCACTCACCATTTCGTAAGGCTCGAACAATCTTTCCTTGGACAAAGGCAAACGCGAATTTGGAATCACCTTTGCTGGCTTGAGCTTCGAAATCAGTTAATTGAGATTTGAATAATTCCCACTTCTCCCTTAGCGCAGCATACTTGGGAGAGTCCAATTTACGCTTCTTCGATGGCTGCTCTTCATTCCCTTGTTCAGCTTTTGACGTATCTTTGGGAGAGCGGAAGACACTGTCAGTCATGCGGACAGCTTCGTGCCAGAGATTTACGAGGCGCGGCCAGTTCCCACTGGTTAAACTCTTGGTAACCGAGGAAAGAAACTTTTGGTTCTTTTTAGCAGAGAAGGTCTGTTCAAATAGCTGGTTGAATTCGTCCAGTAAGGGAATTGCCATTGAACGCAGGTTAACAGGCCGGAAGCCGCCCAAAAGATCCGTGCTCTCGCTCTGTTGGGAAAGGTTGACCACGGTGAGTTTCTGGCATTTGAGGCTTGATAATTGCTGAATAACGGCCGTTTTACCGATACCAGTCTCTCCAACAAGAAGCACTGGCTCTGAGACCTGAAAAGCCGCCGTAATTTGCTCCATTGTCTTCAAAGCTGCTCTTGTTGGAGCAAAACGAGCGGATGACTTGATAAATCGTGACTTTGCAGTTCTCGTAACCTTCATTTTTGTACATATTTCTCTGCCAACAGAAAAACTCTCTTCGTGATCAGCGTACGGTGGGGTTCGTTCTTGAAGGCAGTAATGAGCTCGTTGGGGGGATAAGTGAAGAACTTCGGCAATAATTGAGGACAATACGTTCCCGAAATCTCGGTCAGGCAAATATCGAAGGAAAATGTCCACAGTATCAAGGAACATATCGTCTTGAAAGCTTTCCGGGGTTGCCTCATTTCCTGATGTTACCCCAAGACGCAAGAGTCGCTTATGCAGTCTGTTGCAAAGCTTAATCAAGTCCCGAAGCCCCGGTGTCCTTCCTTGAGCCGATCTCGCCGCCATGTTACTTTGAAAGGCGGAGCAAAGTCTGTCGTATATGTCAATGAGGATAGCAACTCGAGCCGAAAGCAGTGGATATTTCTCGATAAGGACTTGGCGGACTTCCTCCAGAGGCAGGGAGTTGATTTGAATTTTATTCCACAGCCTAACTCCTAGAAGACCATGGCTCGGGGCAACTTCTTCCCCTTTGCTGTTGAGTGAGGATTTCATGGTAGCAATTATCCGGAAACCATCGGCGCACTTGATTTTTTCTTTCCGACTTGGAATAATCAGCTCGCCCTTTTCAATGACTGGCAGCATGAGACCTATGACCTCTGAGGGGGCCCGGTCCAGGTCCTCTATCAAAATCCAGCGGCCTTCTTTGGCCGCTTTGGTCAAAACACCAGGCTGCCACGTAAATGCACCGGTTAATGAAGATGTCGCGTACATGCCGAGCAAACTCTTCGCGTCTGTTTGCTCGTTCAAGTGAAGCGTTACCATGGATGATCCCTGGCCCATTGTTTTGGCAATATCGTTCACGAGGGAAGTCTTTCCTGAGTTCGGCAATCCAACAAGAAGCAGTGGTTTCTGTTCGAGAAGAGACACAGCGACATTCCGCAAGTTATTCGTAACTGTAGGTGTCCTGACAAGGCTGCTTTCCGAAGCAGGCTTATCCCATCTGACCTTAGGTACGAGAACTCCACCGATATCAGCAGTACGAGGACTCAAATTCTGCTTGTACTTGTCAACCATGTCTAATCCAGCATCAATTGAAAGGGTATCTCGCTTCCTCTTTATTTCGGTATCGAGGTACTGCCAACGGCGCTCCTCCCACAATCCAAGGAGCCTGTAATCAATAACGGTATTTTCCCAAGAGCCCTCGATTGGCTCGACACCGATATGCGTCGCCACCATCTGTTGTGTCGCTGCATCTGCAGATCTCATATAATAACAAAAACATCGAACCGCCAAATAGCGAACGCATATATTCGAGTGTTGAAAAAGCGATTGGAATTGAACGGGAGAAAAGATGGCGGAAAATGATTCTATATCGAATGATAAAAGGCGGAATATGCATAAAAGAGCATTTTGTGTCGTATAATCGTCGAGGTTGAGTAAATTCGGTGTGAAATGTCCAAGATCTGTAACGGCGTAACGGCTCGCGAAAGACCGAAGGTGTGGCGCAAAAGGTAAAATCCGAGAGAATGCAGAAAGGACGTTTAGGTAGTGAGTATGGGGTTCTATATTGAGCCATCGTGAGGCCAGGTCAACAAATAGAGGTTCGTGAGAAGCAAAAATCCATTCTGTATTCCCCGGCTCGAGTGCCGCCAGCGCAAGCGCATCAAGATATTCGGATCCAGATGCATTTCGTAGTCGCTCAGCGAGTTCGCTGGGAAGGCGACGAAGCGCGTCGGCTTCTGAGAGCTTCAGCTCGAAGACAGGTCGTTCTTCCATCGCAACGGCCTATCTTAACAAGGTAGAAGCCCTCCGCTAATAAAAAAGCAGATTGTTCTATAAATTTCAAGGTTGGTATTTTTTTTTTTTGGAAAGATACTTTTTCTGCCGCAACAATTTTGGGGCCCGCATTTGTCACCGCCTTCGTGGCTGCTCCTGCAGCTTACGCCAAGCCAAACAGCTATCGATATCAACATCGTCCGATAAACAATAATGCGCCCATCTCACGCCGAGCTGATTCTATACTAATCAAGAGCAGGTGGATCTGCCCATTCTATTCCAATGCATTTAGTTTGTTAGAGTCCGCTATGTCCCAGCCAAATCCCAGCCCTGGCGACGTGGAACTTAGAGCTTCATCGCGGGATGGCTCCGAAGACGACGATCCGGTCTCGAATCTCGAAGGCGACGAAGCCATTTTCGCCGAAGATCCATTCTCACAGAACAATGACGAACCGTATGTGACCTAGTTGGTGATTAAATTGTGTTTGCTATATTGAGTCTCTGACAAAAACAAGAATATCCTTCAAGCGCAAACAGAAACGATCCGGTCGTTTCGGCTTATCGAATGTCTTCTCCGGGAGCGGCAGCAGCGCATCACAAGCATTTAGCAACTTCTTCAATGGAGGCAGCTCCTTGAATGATTTATCGAATTTTGAGGACAATGCAAGGGCTGTCAACGCCAACGGCGACGTCGGTGCCTTTAAAGAAGACGGTCCTTTAGATTGGTATGTCGAAGGTCCAGGACGAAGACTGGCCTACGATGACCTAACTGCAATCGATTGGGTTTTTGAATATACGAAAGAACGCCAAAGAAGGCGGCTTTTATACTCCACGGGGCAAGGCGTTCTGGGTCATTTGCGCCAACTGTTGGATGCAAGCCATGTCTGGATAGTTTTGGTCGCAACCGGAATCGTCGTGGGTCTGATTGCAGCGTGGATTGATATTGCAAGTGATTGGTTGAGCGACCTCAAGTTAGGCTATTGCAAAGGTGAAGCAGGTATCAGCCAATTCTATCTCAACCGCGGATTTTGCTGTTGGGGGCATGAAGGTGATAATACCCCATATATAGGCATATGTGTTGTCTGGTAACTGACGAGTTGTAGATTTTTCGGAATGCGTTGGTTGGATACCATGGAAGAATGCCTTTAAAGTCTCCTCTGCTGGCGGAGGTTACGTTCTCGAGTATATAATCTTTATAGTATTTTCTGTATGCCAGACTTCCGCTGCCCCATTTCTCAAGACCCATGCTGACAATTTCAACAATAGGTCCTTTTTGCGTCATTTGCATGCATATTGGTACGCACTTATGCACCGTATGCCAAGCACAGTGGAATTCCCGAGATCAAAACCGTCCTCGGAGGCTTTGTCATGAAGCGTTTTATGGGTGGCTGGACACTGGCCATTAAATCCCTAGGACTCGTAAGTCAAGCTTCAATATGAGATATGTCTTTTGGTTCCTTGTATACTAAAATCACAAAGTGTCTTGCTGTTGCTTCTGGTATGTGGCTGGGTAAAGAAGGTCCTCTTGTGCATGTCGCATGTTGTGTCGCGAACATCCTCACGAAGGCATTTGACACTTTAAACAACAATGAAGGTGAGTTCTCGATGTCAAGGAAGACGTGAATGTACAATTCTGACCTTTATTTTTTCAGCAAGGAAACGAGAAATTCTTTCCGCTGCAGCTGCTGCAGGTATATCTGTTGCCTTCGGGGCTCCCATTGGTGGAGTACTGTTCAGCTTGGAGGTATGTGATTTTACCCTTCTGCGTCATATTTCCCAATTCTAAATGTTTTCTAGCAACTTTCATATTATTTCCCGGATAAGACGATGTGGCAAAGTTTCGTGTGTGCTACTATTGCTGCGGTCACGCTGCAAGCATTGAATCCGTTCCATACTGGTAAAATCGTGCTTTATCAGGTGACCTACAGTAGAGGATGGCATCGATTTGAAATGATCCCTTTCATGATTCTCGGCATCGTGGGTGGTCTGTATGGAGGGTTATTCATCAAACTCAACATGAGAGTAGCCAAATGGCGAAAGTCTAGAGGTTGGTCTTATCCGCTACTTGAAGTGGCCACAGTTGCCATCATTAGTGCCATCATAAACTTTCCCAACAAGTTCATGAGAGCACAATCATCAGAATTGGTATATCAACTCTTTGCCGAATGTGCAACCACCACAGACGATCAGCTAGACCTATGCAAGACGGGCGCTGCATCATTTGGCGTTATTGCTCTCCTTCTTGTGGCAGCATTATTTGGTGTTTGCTTGGCATCCGTCAGCTTTGGCTTGGAAATTCCAGCGGGTGTTATTCTCCCCTCCTTGGCAATTGGCGCTCTATTCGGTCGTGCGCTCGGCATTGGTGTCGAAATGTGGCAAATGGCGTTCCCGGATTTCGTTCTATTTGAGAGTTGCGAGCCCGATGTACCATGCATTACTCCAGCAACATACGCCATTATAGGCGCGGCATCAGCCCTTGGAGGGGCTACCAGAATGACTGTGTCCATCGTGGTAATCATGTTTGAATTGACGGGAGCTCTAACCTATGTTATTCCCATTATGATAGCAGTCATGCTCTCTAAATGGTGTGGTGACATATTTGGCAAACGCGGCATATACGAGTCCTGGATTCACTTCAACGAATACCCATTTTTGGATCATAAAGATGATAAACCCCCGCCAGATGTGCCGGCATCGAGAATAATGACTAATGTGGACGATCTCAGCGTGATTCCTGCAGTTGGCCATACCATTGAATCGCTGAAGAGTCTTCTCATTGAAACACGATATCGCGGATTCCCCGTGGTATTGGATACATCGAATCCAATTCTACTTGGCTACATATCTCGTAACGAGCTTTCATACGCACTCGAATCATCTCTATCATCTGCGAACGGCAATTTGACGCCAGAGACACAGGCATATTTCGTTCACCAGCCTTTTGCTGATCCGCTTGAAACTCTTGATCTGCGACCTTGGATGGACCAGACGCCCATCACACTCAACAGTCATACCACCTTCTCCATTGTGCTGGGTATGTTCCAGAGACTTGGCTTAAGATATGTACTGTTTGTCCACAAAGGTATTCTAAAGGGTCTTCTCACCAAGAAGGATGTCTGGTTCATTCTAAATGGCATGGAAAATCGACGAGAGAAGGACTTTGAGACCGGCCCGCTGAGAGAAGCCAACACTTCGGAAGAGATAGGCTTGCTCGGTGACGAAGAAACGCCACATGCCGATGGCTCGGATATTGGCCTCATGGAAGGTCGACAATCTATGCAGTCTTTATGAAACTTGTTGGCGTGGCTGTTTACTTTTTGTTCATTTTTAGCGAATTTCTTCGATTTTAGATACCATACACGGCGATTAGAAAGGCACGTAAGCCTAGGTCGTCTTATTTCATTGCTTCTTCTCCTTTTTATTTATAGAGTAAAAAGCGAAACTTTTATGCAGCAAATATTTAACGTCTGGTACCATTGACCAGTTTGGCACCACTACCAAGCTCGCTAGCGACGCATGTTGCCTCACGAACAGCACGCGCGATCGTTCCACGGACGGCAGCATCTTCCAACACAAGTAGGCCGCCAATTGTGCATCCACCAGGTGAGGAAATCTTCTCCTTGACAATCGAAGGGTGCTCTCCACTCTCAACCATCCCGACTGTTCCCTTCAAAACCTGACAAGCCATGAGCTGGGCCTCAGCACGCGGCAGACCCATTGCCACCGCTCCATCAGCCAATCCTTCAATCATCAAAGCAGCAAAAGCCGGTCCGGAACCCGCCAAAGCAGTGCATACATCCATCTGAGATGGCGGAAGGTGCACAATTTTGCCGATGCGAGTAAAGATCCACGAAACAAGATCATCCCATTCCTTTGGCAGCGGCGGGCTGGGAATGCTAATAGTCGTCATGGACTCTCTGATCATGGCGGCAGTGTTGGGCATAGCGCGCACAACAGTACATCTTTCCGACGCAGAAAAGGATCCCTTAAGATATAGGGCATCCTCAATCTGCTTAGATTGGACACCAGCCAGAAGACTGATCAATAATTTCCCCTTCAGGACTTCGCGCATGCCGGGCACATTCAGGACGTCGTTCACCATATATGGCTTGCAGCCGAGGATAATAACATCGGCTTCTCTGACACCCGTCAGGTTGTCATTCTGCAATACATTGACTGGGAACTTGGGATAAGGCTCTACAGCGCTCCGAATGCGGGCTGCGGTCCGCTCTGATCTGACGCAGGCGATAAATTTAGTGGGTGTTTGGAAAGATGTTTGGGATTCTGATTGCGATGGTTCTGAAATTGAGGCCAGAATGCCTGTGAGGACCGCGATGCCCAGGTTTCCTGTTCGTGGGATGTTAGAATTAGAATCTCTGGTAGCAGCAGCCATACAAATGAATAAATAAGTAGTTCAGGCTGGTGTCGGTTGTACATACCACATCCAAGAATTGTCAATGTCTTCTCCCCGGACTTTGTCGCTAAAGTTTGAGTCGCCATCTTGTGAGGTAGAATTCTTCGAGGCAATTTACAAAAGATTATAAAAATGCTTGGAAAAGCACTTTTGCAGGGGTGTTATGTATGGAGACTAATATCCCACCTTGTCACCGGCCCGCCGCAATCAATGCGGGCAAGATAGCGGGCCGGGCGGTATGTAGAATATTTAAGATTCTGTCTGACAAATTTTACTCACCGCCCTTGTTGCAGGCCAATGGCTTCTTCCAATCTTCTTTCTTCAACATACAGTCCTCCAGTCGACAAGGAGCAGTGAGACACACTGCTTGCTACCAGTCGAAATCATGGCGGATCCGTTTGAAGTCCGCATGCGATTTACAATGCAATTACAGCATTTAAGCGCCACAGTCGCTTCATCGCAGAAAGCAGCGCAATATGCACTGAAGTACCGGGATATGGACGAGGATCTCCATTCATGTATCCTCGAGCAGCTTGAAAAAGTGAGTTAAATCTTGTTGTCAGAATTATTTGCTTATTTTTGCATGGCCATCTAACAAGTTTTCGTTTCCAGAATAATATGAACAATAGGGCAAACATCATGTATTTCATTGAACACTTCTGCGAACAGGCCACCAAGGAAAACCATCTCAACTACGTGCGCATGATTCAACGCGACATCCTTATAATCGTGGATGCCGTAGCACCAGCCGACGGCTCCGGAGCAGCAAACGTGAAACACGTGCGCCATGTTCTACAAGGGTTACAAGACAAGAACTTCCTTTCCACCGAAACTGTGACGGAAATCGGCGCGGCGCTCAAGGAAAGAGAAACAAACCCATCAAATGTTCTCGACGTCGAGGCCCCAGAAACCTCTCAAACGCCAAAGACGGGAAGGGCGAACGGGTCGTCTATTCGAGTCGACAAACGACAGATTGAGCAGCGAATCGAGGAAGATCGTGAACGGAATAAGAGGCTACGTGAGAGTATGTGGTCGGTTAGCGGCGATCATAAAGTCGAGTTCAAGCAGTCCTGGGACGAGGTTAGTGATATTGGGGAGGACGATTTCATTACGGCCGAAGAGGAGTATGGCGAGAGGAAGCAGATGGTCATTGCATAACCCGTGGTCGTTCTGTCATCTTTCATACCAAAATGCATGGATGCGGCGTTTGATTATTATTGGCGGATATTTATTCATAATTATATTATTATATGATGAACATGTGATGGAAACCTGGGAAAAGGTGTTTTGGGTGTTTGGATTGTTCAATATTGCTGTTTCGCTGCCTTATGAGGGGACCATTGCTGGGATCAGGTCCCACTTTGTATTTACCATAAAATCTATTTCTTCAGCATCAATAGATAGCTACCCTCATATTTCTGCATTTCGAAGAGTAAAATAAAAAAAATTATTCAGCTCTACTCAAGCTGCTGCTGTTGTTCAGCCGGCGAAACAAAAGTCCGGATAAGAGCAGAGTGGGTCTGTCGAGTCCCCGCTGGCTGGAGAAAAAAATAATCTTATTTGTGATTGATACGAGAATGCATGCAACAACCACTCCCAACAGGCTACTCGGATTTGCGTGCCTGTCTCGATGAATATAGCGACATTTTAATATTTTTTTTCTTTCCCCCTCATGTTATCGCAAGTTTTCAATAAGGCAAAGGGCATTTTCTCCAAAAGGGATATCCCGGCGGCCGACGCCAGCGAAGACAGCTTCGTCACCGCCCAAGCCTCTCAGTCGGATTCGACAGATAGCACAGAAAAATCGGAATCTACAATTACAGAAATGGTTGTGACGAGAAGCCGGGGTCGTGCGGAATCGTCCCCTACGAGTGGCCCCGACTCAGCGGTCAATGGGAAGAGGAAAACTACTAGCGAGAGCAACACAAACGGCCAGCAGTCGAGTAAACGCAGGAGGATATCTGAACAACATGAAAACGGCGTTATGGAGGAGCTTTCGTCCTCTCAACCTGTACCGGCAGATAATGTGGTAGTTGAGATTACGGGGACCAAAGAAGAGAAAGTCAGCAACGGACTGGTTTCAACACAAGAGGAAAGCTCTCAGGAGACAACTATAAGCACACCTTCAAAAGAGCCAAGAAATCACATTCGATTCGGCAGTGAAGAGCTCGTCGCTGAAGAGCCAAAACTGCCGATTAGGACTCTGAAAGAAATTGAAAATCATGCGCCGGCGGCGGCACCTGAGGAAATCCCTGGAAGTGACGATGATGACGACGATGCACCAGAAGTCGTGGACAACTCAGCTCAGTTGTTGTCTTTGAAGGTTCAAGCACAGAAACAGAAAGAAGCTAAGAAACGGTAGGTCAAAAAGACTTACACCCGAGGGGATCTTTTTACTAACAACAATTCACAGAGACGAGATCTTGCAGAAAGAGAAGCGGAGGTTGCAGGATAAGAAAAACAAATCTCAGGCAAAGGCATCATCCAAGCCTAAAGCTGAGATATTTCAAAAACCACAGTCAATTGACACGAAGCCGATTCCGGATGACGATCTGGTATCGGAGAGCACAGCAACACTTCAAGGATCCGTTGTCAGAGATTCAGGCCGCCGAGTGCTACCCGCCTTACTTCCGGATGAGATCCTGAACGCAGAGCCAGTCTTTAGACTACCCTCGCCTCCTCCCGAGCAGCAACAGCAGCGGAAGGATACGCGGCAACACAAATTCTTCAAAGACGTCGAAAAGCCTGCCAAGGATCTACACCGAGGAGACGTAACTATAAGAGTGTTGGAAGACAAGAAGAATGGACATCTTCCGCCCAAGAGCTCGAAAGCCGGAATGAATGTGAGGGCTGCCTGGGTTGCTGGACAGCGATCGCGGAACGCTCCTGGAGGACTCAAGCGGGTTGGCAGTGGTCCGAAAAGTTTCGTTCGTCGATAATCAGCATGATTTTCCTTTCTTGCTTAAGCGTCAGCTCTGTTGATTTACATATTTACGGCGTTTGTGAATAGGATTGATTCTGTTCGGTGTCTATATAATTATTTTATACGCGATCGAGTGAACAAGTGTAGGGTTTGGGGCTACTAGCATGTTCAGACGATTATTACAAGCAATGAGCATATTACTTAAATGTGTAGCAACGCTATATCGAGTTTTATCTCGCTTTTATCTTCGCATAAATTTCGTCGTAGACCGAAAGCCATGCCCGTGGCACGTGCACCATGCAATGCCGTTAGGGCCGTTAACCAATGGGTGGACCCAAGCTCCGCCAAACGCAGTTCCTTTATTACCCAGCAACCATTATCGCAATTGACGTCGTCGGGTGTCAAACACCTCAATGCGATTCTGTTCAGCCTTATAATTTGCCCGGCCAGTTTGAGGATTGCCTAGCAGCAATGGCAACTACCGAATCGTCGCCGTTATTACCGCAATACCAGCGAGCTGCTGCTGCGAATAATACTACGTCACCACGCCCAGATCGTCGGACCGTGACATTCAATCCCCTCACCACCATCAGCACATACAATGGCGCGTCTCAAGCTGCTTCTACAGTGCAGCCGTTACAAGAAAGCTCTACTCCCATTCGCCACGCCCCGCTCAGCCCCGTGGCTGCGCTGAACAGCAAACTGCGAAGACGCAACAGTGCGGGCTCGCCAGTGACGACAGCTACAGCCCCAATTGTGCCGAAAATTGGGCCTCAAAGAACGTCAAAAAATACACAGAAACTAAAGCTTCTACCCGACCCGGTGACTGGAGATGACGAGGAGGTTGTCGATGATGGGTTCCCAAGGGATGTATATACGCAAATCAGCCGAATCAAAGAGCCAACGGCAAGAAGAGCTGCGGCGAGACTGGGCAAGGCCGATCGCGACCGTCTACCCCGAGTGACAGCATACTGTACCGCCAATTCATATCGCCTAGATGGTGTAATGCGGTTTTTGAAATCCCGAGACAAGACTCGCGGAGCCAATCCAAAATTATTTGACGAATGTGTATATTCGCCATTCGATTACCGGTATGAAACGAGGCAGGCAGAACGCGAGCAGCAAGCGAGGAATGGGCAAAATTCAGAAGGTCCTACTCAACAGCAAGAGCATCTGCAACCACCACAACAACCAGTCAGGCTGCAAAGCGAACGCAGATATTCAGACAGTGCTGTGGAAGTCGAAGAACACGTCAAGAATATTCGAGAGGACCTGATCGACTTTCACAATGACGAAGCAAATAGCCACTCTCACAACACAAACACGGGCAAATCTACAGATGAAGAAGGGTTAGATCTTGACACCACTGTGCACACACCAGAAGTATTCCTCTTCGACTACGGCACCGTCGTGATATGGGGCATGACACCTGCAGAAGAGTCCAGATTTCTCGCAGACGTAGCGAAATTTGCAGCCGCCATCCTCAGCACCGAGGACAGGCAAGTGGAAAACTTCAATTTCTATTATGCGCGCGACTACCAAGCACGAATATACAACGACTTCATCTCTCTGCGCGATCCTCGCAACCACATGATCAAACTAACCATCTCCCACGCCCTGGCACAGTCTGTCAAAACCTCGCTTTTCGAAGATCTAGTCTCCGAGACTATCGCCGCCACAGCCCCATTTCCCGCACAGATTGCGAAAACGGGAAGTGTGAATATGACGCGGAAGCAGATCAACATGCAAATCGGCGAGCTATTCATTCTGCGAATCAACATCCATTTACAGGGTTCTGTCTTGGATAGTCCAGAGCTGATGTGGGCGGAGCCTCAGCTGGAGCCTGTATATCAGGCTGTGCGCACATATCTTGAAATGGACCAAAGAGTCGGTCTCCTCACGGAGCGATTAGATGTGATTGCAGATCTGTTGGCGGTGTTGAAGGATCAACTGAGCCATAGACACGGCGAATACCTCGAATGGATCGGTATGTTTACCCTATCTTTCGTTTCCAGTCATTCACTAACTAACCTCCCTTCTAGTCATTGTCCTCATTGCTGCTGAGATTCTTGTGGCGGCAATCAACATCATAGTCGATTTATATGCCGGTGTGGAGTGAACAACTGTAATATAATTAATTTCGTTCTAATGCCGACCGACTCTGTTGTTGGTCGTGGATAATACAAAGGGTTCAATTTACATTCCTGCACTTGATCTTGTGTATAAATAAGAATAACTAACACCAGGAACCCCGGATTCATCGCTTCTACGCATGTCGTACAACTTCCTTTTGTCTTGTGCTTGCATGCAACTGATCAGGTAATTGGACGAGAATGCTGCCGAGCCTGTGCAACAGAACCAGTTCTTGAAGTACTTCCTTCTTTCCCTCTTTTCTCATTCCTTTCCAGCCTCAATATAACCTGTTCTTGTTCCCATTCTTTGCCTGCCTTATCATCCTTCTTGCCTGCCTCTGCTTGTTTATGATAATCAAAATGTCTGCACAAGCTTATCTCAACAGCCTTGAATCACAGTCTCGGAGATATCCTCGCTATCAATGGCTGCTAAGTTACCTCAAACGAGACAAGAAGTTCCTGAAAGAAATGATACATCCTGCTGTTCTTGGGCGGACACGCACGATAGTCGCCGACTTCTTCTCGAATCAGAGTGAACTACCCTCAATTCTATGTACTGACAGTGACGAAGGTCTTGAAAGAGCACTTTCAACCCGACCAGATTCAGCGGCAGTGCGACTTATCTTTGTGGTCAGCATTAGTGGCGTTGGTGATCAAATGCAAAAACTGGTGAGTGCCTACCCAGGAGCTATATATAATCCTAGGGCTGATAGAAACGACCCGTTTGAAGCAACTTTCGACAACCTCTCATGGGCCCATATCACGTAACTATCCCAATCGTCAAGTTTTCGCACCCGTCGTGACGAGGGCACGAAGTGCTGGGGTATTAGACTCACACCCAATTATGGGGCACGCCTCTTACTTGCCAGAGCCAGAAGTCTTGAACCGCATTGCAGCAGCGATGCAGCTTGACCCAGAAATATTGTTGCGGCACTTGGACCAGCAGGAGCAGTTGATCTATAGACGGCATTCGCAAAAAGGGCAACGTCCAGGTGCCACTCGAAAGCAAGAGACGTGGCTTGATTTTAGCATTGGCGTGGATCAGGCAAATTATATCACCGCAATAGTGCACACTGAAAACGATCAGACAGAAAAGAAGCCCAAACGGCACACTGTACTATTGTTGGTGAACGAAGACAACTGTCTTGGTATTGACTTCAACAAGTACGCATCGAACCTTGACCAGGTCCTTCAACCTTGTGATGGCTCCCTCTGTGAGACGTTCGAGACAAGATTTCGAGCTAAGAATGAAGAAGAACAAGGCGAGATCATCGAGGAACCCCTCAACTTGGTTTGGGACTATGTTGCTCTTCTGTTGGCCTCGTTCTCTCGCCAACTAGAGCTTTATCGCCGTAGGTGGGATATTCTCTATGAGCCGTATGTCAACACTTCAGCCGTATACGGAGGCGAAGACAGCCGGAGACATATTCGAACAGAATCAGCACAACTATCAGTCCATCTTCAGTATATACGGCGCTCGCTACAGAGACTTGAATAGATCAAACATGAGAAGCTATCAAAGAATTCTGGGGCTTCTTCCCATGACTTTAACTTGGATGAGTTGATACGAGATTTACAACAGATGTCCATGCAAATCGAGGCTCTAAAATCGGCGTACGACACTTTCATCAATCAGCAAGTCAGTAACAGATCCAGAGAGGAAGCACGGCAATCTATGACCGAGACCCGTGATCTTATCCAACGGCTATGCTATCTGGGTTTTGTGTTTGCTCCACTGAGTCTCGCAACTTCTTTTTTCTCTATTAATATCTAGCCTTTAGAAAGTCCGGCCCCTCTCTGGGCATTTGTTGTCACCTCGTTGTTCGTCTTGGGCGCTTCTATTCTGACCTTGTTATGGCTAAACCACCAACTTCACAAGGCAATGAAACGAGACGGAGGAAATGGGATGCCATCGATCGCTGCACTGCCTCCAGGACAACAGACAAGAACGCCTTATATCAGTTTACCAAACTCTGATACTGAACATTCTGAGCGTATACAATTTGGTACACCTAACCGGGAGGAATTCGCAGACAGACCGTACAATAATAGTATCATCGAATCTCGGATCTCTGCACGGCCTCCTCCCAGACAACAACAAAAAAGAAGAAGATCACCACCAGCGCCTGATACAGCCAGTTCACAAAGCCATGGTTCTCAAGATGCTATACGCTCACTTCTTCGTGCAATACCTGAACGGAACGAGTTTGCAGGTAGGTCATATACCGCCATGAAGCCTCAGAAGACTGTTGCATCGTCTTCGAGAATATCCCCAGCGCATCATGATACAAGCAGTTCAGAAAGCTATGATTCTGATTCTTCTTGATATCGTGGGATTTCATATGTACGAACAACCCTGCAGAAGGCCTTCCCAACTAAATACAAACATTCAGAAGAATAATCAAAATAATCTGAAGCCCTCCTACAATTCATGTCATGAAAATATAATATTTCTATGAGAAGGGCTCTAGATGTTTATAATAATTGTTAATAAATATAAAATAGTATAGGGGAGGGTGTTAACACATATGAAACGGCACTGTACTGTGTGCAAACTTAGACTGCATCATCAACCCTCGCTGTACTTGTTCTCCGCAGTACTGTATCTTGCACCTTGAATGGGGATGCGTTTCAAAATTTCGTGCAGCTCCTGCAATTCGTCCTCCGTAAGGCTGACCTCTTGACAATTCTCCTCCACCCACTCCGGCTTTTCTGCCCCTGGAATAGGGATGATGATGCCATTCCCGTTCCTCCCGCTCTGAGCCCTACCCCATCCGATGGCGATCTGAGCAACTGTGCAATCCTTCCTCGCTGCCAATCGTTGCACCTCTGCGGTCAGCTTCTTGTTGGCTCTCAACGCATCCCCCTGAAACCTGGGAAACCTCCGAAGATGTGGCGGCAAGTCTTCAGTCTTGTCCGGCAGTTCCATTGTAAGCCCGCCACGGCTCAATGGCGCATATGCTATGATGGGAATGCCGAGTTCAGAACAGGCTTGAGCGACCCCATTGTAGAGAATGTCTGGAGACCACAGCGATAACTCCACTTCTACCTGAGCAATGGGATGAACCTTTGCTGCACGGCGGATCGTCTCTTGGTTAACCTCGCTGAGACCGATGCCTTCGATCTTGCCCTCCTCGACCAATAGCCCCAGGGCTCTAACGGTCTCTTCGATGGGCGTCTTTGGATCAACGCGAGCACACTCAAAAATGTCAAGGCTTTTCTTGCCGTCGAGAACTCGCAGGCATTCATCAACTGATCTTCGAACGCCCTTCTCGCTGCCATCAAACTCTAGAGTATTTGGCATCCGGGCTCCTTTGATGGCGAGTACGATCTGCGAAGCCTTCTCTGGATACTTGGAGAAGTATGCATTCACGAGATGCAAAGAATTGTGATCCACCGTTCCGTAGAATTCTCCTCCGTTCCAATAATTTGCACCGTTGTCTAGGGCAGCATTCATAGCGACAAATGCTTCCTCTTGGGGCATGGGATTGATTGGTCTTGTCAAGCCCATGAGGCCGTAGCCTACAGGGCCGATTTTGTGACCAAGTATAGTAGTCATTCTGAAACTCTAGAGGATGCTGCTAGACTCTTCTCCGTGATGATTTTCTCTTCATGGGGTTCTTTTATTATGGGCAGCCTTATAGGTGCATGTAGTTAGCGTTGTGCGACGTAGGCCTCTTTATCAGACCTACAGCTCCATCTTCCCTGGATATCACCATGCAATACGAGATATTCGTCTGCTTTGGCTTCTCTTCATTGTATAAATCATATTGCAGAATCATTCATCGGTTATATCGGCTTTCCCGTCCGGCTTCCCCTGATTCCATCCCTTGATTCCATTCAATAGCTCCATCGGTCTTCTCTTCCCGAGGTCATAGACATTCTTTTTCCTTTCAGCTTCGTTTCCAGTCTTTCCAAGATAATGCCTGGTCTGATGAGAAAGAGGCGACAAACAATAGCAGACTGTACACAAGAGAAGTTAGGTAGAGATGAACTATCCGATCTTCATATTCCAACGAATCATACTGGTGTCAGAACTAGGGTTATCTCGGCTCAGAAAGGAACTGCCCACCTACTATCCAGATTCTAGTCTGCGTGATAGATAACTATTATAACTAGCACGTCGATGTATTGAATGAAATAAAGCACTATTGTACAGCATATCTAATGAAACTTTTCCTGCAATCCACACATATAAGGCCAGGTGAATCAAAGAATAAAAAGAAAAGCTAGGGCAAAATGAAGAAAGAATTGATGATCATATAGTAGACATAACGAGAAAGCAACTCAACTCTCAGCTTTTGACGGCTTCTCATCCACATCCATCGGACCACCTTCACTGCTGTTATCCAATCTATTCACAGCTCGAAAGCCCGAGGTCCGTCGTTCTTCAGCCGGGCTTGATCTTGCAGGCGCAAGACTCGGCAGAGTAGAAGAAGAGGAAGCTTCTTTATTCAATGTGGATGTTGGAGGCGGGGGAGAAAGGGCGTCGTGGTTGTTGTTTTCGTGGTGATGGCGATCGTTATTATCATATGCTGAATCGAATTTGGACTCGCCCGGCTTGTCGGGGCTGGCTGCTTCGTATTGCATTGCTGCTTCGGCTTCGATTTCTTCAAAGGCGATATTCGATTTGCGGCTGCGCTTTACGCGGAGGGGTCGTTCTTGTGGCTGTCTATCGTCAGTGTCTATTCACTCACTTAAGTGCAAGGAAAAACGCACCGTAGGAGGCTGGTCCTCCGAGCTCCCCTCCGTCTCATCATCCATCACTTCCTGATCCGCCTGCGCATGATGAGCATTCTGCACAATCGCGGCCGCTTTAGCCCTCAGCTCCGAGCTAACCAGTCCCCCATCCTGTCCAGCCGTAGCCCCTACGGCCGCCTCGTCCAACATCCCCGTCACCGTAGCCAGGCGCTCGAGCATAATGCACGTTTCCAGACGCATTTTGGCAACGTAGACTTTGGCGCGCTTGTTTCGCGCACGAATCAAATCGTTTTCAGCCTCGATTTCGTTGAGGCGCTTTTTGAGTTGGATGCATTTCTTCTTGTAGGCTAGTTCGATGCTGGGCGGGTTGGAGGTGTTGTTGTTGCCGCCGGCGGAGGATACTGCTTCGTCCATTGTGATTTCCTTTTTGAGTAGGTGCTTGCGAAATTATTTAATGGTTTGCACAGGGTGGTGTCGTCGGCAGTGATCGGGTGAGTTGCTTTAGGCGACAATCGCAGACGGCGTGTTCGTTGAAGCTGTCCGACCAAGAAGCGCGATTCAAGACGGGGGATTCGAGGGGTGTCCAAACGGCAATTCAAGCGAATTAGTGACAATGGAGGTATTTTCCAATTTGGACAAAGGTGTAGGAAATAGCAGCCAAGTTTAGCGACTAATTGGAGGGCGGTCGGGATGAAGTGAAGCTGAACTCCTTTGCTGGAGAAGACGCGGATGTCGGTGCTTGCCCGGTTCTGCCGTTCTTGTCTCGGCGGTGAGCTTTCTATCCACCACTTTCTTGCTGATGCTGTCACGATCTTATTTACTTCAATCTTGTCTTGACATTGAAGACGATTATATCTGAATGATAATTTATCCATGGATATTGAGAGGCTCTCTCTCAGGTATCATCTAGGCAGATGGCCTGGTCTTGCAAAAATGAAACAATCCTGATTCCAAAATATATATTCATCTTCAAGGGTTGATTGTATGTTTCTTCAACGCTACTCGTATGTACGCCCCCAATTCTCGTTCCAACCAAACCAAATAACACACAAAGCAACAAAACAAAAGCAAAAACCCAATTCGCAACGCCAGAGAGAAACCGAAAATCCACCATCCACTTCATTGCCACTTCTAATGACCACCGGTGGTAGGAAGACCCAAGAAGACCTTGAAAGAGTCGTAGCTGGAAGATGTTAGTCCGATGATTTATCAGAAAGAAGGGGTGAGAACGTACATCAACCACTGGAAACCAGTCAATGTTCCCAACATGGCAATTCTGACCGGCAAACCGTTCCACAATCCAACGAAGCCGATCTTGCTGTAGATGCGAGACACGGCGGCCATTGCACCCTCGCCAGCTGATAAATGTCAGTATATGATTGTCGTACCAAAGAGAACAGCTAATCAAAAACATACCATTCCTCTCCGCATTCAACTTGCTGACCATCACATCAGCCGGATGACTGACAATCGCACACAGGATACCAGCAAGATAACCACCCGCAAAACTAACACCCGTCTGCGTCAAGCGACCATAACTCTCCTTGGGCCCGCCCAGATTCCTATAAATCAGATTGACAGCCTCCTCGAACGTCGCAAACTTGGTCATAGTATACGGAATCTGTCGTGCCCAGAGCGGGTACAGGCCCTTGTAAAGACTGCCAAACCCTTCCTTCGCCACGGCTTTGCTCCACCCTTCTCGCAGCGTGCTTGCATATGGCGGCAATGTAGTCTGCATACGGACTTTGATAGCCTCAAAGGGACACAGGGCCATGTCTGCGAAGAACTCGGCGCTGGCGCTGGCACCGAGATACACCAAAGTGCGGTTCGAGTTGGGGAATAGCTGCTCGCCATACCAGTATTTGAATACTTCGTACAAGCCGTATTTACCAGCTCCCTGCAAAGAGTATCCCACGAAAGTCGGGGCCCAACCGAAGAAGACGCCGCGGACGCCTTCTTTGGCGAAGATGGAGCGCCAGGCTTGGACGTTGGATGTGTAGATGCTGGGGTCGACCTGGCGACGGCATTTGACCAAGTCGAGAGGAGTGACGGCGGTGTGTGTTGGGCCTGAAGAATTAGTATATCCCCTCCCTTTGAAATGTTTTCGATTCAAGGCAGTACTTACCACAAGCTAGAAGACAGAACGTCAGTAAGAGTCTAGTACATAGATAGAGTTTCAATGGGGCACTATAGTACTTACCAATAATACCACCCAAACCGCAACTGGCGAAATATTTTGGCGAGAAAAGCTCAATCTTGCCAAAGGGCGGGCTCTTTTCCGATTTCGTCGCCATGATTGTCGCGATAAATTGTATGTCCGTATGTACTGGAAACAATCGTGCAACCACCTGGGCAGGGTCTATAGCTCTCTCCGCAAGTGACGGAATAGCGGCCTTGCTAAGATGCGGGGCTTATCTGATAGCGCTCAGCCAACCAGACAGACAGATAAGGCTGTCTCTGATGCAATCAGCAAAGAAGAAACAAAGCAGCCCGAAAAGCAACTGAATCGCAAAGAGAGGAGAGTAAATCAAGAGAAAGCGACCAAAGAGTAGCGCCAGCTTACCTACTTATAGATAAGGCCTGGAATGCTACGTCAGGCCAGGAACCACAAATCAGAGGATCCACGCGGACTTAGTGAGCAATCGACTAGCTAGTCAGGGAGTTAGCTAAGTTGTGCAACTAGCTGACTCATTATGCATGAAACCTTGGATTAATATCGACGACGTACCACGGACCCTGCTCCAGCCTCTCTGAGGAGATAAACCCAATTCAACTCAATTGAGCTCAGTTCAGACCAATTATTGAAAGTATATTTCTGTAGAAGATGAAAATTGAAGAACTTGCTGAAGAAAAAAATGAACAAAAAAACCCATTAAATCGGCATGCCCATGCCGATAGATGAATGTTGGATCATAAAGCGAAGCCGAAGCATCCGTAACATCCGCGTTGATCGCAATGACGCAAGCGGTCGAGCTGGCTTGGCGATCTGAGCACATACATTTTATGCAGTGGGAATAATTATGGGGTACTACTACGTATATCAAGACCCATTTGTATTATTTAATGAGGTGATTTCTTGAAGATATTATTTTCATCTCTTTCTTTTTTGTCCATAATACCAGAGACATAAAATATCCCGATTTTGTTCCCTCAGTCCTTGTATGTAGCGTTTCCCCGGATTCGGGCCGGTTAAGCCCTAATTGGGAAAATCGGAGCCTCAGGAAGCTGTGAATAGCCTCAGGCTCCTATCGGCACCCTATTGGGAAAGGCGCGGGGCGTAACGCACATATAAAAGCCCGTAGCTTCCTGGTTCCTTCCTTCCCATGTTCAAAATCCTGTCGATACCTAAAAACCAACCGCAATCCCGCCATCAGGATCTCCGTTTCTCAGAGCTCTCTGCAGAGGAGATCACACGGTAAGAAACATCTAATACCTTTTCATGGCTACCTAGTATCTAAGCTGACTGACCGATATGACTAGGATTAATGCTCACCTAAAACTATGTCTTCATTGTTTCGAGACGAGTCTTTGTCGAAGACAGTCTGAGACTAGCAGCCCATCCTCCGAAATGATGAGCCAGCCTTCGTTGAAGGTGATCCATTGACCAGATCTGGTGCATTGGAAAATCATGACCCCATGACTTCGACCGTCTCTCCTATCTAGGATCCACCCGCGTCGATGGCGCTGATCGAAAGATGTCAACGGCGGCAGCAACAGCAACAGCAACAGCAACAACAGCAACATGTAAGTCTATCCTGATGGCTGTATTATGAGTATCAGCTAAACAGATTGAACATCAAGGGCCAGCATAATCGCTAGAATGGTCTCAACTGGGTAGACTTCCAATCCAGAGGTCGCTGAGCAGTTGATCCAGGCAATTCGTCTGATGTTACGATAAAAGTCGACCAGAAGGAAGCATGGATTAAGCTGGACAGTTGGACAACTGCAGGATCGTACAGGCCAAATTGCCCTGACGCAAAGCACTTTGATTTTGAGAGATGACATTTTGAGAGACGACGATACACAACTAGTCACTGTTGATGGCTATGGGAATACAGAGGACGCATGAGCAGGGGTGGTAACACTTTTGTCCAGGAACTGTACATACTATGTATGCAATGAATTGCGACAGATTTCACAGAATAGGAGTTTATCATTATAGTATGTCCATATATATCTAAAAAATCATACAAATCATATCCAGAACAAACCTTCACAGATAATTAGTGCAGCACACCGCATCCGCCAGCTTCGAAGCCATCCTGATGCCCAAATCACGGTCTAGTCTATACAGCGACTCCTGCGCCTGTATCCGCTGTTTCGGTGTCGAGAATCGCGAGTTTAAAACATGCCAGAACGGCCAGAGCATTTCGTATCCTTCGATTGCTTTTAGGCGCGGGCTGTTGGTGTGGTCCCCGGGAGGTGTGGTAGCACTACCACCACTGCTGCTATTATTACTGCTACTACCTGAAGGCGAAGAAGATGAGGTAGTTTTCGAGTTCAAGGGGTTTCCGCTCGAGTCGATATCGCCAAGAAGAAATGGTATGCTTCTGCATATATCCGTAATCAGGTTCTGCACGACTTCCCAGGTTATACTTTCCCTTTCCGACATTGACGACGAAGGGAATATTGGCCAATTGTCGTTTTCGTTATTGCTATCGTCACTCGATCTCGCCACTATAGCCTTGTTGAGAGAGTCCATTATGCTATGCGCGAAAATGCGAGTGCACCGATAAAAGTTCCAAAGTGAGCCCGCTGAAATGCTTGCGTATGTTATGAGGGATTCCCCCCGCGTAGAGTAGATGATTCGAGGGAGCCATTGCTCCGGTATACTTCGACACCAGACGCCGAGTTCTTCGTCGATCGCTTGGAATTGTAAAGAGTAGCCGATAAGGTCTTCCATGCTGACAGTCTTGGTGTCGCGGAGGGAGCAGCCACCGTCATCCACCAGCGACGGCATGTCGAGGATGAGCTGGCTTAGTTTGGTCGCAATGCCCATTAGGCTCTGTAGCGGGTCGGAGTTGTCGAATAGATCTAATAAGAAATGAAGGTTCAGTTTTGGTCGGCCGCCTAGTCCCAGAATTTGGATTTGCTGAGTTAAGATAGGTAAGTCCATATTCAGACAGTATGAGGAGGGGTTGACGACACTCACCAACTGAACATAGGCAAAATTAAAAAGACACCGACTATATTTCGTATCCAGTCTTCTGTACGTGTGCAGCCGCGTAACCAATTCCAGACCAGCCGTGTGCGAACTTAAAAGTCGAGGCCGCTCGCCATTGATATCCTCAAATATGACCAGGAGCAGAATAGCGGCCAGCGTCCCATCCTGCACCTTCTCCACCGGCGTAGACAGCGCTTCCTTCAAACCATGTATAGCCATGACATATTTCTCTCTGGCCCGTAGGTCCAGCTGCAGATCATTCGACTCGTGCGCAAACGAGGTAAACGCAGCAGCTTCAACCGCCCATCTCAGACAGGACGACGGACTCCCTGCCACCTCGTTTTCGCGACATAGCACATAAAGCAAAGGGATAGATTCTAAAGTTCCCGGCACACCATCTGCGTTTCTGGGCGTTGTATATTGGTCGAAAAAATAGCATAATGCGCGATCCTCCATACTAGCATCCGCAAGCCATCGCGGCTTCGGTATCAATGCCAGTGCATCGGCAGGATCAAAGTCTGTTGTTGGTATTGGCGTTCCTTCGTCGGTGATGGCATTGCCAATGACTCTTTTATCGTTGGCAAGCGACCTGAATTTTCTCAACGAATACGCTTTGTCTTTGGTGACAATCGCCGGTCGATAGCCGGGACATTCCTTGCCGTAGATCTCGCAATTCCGGCATCCAGGCCGTGCTTCATCGCACTGTAAAAGGTCAGAATCAACCCTTCAAAAAGGAATCGGTATAGTGGACATACCTTGATCTTACGCCGCCGACACAAGTAACAGCCAGTACTAGGCTTCCCACTATATACCATTATCGTCTATCGTCCTCGAATTGGGGTCACCGAGTTGTGCGCAAATGTGATGAATAATACATGATCAAAGCCTGCAACGACGGCAGGCTCCAGTTGTTGAACTGATTCCAGCACGACCGGTTTGCTCAATCCCTTTATGTGTTCGCCGCTTACAGCCTTATCAAAGTTTTGTAGTTTTATTTCCGTATAAGACTAGCTCGTCGATCGTTTCTGCGACGTTTCGCTGAGTGCGCGCGCGTTGGTCGAATTTGATGAGGGTCTCCGTGAGCGTCCCCGAGTGCGGGCCGAATATGTCTGCCTAGATCGGTATATGGATGTATGTATACCGATATTTTGATGGCGGATTGATCGGGACGGTAAAATTCTGCAATGCAAAGTCGGACCGTGGCGTCTGTGCTAGGATGAGATGGTCTGTTTCGTGTGTTCTTTCGAGGGTTGAGGGAATGCGATGGAAGATGGGGTTGGTTGGGGCAGGTTTCGAGCGTTCGTCCGAGATAGCGGCCCCCGCCTGCCTTATCAGAGTCTCTCCGCGGATTGACATTAACTCTTAAGACTCTAAGAGGCTCCATAATACGAAGAACCGAAAAGTTAAAAGTATATAAATGATATAAATAAATAGACTCTGGTATCTAACTACCATAGATACATAATCCTGCCAGGCAACTCAAGAAGATTTGAGAGTTCGCAAACTCATGCTGACTGACTAGTTAACTACTGGTTGCTTTGCTGTATGATGACATGACAATGGATGGATGGGGATTTTTGCTGCTGAAAGCCAATCTCCAAACTGATAAAAAAAAAAAAAAGGTAGGGGCTCAAGCAGGAACCAACAACGAACGCTAATGCGATATAATCAAGAAAACCGTTTCGGGTATTCAGGCAACAGGCAAAAAGGGAAAAAAGAGAAAAACGAACGGCCTTCCAAATGCTGGTTTTGTTTTATAATTGGTTCCTGTGAGGCCATCTGCACTCCAAGAGGCAGAGGCTAGGGCAAGGAAATAAGACAAAAACAGGGGGGTTCTCAAAACGCCTACAGTATCAATCTATCCTTTTTCATTTTAAACGTCGCGCATTAATGGGGGGTAGCAGCAGGTGCGTCTGTCATGGGCTGGTCTGCTGATTCGCCTAAAAATATCGTTGGAGGTGCCTCGGAGGCCATGGCCGACGACTGCTGCATTGTTTCATCTTCTTTGGTCGGACGTAATCCCGGCGTGCTCGATGCACTTTCGATCACGACATTGTCCTCGAAGAGCTCTTCAGGAGGTGGCGCGAATGACCAGACCTGATTAACGAATTGTCAGTTACGATCTCCTTGTCGGAATGGATATCTAAACATACCTCCATGACGGTGCGGCCTGACCGGCTCGCCATAATGACCGCTTTCTCTTCCTCAAAGGCCACCCTCCACACAGCTTCGGCTGGTGTTGACAGTTCCCGAAGAAGATGTCCAGTCTTCAGATCCCACACCTTAACGCGCCCATCACTACCACCGCTAACAATGCGTGTGCTATCAAACTGTAGACTGGTCACACTATTGTCATGGGCAGCTAGTCGATGGATGGGTGCCATGCGTGTCAACGACCACACTCGCACAGATCCGTCAGACCCGCCTGTAACAAGGGTGTCGCCTCTCATCTGCAACTGCCCAACCAGTGAAGTATGGCCTTGGAGAATGGCATGGCACTGTCCGCTACTGGGGTCCCAGATGCGGACGCTCGTATCCAAACTTCCCGTCGCAATTCGTCGACCGTCAAAGGCAATGGCGTAGATTTGACTGAAGTGGCCGGATAGTGTCCTCAAACATCGACCCTCTGAAATACTCCAAATACGTGCAGTCGTGTCATAACTACCAGAGACCACCAAATCACCGTGGATACCCAGACATCGCACGCTAGCTTGGTGTCCGACCAAAACACCCCGACAATTGCCAGTAGCCAAGTCCCATATTCTCAATGTTGTATCTCTTGAGCCGGAAATGGCAGTGTTTTTATCCGACATCTTCAAGCACCGCACGGTGGATGTATGGCCGCGTAAGAGGTGGGTGCATTCCCTAAAAATGTATTATTAGCGATAGAAAGAAAGTTGGAATGACTGCTACGAACCCTGTGGCCATATTCCATACTCGCACTTCACGATCACAACCACCACTGACAAGCATGTCGTCCCAAGGAACCATAGCCCAGACACCCATGACATGACCTTGTAACGTCTTTTGATTCCCTCCATTTGTATCATAGACATGAATCTTGGCGTTATCCAATGCAACCACAATATATTTCGGGGTCAAGTGTAGGCTAGTCACCACGCCTTGATCAGGAGTAACATGTTTCTGGGTGCAACGACCACCTTTATTCCAGGCTGATTCCACCATGTATTTCTTTTTAAAATGCGTGCGGTACGACGATGGCTGAACACGACGTTTCCGACTAGATGACGGAGACGACGGCCACGATGCCTCCATCGGATGCTCTGTAGACATGGTGCTTACACTATCAGTAGCGGATGAGGTGGATTTCCTTCTCCAATGTTGAAGGCCGTGGTGATGATACTGATATTCTCTATTACTCGAGCTTCGTGAGGAGAGCCGCCGGACGTGGAAGGGATCGACAAAGTCACGATCGTCGTCGGATGGTCTTCTGTATGCATATGCATGCTTATCGCATAGATGCTTCCATGTTATATCGTCGTTAAGAAGTTCATGCCATCGTTTCGATACCTGCGAGGCTCGGGCGAGGGTTTTGGGATCGTCGACAAACGAGAGGACCTAAATTATAAGGAGTCACTCGATGAGTATGCTGCGAAGACGAGTTTATCTTGATCGTCATCTTACCCTCAAGCATATTTCATTTGGAAAAGACAAAAATGGGTCTTTCCTGAGACGTGGGCTGATAAAGCTTGAAATGAAGCTTAGCTGCTGGTTATCGCAAAGGTTCAGAATGTCCACCAAGAATTTCTGCTTCTGAGCATTGCCCAAGGAGCTGAATTGTATTTGGGCCTTGAGTAGTAGATTATTATTATTATCATCGTCGTCATCGTCGTCCTCCAGATTCGACTGCCAGCTTGTCAAAGTATGATGTGGCGTTGGACTCGGGGCCGGAGTCGGTGGAGAGGCTGGTGCGGAGGGGAGAAGGGTGGTAGGAAGAGGAGGCGAGGCGGATTTGCTGGGGGTTGGTAGAGGCTTTGGGTGAGCATCGGAAGACATGTCCTTGCCTCCGGCCATGCGAGATGGCATGTCAGTCAAGGACTGCGGCACACTGCGAGGAATAATACTGTCGTGCTCGGCCGCATCTCGTAGCGATGCTCGACGCTGGCCCAGGGAGCGCGGCGGTGTATACCGCGCAGCCATATAGACGTGGTATTGCGTTTGCGTATCGTATATCTTATCTGCAAAATAACACTAACAGCCCAGTTGTGGCATCAAATAAAAAACGCTGGTCAGGCAAAGAAGACCTCTGGACGGCAAGGAGCTGGCGGGCATGGACGTTCTGGTCGTTCGAAACGGTGAGGCAGTGGAGTCTGGGAGCGTATGATAATTTCCGGATAAGCAATGGCTGCACCAGAGGCAGTAACGACTAAGCCGGCGGCGGGTCACCAGCGAAGTGGGACGAGGAGGATCGGATTTCGTGCAGCGGAGAACTGTTAATTTTTTTTTAGGAATATAAGATGGACGTCGGACGATAGGTTGGCAAGGCAAGAAGAAATATAAGTAGAGCAGACGATCGGATCAGAGGAGGCGGAGGCTCGCTTCGATTGAACGAATCCAGACAATGCAATCACACCCTTAGTAATCACGCCCAGAACGCACTGCTTAACCTCCGAACATGAGTGGTTGATGCTGTTTATTTGTTAATTATTGATATTTGCCAGCCACATATTGACGCACCATGGAAGAAAAGAACATACTATCATTATCTCACTCACGATGCACGCGGCATTCACTGCGAGAGAGGCTGCTCATATAGCACAACGTAACCGAGCCACATGCATGCCACAGCACGGCAGTGGCGGCGGCTCTTCGCTCTTGCTACAATAACCAACCCTGAGGAGATAATCGCTCGAGGAACATCGATCCACACAGAAAGCCTGGCTCAGATGCACATCGACTCATCGAGCCTGAAGGAATGTGGCAGTCCGTGTCGTGCCAGTCGTGCGACCGCTGCCATGCATTCAGCTCGTGGCAAATGATGTAGCTAGCTGCATCCTCATGCGGCGAGATATTCGATAAGCAGATGGAGTCGCGAACACAGGACCGGACCGTGCATGGCTCTGGCGCAAGGAGTAGAGAATTTTTTTCCTCCGTCATTCAGTCGCCATCAGCATTCAGGTCGCAGGCAGACTGAGTTCGCCTGTGTCTAGTCCGTAAAACAGAGATAGCCATCTTCGTTTTCTCTTGTGCAGGCTTGTCGTTGATATCGAATCTGCAGTTCTTGGGTCCTTATGTATCAATATCATAATGGCCGGGTCATGCCCTGAGCCGTGGATCAGGTCCCATGAAGCATCCATGGCGTCACAGGAGAAGTCCTTCACCGCAAGACGATCACCTGATCCCAGGCATCAAGTGGCCTCCAGAACCAAATACAACATTTAGGCCAGGATAACAGGATAGTTTGAAGACCTCCTCACACGCTTCTTTAAATTTAAATGCCACAGGAGGCCTCCCCGACCAAATATAAATTCCTACCAGAATAGCCATAATAATTTGAAGACCTCCTGGGATTTATATCAAGAAAACAGAATGTATATATAATGTTCCCATGGGAACCTTGGAAGGGCTCCAAATATTCATAAATTGCTGATTGGCAACATGATGTTTAGGGGAGAGCGTTGCGAATAGTATCATCATGTGCGTCAACTTTCAACACAGTCTAAATTTACCCCGTTTCTACGCATTGCCATTGCATATATAAATCCAGAATAGTAGTTAGATGATTTGATCTCATTCATTAAACATTAAATCTCTCTCTTAAGCTAGAGCAGCAAGCTGCGCCGAAAACTGCGCCTTGTCATATTTCACATATTTGCCTCTTCCCTTGTCCACTTCGTGGTAACGGTCCCAGAACCGCACATAGAGCGGCTCCAGGACTGCCTGCACCTCGCGACCTAGCGCGCCTCGCACTTCGCGCTCCATATATAGTTGTCTGTGTTGGGAAACGAGGCTGTCAAAGCCTGCGTTGAAGGATTTGAATTTCTCCTTGATGGCGTCCTTGTCCTTGGAGGATAGCGCCTTGACGACCTGTGCAGAATCCACGGGGCCGCTGGATGACGGGCGCGGGCCGCGAGATGTGTATTGCACGTCGAGCAAAAGCTGGGATGTCTCGCGCCAGGCGTCGATGTACGCCGATGTGCCACGTTTGCGGAAGGCATCGATGCGAGCGATACTATCGGGGCTAGCCAGGTACCGTGAGAGATCCGAGCTGGCGCGGATAGACCGGTCTACAACACAGAAGATATTGGAAATAAACACTCCCAAGACTGCCTTTGAGCGATAGAAAGCCCGGCCACGAGTTTCCAGGGAGCTGATTAGAGCTTCAACCATATCGAGTATAAAATGAGAAAACAACGTCTGGCTGTCCGGGCTAACGTCTAAAGGTGTTGTGCTATTAGACGAAGACTTGGACCGCCAGTTTCCGTCGCCTAGAGAGGTGAGAATCGAGGCCAGAGGCCCAGAGTAGCCGGTCAATGTAGTCAAAGAACTCATTACTTCGTTGACCAGTGGAACGGTCCCGCCGTCCGGTGGCAGAACTGTAACTGCAGCTGCCTTTTTCCTTGTCTCTTCCAGGAGCTCCGACAGGGATGACTTTGCTGTTTCGCGTATAGGTCGGAGTGCCTCGATAAATAAACTCTTGAGCTCACCAGTCTTGGCATCGATCCTATAGGACATTGCCGTGACGATCTCGATGATCTCGAAGGCGAGGAAGCAATCTGTCATCAAGTTGGACTTGATATACGCATTGAGCTCTCGCAGAGTCTTGGAGAATTCACCCAATGCTGATCGGCATGTAGATTGTAATGCCCGGCCTTGTTGTTCCCCGGTATATATTTGTACGATTCCCTCGTGTTCCACCGAAATGAAGCCCTCCAAGGCACTGGAATAAACCCCGATTCCGTTCGTACCTTGCTTGTACGGGCCATCGACAGGTCGCCGTTTAGCCGTGCTAATAGAAGCCATTGCAAGATTTTGCAGGCTTGACGTTATATATGGCCCCCGTGTTTCGGCGTAAATGGTCACGGCGGGGTCTTCTGATCCACGTTGCGGCAGTTGAGCGGCGGCAGAAGTGATGGCGGTCGCAATCGGTGCAAGCTCTGCAATGGTTTCTTCGGGGATTGAGGGGAAAGGAAGCTCTTTTCAAGAAAGAAGGATTAGTAAACGGCAACGTGATAATAGGACTGAATACAAGCTTACGTTTTGTGAGGTAATGTAACGGTTCAATGGAGTCAACATTTTCTTTCAATTTCGACAGGAACACGTCTTGCAGTCTTTGGCTTCCAAAGTTTAGCAGTGACGAGAATTCCGAGATTGCTTGCTGATTGGACTTGAGATTGGTGGATGTGAGGTTCTGAAGAGCAAAATCGATACGTTTCAAAGCCGCGAGATATTGCGATAAGCCTGCACTTTGGGGACTGCATAGCGTCAGCTTAACAGAACTACAAGACATGTGGACGCCAGTTCTTACCCAGCCCGAATTATTCCTTCTTCCTTGCCTTTCGCATCCAATGGCTTCCGGAGCTTGTCGATAGCTTCGATCACACGGTCGATATTGCTATTGGTGATTTGCAGAGACTGTGTATTGCTATAAATTGGCCCAATCGCATCTTTCACCACCTTCCCACTGGTCTCCAGGCGGTCGAGAGAGCCTTGGATCTTTTTCGTCAGCACTTTGAGCTTGTCGAGATTGGCATAGAGCACCTCGACCTCGGCGCTCTCCTCAGCATACGTGGTGTTTTTCGTGCCCACCATGGTTGTCGTTCTGGAAAACCATGAATGGCTTATGGGCGAGCAGGAGGTCGTAGGTCACAAGGAGATACCTATTGGCATCTGTGTTGGCCGCGTCTGCCAAATACACGTGCTGGACCTGGACAGAGCTGTCTGAGTTGATCATTGATGCCGGGACCACCGGGGAAATTCCCCGGGCCGCCAAGACGAAGGGGCAGAAACAGCACTAGTTCGTATATGGCTTAGCGCCCCGATCTCCCTCCCAACAATTCCATTCTTAATGATAACGTCATGGCTTCATAGATCGCCAGGCACACGCAAAAGACTTCTGTGGCAGGCGGCCCTCCCTCGCTTCCTGCCATATAACTAATTCAAACCGCTATGACCATGCATAAATGCGCCATCTGACAGGCTTGTCTGCAATTGCCTCTGTGCGTCCAGTAATGCACACCTCGAGCTTGCGCTGGACTGTCCCTCCAGCCTTCCTCGCAGCATGGGGCAGTTGGAGCTATACCGTGCGCGCCGACGGCCCCTCGCGAGCGTGGAACCAGAAATCCTCGTACAGCACACCTCAACAATCAATTGATAGCAGAAGATATGACAGTAGTCAACAAAATGCGAACGCACCACCAGCTGGTGTCCCAGAGCCACCGACGGCGTGGACAACATTCACGAATAAATTTACGTCTTTGGAGCTGGCAAATATTGGTGACAACATCAAGAACTACATCACGCCAGACTGGATGAAGTTCCTCCCCGCCACTGTGCAAAAGCTTCAAAGAGAATTGTCCATGGCGCCTGGTTCCCTCGCCGACGACATATGGAAAGAAGCCCACGACACCGACATGAATCCGGAGATCGCTTACGAGGCGAATGTTCGAGTTGGTGACACACTCTGTCGTGAAGAGATTTTATTCCGTCGAAGAAGACAAAAACAGGCCGTCAAAGCGCTGGCGAAATATTTAGACTTGAAGGAGGAGGATATTCATCCTGATGATGTGCCGATAATTGCAATGTGTGGATCGGGCGGAGGCCTACGAGCCCTCGTTGCCGGTTCGGGTTCTTATCTGGCTTCACAAGAGGCCGGACTTTGGGATTGCGTTACATATACGGCTGGCGTAAGTGGGAGCTGCTGGCTACAAACGCTCTACAACTCGTCAATAGCAGGTGGAGATTTTCACAGACTTGTCGAGCATTTGAAGAACCGACTAGGAGTCCACATTGCTTTTCCGCCCAAAGTACTCAACCTGTTAACCACGGCTCCGACAAACAAGTATCTACTCACCGGTTTAGTAGAGAAGCTAAAAGGTGACCCTGAGGCAGATTTCGGTCTTGTTGATATATATGGATTACTCTTAGCAGCACGGTTACTCGTGCCTCGTGGAGAACTCGACGTCTCAGACAGAACCCTAAAGTTGTCAAACCAGAAGGATTTCCTCAAAGGGGGAAGCAAACCTCTCCCTATCTATACGGCAGTTCGTCATGAAATCCCCGTAACAGAGAAGGAGGAAGTCAAAGGACGCCGAGCTGTTGAGAAAGTCAAGGAAGAAGCTACAAGAGAAGCTTGGTTTCAATGGTTTGAGTTTACTCCTTATGAATTCTTTTGCGAAGAGTTCGGTGCCGGAATTCCCATGTGGGCAGTTGGCAGACATTTCTACGAAGGCAAGGACACGGCTTCCGACAGATACCCAATCCCAGAACTCCGTGTCCCTGCCTTAATGGGTATTTGGGGCAGTGCCTTTTGTGCCACCCTTGCACATTACTATAAGGAGATTAGGCCTGTTGTCAAGGGATTTGCAGGTTTTGGAGGTATAGATTCTTTAATCGAAGGGAAAAGTGACGAGCTTATCAAAGTTCATCCTTTTGACCCTGCTTCCATACCGAATTTTATCTTGGGCATGAAGGACAAACTTCCCCCGTCGTGCCCAGAATCTGCTCTGCACGACTCTCATTTGCGGTTGATGGATGCTGGTATGAGCAACAACCTGCCAATCTACCCATTGCTTCGACCTGGCAGAGGTGTCGATATTGTCGTTGCCTTTGATGCATCTGCAGACATTAAACAAGAGAATTGGTTAGCCGTTGTTGATGGATATGCTCGACAGCGAGGTATCAAAGGGTGGCCTGTTGGAGCTGGGTGGCCGAGAGTAGAAAAGAAACCCGAAGAAACTACAAAGATTCTAGGCGACGTGAATCAGATGAGCGAGTCCAAATCAGAAGAAAAGCTTCATCAAGCACAAGAACACGAATTAAAAGAGGGAAATGAAAAGGCTCAGCTCACAGACACTCTTATGAGACCAGACTCCAGCACAGCAAAGAAGCCCGCAGACACAATGACCGATTTAACATACTGCAATGTATGGCTCGGTACAAAACAAGAACTCACCGCTGAAAGAGAACCCCCACCTTCGAAGAGATTATTCCACCCTAGCAACGGTGATCCAAACGCATCGGACTTCCATCTTATGCAACCAAATGCCGGTATCGCCGTCATCTACTTCCCCCTACTTCCAAACCCCTCAGCCCCAGATTACACAAGTTCCAGCGGCATCGACCGGTCCCAAATCGCAAACGCCCGTGGCTCGACAGAACGTGAAGTGGTCGACCCCAAATCACAGAAAGCACCAACCCCCAAACCAAGTTCCATCAACCCCGACGTTGACGATTTCTTGTCGACCTGGAATTTCGTGTACACCCCGGAACAGATTGATTCCGTTGTCGGGCTTGCCAGAGCCAATTTTGCCGAAGGCGAAGCACAAGTTAAACGTGTTGTGCGTGGCGTTTACGAACGGCGCAAACGGGATCGATTGCAGCGTGAGCAGGCTGCGAAGGAAGAAGCTGTGGATAAGCAAATGGTTGAATTGAAGAAACGACATGAAGGATATACACCGATATACTGATCTTTTTTTTTGTTTGTACCAAAATACTGTAATTTTTCTATATACACGAATAGAACTGAGCGCATAGATTTGTTACTATTAGAGGGGTGATTACTCCTTGGAGACATCTTTAACTATATTAATACATACATCGTATATTCGTATTCTCATCTAATTAAACAGTTAGGCATTATATACACCCTAATAGATACTCCCCTACTCCTCCCCGATCTCGCCGGTCTTGTTTCCAGTTTTATAATATGGTTTGACACCTTCCATATCGCTATCCCGCTCACCACTACTCTCTTCAGTTTGCTCTAGTTCTCGCTCCTCTTGTTCATGTTCTTGCTCTTGTTGCTGCCGCTGTTTCTGTCGTTCCGACAGGTCCTCAACACTACTCGCCAGACTAACGTCCCTACTGGCATCTGTCTGTTTCCGCAGTCCCAACTCCCTGCGCACCCTTTTCACGGCAGAACTGACAGCTGCGGCAGCAGTTGCTGATGCTTCCGCAACAACGGGGTGGTTTAGGCCTGTTAATGCCTCTTCTTTCTCACCAGATGACTTAGTGGTGGTCCTGGTGGCGGCGCTTATACTGCGACTGATTTTTGAGTCTGATTTTGGGCGCACCGGTGAACTGGTGGGATTGCCGACGCTTTTGTGATCGACAAAGTCCGTTTCGCTGCTATCTTCCTGGACGATGTTCGCTCCATGCCAGTCTGCAGCGCGTGATTCGTGAACTGGTTCTCCCGGACGCGGCAAAGTCATGACTTTTGGTTCAATTGCCTCTACCTTGGGTTTCTTGACCATCTTCTTTTGGGCTTCTAGGTCTTCCTTTGAAGGGTAGCGCCAAACGACTTTCACGCGCTCCAATGCTTTTGTGCCTTTGCTTGCGCTGCCTTTGATTCCGTCGAGTCCCTCCCATTCACATTCGAATATGCCAGAGTCATGTTTGTCTCCACCTTCGAAGTAGGCGTTAAACCATACGTGCGCAATTGAGGTGACCATAGCCCAGCCTGTGTATGCAGCTTTGATACGACGCTCAAAGTCTATGTTGACGTCTGAAGTGGGAAGGATCACTGGCTTGTCAGGCCGCAGTATAGCGGCTGATATTCTCTGGTTGGTTTCTCCAATGTTAGATGTCGACGAAGGTACCAAATTGGTAGTAGTGGGTGGACGAGTAATAGAAGTTGAGTTTGCTGACGATGGTAATGATGGTGAACGCGAGTAAGTAACCGATCTGTCATGTTTCTTCTCCCATTCTTCCTTGATATCTGTCTTTTCCGAGGCAGATGAATCGGTATTGCCGTCGTCAACAACGATACGCTCCCTCCTTTTAAAAAGATGGAAACATTTGATCTTTTTCCCTTCATCCACGTACCCTTCTAGGGCAATCTTGACGCCATCCCTCAAGCCCCAAACGTGAACTTCCAGGATTTCCACAGGCCGCTCAACATAGATCTTATCCATACCGTTTGCCCACCTGTTGACGTAACCAATCCACCGACGTTGGCTAGATATACTGACTCCATCGCCAAAGCCGACTCGCATTCTGCGTTCCGTAAACCGCTGAAGAGCGTCTTCCATCTCCCAGCCTTCTTGGCTGATCAGATAACTGCATGCAATGGTCCCACTCCGGCCTTTGCCTGCTTTGCAATGAACAACGGCCACTCTCTTACTGTTTTTAGTGGATGGCCCTGACTCCTGCTCTGCTTCATCTCCGGGCGTTTTCGCCGTGGTAGTCGTCCTCTCCCACAACCAATTCCGCATACTTGCCATAATTGCCGGTATGAGCGCGAATGGAGGCGGATGGTGATCCGGCCATGGGAAGTGGTGAATACGTCCGTAAACCTCCGAGTCCGGATACCCGGTTCCTTCTGCTCGGAATTCCCATATTGCCCAATCTTCGCCATGTTTTGTATCGAGAAAGCGTACCAGGGCGTCGGTAGGATTTCGGTAGGCACGTTTGGGATATTTCGATGAGGGGCCGGATGTTGCAATCACTTCGACCAGTAATTAGTAAGTCGACAGCGGCAGCAGGAGAAAAGGCTTACAGAAATCTGTCACATAGCACAAATCCAATCCCGCCTCGGGGTGTTGTAACCGCGGTCCAGCAACAATCTGGCGGAGTAAAGATGCCTACAACAGAGATCATGAACCAATTTCAGTATTCTTTCCAAATACTTCAACTCGCTTCGAAGTTATAGCTCGTCACGGAAAGAAAAATAAACATACCATGGCTGTCCAAAATCGCTACGAGAGTGATAGTTGATTTGCGCTGCGATGACGATGCGGTGCTTATAACAGCTACTTGGTCACCATCACAGCTAACTGGAGTAGCTATAACAAAGAAACTCGGATCAATCGATCATGAGCCGCTCGTGATATATATATCGAATGTTGAAAACAAGGATGAACAGAGTAAACAATTACATCTTGTTGGTTGCTAGAAGTTCAAGCAGGAAGGCCCAGCCTTGACGCGCGCATGTGGGATGATGTCATTTGGAGAGCCAAGAGATGGACCGTTCTCGCCATCAACACAGCCTACATTAAATATTCCAGTTCAACGTAGGGGTATATGACCAAAATAATTCAAAACCCTCCTAGAAGTTATATCATGAACATATAATATTACCACGAGAAGGGCTCTAGATGTTTATAATTATTGTTGATAAAGATAAAATGGTGTACGGGAGGGAAATACACATGCAATTGATACAAATATTCTAGTTAACGTAAGGGTACATGATTATCATTACTTTAGATTTTATACATAGAGAGTTATAGTACATGTTATTGAAACAAATCTTATGTTTGTGCCAAGACTTCGGCGAGAATGGCCGCATCCCTGTTGTCTGTGTTGCGACACTTGCTATAGATTTGATCGGACATAGGCGGACTCAGCTCCCAATCTCGTGTTTTGAGATCAGCCAGATACATCGATGCGGTGCGGAAGTTGTCCAATTCCAAGCAAATGAGTATCAAAGTTTCCAAGGTTTTCTGATCGGGGTGAACATCAAGTGCCGCCATCTCCTTCGCAAAGAATGTACTGACATCCGGTCTTCTGGTTTGCTGACACAATGTAAACAGACTGTTGAATGTGTCGATATTGGCGCCGCTGGAGCAGACTTCGAACAAGTCTTTGTATATGTTTATGGCAATCTCAGTAGCTCGAGATGCCGAAAGGACATTGCGTTTGAAAAGGATTCCACAGTAGTCTATGGCCAAGTTCGCCAATGCCACCGGAATTTTAACCCCTTTCTTTTTAAGCTCGCAAATCTCTTTCCAAATGGTTTCCGGGTCATTCGCTTTGGTCTCTAGCGATAGTAGTATCGGTCGTGCAGACTCGGAACTGGGAACTAACTTGTTCTCGTGCATCCGACATATGATTTCCAAGGCAGATTTGATGTCTCCGTTCTGAGCATACACTTGCACCAGTCTCTCGTAAGCGTCTAGGTCCAGATATTGCTGCAATGCAAACAAATGCTGAAAAACCGACTCTGAAAAGTGTATATCGCCGTTCTCCGAGGCGAGGCGAAGGACACCGCGGCAGTCAGAGGTATCTAGAGTCGTGTATCCCAAATCCACAGCGTTGATCCATACATATCTCACAGTATCAAAATGGGAGTTTCGAATTGCAGCTTTCAGCAGGTATTTCCACAATTTTGATGATATATATTGGGCCTTCTTGGGCCGAGACCGCATAAGATGTAACACTTCGGTGAATTCATGTGCGTCGCAAAGCTTGTATATTAGCAAGCTGTGCAGCCACTGCTCAAGACGTATTCCTTTCCTTTCCATCTGGTCTAGTCGATCCAATGCCAGCTCGAGTTGACCTTCGTGGACCAGTCCCGTTATTAAATGATGCCATCCCGCAGGACTGAGGGAAAGCCATCGGGCTCGTAAAGCGCCTAGGACCTCCTGGCGCAGGAGATGATCGGGATATACTGCGATGACCTTGAAAAATGCACAAGTTAGGCCAGTTTTGAAAGTAATACACAATGCAATATGCACTTACCTCTAAAGCAGCATGTAGCGTTGCCGAGTCGGCAGTAATTCCTTCTCTTTCCATTTCTTGGAGTAAACCCCGAATATTTCTTGGAGATCCATATCGACGATCAATATTTCCCAGGATGTATGCTCTATAATGTCGTGTCGTAGGGGAAAGGTTATGTTTTATAAGTAACACTCTTAGGAGATCGATAATCTGAAAAATGTCCGTCTGCCGCTGAGATGATAACTCCTCCAGTCGTTTTTCTAGATTCGAGACTGACAGAGATCCAAGGTGTCCTATATGTTCTCGTGTATATGGATGAATGCGCCGAATTCCCTCATGATGTTCAGGCGCCCTGTTATCGCGACGGTTGCGTGCAAATTGCTGGCTCGTGGTCGATGCGTTCGTTGAAGCGGAGTTCAGAAACCTCCGGGGAGCTTCTTTGTTTGATTTGAATGACAAACCCGGGCGCTGCAGATATGAGGGGCGAAAAGACGGACAGAGACAATACCACAGTCCGTCAATTGTCAACGGTGACCGGCGCATGTCGTGGCGGACATTGTACTTGTTGCGGCTACTTTTCGAGCTTCAGGAAATCGCGATATCATATTGGATCACGTGATATTTTAGGCTATATATCAGCGAGCTCTACTTCTACCACATGATATATTTGAGAATTTCCAATTTTTTCTGTGTTTTCCTGGACTAAGTGAAGTACAGATCGACTGGATCTACATAATATCTTCCGCCCATTTTGTCTCGCCCCCTACAGAGCCAAAGTACGCCGACGCTATGCATGAGAAAGTTCGGCCTCAATCATTTGGCATAAACACTGGAAACTCTTCCCTCGGAAAAGAGATGGGTATCTTTTTTTCTTTCGAAAATTCTGTTGTCCACATTCCAGTATTGTGCCTTCTCAACCACCGCGACCACGACCACGGCCTCGCCCACCTCGACCGCCCCGACCTCTATCTTTGCCATCGCCTCGACCACCGCGGCCACCACGGCCTGAAGGTTGGTTCTGTTGTTGTTCTTTGACGACCTCGAGAATCTCTTCCGGAACTCGAAGGTATTTTATCTGCCAATAGGTGAGTCTAAGAACAAGGACACTATCTCCGACAAAGTAGATGACACATACGTTGTTACCCCTCACGTAAACTTCTGGTAGCCTGAAAAATCGGTCTCCTTCAGGAGTTGTTTGAACGACTTCCTTCAGTGTCAAGTTCATCCAGTTATCGCAATTGACAAGATGGCCGTTTAGCGTTTCGCCATTTTTTAATTCCACCAGCATGGGGTGGCCTTGCGCGGCGGTCAGAAGGCCCAGGGGCAACTAAAATGAGGCCAGTTAGCTTTGGATATAACTCGCGACAAGTTGAAAGTAAGAAACACGGAGTTTCATGCTTGCGCGAAGCACACATACCATCTTGATGAAGACGCACGACAGACAGGATTAGGTGTGTGGATGAGAAAGGGCGCACCCCGGTGAACTCCAAGTAGAGACGACAAGCTCAACAGCGCTTATAGGTCTCGAAATTAATCCGTAAGCTGGATAAGGGCGCCCGTACTTGTCCGTATAGAATTGCGTTCCGTCTGAATGATATCGAGCTCGTTCCTCGTTGAAGCAGCTGCCCGCGATAGACTCCGGAGAAAAGCTTGATCCAGAGCCGATCGGCCAATGGACAGGCGTCTCCGATACGGTATTCGAGGCATGCGGGGCCAGCCTTATTTGCTTACAAAACGGCTGTATTTACCGCTAGTGAAGTTAGAGAAAACGGTTGCCCTAACTTCAAGGCTGAACTTTTCCCTCTTGTTTCCCTTCCTGTTGTTGATTGATAATTGATAATTGATCATAACACATTCATCCAACACATGCAATTGCCCAATTGTATATTTTTATGTAATTTCCTTGATCACTGGCTGAGAGATTAATTCTCAGCCATGATTCACTTATCGCAGAATACTTGTATGAGATAAACAAAAGGTCCTCGACATGCGCGGAGGTGCAGCCAAGGCATCAGTATTCTTCTTAGTAGCCCTCGTTCCCGCCAGCACTTTCGGTCTGCCAACTCACAAACTGAGCACCAATGCTGCTGTGCAGGACGATTCTATACTCCTTCGTCAAGGTGAGCAAATGGATTATTCCTGTCTTCAATATCTTGCTTTGATCTATGGTCTGACAATGCATATCCGGCTATACTACAGGGGTCGATGGTGTCTACGCCCAATTTCAGGCTTCATGTGCTAGCTGTTCATTAGACGGCGAAAACACTTGGGTAAGTATCTCTTCTTCCAAAGCATGTATTGCACATCTAATGCATCAATTCTATGTATAGCCTGTCGACTTTTTCATTGGAGGCACCAATGGCCCCTGCGACAATGTTTCGGTGTCGGTGAACGGACAGGAGCTTTCTCAGCACTGGGGAGGCCAGTTCACCTCGGGCTCAGGCAGCCTTCCATCCAGTCCGTCTAATAGAAGCGTCGAGTTGCAGGCGACTTGGCAAAGCATATGCGTCACAGCACCGCTGGGTGCCTCTCACAAACAAAATGCTCATGTCTTTACTGTTATGCTCGACAATGATCGTGGCCACGGACTTGAAGACGATATCGGCTTTACGATCTCGTTCGGTGGCTACGAAGATATTGAAGTACTGCGAGTGTCGAATTTCCCCGTCGATCTCAGTGACGAATCAGAATGGGGGGAATTCATACATCCAGAAGATGATATCGGGTCGAATACGGATTCTCAACTCGGCTCCGGGCTCGCATCACTGGAAATGAAACTCGAGGCAGAACTTCAAAAACTACAAGTCCTTCACTACGAGCTCCGGCAGTTGCAAGAGTCAGTGACCTTGCAGGAAAAGAAAATCCGTGATTTACTCAAAAAGGATTGTGCGCCGTTGCTCGAAAAATGGGGACAGTGTGAGGACTTCTTCTGCTATCTCAAGTCTTCGTGGCAGAAAGTGCCTGAATTTTATTGGTCCATACGATATCGATTCGGTCTGTTAGGATCTGGCAAAATTATTCCGATATGTCGTGCTGTTCCGGAGCCACCTTCAAATAATAATACCGACTCCCATCTCATATCCTTACATCCGACTCCTACTCCTACTCCTACTCCTTCGACACGCCTACTTCCTACTGACTCGGGCAATATATCATTCCCAACCTCGACATCAAATATTTCCGACCAACCCTCCAGTACGACCTCTCCCCTCCTACCTACTATCACTCCACCCCAGGAACCCGACTCCGACTCCAACTCCAACTCCAATCCCCAGCATTCAGATCCAACCATCGACGCGGTGCTACTACCAATACCTTCTTCAACCAAACACTTTCTCAGATCATGTGCCATCTTTCTACTTATAGTTCTAGTCTGTGGGCTTGTCCTCCGCATCGTCCGCCACTCAACAGCCTTCCGACGCCGTCGACGAGACATCGCCTCCAGACGTGAAGAATTCCGAAATCGTCGAGCCTACCGCAATGCCGCACGACGCCTTCGCTGGCGGCAATGGTGGGAAGGCTGGACCGATTTCCAAGCGCCGAGCGTCACGTCTGAGCACTCTCTTAGCGAATTTCAGCACGCGCGAGGCGTTGACGGTGATGAAGGCATTAATAATAGACGCTCCTCTCGTGGCAGCGATGACTCTGATTCCGAAGACTTTTATTCTCTGTCCGATGATGAGGACGACGAGGAGGAGGACGAGAGACACGAACGGAGCATGATGCAAGCTGAAATTCTAGGTCTGCGCCGCGTCCTCGAATATGTCGGTGACTTGGTCGGTGTCGATGGGACAGGCGCCGCAGCGCGGCGAAGAGCTCGTTCGCGGTCACGCTCTGGTCCGCCGCCATATGAACGTGCGAATCGTGGCACCCGCAACAGCTCCGCTCGTGGTCGTGGTAATAATAATGATATATCGATAACACCGGCAACACCGGCAATATCGGCGTCAGGCGGACTCAGTTCGCCGCGGGCAAGTACCATGTTTAGTCTCGAGACGGGCTCGCTGGTTACGTTGGAGACGATAGATACGCTAGATTCAGGCGAGGCGCCGCCCTCGTATCATCCTTGAATTTCCTAAGGATGGATAGAGGCTGTTGGTTTTAATGTACTTTCTTTCCTTTTTGAGTCTATTCGAGCGTGTCTTGATTTATGGGTTCGATTTTGTACGCGATATATGCACATAAGTAGCTGCTACTTAATGATTTTGGATATAAGGGATATAAGGGATATACGATGCATGCTAAAATTTAGTTTTCATTCAATAATAATAGGTCTGTCTCTCATTTTTTGGTGACAAATCGTAATCATTTTAATGCTCATTTGAAAGTATTTGAAACAAGAATCAAAAACCAAATGTTCTGCTTCTACTTATGTTCCACTTTAGGGCGTTTCGCCGCTTCAGCACGACGCGGCTTCTCTTCTTCTTCTTCGTCGTCCTCTGAATCTTTAATGGTGTGTTTCCGCTTCCCCCGCATCGTAGTGGTAGCGCTCGGGGCACCAATGGCTGCTGCCACGGTCTCATCAATGCTAGGAGGTAGATTGGAGGTTGCTGGTAAAGGTCTTGCTTTACCCTTTGATGTCGCTTTACCCTTTTCGCGGGCACCGAACACTGTCAACAGCGCCTCGTAGCCCTCTTCAACATTTGCTACTGTTTCGTCGAGTTTCTTGACACGCTCAGCCGGATCTAGTTGGATTAGAATGTCGCGGGAGCGCTTGTATAGACGCTGTTTGACGAGCATGCGCCACCAATAATACCGTCGATCGTCTTCGTCGTCGGCTTTATGCTTTTTGACTAGAAGGCGAGCCATGTTTGCACCGCCACCGGCGCGTTTGTGATGTGGTATGCGAGCTAGAAGATACATTTCTACAATGTGTGCGAACTGGGTCGGTGCGACTTTGAATTTGGCCCGCAGGTCTTCCAGCTTTTCGATGGGTATCAATGATGCTGTTGGCATGTTACGGGGTCGGCGTTTTCCAGCGGTTTCGGGATAGGGGTTAGGGTTGATGTTGATGTCGCGCCTGAATAATACTTGGTAGAGGGTGTGGTAGTCGGAAGAGTCACGAAGAACATCGAAAGATTCATTGGGATCTTCGACCGTAAGTTCAGTGGCCGTTTTATCTGCGACGACAGCTTTGTGGATGGTGAGATAGAGTTGAGATCCATGGCCGGAGCCTTGGTGTGGAGGGAGAATGAGGAATTGGGCGATGCGTGAGCGAGCTGGCAGTGTAGAGAATCGCAACTCCTCGGAATACGGGAAGGCGCCATTCTTGACGATACCCTTGTCCTTTGGCTGCGAATAGAACCACCATCGATAAACTGTGGAGAATCCGACGAAGGCGTACTGAGATGCTGTGGGGGTTGGAGGTGTTACTTTTTCGTAGCTATACTCATGTTAGTTTCCAAAAAGAAACTTTTGGTAGTACAAAGGAAGAACAATTCTTACAGGAAATAAACAGTCCACCTCTCCAAGGTCCATTCGGGGTCATCGAGAACCAGCGGGGTGCCCGCCTCGATAAAGTATGGTACGAAGACCTGTGCTCGTTCCAGAAGCTTACGCACATCAGCATCAGCAAGGGATCCGGCCCAAATTTCGTAGTTCCGGTCTTTCGACGTGTATGAGTGAACGAGTTTTCCAGGGGGTGTAAAATCTTTTGCCTCCTCATCCTTCTGGATGGCGTCCTCGTAATCTGAGAGGTTTGTGAAGGCAGCTTGATAGTGTCAGTATACGTCATTGAAGAAAAAAAAAAGATCATTATATCAGACGTACATTCTGGAGTCCATTCTCTCAATGTTTTGTTCAGATCGAGAGCCGAAGCGTCCTCAACAGCTGTGAATTTTTGATCGTACGAAATATGAACGTGGGTGCGCAAGTCATGCGTCGCAAAGCGGAGTCTGATGATCAGGCCTTTGTAACCAAAGATCTGCTCTTCATCGCCAAAAATTGGGTATGTAAATTGAGGATGAAATATGCCGGCCGTCACTGGTTTCTCCTCTCCAGGCTGGACCAGTGTGAGTTGGACAGCGTCGTTGGCGTCGCAGGACCCTAGCAATGAATCCGTTAGTGAGAGCAACTTGACATTTGAGCTGCTAGCTTGTAAAGCTAGCAAGCTGGGAAGGAGTCAGAGGAGTAAATACATACAATCACCTTGATTAGCCATGGTCAATTCCTCTCAGCTCCAAAACTGAAGAGGTTGAAATTGATCGATCGCACCTTCTGCGTTGAAGCCGTTGATTGACTGCGATGAAGAGCTCGGGTGGAAGCTGCGGCGCGTCGCGCGCGGAAAGTGATTACGGCCGAATTAGGCCTAGCGTATCACATCTGTCACGTGCAGATGGCGCGCATCAATGCATCATCCAATCAGAAGCCGCCTGCGATTGTTTCTATGTCCCTAGATTCCCAGGCTTATCCTGGTTCATCATGATAATATGTGCAACTACTACACAGCCTCTACTCCGTATATCTTTAGCATAAATAGTACCTAGTTCATTAGCTACAGATTGACCACACTCGTAGTTGCACGTTGCGCCCTTCCCTGTTGGCGATCAACGCTGGTGATTGGCCGAGGGGCTAATTAGCTCCACCTGCAAATCACGCCGCATGAGGTACAGCACAAAGTGCCTGAATCTAAACACTGTCAATCTCTTCATTTCTTAACAATAAATCTCCTGCCGAGCCTATTTTTAATGGCCATCGCCTTTTGGTCGCATCCATAACTTCGAGAACAGAATGTACCAGTGTTAACTTGATTGGCACAGAGCGCATTTGCGGAGGACACAGTACGCCATGGAGGGCCTCTTCACTTTGCTCATTTTGAGCATGGTGATGGCTATTACGTGAGAACGAAATGCGTTCAATTACTGGCAACTGCTAATATCCTGTTTATAAATCAGATCCTTTATCGTCGGTGCATTGCCGCTTAGTTTTACATTATCTCCGTCGCAGTCACGATTCATCTCCTCGTTGGGAATGGGAGTGCTCGTGGGCACAGCTCTAGTTATTATTATACCCGAAGGCGTGGAAACGCTATACAGCTCTCAGAATTATCGCTCGCAGGCGAGCCTCCAAACTCGTGCGCTAAATATTGAGTGGCAGCACCAAAACACACCAGCTGCTATTCTACCGAAATCCATTCCAGAGATCGATGCCCTGCCCGGCCCTGTCATCGCAGATATTCCGTCCGAAGGCGCAGCCCCGCCCAAGACTCCAACAAAGGCCGGAGAAGTTCATGCATTGGAGACCGACGATGAGGACACATCCGAGTCTCATGACCATGACGACGAGAGCGGCGCGCTTCATGCCTGGATCGGCATATCGCTTGTGAGCGGCTTCATTCTTATGTACTTAATAGACAGAGTGCCCGCGCTTGCTACCCCTCCGAAACCAAGACGGACACCATATCATATTTCACTCGATAATCTGGGAGGATCTGGTCTGCGACGGAACTCTTCTTCCAGTCGGGATGGAGGCCTGCTCGAGCAGGATAGTCATGCTGCCCACCCCCACAGTTTCGCCATGACCACGGGTCTAGTAATCCACGCTGCGGCAGATGGAATTGCTTTGGGAGCTTCTGGGTCCGATTCGAGCTTGAGCTTCATCATCTTCCTTGCGCTGCTGGTTCACAAGGCGCCAGCGGCATTCGGATTGACGTCCGTGCTACTTAAGCAGGGACTCTCCAGTCGGGTAGCTGGCCGCCATCTGCTAGTTTTCAGTCTGGCTGCGCCGGTTGGAGCTATCCTTACTTTTATTATTGTACACACTCTTGGATCAGGCTTTGGAAGCGACGAGGCCTCGAGTCGCTGGCGCACTGGCGTCCTGCTTTTATTTTCAGCTGGCACATTCTTGTAGGTGGCCCACAAATGAACCGATACAGAAACTTTATACTAACGTTTTTGCAGGTACGTAGCGATGCACACTATACAAGAGGTTGCACCCCCCTCATCTCGCGATCATTCCTCTCATGGAAATGGCTACGCGGACTCTCGAGACTCTGTCAAGCCCAAAGGATCAGTCCAGGACTTGGCGGTCTCAGTTATCGGCATGATTCTACCATTATTTATGCAAATTGGGCATGCGCATTAAAGCGGTGCGACTAGCTAAGGCTATTATTGGTATTATTTTATTTTCTGGAGTAATATATTGGATTACATCTGATTCTTGGTCTGCTTGCATGTTTTCTTTCTTTCCTGTTTTATATAGATCGGCTGTACGATTATGTCCAGGCTACAAATTGGAAGTTTTGTCAAGTTGTTTATTCCATAGCTGTAGATGCATACCTAGGTACATTATGCTGTGCCTATCAACATGGATTATAAATATTTGGAGTCCCCTCTTATAAAGATATTATAGTCTCTGGATAGAAGTGTTAACAGAAGGGCTCGAGAACTAAATACAACACCTAAATCAGGATAATCAAAATGATTTGAAGATCGCCTGAGAGTTATATAAAGAAAATAGAATCTAGCTATGAGAGGGACTCTCATTCTTGTGCGGGGGACGACAAAGAACTTCAAGAAATCATCAAGGCGAGTCCACCCGAAGAACTATGCACCCTTGGGGTCTCAACATCATGCGACGTATATCCTTGCAAACACAAGGAGGTGGTGGGTAGGTTGGCACATTTCGGCATGGTAGCCATTGCCCAAGTTCATTTTTATAACCAGCCTCCATAGGATCTTTTGCAGCCATCATGGTTAATATTAACCTTCCGTAATACCCATGTTAAATGATATGGGTTAACACAACCCATTTCAATTCCTTCGTGTACTTTCCATGCAAAAAACAAAAAGAATCACACGTGATGTGCCAAGATCTCATGTGCAAAGCCAGGGACATCCTTTTGACGCGTTTGCAAGCTGTGAACCAATCAGCGCTATTCTCTGTGAACCTCAGCTTCTCACCGGCGCGCCCAGCCAGGCAGCACTCACTCTCTGCACATTTTCTGCAACGCTGATAGGTGCAATATGTGAATATGGGCGAGGTTGGTGTTTCAGGTTTGCCTGGGTGGGTGCTGCCACAGATAGCAGAAGCCCTAAAGCGCTGTGCACCTCAGCCTCATCAACCAAGTACCATAGCGCAACATATAAGAGAGCATCCCCATACAATAACTCTCGCTTGCATCCGCTCCCCTGTTCTACACCAAATACCAGCTTGTGGCCGCCTAATTGCATGTATTTTCTAAACATGTCTGTATTGCTTCTCTCCAGGATGGGCCAGACCCCATGGAGCAATAGAGCCAAGGAGGAAGCTGCCACCCACCTTGTGCTCTCCCCATGGCTTCCTCTCTTCTTCTCTCGCTTATTCTCTCTCCTACTCACATTCTCCTGTACCATCTCCTCGTCTTCTCTCTTGTGCTCTCTCCATTGCACACAAAGACTTGGAATGGCTTCATGCAACTGGATTTGCAGTGAAGCGTTCGACTCAGAGTTCTTAGTTGATTTTGTGTCGTTGTTACTGTATTGAGTCTTTGACCAAGCGACAGTCCCTCCAGCAAAAGTGAACGCAAGAATTCCATCGACATTTGGCTGACTCGTCGAATCAAAAACGAAAAAGGGGCTTCTTCAAGAGCTTCACGCTTGGGTTTATTGTCCTTTCTTTTGGTGTCAAAACTTTATGGCAGTCTTGCTTCTCCTTGCGACACTCACGGTTCGTTGAACATACTCGTGCAAAAACTCGGTCGAAGAGTGAGTATGCCTGTCAGCATGGATCTTTGTCAGGATGGTAAGTTCACGCAAAGATAAGAAGAACACCCACATGATTGTTGGTATGACTGTCGAGTTCAATTGCCAAAGGCATGGTGATTGTATAGTCTCATACCCGTAATGCATGACTCGGGAGTATACCAAGACTACAAGATTGCAAGCTGACGATAGCTAGAGCTGGAAAAACTAGACAATGAAGATGGCAACGGCGATGGTGATGGATATTCAGATAGTGGCACTACACTTCGAGCTCGCTCTTCATCCGTTCGCAGTGACCCATTTGATGAGGAATTGCCCAAGGATTTCAACCCGAGAAAGCTAGAATGGTTCTTCAATCCTCGCCCTGACCCCAAAAAGCCAATAAGCATGTTCTGGACTGATCACGAGGGCTTCTATGCTGTTCCTCCCCCTGAACCTGCTTCGACAGAAAAGAGTGATGAATCGAAAGAAAAACTAGGCACAATGGGACTCCTGGAGAAGTGGTATGTCCCGCGCAGAGAGGAGGACCCCAATATACCAAAGTGGACCATCGGGGCACCTCTGCCTAATTTCCCTCTCCGCAGAGTGTCAGTGGACGCAAACGACATTTCTCAGTTTTCACTCGCTCGCCCACCAACTCCTCCTCGCAAAAGTCCTACCCATCTGGAAGAAACGATGAGCGACAAACCTCTTCCTCCGCTTCCTCATCCTCGACGCATCATGTCTGCAGGGGATCGGCCATTGTTTGCTCGTGCTCGTTCGCAGAGTACACCTGCAGAAGTTACCTTGGCCATGGCGAACCCCTCTGCGTCTGAGTCTGCCACTGAACGCGACCTCGAGTCGATTATCCATTCTTATGAAGTTTCTAGTCAGCAGCCAGAACATGGATCTGAATCGCTCACTACAAACGGAGAGGACTCTCGTGAGAACGACCCTGACCATATACCAGGGCCTTACCTTCTTCGTCGCCTTCAGCACTACGAGGATGACCAGTTGGAAGCAATTGCTCGCATGGAGATAGCTCTGGGAAATCCTCACTTGAAACAGTCTCTTCGCAGCCACTTTCTTACTTGGTCTCAGCGACTCCTGGAAGTCCACACCCCTTTTCTCATCAACACCAACCCCGCATATGGTCAGGAGGTCAAGATCACTGAAAAGGATGCTCACACCGTTGTCAACTGGTCAATCAACGTTGGTATAAAGATGAACGCCACCCAGGAACACATTCTTGGCTGCCTCAATGCGGCTGACCTAGCCCAAGTTCACCTTCGAGAGATGAGAGGTGGCATAGACATTTACCACGACCCTCCTCTAGTTGTAGAGGAGCTCTACCACAAGATGGTTCAACGCGTACACGAGTAAGTATCTCTGATCCAAAACCTGTCTCTTTGTATACTCTAACTTTTTTCTTCTTTCTTCAGCACCTGCCGTTCGCCTCGCGCGCATGAGGTCACCCTTCTGATTAGCTTTCATTTCCTTTACGATCGCCTTCTCTACGGTCCTTTCGCAGCTGTAATGCATCGTATGGTGGTAGTACGCGACGAAGTGCCACACGACCCTGTCGAGATCCCTCTCAACATCGCTACACCACTCTCCTTGCTCAAGCGCACACTCGACAACGCATGTCAAAGCTACCAGGAATACACCCAGTTGACCAGAGAGATTCGTGGTGAATTCTTCGTGCCCATCGAGAACCGTATTCCAGGGGTCAGCTCGCGCACCCAGGGCTATCTCAACAATGTCGTAGGTCCATCCAACGTCATCTGATCATCTGATCGATGACTGGGCATTTCGACTCTCTCTTGAGACCGATCGGATCCCCTGACGAAGTTTATCACGAGCTACGACTTTTACGAGATGAAAGGACTTTATGAGATACCAGGATTTCAGGCGTTATTTCACCTCATGTTTCTCAATTTTTCATTTATTGGCCGGAAGGAAATTAATATTGATCATTAATGGTGGGAGGGTTTGTTAGTCTGAAAATAATCACAAAAAGGCGCAAAATGGCAGAAAACATTAAAAAAAGGGGGTAGATAGTACGATAGTACATTATCAAGGAATCAAATCAATATTTCGTACCTGTTGGCCAGGGTACTGCAAAAAATACAATCTGGAACTGATATGAAGAATTCAGTATTGATACATAATATCTCTATGAGAGGGGCTCCAAATGTTTACTTCAAGAAATCATCAAAGCGAGTCCAGCTGAAGAACTATGCACCTAACTCGACAACCTATCATTACAATCTCTGTCTTCACCTCCATCTCCTGCTGTAGCATCTAGAGAGATGCTACAAAAAGAATTTAAGACTAAAATTCAGAATGTTGATCCAGGACTTATTGGACGGCTTGGCACTTCTATAAGAATGCCTCTGAATTCAACTGATGGTCTGAATTTAACTTGGACAAGTTTTTTTTCCAAAAGTAAGATTCTTTTTATAATAGATAAGCTGTGTTTATTCTTTGCTAATAATAGTCTAGCTTATTGAAAAGATTATTACGAGGAAATGCTCCTCAAAGCAAACTTAATTGCTGGTTTGTACATGGAACTCAAGGTGATAAATCTGGCTATCCTTCTTCGAAATTATCTTCAACAGGCTCGGGAAACTCACATGGGATTCACCGGATTCTTTTTCTTCTCTACAACCCTGAACATCTACCCGATTTTTTTTTAAACAGACCTGAGGTTGTCGCCCATAGATGTGGAAGAAGACGATTCGATTTTGCTCTTAGTGAAAATCAGGATATGAAGCACATTCTTCCATTGCTAAGAATACTATGTACAGGCATTTACCGCGCCTCGATCAGACAAGCGCCATGGCAGACTATAAAACAAGTCACACATTGTCTAATCAATCGAACAGCGGTCCCTCCTTCCTCGAGGTGATTATCCGATCCTAGCGAGCCGAACACATAACGTGCCTGACTCTCACGAATAAGACCAAGAGTTAACAAAGGAAGCGATAGATCTTCGCACATTGACTGATTGGCACGTCATTGGCAGGAGCGTGGCAACTCAAAGTAGTGCGAGTAGAAGTAGTAATACCGAAAATAATACCGAAAAGGCGATAGACGCGGACAGCTGGTTTGATACGAAGGGGAGGTAATTGCAGTAGTAAATTACCATTTACTAATATTCTTTCTTGTCGTGATCGGGAGATGCGTCTACATCATCATTGTCGTCATCGTCACCTTGGACATCGAGAACCCGTTCACCGGCTTTCTCTAGTGCGTTTCGCACCCAGTGGCGGACACCTTTGTACACAGCCTAGATAGACAAGTCAACGACCATGCCAACCATCGAGAAGAAGGGACACCTACCACTAAAAATGTCGCTACGCCGAACAGCACCACCAACCAATTGATGGAGGCAACACGGCTGCGACCGGTAGTCCGCCCACCATTGCTGATCAGGCCAGACCCCCGTAGATGCCACCAGCGCCAGGGAGACAACGCGACAAAAGCCTTGATGATTGAAAGCACCCCTAGCGAGGCCAGCCCCTTGAGGAGGTGCTCTATCCATGTTGTTTCTTCATCTAGATCAGGAACGTCCAAGACGTGAGTTGATTCCCAGAATTCGGAGCCAATAATGGTGTCCACGGGATCCAGGTAGAGGTTTATTATAGGGTCAGCAACAAAACCGAGAGCAAATATTGTTAGAAACAGAATTGAAAATGTGAGAACAAGTTGCGCCAGGGCGCTCGTAATCCAGCGAGCCCATATTACCCTTTGAAATCGATACTTGAATCCACACGTAGGGCATTGCCAGTAATTTCTCCTCCCGTAGGATGGATCGGCATGCCGCCAAGACTGCAGGCAGCCTTCGTGTACATAGCGCGAAGAGCCTTTACATTTGCAGGGCCGTAAGAGGCGTCCGAGTTCTGGATCAGATGACTCATACACAACGCGTGGCTTCGACTGAAGCATGCTAGGTAAGTATTCTGATTCTGGCTGCGACGTTGGATAAACCGTCTCCAAGCATATCCGACACGTACGCGGGGGATAGTGACGCCGAGGCCTGTGTGGTATATCTTGTGTACTGTGTGCACTTTGTGCGCTGTCAGGAGCATCGGCAGCAGCAGCTTCCGGCTCTCTCTGCGACGATTCCGGAAAGGCACCTGGCGTCGAACTGGGAAGATCGTCTGGCCATGTCCAGGTTGGCGCTCTGCCAGAGGATGTAGAGAACATTTTCAGGTCCAGTACATGCCGTGACTCTCAAGCCCGCGACAAGGGATTCGGCTTTTCATCAACAGCCGATGAACACCTCGAGCATCTCACATGAAAGATGCGAAGTAAAAGTAAATAATAATTACTGAAGGGTCATGGATTGTTCGCTGATCAAGTGCGACAATTGGAAGTTGGTAGTTATATAAGAAAAAAAAGATTCTTGAAGAAACGAAAAGAAAAAAAGGAAGAAGTTGTCTTCTTGGCTTGGCTTTTGTGAGCTCCAATGCGCTAGTCCATATTAGGAAAAGGCGGGCTGACCGCCTTGCCGCTTAGCCTGAGGCCGGCTACCGCGTCAACATCTGGCAGCCTGCCGCTGATGAGCTCCATCTCTCTGTTCCTATCGCTTTGAAGCTTCTCATCTCCATCTTTCTCCATCTCCGAATTGCTACAGCAGACCTCTGCACTCTCCTCACCTCGCCGAAGCTTCCAACAACCCTTATACCCATGGCGGACCGTTATTCCTTCTCCCTCACCACCTTCTCCCCCAGGTAAGAGCATCCGCTTATTTGCAGACAATGGCAGCAGTCTAACACCTCATCGCAGCGGAAAGCTGGTTCAAATTGGTATTTACGCCCATAAACTTATAGCATCGGAAATTTCTAACTAGTGTAGAATATGCCCTGAACGCTGTCAATGCAGGTGTCACAGCGCTTGGCATCAAAGGTGGGCTTTACTTGGTCCTGGTCGTTTGTGACTTCCCAGCTAACCGGACCATCAAAATACAGCTACAAATGGCGTCGTCCTAGCCACAGAAAAGAAAACGACATCACCTCTGGCTGATACCGACTCACTATCGAAAATCTCCTTGATTACCCCAGACATTGGAACGGTATATGCCGGTATGAGCCCCGACTACCGAGTTCTCGTCGACAAGGCCCGCAAGGTCTCGCACACCGGCTACAAGCGCATCTATAACGAGTATCCCCCGACTCGCATATTAGTTCAAGACGTCGCCCGCATTGTCCAAGAAGCCACACAGTCCGGAGGTGTCCGTCCATACGGTGTTAGTCTGCTCGTTGCTGGATGGGATGAGGGTGTCGAGCCTGAGGCTGCGGAACAGGAGGAGGGCTCGGAAAAGAAGGCGACTGGAAAGACTGGTGGTATCTTGAAGGGCGGTCCTAGTCTATACCAGGTCGATCCCAGTGGAAGCTATTTCCCATGGAAGGCTACGGCCATCGGCAAGAGTGCGACAAGTGCCAAGACGTTCCTTGAGAAGCGTTATACGGAGGGCTTGGAATTGGAAGATGCCATTCACATTGCCCTTCTCACTTTGAAGGAAACGATTGAAGGAGAGATGAATGGCGATACTGTTGAGATTGGTAAGCTCCTTCCTTTTATCCTGTCCCCTCGATTTATACTGACTAACGATTTTTGTAGGTATCGTCGGACCTCCTGCAGATCATTTACTGGGTTATCAAGGATTGGAGGGCGCTCGCGGCCCTAGATTTAGAACGCTGACCAAGGAGGAGATTGAAGACTACCTGACCAATCTATAAATGCGACTACTTTTTTTATCGTTTAGCCGAATTTATGCCTCTGCTTTGTCATTGTATTATAGTAGGGTCGCCGGGTCCTCGACTCGTTCCCAACGAATGGCCAAGCGTGCTTAGATAATGAATGGAATAGATGCCGATCTCTTAATCCCTCTTGTTTGGAAACCATGAAAAGTTACGGTGATGGGCGCTTCGTTTGGATCAGAGCTAACTTGTATGCTGTCGGCAAAATCTACGCCATTTGGATAGCCGCAGCGGCTCAATAAGGGGTATATGGAGACATTGCAAGCAAGTCAAAACGCCAGCTAAAATATCGTGAACATGGTCGGGCAATGTTAAGCGACGAAGGACCCACGTTCCAAATACTATATACATATGAATGTACCTTGAATCCGGAATCGTCTATTGTGCGAACTTTTCCAATGTTAATTTGTTGTCCAACTTTAGTCATTCGCTTGTTTTCTTGAATAAAATGCATTTTTCGCTTCTATTAGGGCTTGGGGGAGCCTTGCTCGCGGTTGCTCGACCACTGGGAAGCGATTCTACAGTCAATTTGCCTCGATCTCTTCCTCAGGTAACAAATCCCCTGTTTCGTGCGAAGGCCTGTCTGCTGACCAGAGTAGTGTGCGAATGATGCAGTTTGGCTTCAATTCCAGGAATCCCCCCTGCAAGCACAGGCGAGTGCGTTCTGCAGCGCGTATATCGAACAGACAGCCACTCAAGTTGTTACTGTATACCCGACTACCACAAGGACCGCAACAATCACTGACGCAACAGTCGATATCACCGTTACCGACACTTCAAACGTCATAGATACGGTCACCTTGTGGTACTCTAGCTCGGATATTGTTCCAGTCACCATTACAAGCGTGATTGAGGATGTCGTCCCAACTACCGATTTCATAACGACAACTGATGCCACAGCAATTAGTACTAGCACCGATGTAGTGACAACAACTGTCACCGATGCTACATTGACCAGTACCGTGGTGAGCACCGATGATATTACAACAACAGACACCACAATCTATGCAACGAGCACCGCGACACTGAGTATGACTATTACGGATGCTACCGTGACCAACACGGTGACTAGCTTTCACACCGTCACTACAACGGCCAGTCTTGTCCAGAAAAGAGAAGTTGAGATACAGGAGGACGACCAAGAGTACGATAGCTGCCCAGCACCAGAGCCGGAATGCACTTCCTCCGAGTGTCTATATAGCAGCTGGCTGGACGAAGTCAGCACAATTGCTACTAGCGACCTGAGCAGTGCTTGCTCCTGTCTTGTTGTACCGGCGACCACCACAAGCACCATTGTAGTGACTGGATCGCAGGCTACTCGGACCATAGCGGTATGCTTCCCCCCCCATTTCCTCTTTGTGTAAGCAGATCACTGATCATCTGATTCTTGGCAGCCCTCCATATTTGTAACTGCCACAAGCCGCGTCACAGCTGTCCAGTCCCGAGCCAGCAGTCACGTTGTGTCTGCAACAACAATAATCGAGAAGACTTCATCTAGCTCTCTTTTCGTCACCCAGACCGTCACATCACCAACCACCAAATACGTCCATGCCACCGCCTCCTCATCTGCTATCGTAACTCGCGTTGCAACCGACGACAAGACAGCCAGCACCACAATAACCTCCATCGAGTCTATAACCATCGACGAAACCGCCTCTGCAACCACCACCATAACCGCAACAGCCACAATCCACGAAACAGCATCAACCACTATTTCCACAACAGAGACCCGCACCGCAACAGTGTCCCCCACAGCATGCGCCCAACTCCCAAATCCGTACCACGATACTTCCACGGGCCGGACATATGAGCTCCAATGCGGCTATGAGTATTCCTACAGTGCTAGCAAGATTGTGTCTATCGTGGACTACGTTACCTTCCTAGGGTGTATCACCGCATGCTCGGAATATTCGGCATGTGAGTATGTGCAATATGACCGTAATGAAGAAGGATGTTGGTTGCTCAGTGCAGTCACTGGTGGCCAGGCTGAGAGTGTTGTTGACGTGGCATACGTGGTTAGCGCCTAGTCCTGGATCTATTCATTCTTTTCTGTCTTTTTTTATGTCTTCTTATGCTATTTAATTCGTCTACAATTTACATTTCTTCTCTTCAGATACATATATGTTCTGCTTGTTTTCGAAATCTTAGAACGTATAGTCACCTATGTATCTCCCGGAGACGACGGCATAGGCAGATTGCTTCTATACAAGTTTTTCATCGTCACTCTCTTGGATAGAGTGGTAAACCACTTAAACACTAGGCTCCCCTTCAACAACTGGAAGCGGTTCCGTCTCTGGAACCGCTATCGGCGCCCAAGTTTCATCGTCAACAACAAGAACATCATTAACCTCCTTCAACACTCGCGAGAACTCGCTCACGCCACTCTGCAAGTTCCCTGGACTACCCTGGAATGAAAACCACTGCTCCGTGATCCCAGTATCGGCACTGGTGCCTTGCACAATAGTCTCGTTCCAGTAGTACATGCTCGATGCGTTCTGTCTCGTCGCGAGACTTTCCTGTCCGGTTGATGTTCCGGTTAAATAGGGCAAGGTGTTGATGCCGGAATTGATCAGGCTTCTATCAATTAGAGTATAGACAGAGGAGAGCGTTTCGGTTGTCGGCGCAATAACGTAGGCACTGAAAAGATTGATGGGGTAATAATACGAATTGGTGGTCTGGGAGAAGGAATTGGAATAATCCCCCTTGGAGACCATTGCAAGAGATTGGTTGTAGGCCTCGGAGGTCATGTTTTGGATGTTTGAGAAGGACAAATCTTGTGTCCATGATACTGACTCTGAGCCTGTGGATGTGTGAATGGTTGAGGATATTGAGAGGGTGCGCTCTGCGGTGAGAGAGAAGTAGAATGACGAGTTTGTCGTTGTTCCGTTTATTGTGGTCGTAGTGAGTTTGGGGTGATATGAAAATGTTGGGTTGGAGATGTGGCTTTCAATGGTCTGTACCTACAGTTTTAGTATATAACGATCCGGGGAAAAAATAGAGAAGAGAAATACATACGCTTCCAGTCGTTTGTCGTCCATGCTCATCAAGCCACACAAACACCGACCCAGTGACATACCAATTTTCCCCAATTGTCCCGATATGGTTTTCAGCAGAGCTGTCAAAGCCAACAACCTGAAGGCCAAATGTGTGAGTATGGCCATCACAGAGCAACGGAAGCCAAGGGGTAACATCAATCTCGAAAGACGGCAGGTCGTAGGCGTCAATACCGGCAATTGGCCTCCAGAGTCCCGGATCGACACCACCAGTGAATAAAAGAGGAAAGGGCCATGAGACACCCGCAAGCTTTCCATCGATGAGTAGCTCAATCTCACGGAATGGGCTGTATCCATAGAGCCAGCCCGGATTGCCTGGGAATGTGTCGACGTATTCAGATGGGACATTGGTGTACCAGAATTCCTCCGCACTATTTCCGGATGCAATAATAGACACGACAGCCTTTTTAACGTTCTGAGGAAAGGTGATTGAAACAGTCCCATTATCATCTGGAAGAGACATGACTGATGACTCATTTTGGGCAGACGCCAAAGCTGATATCGGGTACACCAGCTGAGCCGGATCAAGGTCCCTGTATCGGTCGTTGAAATACAGGGCCTCTAGCGTGACATTGAATGCACCTGTGTACAAGTCGGAGTAAACATTATCAAGGTCAAAGATGACTTTTTGCTCGCTCCGAAGCAAGGTGTCGAAAACAGTAATGTCTTTCTGGTAGTTCCAGTAAATATCATAGCCCCCGGGCATTGCAGTCGAGGTGCGCCATATTTCCGTGTCGCCGAAAAAGAGCAAGGCAAGACGATCATATTGCGCTCCAGATGAGGTTATGGAGATGTTAAAAACAGTGGTAGTAAAGTCGCAGTCTTTGGGTGGGCTGTATGTGCCTGAGAAGGTAAGTTCATGCACAATTGATCATCAATGAAGATTAAATGCCTACCAACAAAAGGGACGCCATAACTATCTGCAAAGACATGGTTGAAAATCGTCTGCGAGCAACTTGGCCTGTCGTAGTTCTGGCGTGCCGGAACCTGGGCCTGAACAACCTCTATAGCTCCACTAGACGCGGCCGCCAGTGAGGCCAAAGCAAGTACCTCGGTGAAAACCCTCATATTGGACTTTATGTGCGCTGAATCAATTTTTTTTTCGCGCTGAAGAGATATAAATATATTTTCCAGCGACCTACTTAAGAGTAATTCAATGGGTCACATGAGCATTAATCTCTCTATCTATCATGATAGCGATTATCGGCAATGGAACTTAGATACATCGTTAAACGGCATTTGATAGACATTGGTATCCACAAGAAGCCGTCGAATGTAACGTGCAAGTGTTACTCAAGTGCCATTTCTCCACGTGCCAGAGCTTAAGTTAAATGATCCCCAGAACAAAACTCGCTGTTTAAACTTTGGCATACGTATGCGTATATACTATATCGTGTGCAGCGAATATATGGTATTATCTCTTGGCAAAGGCGACGACCTGCCTAAAGCGGTAAAAATGACGGTTCAACTGGACCTTTTTTCCCCGCCCTTTAAAAGCTTCTTCTAGCCGCTATCTTTCGCACATATGCCGATATGGCGCCAGGAGTCTCGGTGGTGACTCTAGGACGTGAATCTCGCTGTGGCTGTCACGGGTGACGGCACACTCCACGGAGCTGGATTAGCCTAAGGCTGCGGCAAAAGCCCTAAATACTGTACGTATTGGCCGGGAATAGCCTCACGCTTCCCAATTAGGCACCGCGAGGGGTATAAAGGTCAACACCACACACAGAAGCAAAGATTCCTTTTTTCTTTCCTTCTTCATGCTTGTCGTTTTCGTTGCATAGAACCTAGATAATGACTTGACCGCCGTCACAGTGGCACTGGCCTGTTTGCTGCAATAAACCCTCAGACCAAAGTTTAAATTTTGCACTGGAAATTAATAAGTAATTTGCAATGTACCTATGTAATTTGCACATAGTGGATTCAACTTTTTTTTTATACACGTTAATACTCACTTTCTGCTAAAAGTCGGCGATACGCGTAAACTCATCTATAATTATGTAGATTCAATTGGTAAAGTCAAATCACGCGAGCATGAATTACTAAAGATCTCATACCTAATTTGCACTATTGTGCTTTAACAATCATTTATTTTGCTATACCTTTTAATCATTTACTCTCGTATATATATATATATATCGTTTGCGGAACCAACAAGTAAGCGTGTGATTAATGAAAAGATTGAAGCAGCCTTTGATCTTTTGATATCTCAGAAATGCCAGAACAGTTTGTTAATGTAGCGATCCATTGGAGGCTCCTCATTTCTGTAAGGCTCTCCGATGTAGTCGAACAGGGCTAGACCGGAGGACAAGGAGTATCCGTGTCTAGGTAATAGTTTGGCAGCACGTTACACAAAATGTCTTGCTCGAGGAGCCGAATAGGTAAGCTTGCATAACAAAGAAGCTGGCAATAACATGAGAAATACTTCATTTTACTTGGATTGTCACATAATATTATCTACCCGTCCAGCAAGCTCATATACCGAACATTCCGAGCTCTACGTACATTCGAAAACTTCATCTAACGAGCTCAACCGTCACGTTAGCAAGTCCACGGATTCGCTTCAAGTTGAATAAATGCAATAAATAAATCGTAGCACACAGGAATTGCGTTGCTGCCTCATCCCGTACCCATGTCACCTCTGACGTACTACCTGACCCTGGGTTTGTGTTTCCAGCCTTCCGACTACATATGTATACAGTATATTATATCACGCACTACTTTTCCTTTTTCACCTCCATCTTTCATTCTCTTATCCATTCATCTGTAATAAATTAGCCATGGCTTCGCATTCGCTTCGCTCGAAGCGAGTACGATCATCGCCAATCCTCATCATTGGGGGTGTCTGTATAAATCTTTTAACGGTAATGATGATGCGCACCCTCATGACGACGCTAGTGTTTACTGATGTTGTTTGTCTAGCATACAATGTTATATGGTTTCGTGAGCCTCCCAATAACATCTCTACTTATTTTTATCTAGTACTATTGGAATGGCCGTCTCATTATTGTCTTTGCACAGATATTGCCGGTCCTTCCGACGGCGCTGGTTGAGCGTGAATCGATACCAGCTGATAAAGGCATGTCGATGCCGTTACTACAATAAAGTTTGATCCACTAACAATTTATTTCTAGTCAGTCGTTGGATTGGAATACTACTGACAGTCGAGGGACTGGCAACTCTTCTGGCCAGTCCCTTGGTTGGTTATTGGACAAAACTGCTGCGCAATAATCAACGGCTTTCATTACTCACTGGGATTATTCTTCTTGGTGTCGCCATGGCTATTATAGCCGTTTCGACGTCAATAGGCGTGCTAGTCACGGGACGTATCGTCCAGGGAATCTCTTCTGCTATCATCCAGGTAGTGAGCGTTACAATCGTATTGGCCTGCTCGCCGGAAGATGCTGTTGGGCAGTTCATGGGCTACGCTGGTGCGGCAATGAACCTAGGCTTTCTAGCCGGACCTCTACTTGGAGGAGTCTTGTATCAATTTCTGGATTGGAGTGGTTTATTTGGAGTGGTTGGTGGGATTCTGGCGCTGAATCTTGTCGTGCCCCTGGTTATATTGCCCGTTGACAGACCGAGGATGGAAGACCCCAGCAGTCCGACTCAGTCACCTTTGATGACAGACTCGACCCTACAGCTCGATGCCTCGCAAGTTACAGCTCCCTTTTCTGTGTTAATTCTGCTGCGCGAGTCTAAAATGCGAATTGGCCTGTGTGCTGTGATTGTGAGCGGGGTTTTCATCTCTGCGATTGATACTGTAAGGAGAACTGTTGACCCATTTTCTACATTCCGAATCTAGCTATGGATGCGCAAAGCTAACTGAAAATTCTAGGTTCTTCCGGTGTTTGTAGAGAATAAATTTCATTGGAACTCGCTTGCTCAAGGCTTGGTTTTCCTGCCAGTGTCTGTGCCTGCTCTTCTCGAGCCGATTTACGGTACATCCAACCAACCCATCCCTCTATAAGGGCATAATGCTGACTCTTGGCCGACCAGGCTGGCTTACCGATAAATACGGAGCCCGAATCGTCGGCTTCCTAAGCTTCCTAGCTCTGGTACCGAGCTCAATCTGTCTCCGTCTGGTAACGTCAAATTCAATGGACGCAAAAATCCTCCTGTGTGGCTTGCTAGTCTGCATCGGACTCTTCCTGGATGCAACAGAGCCAGCAGGCTATGTACTCATGGACGATGTGTTGGACGAGCTGCAAAATAGATCGGGCAGGAAGTATGACTGGAAAGACATTGTGGCTCGCTCGTTTGGCGTTCAGAATGCTTCGCATTATTTTGGAATTACCATTGGCCCGGTGATTATCCTGGCGCTTCCAGAATCGGGCAGACTTGGAGAAGTGGGCTTGCTGCTTGGATGTCTTTCCGCTGTGACTGCTCTGTTGTGGATTTGGGGTGTTAAAGACCCTGTTGATTTTCATGAATCGGGAGGAGAGGAGGATGAAGTTGAGATGGCCACTGAAATTAGGGTTCAACCGGGATCACAAGAATCGAAAACCTCTGCCGCAGAGGTCTGAACTAGGAGCTGGGCCTGGAACATCCGGACGTGACACTCTCAACTCTTATTGTGATGATTATGATTTACTATAGATATGTATTTTTATATTAGACATCTCCTATCAATGACATAAATGTTTGCTAGATTATTACGACGAATCCTTAATCTTAGAATTAGTAGAAGCTTCTCCCCTAGATGCTCGAGCATACATATCTCTATACCTTCCAAGGCTGTATATCTTCGCGCGACTAGAGATTTAGCAGTAGCTATCTGGATCTCCATCTACTCGTTCCACAAGAAAGAAAATCCGCCTCTCATCCTTTCCATTAAAGAACCGCTTGTTCGCGTTTGCAAGATCTTGCCTCTCCTTTATATCCTCCTCGTCATAATCAGCCCACACCTTCAGCTCTATATCAAGCTTCTTTCCAACACGCTCCCACATATCAACCATGGTCTCTCGACTATGCCGCCAGACAACCTTGTGGACCCCCGGATCAACCAGCGGCGGAGGTACTACAAACTCCCCGGGATTCACTGAGCCTGTCTGCGCACCGATGATAAATGAGCCATAATCCGGACGAAGTAGCTTCAGGATTTGCGAGCAGACAACCTCCGACTCCTCCATGTTAAACAGATGCAAGAACATAGACACGTTGACCACGGACCAGGAGCCGAAAGTCTTCGCAAGCGGGGGGGCATCCGGGTTCGTATCAAAGATGTCGCCTACAATAAAATGCTCCGGCGTGAAACGGTCGGCATCCTTGAAGAGCGCATGGCCTGCGCTTTCAAAGCCCGGCAATAGATCGGAACCATATAACCGGGAGATGGGGACGCCATCGTAGTGCAAAGCGCGCACATCCTGACCGAGACAAGTGCCCAAATCGAGGAATGAAGGAGGCTTTTTCCCGGTAGCTGTGAATGATGTGGATGGCGTTTTGAGGAATGAGACCAACTTGGAGTAATATGGATGTCTGCGAAGGCCGAAGCTTAGAAACCAGTATTCACCGATGCATGGCCATGGGCAGATATCCCAGGCCAGATCACGCTGGATATTTTCGTCAGTTAAGTGACTATGTAGGGCTGATGAAACAGACCCAGGCAACTAGAGATACTTACGATTTGCTCAACATGCGATTCCAGATCGGCCGGTGGAATGCCACTGTATTCCTCAAATAGTTGACCGATTTCCGGAGTGAGTTTATCGTCAGCCACCAATTGCGTGTACCAGGGGAGTTTCCTGGAGCGCACGGGGTGGTCTTTGGGGAGGGTTCTCGGGTCGCCGCTCATGATGGTGGCGGCGGCGGTGATTACTTAGTAGGTAGATAGAGAAGGAACAGATCACACAAAGAGTTGGAGAGGACTTGATATATATACGATTGAAATAATCAGACTAATAACCTAGGCTACTCTATTGTTATTCGTCATCTCGTATATGGGGCTGAACATAGATAGTGAAGCTGAAGCCCCGCCAAAGCCCTAATTAACCGCTAGGCCGGGTAAGGTAATTCATTCAGACTGCGGCTTAATACCCCAAAGGGAACATCCTACTTATTCATAATTTGTGATTTAGGCTTATTTCATGATGGGTACCGAAAGAAACTGGTTTCAGGTGGGTTGGAGTCCCATCTATAGTTCGATGGCCATAATTTTATCGGATTCACGACAAGTATACTACCTAGCTCTTAGGCATGACATGAAAGTGCATTGTTTCCTTCTTACTAAAAAAGACAACTAGTCTTTCAGCAAGAACTGTGCGATCAATGGAAACACTATCGTGGCATCAGATTCAATCACAAACTTGAGCGTTGCCTCATCAAGTTTATCCCATGTTATCTTCTCATTAGGTACCGCTCTACTATACGAGCCATACGAAGTCGTCGAGCGCGAGATTTGCGCAAAATAGACACAGAGTCGACACGTAACGTCGCCGAGATCCTTTTGAATGAATTGTACAACACAAACAGCAAAGTCCCGACAGTAGAAATATAGCAAGAGCCTGTCAAACAAAAGAAGAGAGAGCAAATACAACGCTAGCAACATACCCTTTATAGTTCTAGAGTGTGATGCTACATGGACGCAAAGAACGAGTCCTAAGATAATTTGATATTGAAACCCTTTGCTGTCTCTGTCATGGGTACATCTCGTTGGGTTTCCTTGGGGGTTGCCTGGGCCTGGGCATGGGTCATACGAGGGCTCTGGGTTTTATTTATCTCGTCTGTGTTCTGAATTTTCTACTCAGATGCGTTTTCTGACAGCTCTTGATCAGCACAAGAGAGTTCCAGCAGTCTCTCAGTACTCTATTGAGATCTAAACTTATGGTCGCTCTAACAGAGAATTGGCATTCAGAAGGCCTTTCAGTCCTTATATGCCTGGAAACTACATCTTGTAATAGGTAACTGGAGGACTCCTGAAGCCAAGTTGTTCTCATCGTGAATTGGTATTGAGCAGTCCCCCCCCGTTCCCTACATACATAACAACTAATACTTTCATAGACAACTGTAGGACTCCCGGAATGAAGTTGTTCCAATCGCAATTTGATACTGAGAAGAGTCTCTGTTCCTTATATGCATGGTAATTCTTATTGCAATAGGTAGACTACTGTAGGGCTCCTGAAAAGCAGGTTGTTCTATAGTGAATTGATCTCGAGGAGATCCCCCGTTCTAGATGTACCTAATGCCCCAGGCATTCAACCACCTTCCCAGGTGTCCGCCGCGTGTTGATGGAAGGCACGACGACGAGGCAGGCGCTTCCCACTTTTTCCCTCCCTTTTCCCTCTCTTCTCTTCTCTTCCTTTCTTCTCCCTCGTTTTCCTCTCTTCCCCAAGAAACACAGACAGAAAGCTTCCCCCCTGCCCCCAACGCCCAAAGCTTTTGTTTTGTTTTGTTTTTTTTTTTTTTTTTTTCGAAAAGAATTCTCTGTTTCTTTTTTTGACAATCAAACTGGCTGCCCCAACAGCCACGATTACCACAATCATCACCACCACCATCACCACCACCACTATCACCGCCGCCACCTCCGCATCCAAACACATGGCCAAATTCCTGTGGTTTGAGATGTCTCAAACAGCTATAGTCGTTCTCGTCATGCTGTTGGCTTGTGCGGTGCTGCTCCTCGTGTCCGCGCTTCTCATGCTCGCGTATCGTGATTTCGTCATGTGACCGTAAGTGGATTCTGGAAGGCCTACCGATATATAAGCAAAGACTAACAATTTTCAGTCGTTTTCACCATGAATATGCAATGGCGAGGGACGAGTTGCGACGAGCATGTGTGATCGCACTCCGCGGACACCCTCCTGGGACGACCATCTCCACCACGATGATGCCTTAGTACGTACCTTTTTATGTATCTGTATTTTCAACCATTTACTAACATGAGTTGCAGTGATGTGGAAATGTCAAATATGGCGCGCCAAAACGCGTGGAACAGGTTCTTGAACCTTTTCAGAGGATTACCTCCCACTGCGACCGCCGCCGCCGACGACTTTCCCCTGTTGTTTACCACTACGATCTCTGGACCCCCAAACACAGCCAACCCCGCTGCCGGTTTTCACTTATTTGCCTCGATCAACCCTCCGAGTGCGGCTCCGGCCAGTCTCAGGGGCGACAATCCTTCGAGCAAAAACCGACGGCATCCGGGTTCGGCCCCAGAGGATGGATATGAATTGTTAGATATGAACTTTGATCAACATCGAGTTTAGAGGACGCCGCTGCGACTCCTCCTGTTTCAACTGACGTTACGACGTTGAATCAGTTTCTCGTTCAGTCCATCGTTGAACAACAGCATAAGGTAGAAGAAGGCTAGGACGCCGTTGTGACTCCTGGCTAGGATGCCTTTGTGATTCCTTCTTTGACTGCCTCTTTGATGTTAATTCGGATTCTTGATTATCGTTGGTGGATGTCCCAATGGAATAGAAGACCTGGTTGCCATTGTGATACCAGGGAAGGACGCCGTTGTGACTCCTTCCGGTTTGACAGACGTTTGACGTCGAACCGTCTTCTCGAGCAGAGTGGTAAAGATATTCCCGAAAGTGACGTTACGATCTCTCAGCAGAAGGCCGGGCCGCCGTTGAGAAGCAAGGTTAGGGCGCCGTTGTGACCCCTTCTGATTCGACTGACGATATGACGTTGTTTCAGTTTCTGTGAATATTGATGATCAACGTACGTTCTGAGAGTGACCCTATGATCTCTCAACAGGAGACCATGCCGCCGTTGTGAAGTATGGTTAGGACGCCGTTGGACTCCTTCCGATTCGACTGACGTTTGACGTTGGATCGGCTCCTGGGAACGTAGGTGGTGTTGAAGGCCATGTCCCCGTTGTGAAGCATGGTTGGAGCTCTGCAGGATAACTTACCTGCCGCCCTGGACGCAGCGAGAAAGCCAGTCCGTTCATTGTCCATTTTCTGTTGAACGAATGGCGGACTATTTGCAAAAGCCCATCGGTGCAACTTTTTAAAACTCCTGGCCGCGGTGCGATACCATGCAGAGTCTTTCCCAGTGCTCTTTTTCGACTAGCCAATAACATTCATATGTTCCTCTTCGCCTATGTTGCTTGGTTATCACGTAAATGGCCCTGGCCTCACCGCTCCAAAGAAAAGGTCAGCAGCTATAGGTGATAATTTCAACCCCAACGACACTTGCAACAACTTGGGACATAGCTCGGTAAGACGCAATGGTTTTTTACCCACATCAGGGAATATGCTGATCTGTTTCAAACAGGAAGAGAAACATGCTCAATGCTCAACGGAGCACCCACATCCCGCAGTCTACGAAAGGCTTATGTCAAGAGCACAGCTTGACTGTGCGACCAAAGAAGATCTCGAAGCGTACTGAACCACGCCCATTTGCACACCTATTCCCATAAAGCCAAAAGCTCCTTGATCAAGACACAAGTTGGAGTCTTGCGGCTCGCATTCCTTGAGATAAAACAACAATTTATACCGTCGATAAGAGATGGCACAGTGATAGGAACAAGAGAGGCATATGGATTAGACAATGTCGTTCGGAAACCCAAATATCATTTGAGTCGTACCGGTCCCCAGTGGGTACGGATCTCTGGACGATGATCATGGTAGAAAATCAATCGAGTCTGACTTTTGATGACGATTATGTTCTTTCTGCCTACAAGTCCATCTTCACAAAGTCTCTCGACTCGCCTCTATCTTCGGAAGACTCGTACAAGGTGTGCGGTTGGTGGAAACCCATTTTCAACAAATCATTGACTGGGACCTTGAGCGGAGGACGAAGGAAGAGAGCATGCATGACAATGGCTGGCCTCGGAAAAGCTGTGATGTCAATCCCCAAAGCAGTACCGTATTCGGTGTGTTATGTTGCTGTTGTTGGCTCGGGAAGCACTCTCTCTGTGTGTGTCTTCGCTTCTTCGTCTCTCTGGTTTGCTGCCTTTGTGGCCATTTGACTCTTTCTCTTTGGCATTCGGCTATTTCTCGACGTCGATGAGCATGATTAGACGCTCTTTCGACGTCTGTGGTTTTTGTGCCATGGCAGAAAACAATATGGGAGGTTTCTGCTGCGAATTGTTTGGCCGCTTGTTGCTCTGCTATATGTTCCCCCAGAGCATTAGAGAAAAACGATTTCGTCAATATATGCGACAGAACTCACAAAGTTCCCGTTGCAACCAGCAGCTGTAATAAGCGCCATCAGTGGACGCATAATATGTCGCGTTCGGTCGAGGATTAAGATCTCTTATGACTTTTTGACACGATGGCTTTTTGGCAAATACATTTTCCGGGCAGGATTTGACAGAGAACGTATGGTCAAAAGGTCAACCTCTTTGCTGGACTTGAGAGATTCTCCACGGAAGACCGAATCAGATACAGTTCTAAGAGAAATCAGCGGTGTACACCTAATACCACGGCCTTGATGATGCAGTGATTTTGATGTGATCAGACAAGACTCTTACTTACCTAAGGCACCGACGCGGTTGACTTATCGCTACTTCGTATGTGATATGCGACTTCTACAAGCCATTGCTATCGCTTGAGAATTCATGGAGTGCCAAACGAAAAACGAGATCACCACAGACAATAATTCGTGTCGAAAAGCAGTGCAATGAAAGTTTTTAGTTTGACAGCATTGTATATTACGCGGAACCACTGCGTTTTGGCGTACGCATTCTGCTGTGAGTGTTTTTCGCGGAGTGATTGAGAAGATCGGTAATGGAGATCGGAAAGACATTCGAGGAACTGGGTATTGAGAATGTTGGCAACAAGGTTGGATGTTTAGGTTTCTGCAGTGTTCTTTTCTTTTAACATGTTAACTTGAGACAATTAAGTATTCCCATCTGGCTTCTTCCCAACGTATTTTTGTACATTATAAGGATCTTTGGTGTCCTGTGTGAACTCCTTGCATACTCTCCGACGAATACAACATGGACAGAAAATGCCAGAGCAATGACCTTTAAATGTTCCTCTTGAGCAAGCTCTAGGAGACGTGCAACAACCACAGTCAAAGTTACAGCAACCGCCTCTCAATTCGCACCCTTTTTTTCAATTCCCGAGGAACTACTAGATCCATGGTTTCAAAGTACCGCTCACAGCACGCTGGGGGCTGACAGTCTTCGATTCGTTTCAACTCCCGTATATGAAGCCAACATTCCAAATCTAGATTCTTGAATTCCGCTTTATACTCTTTCAATCGTTGAATTTTTCCTTCTGATAAGGGGTGAAGTTTCTCGTCCTTCTTGAGAACCCTGATTTATCCGGTCAAATATATCTCACGCTCACAGATTGCAACCCCCTTCAGTTGTTCTCGTTTTTTGCGGACGACCCATTGCACGTGCAAGATCGTGCTACTACGGGAGAAACAGTCGTGGAATTCACGAAAGAATCTTCTCAGCGCATCGTATATCGTGCGAGCGAGTAATGGTTTCTCTCTCAAGAAGTGCGCCATTTTTGCACATGTCACGATGCAGGGAGAAATGATGTAAGTTGAGTAATTGATTTGGTAGCCTACTACAAAGGAATAGCTATTTAAATGCCTCCAGGCAACACAACCCAGATCTGTGGCTGCCTACAACTCCAGCCATGATGAAATGACCGCGCTGCCTACAAGTGATGGTAGCCTTAGCCTAGAAAGAAAGACTAGAAGTAGAGATATGAGACGAATAGAGGACTTAATACATAAGCTTGTTCAAGCCCTAGCCCTAACCCTAATCAGCAACTGTCCCGCTAAGCTGGATAAAGAGTAGCGCATTTTTGGTCGATATTTGAGATGTCGGATTTTCCTTCGAGTTTTTTTTAGATATTCTTCAGCTCGCCTGGATTCGCCGTATTTCTCGTTCTTGCCACCGCTACTGCGGTTTCTCTGTGAACGGATCTCAACAATATGCAGTGCACAAACCAACGTTGCATTGGGTGACTCGCTAGTCAGTGGCTCTGCCAGGAACATGGTCACTAGATTGTTAGCCAATTTACTAGGCCATAGTATACAATCTAACTATAGACTTAGACTATAGTTCGGAGTGGGGTAGTTGTTTTAGTTGTGTGATCCTTGGGGGGCTTTTATCGGCACAATCATATGTCGTTCCCGATGATAGGTGCGTGTGCATACACAAGCAACTCGATAAAATACGAGACCAACAAAACGATAGATTACGTTTGATCTGTAATTTTCTGTAGATGTGGGCACTTGTTTTCTCCTACAACATAAGATAACATATCTATGTAGTAATGCTTTATAAATATGATAGGTATAAATCGCATACCTCGATTGACGGCTGGAGCTGCTCTCTTTCCCTCATCTGCTAGCGCCTAATTAGAGCTAAGCAACCATGAAGTTCCTCTCTCTGGTATCACCAGCCCTTGTTCTCCCCCTCGTGGGAGCCTACCTGGTCTCGCCTCCCGGTGTTGCTGCCCCTGGGTCTAATGAAGACTGCAGTGAATGGGCCGACTATTCAGATGACGACACCTGTGGCTCTATTTCCGCAGCATATGGAATAACAGAGTCCGAATTTGAGTCATGGGTAAGTGCAATACTCTGTCGAATATTTCTCATCAGCTCATTCTAACGTTGAGAATTCAGAATCCCATCACTACTGAGTTGGGCGTTGGCTGCAACCTCCTTCCAGGCCTGTACTATTGTGTGCAAATCAACTATGAATCAAACACCTCGTCCTCCTCTAGTACAACCGCCAGCGCGACTTCAACTTCTTCCTCCTCTGGAACTATCACTAGTGCGCCATCTACAACCTTCGCTACCACCACCACATCTGGAGATGGCATTTCTACCCCCAGCCCCATTCAGACTGGCATTGCCTCTGACTGTAACAAATTCTACCTTGTGGTCAGCGGTGACGAATGCGATACTATTGCTTCAGACAATGGCATTAGTCTAGCAGACTTCTACGCCTGGAACCCGGCAGTCGGCACCAGCTGCAACGCTCTAGACGTAGGAGACTATGTCTGCGTTGACATTATTGGAGTGACGCCAAGTTCGACTACATCGGCAACTGATGGTATCTCAACTCCTACCCCGCATCAAACTGGAATGGCTTCTACTTGTGATGCCTTCTACTTGGTTCAGAGTGGTGATGAATGTGGCACCATTGCGTCTGATTATGGAATCAGTCTAGACAACTTCTATGCCTGGAACCCAGCAGTGGGAACCAGCTGCGCAGATCTTGAAGTTGGTGACTACGTATGTGTTGACATTATTGGAGTGACACCTACTATAACGACAGCATCAGCCACCACCTCTGGCAACGGCATCACAACTCCTACCCCATACCAAACTGGCATGGCTTCTGACTGTGACGCATTCCATTTGGTTGTGAGCGGCGATGAGTGTGGTACTATTGCATCTGATTATGGCGTCAGCCTAGACGATTTCTACGACTGGAATCCCGCAGTTGGCACAAGCTGTGCAGATCTTGAGCTTGGTGATTATGTCTGCGTTGACATTGTTGGTGTTACTCCAACGACAACTACGAGTAATGGAATCACAACCCCAACGCCACACCAGACTGGAATGGTGTCTGACTGTGACAAATTTTATTTGGTTGTAAGCGGCGACGAATGTGATACCATTGCTGCGAACGAGGGCATTACCACGACTGAGTTCTACGCTTGGAATCCAGCTGTTGGCACAACCTGTGCGTACTTGGGCCTGGGAGATTATGTCTGTGTTGGTATTGAGTAGTACTAGTTAGTGCTTACAATAGTATAACCGAATGAAACGGTCTAAGACTTTTTTATCATCAGTTGTCAGATTCTAGTGTTACTAAGTGTTCGTATAAGCAGACAACACCAATACACCCATCCAATGACTTGAACATATTTCCTTTTCGTTAGGTAATAATAGAATACAGGATATCAGAGTGACTGTTAAGTAAATTGCAGTAAATATCATCTAATTTCATTCCAGACAGGTCCCTGGCTTGGCAGATCCCTCGCGCTGTAGTGCATGCAACATTGCAGCAGTATAGTCACATGGTATGTTCTCGGTCAACAGGAAAGCTGAAGAATGCAACGTTTTTAAGCTAATAGCTAGTATGATAATTATTGCATTATAGAAGAGGCACGTGGGCATCACGGCATATTGCTTATCCCTAGGTCCCACATGAGTCGGATGTAATGTATCTAGCCCTAAGCCTGTTGCTCTATCTTAAGGCTTGAATCGGGTAGGTTTAGTTTATTGGACATTGCACCTGCTCTATTCAGTATAGCTAGTCACGACTAACAGGCGCTTTCTATAAAGTGGAGAGCCCATCATTGGCGATCCGGGACCCCGGGTGAGCACTGTGTTGGTTTTACTAACTTCAAGAAGCATGAGCTAACTAAGTCAAGTCAAGTCAGGACCAAGTGACTAAATTAGATCTCACGCTATAAAGGCTAACTTTCGAAAAAAACATTCCAGATCTCTAGATGTCGATGCGCGATTCTGAAAACTTTCCGTGCTGTAAATGTACTAACGCAGCGCTAGCTGACGAGCTGGATAATATTGCTCCCTCAGTATGTTCATACGGTTATAGAAAACAGGCAATACGTAAAATTCCAACTTATATCCATCGATGTAAATAATTATCCGCCAATAAGAGGTTCCGGGGTAGCCACGAGCCAAGTGGGGTTTGGTGGCGGCGCCACGGCGCGAACCTTACTGAGTTTAACCCTGTTTTAACGGCCCTAGTTGGTAGTGTGTATTTTTCATTTCCACAACAGCCGCACTACTGCATGGAAGCATGGTATTTATAGCGTCCATTTTTGTTCTCGCTAGCTCTATAAAGTCCTCCGATGGTGGAGTCAAGAACATTGGATGTAACCATGTTACTCACTAATTGTCCCAAAAAGAGGTCTATGTTGCGCGCGACCAGGCGACATGAACAAGAAAATCCATCGGTTCCTGGGTGGACTGACTCATGATGCTAGCTAATCATCGGATCTATCTATATCCACAATTTTCTATACACGGCCTGGCCAATGAGATTTGACACTGGACATAGCACGTGAAGCCATAATTTACACATCACTTGTTGGTGTCTTTACAATTTCCTTGGCTCATAGAGAAAAATCCACAGTGGCAGCACCAATTGGCTTGGCTATAGTATCTCCCCGGGCAATAAACAAGTCTGAAGAGGCACCAGTTGTAGCTGATGGCTTGTATAATAAAATTACCTATACGTATGTAGTTGGTGTATACCTCCGCGTGTGCAGGATGCAATCATTGTGATGTTGATTTCATAGCATCTTCCCCGAGTTATGCACTCTCTTTCTTCTTTCTCGGTTGGCCTTGTAAGGTGGAATACACCCGGCTTCTAATCTAGACCTCACATTAGGTTAAGTCAAGTTATGAATCTAAGACTAAGCCTTAGGCTAAGCTATAAGCTAGTCTCTAGATATGCCTTTCCCACAAGAGTAAAGGCTTAGCCTCAGTAGCGAGCCGAGACCCTGAGCATCCATCCCAACCTGCGAGGTACAAGAGGATACGCTAGAGCCATAGCAGGGCGTTAAACAACCGCCCCCAACATACGGCAGTTCTTCAGGATTTTTAATTTCCACACAACTGTATTTTTGAATAATCATACTTGCATCCGCAACTTTCGGAAGAAACTTATATTAACTTTGGCGATGAGCTAGCATGATGGGCATTAGTGTTCTTCAATAACACATGCGAGTCATGGAAATTGGATGTAACCACATGATATTAGTATATCGAATATCGAATATTGACTAATTAGCGAAGAAGGCAAAAACAAGGAAAATATCAACCTCTGTCATGGTAGCTAATCATCGTCGAATGCTGATGCACCCATAATCTTTTCGCTACACCTGTTTGCCACCAAGGCTTGACACTGAGCATGGCATGTCAGGCCGCACTTTTCACAACGTCTGTTGGCGCCCTCGCAATTTCCCTGTCCTTGAGAGAGGAAAAACCCACACTGACAGCACCAATTGGCTGATACATTGAAAAACGGCACAAATTGGTGACTGGTGCCAGGACCATGTGGTCGTATTGCTTCCTCTGTGCTGACTGGGCACGGCACAATAAATTTAGGCGTCCCAAGATCGTAAAGGCATGCGAGCTGCCACGCCATGTGACACTTTGTGCATTGTACACCTGTAAAAAAGTATTTCTCACAATGACCGCAAAGCATTTTGTAATTAAATGTCTTGCGAACAAAATCATGATCGAGTTTTACACGTAGGTAATCCGTTAGGAGATGATAGTGCTCTTCTGATGTCTGCTGTTCCGGATACTCGACTAAATTCGCCCCAGTCAATGATTAGAAGAAACAGGAATTGTTATAAAGAAAATCACTTACTATAAACAATTCTCAGGCGTATCTTTCCGTCAGGTGCAATAGTGAACCATGTATCAATTTCAGTTGAACCGACGTCTTGATGGGAGGCAGAAGCCGCATGGATAATGTCTGAAACACGAAGCCAGAGGGCACCAACTGGGACCTTGGCACTGTCATAAATCATCAATTCAATCTCGGTTCTAGCATCGGCGTCTTCGTAGTCGAGCGAAATCTCCTTGCCGTCCCACTCTATGTACTGTACTTTGTTCGCAGATGTGGTGGCGCGTTCCATTGCGTAGGAATTGTATGGCTCGACGGTAATGTAGTGATTACCGCTTATTCCTATTATTGATTGTATCTCGATTGACAGGCGTCCTTTCTTCGGGGACTCTTGCTTGCTCTCAGAAAAGATTCTCCCTTCTGGCACAAAGAATTAATGTTAGAATAGATGTATCTCCCACAACAGCACTCGATAGGGCAACAACCTGATAAGAAAGATCCTAAATTTTCAAATTTCGAGAACATGTGAGAGTCTGAGTAGCCCTCAAGGACTGATTCGTAGTGGCGCAATGTTTTTTCAAGAAAATGGATCTTTGGGTCCAGGATTTGAAAGAGGGCTTTCACATCGTCCGCCTGTTTTTTCGCAGAACGTTCATTGAGTTCCAATTTATCCATATTGTTGGATCGTAAAACGTCCAGAAAACGATCGTCGACATCCAGACTATTTTGCTTGATCGACTTGAGTTCTTGGTATCCCACTAACGTGGTCTTGACCTGATATAACAGGAAACTTATACTCAAGACAGAGTTGGCTTGGTTGCTCCCATGGATCATCAAATCTGTTACACCACAGTTTAGAAAGTAGCCAAGTAGGTAGTGGTATTCAAATTCAAATAGGCAATTAATGTACCAAGCTTGTGAGATTCAGGGATTGCTTTTGTCAGGTTTGGTCCCGGGCTCGCATGATTCCAGACTTCATCGTGATCATTTTGGTTCTGTATAAAGACGATTTCCCATCCTGCCGCTTGTTCGTCAAGAAGCGATTGAAGATTTTGAAGTTTTTTCTCAAGATAATTCATCTTTGCTTTATAAACAGAGATTTTTTTGACTGATTTCGGATCAATTGATGGCTTGTCGGCGGGTTTTCTGAGACGTTCCTGGAAATATTCCTCAGACTTGATGAGTCCTCTTTGGCGTTGGATTTTCTTGTTTATGGAGGTGATCTCCTCTTCAATTGTTGGTTCTTCGAGCGCATTCATCTTAAATTCCGTACATATATAATATGTAGATCAGACCACAAGCAGAGAGATGAGAAAGAATGAATGAGGGGGATGATAAATAAATGCCCGTCGCGCAAATATTAGTCCGTGCCGCTCGTTGGCTAGCCCTAACTAACCCTAACCCCCACCTTCAACTCTGACTCAATACGAATAGTTACAGGCAAGTAGAATGTTGGTTTACATGCTTGAATTCAAAACCCCGGTGAATTAACTAGCTTGGTTAGGTGTTTTAAAGCAGGACATCTTCTTCTTTTACATACACAGTAGTGGTATCTCAGACCAAGCCCAATCCCTCCTCCACCCCTCCCTGCCTCATCTCCTCTCCTCCCTAAAATCTACAGATTTATTATGATGTAGTGGGCATGCGGACCGGATCGTTAGACATGCCCCTGTAGAACGTCGCCGTATAGTCACCTGGGGGGTTGTAATAATACCAGACCGCCAGAGCAAAGTACATGTAGTTGTTAGCATTGTTCTGTGCGCTAACCGTTGACGCGCCTGCCTCGATCACTGCATATTTGATACAATCGTCCAAAGGGTCTGCAAATTTCACATTTAGCAAGTACATTTTATAAAACGGAAAGGGTATCTTTTTTTTACTTACACCACTGATCTTTAACATAATCCGTAGTGAGATGGGTAAGCTCATGGAAGAGGGCTGCACCCTTTGGTATTTGCGAGTCCAACTCGATAGGAGCATCCTTAGTGGGATACGCACTTGTCAAATCTGCGAGGGAATCCACATAATTGTCCCCCAAGTTGTCACCAGTAAGCAAGGCATCGCAAACGGCCATTGCTGGGCCATAAAGCTTTGCCTCATCAATAGTTGTGATGGGGAGGAAAGATGGCTCATAAGGCCTTGAGACAAAAGCCAGTGCAACCCTTGTGGTTCCTGTCGAATCCGTCTCTACCGTGCAAGGCGATCCGGCACCAGCGAAGATATATCCCTGCTCCGTTTTTGCCCAGTATGGGGTATACTGTCCATTGAAAACTTCAAAGAGTTGTGCCACAGAGTAGGGCTCACCGGTCTCCAAATTTGGGATTGGATTGTCGTCCATGAATAGTGCTTCGGCGTTCCAACTGTACTCCTGATAATTCCCATCGCCACAGTAACCATAGGGCGTCTTGGTCATTGCAGCCTCAGATCCAGCAGCGGCTTCAGTGAGACCCTTGCCGGCCATAAAGTTTTGCATGGCAAGCAATGTACCTGCACATATTTAGTTTGCTATTGCATGTGAGACAGTCAACCGATTACGCTTACTTTTGACATAGGCAAAAACTATTTCGGAATTGCCATTTTTGAAGGCGCCAGGCGTGCTGTAATCCCATTCAATCCCGAAATAGGAACTAAAAAATGCCAGGATATTTTCATCCGCCGTGTTCTTTTTTGCTGTAGCGGAAATGGCAGTGTCGATGAGGGTTGAGGCATCAGCGAGCCATGCGGTAATTGTCGTAACATCATCAGTTGAGCATTTCCCAGCCGTGGCCCCCGTCCAGTCGAAGACCTGTGCCTGCGATATGCTAGCACAGGAGAAGAGTGCTACAACGGAAAGACGGCGCAAGGATGGAAGCAACATTTTTTGCGAGCAATTCTCATGCAGTAAGAACGGATATCAAACTACCGTGTCGATAAAGGCCTGTCTGCCTGCTCGATTTATGTGAACGGGCAGCAAACGACCTAGCAGTTAAACCAAGTAAAGTAACAAGACTCACAAACAAGGAAGGCCGGCAGGAGAACAAGTGCAGGAATTCATTCCACTTGGTCGTGGAGAGGACCTAGTGGGAATGGCAAGATATCCGTAGCATGGCTGTTCTTCTTCCCGGAAATGAGGTTGACCCTCTTCCGGCTCTAAACTAGCTCATTCAACTTCTCTCAATCCTTTTCAACTAGTCATTGTGTTGTATTGGTTCTACTTGTTGGTGCATGCACCTCTAGTACTCTACTACCCTAGGCTCTGCGTGGCGTACCTCTTGCTAGTTTGGTATGCTTGTAACCTTGAGCATTCAGGTCCGAGTTACGCCGAAATAACCTACTTTCTATAGAGCAAGGTCATTGAAGTGTAATTTGCCCCACGGCTTTAATCTATGATCACTAAAATAGAACAGGTGCTAAAATAAGGCACGTGCCATACCTAACCTTGAGCTTTGATCCTTGAACCTTGGATGTGGAGTATGGACTAGACTGAAGTTTAGGAGCGATGTTACTGTTGGCCTAAGTAACAATAGTGTAGCGAGGTAGTCGTCGTGAATGGTTCATTGGCTGTGGTTTGCTGTTCTTCAAGATGAGCTGATCTAAAAAGTCCCACTTGAAGAGGTAGCGTTTTTTAGCTGGCTCAGTGTATAGACTTAAAATAACCTTACTAAAGCAAAGCATCTAAACAATGATTAGTCTCAATTGGGATGTAATACGCAGAAACTCCTCTTAGTATGTAGTTATTTTATAGTAATCTAAACTTAGCGTGAACCTCTAGATCATATATCTCCTCGGATTTGACTTGATAAAAAGCCTCACGCTAAAGTCTTACCTACATAGCAAACGAGCCACTAAATAAACTAATAAAATAAGTTAAAATAAACATAGAAACGCTTCTTGTTAGCTCCGGTCTAAGACTGCAAGCGCCTCCTACAATAAAACCGGCGCGGAATGCGCAGCCAACCAGAAATCCGCGTGTTTTGAGTGGCAATGTCTGTGTGCATATGTAACAACGATACGAGATTCCAAATCCAACATTTCATGTGGCATGTGCAGGGATCTTGTCCAGGATTCATAGGTTGCACTAGTGCCAACAACTAAAAGGAAACCAAATTATTCATACAACTGCTTATTTAGTACCTATCTGCATTTTACGGAATGCTTCGGATCCGCCGTATGCGGCCTGGAACCGCTGGAATACCACCTTGTGAATCTGCAGCATGTTCACCAGAGCTCAAAAGCTGTTGGAGCGTTGCCTGTTTGGTTGGTATTGAGTGTGGGTTTAGCCAGGATCATGAGTTACTCCGCCGAAACCACGCCAACAGTGAACGGTCTCCTCTTGGTCTGATAATAGTAATAACGGACAACTCAATTCTACGGTAAACCACCGGGTTGCCTTGGTAGGTAGGTAATTTATGCCGTCGAGAAATAGAAGCGTGACTAAAGTAGGCTTGTAAAAGTCCAAAGGCTTGAAACAATCTTGGAAATTGGAACCTTTCCAAATTTTAATATATGCCGCCCTGACTTCCAATGCTTAGTTCCCCTTTCTCGTCATTCACACGATACCTCTATCGAGGGCTCTCTTTTGATTTTATCTTTCCGAGGCCTTCTCATGACACGGTTCATGAGGATGGCTTTCGGGAATCATTCAGGCAGCATGCTTAAGCTGCTGGCCACCTTTTTGTTTGTCATAACCACTGCAAATGCCGACTCGCTCCCTTTCACACCACCAGCAGCATTAAACGATTACCTGGCAGCCCACCCAATCTCTGTCAAGTCTGTAAACCAGACAAGCAGCGGTGCAAGACAGGGCCTCCTTCAACAGTCGTCAGCAACGCCGAACTTCACCCGAAGTCTCTGTCCGGTGAGCTGTGCTGATGCTGGAATCGACTCTACTGGCTGGACAGCTTACCATGACTTGAACCGCCTTTCGTTTTGTAACGAGTCTATGCTCGTTGATTTTGCGCTTTTCAACCCCATCTATGATGATAGCACTCATGTCACCCTGTACGCATGCTCATCTGCAGTGGAAGACGTCACAGAGATAAACGGCAAATCCTGCCCGGCACTGAAAAATTCCACCAGCGTCAACTCAACACTTGAGTTAACCTGGTCGGGCTCGAATACCGCTGGAAGCACGGAAAGTGGAATCTCCGCTGTACAGCAACTGCAATCATATGTGCAAACTGAAGCCTCATGCGACGAGGAGATTGCTTTCGCATACTCCAACAATGCAGTGGTAGGACTGTACGCAGGCTCGGAGGCTAATCGTCAAAATCTCACTGGGCCTCTGCTAGAAGAGCTCCTGTCCTATGTACAGAGCAACAGCATATCGGGCACATTGGCTGCACAGTTGTGTGCTAACAACAGCGCAAAATATTCTCTTGGTGTCGTGCTAAACACCGACAATGACTGGTCCTCCGTACAAGAAGCAGTGCAAACATGGAGCAATGCCAGTTGTATCACTACATACGACGAGTCGTCAGCCTGGAACACAATTAACTATCTGGCACCCGTCGCAGTTTCGAAGACTTTGATTTCAAATAGTACCGCTCTCAATGGTACATTGTCTACTCGAAACATACTTAGAAGGGATACTACGTGCACAACAGTGAAGATTGCTTCTGGCGACACATGCACCACTCTGGCTTCCGAGTGTGGAATTACTCTTACTGAGTTTGAGGGTTATAACTCAGACCTGTGCTCTGCGCCACTCACTGTCGGCGCATATGCTTGCTGTTCATCTGGCTCGCTCCCAGATACTACACCCAGCGCCTATTCGAACGGAACTTGCTATACATACACGACACAAACAAATGATACGTGTAGTGCACTTGCTGCGTCGTATGATATTACTGTTGATGATATCGAAAACTGGAACAATGATACTTGGGGCTGGATGGGATGTGGCGATGTGCTGATTGGTATGAACATTTGTCTAAGCTCTGGCAATTCTCCGATGCCCACGATCATCTCCAATGCTGTCTGCGGACCGCAGGTAAACGGCACGGCTGTTGCTCCTGCTGGCACGGATTTGAGTACTTTGAACGAGTGTCCCTTGAATGCATGGTAAGAAAGAATCCCCTTGCTATCACCTCACAATGCAATGGAAAGGAATAAAAGACACTAATATTTATATAGCTGCGATATCTGGGGACAATGTGGAACCACAGCCGAGTTTTGTACGGAGAGTAATTCTACAACTGGAGCGCCTGGTACTGCAGCTGCAAACCAAAATGGTTGTATATCAAACTGCGGAGCCGACATCATTTACTCAGATCCCCCGTCGGAATTCTTCAAGATCGCGTATTTTGAAGGTTACGACTACAGCAGGCCTTGTCTTGCTGGAAACATAATGGAGTTTGATGTTAGTGGATATACGCACGTACATCTCGCTTTCGCTACCTTGAACAGCGATTTCTCCGTGAACGTTAGCACGATGGGCGTTAATTTTGATTTATTCGCGTCTATTTCCGGTCCCAAGCGAATCTTATCCTTTGGAGGTTGGGCTTTCTCAACTGACCCCAGCACATATGATATCTTCCGGCAAGCCGTCAGCAGTGAAGATAATCGGGAAACTACCATCGCCAACATAATCAACTTCTTGAATGAATATGCCTTTGATGGTGTCGATATGGATTGGGAGTATCCTGGCGAGCCTGATATTCCAGGAATTCCAGCTGATACCACCGCAGATGCTGCCAACTTTTATCTCTTCATAGTGGAGCTGAAAGCAGCTATATCCTCCAGCATGACAGTCTCCATCACTGCTCCTGCATCATACTGGTATTTAAAGGCTTACCCAATCGAGGCAATTTCAAGCTATGTCGATTATATTGTGTTTATGACTTACGATCTTCACGGCCAATGGGATTATGGAAATAAATACTCTGATCCAGGTTGTACAGGAGGTAACTGTCTGCGCTCAGACGTCAACCTGACTGAGACCATCAATGCTTTGTCAATGATCACAAAGGCAGGAGTTCCATCCAATATGGTTGTAGTCGGAGTCACTAGTTACGGTCGATCGTTCCAGATGACAACACCCGGCTGCTACACTGACATGTGTACATATACGGGACCAGATTCTGGGGCAACTCCTGGTCCCTGCACCGATACTGCAGGCTATCTAGGCAACGGGGAAATCAACGATATCATCACCGAGTATTCTTCCGGATTGCTTCAATATACAGACGATAGTTACTCCGACATCGTTGTTTATAATGATGACCAATGGATATCGTATATGACAGACTCAAACAAGGAAGTCCGAAGTGCGCTATATGAGCTCCTTACTTTTGGAGGAGTTGTGGATTGGGCACTCGACCTTCAAAGCAATGGCACAGCAGGTGCCGGCGACACAACAACTTCCAGCACTAATGATACCGGTTCAGGGGTGGTCTATGTTCCTCCAAGCATATGGACGGATGATGATCCAACATTGGAATGCATCCCACCTTGCTCATTCGTTATGCCTCCAATTACTGTGACCGCTACCACCACAATTACAATTCCAGCCTCGTCGATAGTTGTGACAGTTTCCAGCAGCACGTCGATTACCACAACCATCGGAACAAAAACAACTGTACTTGGATCGTACATTCCCATGACGATTCCTACCATAGTTTCCATACCCGATTGTACGTTGAAATAATTTGCATTTACTACTTGCACCTGCCATCTTGCTAACACATTATATCTAGACGTGGGAGTCACAATTCCCGTATGGGGTATTCCCATCTACAGTGGCTCTACTACGGGTACTGTCACGAACGCCATTTCTATTCAGCCTACTCCTATTCCAATTGTTGTAACTCCGTATGGCTTCCAATGCTCCTTCTCATTTTCCCTTTCAACTTTCACTTGTATGTGTGCAAGCTGACAAACGGTGCTCTAGCGTTTGGAATGGAACGACAAACGTTGTAGACGGTACAACTACTACTCGAAATTCAACAACCGTGGTATGGGGAAGCTATACCTGGGTTCAAACTCAAGGGACAGACATCTTTGGAGGCACAACGAGCATAACAGGTGGAGTTACAGGTACTCCAGTCACGACGACGTATACGCCAGGCCCATATCCACCGACAACTACGTCAGACTCAAAAGTGAATAGCAAGACCACAAGCTTTTCAAGCCATAAACCTACTTCAACCTGTACATCAGGATGCGGCAGCCCCTGTAAGTTCTGGTCCATGATTATCTCAGTCCCTCTTTCCTCTTACTGACGACTGATGCCTCCATTACAGGCGTTTTGTTCTGTGATCCACTTTGTCCTTTCTGTCCACCTGGATTTGGAGGGATTGGAATTGATAGCGGTGGTTTCTGTTGCGGTGGTCAAGACGATGACAATGGTGGTGGTGACGATGACAGTCAGACACAGTCTCCAAGTGGTACCTCCTCCACCTCTTCTTCTAGCTCAAGCAGTTCTTCCGTCGAAGGCACAATCTTGCAACCGCAAATCGTGACTCTAGACCCTGCCGTTACCGCAGTTGGCTCTGCCGCCTTGTCCGCAATGAACTCTGCAATCGCATCGGCGTGGAATTCAATGTATCCGCCGAGCACGAGTGCCACTACCACTACCACTTCATCCAAAACCACAAGCACAAGCACAAAGACCACCAAAACCACATCGACAACGAGTTCCGAGACGGCCTGGCCAACCAACACAGCTATCAACGTTGGTAGTGGCTATTGCTTTACTGAATCGATGGGATACAATTCATTCTCTTTGACCGATGCTCAAGCAGTTGTCAAGAGCTTCTGTGAAGCAGAATATGTGCTTGAACCTGACAATACATACGGCCAGGTCGAAGAAGATGACACAGGTGGAATTGCCGTGGTAGCATCTGCAGCCTGGGCAGACGACCAGTCAGGCTGCGGTACCATGGCGGCATGGTCATTTGCGGATTCTGACGAAGATTACGACTTGTGCCTCGACTCATTCTCTACTGATTTCTTCTGTAAGAATGAAGAAGAGGCTGCAACGACAAGTTATGGAGGAGGGTATGTCTACAATACTGGAAGCGGTTGTATCTTGATGGAGCTATATGCCTATACTCCCACGTAGTGGCAGTAAGCTCTGCAAAATATTTGGAACACCCCCCGGATAATGCATACTGGAGTGCTCTAAATGGTTATTATTTTCTACATATCTCAGTTCATAGTATACTGTAATGTATTCGTGATAGTTATTGTTGATAATGCTCTCCTTTCTTCATCTCATAAATTTGCGTAACTCTAAGCACCCCACTGCAGGCTGTAGAGCTGCCCGACCGTTGTACCTAAAACATCATGGTTATATAACGCCATAATATTCTATTATGCTCTGACTATTGTGCAGAATTTTATTTTTTTCGCCAATCTAAAGTTTCTCCGAGATACTCAAAGCGTGGCTTTCACGGGTTTCAGGGTTACTTAGCATCATTGCTCGACGAAATCTTTTCTGCAAACTTGCTCGAGACCACAAACTTAGCAGGACATCAGAGATTTTGTAGATTAAATATCATATTTATACGGAGACAGATATTATTTGGATAACTAGATAAATCATGTACAGTTATGTACACAGATTTGTTAGACAGAACTCCTAATACTGAAGACCTATCACAAATAAAGATAGAATAAAACTAGATCAAGTCATTTACATTTAGCCACTGGTTAATGCGGACTACCATGTCCGCCCCTCCAGATCGTTGATAGACGCGAGGCCGGATATCTCTGGCCAATGGGAAAGTGCTCATGCCATGCAACTTGCAAGCGCATCAACAGGGGTTCAAGATCGGAGTCAAGTATTACGCATCCATCACTGCAACCATGGACAGTCTACTAGCCTCTAGTTGACAGGCACGTTTGCTTGTTGAGAACTCGCCATATGAGAAACCTTGAACAGGATTTTATTTTTCGCATAGAACGTTAACTATTAACCATGCAACAGACATAGAGACACAACTACGAAGTGGAAAGTAATCCTCCGGGTGATGGCAAGAGTGACAGGATGCAGGTAGGCTGCAGATGGAAGTATGCGTTGCACATACTTGCTTTTTCCTGTCACACCCACCACGTGTATCTCACTGTTGAATGGTTTTATTCCGTACATATATTTGGCAACTGGCATCACTGATCCTTGGAATTCAGTTCGCACGCTTCATTTTAATCGCGATAGAAAGCTGAGGGTGAACTTTTTCCACTCATGCATTTAAACAATGGCAACTATGGAAGGTTAATATTCCTCTCTTTGATAAAAAGGCTCTTATGTTAGTGCTCACCTACAGAAATAGACCACCAAAAAGACGTTCCCGACCCAAGTCCGAGCCAAGGCAAAGCCAAGGACATTTGGAAAGAAGACCTGAAATCGGCGATTGAAAAGGGAGACAATGTCGACCTAGTGAACAGTCTGCTAAAAAACGATATGGACCTGGAGACTTCATTCCATTACGAATTTCCCGTGAATGACGATGCTGACGACGGAGTGACCTTTTTGATGCTTGCGGCGGGTTACGATCGCCCGGAAATTGTGCAGCTGCTTCTGAATCGAAAAGCAAACGTCTTGGCTAAAACCAAAGATTATACAGTAACGGCGCTCATGTATGCTGCTTCACAGCAAGCCTCTATAAAAGTTGTACAACTGTTACTCGATAAAGATGACACTGAACTGCTAGCACAGAAAGACAAGAATGGCCTGACTGCTCTTCATTATGCTGCATATTCTGGGTCAGCCGACATTTTTGCGTACCTCCTTGAGCATGGGGCAAGCATAAAATCCGAAGCCGATGATGGGGCTACTTCGTTGCATATTGCTGCCTATAGAGGACACCAAAAAATTGTTGAAATCATTTTTGCAAGGCTCGATGCAGAATTTTTAGGTGATATAAATTACATCACTGCAATCAATGAGTACTCGCGAGTCATGCGAATAAAAAAGGAAGCTATGAACAAGAAAAGAAGTTTCATTGCCGCAAAGGCCACCGGTATGGAGGGCCGGTCAGCTTTGAATTTAGCTGCAAAACAAGGTCAAATATCCATTGTCTATCAGTTCCTGAAGACACCTGAACTGTTTCCTATGCATCCTGCAGAAGAGGAGCCATATATATCGGATCGCAACGAAGCCGATTATGTTACCGGATTGCTTCTTGAAGCTATGGATGAGCAAAATTCTATCACAACCGAATCTGACATCAACAGCCACATAGAGGTAATTCTCTATTGGGCGATTCTGAATGCGCAGGACTCTCTGTTTGATAGATGCATGGCAAAATCTGAGCGCCTAGTGCAAAGTACGGAGAATGGGCGTTCATGGTGCACGGTAGCTGCTCTAGGGGCGAGCAACCACATTATAAATGTACTTCTGACACATAAAGACCTGCAACTGGAGTGGAACTCTAGAGACCCTACAGGGCTCTTACGTCTAGCAATTAAAAACACGAACAGAGATTTTGTTGAAGCATTTCTTGGGTGGTGTATGGAAAGCAAAAAGCCAGCTCAAGATGATGTTGGGTGTGACTCTCGGGTGAACACAGGAGAACATCCCCTCAAAATGTTGAGAATTTTTCTTCAGAGCTTTGATGACGATGAGAGTAACTTGATTGCTCTCTCTGCACTCGGAAGTACTGACACTCATAGAGATATTGAGAGATTTCTGTGGGAGAAATTGAACAAGAGTATCGAAGACTTGCCCACCTTTTTTGACCACCCTCTAGGCAAAGATGGGAAGTCGGACCAAGAACATATACTGGAACTAGCAGCCCGATTCGAAACTCCAAGGCAGGAGAAAAACTTAAAAATTTATCTTCGTCGCTTGCTAGAAAAGGATTCACAAGAAAATCATGAGAAGTGGAACGCACTGCAACTAGCAGTTTACCTTAAACTCCCAATGGTTGTTTGGTGGCTGCTTTCTAACGGAGGATATTTCAACGAAAATGACCTCAAAGATGCTCAAGAGCTTACGAAAAGGCAACCCGACCAAATTATCAGAGAAATTCTTGAAGATCCTCCACCCATATTGAGAGTCCGAGCCTCCGGGGATGATCACCATCAACCAAGATTTCAAAATTCTAAAGAAACCAACTTTGATTCACCAGATGGGACAGTATTAGACATCATTCAAGATGAAACCGAAGCCATCTTTCAGCCCAAACATCGTTCAGTAATTGACATTGTATACAAAAGGGGACCTCAAGAGATCATGCGACAATGCAAGTATCGCAAAATTTCAAGCGTCAGGCAGGCTGTCAGTAATTCCGGCCTCCCAGCTGGTGAACAAGGAAAGAATTACGAGGAAGGGTGGAAGGAACCCAATTTGAGATGGAAACAACCTGATGTGAGATGGGTTCACATTCCCGTGAACAATGTGAGTGAACTGCAAATCGCTGCACTTGAATATATCTTTAGGAGTTAATAACAATCAACTGTTAGATGCATTGTATGGATGTAAGTTCCAAGGTTTTTGGTCAATAATTAGCCTTTACTAATATTATCAGGAACTTCTTGTCCGCATATCTCGGGACAAAGGATTGAAGAATAAAGACCACAGGCCGTTGGTTGATTTCATTGAAAAAAGCCGGACGGAGATTAACTGTGGCGGCAAAAAATCTCAAATGAAGCCTCGATTTGTCACACAGGTAAGGCAACTCTAAGTCTAACCCCTATTTGTTCGTGCTATAATCACGAGGTACCCTTGAAATAAAGGCTAAACCAACAGGATAAGATGAACCGAAATGGGGTAGAGAAGGACTGCGGCCAAGTTTCTGCACTTTACGTTGGTCAAATTTCCCACTTTGACGTTGATTTGAGACTGACTTGTTGTAGATGCCATACCTGTTCTGGTCAGAGCGACCAGAGGAGTTTAACAAAGGAAAGAAAAATGAAGAATTTGTGCACGATTCTATGACGCTCGACCAATACTATTATTCATCTATTGGTAATACAACACGAAGGGACAAGGACCAAGTTGTGTGGCGCTTCACAGGTGGCGAGCCCGATTGGGCAGTAGTTGGCCAAAGTTCGGAATCAATGCAGGAACTGGATGAAGACAGCAAGGCACAAGCTGTAACTCTAAATGGAGAGTCAACCTCTCCACAATCCAAACAGGGCCGGGTACCTACAATTCTGGTTGTGCACCAGCTGTGGCTTTGGGTTCTTGACAGACGTACGTATTTAACCAGGGCCTCAGCTCGTGCCCTTCAAAAGTGGAACTAATCTTCCTCTTATCAGAAACCATAATCACCAGTACAACGAAAGAGGACCCCGATATCACTAATAGCTTTTTTCAGCGAGTCCTCACCAGTATTAAGGATCAAAAGAGGACCACACAATGGTCAGTTGAAGATGTCAGAGAGTTTATTCTCAGCACTGCTATTGGGATGTTTGACAAGGCAGAAATCTGGGAGAAGTCGCCTTTAGAAATATTTCGAGAAAGTATACAGAAAGTAGTAAGTGTTCCTGGCTACCTTGGATTTGACGTACTTGGACTCTGATGGACAAAGCGCGACGTCGAAACTAAGCTATTCGACGCCTTTGTCGAGACACTGCAGAAGGATCAAAAAGATGAAACTGATGATAAAAGCTCATCACGAGGCAATAGTCAAAGCACTATCACTCGCTTCCAAAAGTTATGGAAGTTTCTTCGTAATTGTGATAGCTCAAAGTCCGAGCCTTCAGAGCAACAGAGAGAGAAAGAAAGTTCATATGACAATATTCTTCGAGAGACAGAACTTCTTAGGGAAATCAAGGACATATGTGATGAACTTAACATGCTGAAAATCTTGGCTGAGGACCAAAAAGAGGTCTGCGATAAGCTCTTGGACAAGGAGCACAACCCTAATATCAGTGACACGCCTTCTGAAATCACAGCCAGGATTGAGGAAATGATGGAGGATGCTAAGTTTGTCCGAGATTCTATTGACACGCTACTAGATCTCAAGCAGAAGCAAGCCAACATTACCGAAGCGAAAAACAGCAGGAAGCGAAGCGAAGAGACGGCAAAACAAGGTGTCGCTATCATGGTTTTCACGCTGGTGACAATTGCATTCGTGAGTTGCTCAATCTTGAATAGACTTTGACATACTGACCCTGTTTTTGTTGACCAATAGCTCCCCGCCTCTTTCTTGACCAGTCTGTTTGCATTAAATGTATCTGATTTTCCACATAGCGGAGGGACTGTCAGCTACGAAGGTCGATGGATTTTCCCGATAATATGTAAGTCTATATTCCGATGTCTGCTGTATAGGGTTGTGCTTTGGCAGCTGATATGACTATTGCTCAAGTCGGAATCTCAACGGGAGTATCATTGATCATCGCCATCATTGCCTTCAGAATGGCCCAGTGGAGAGACTGGTGGAGATCAATAAAATCAAATACAGAGAAGACAGTTAGGGGTCAGCCAAACATGGAAATAGCCAAGTTGAGAGACTGGGTGAAAGTAACCACCTCAAATATGACGCAGGATATTGAGAAAGGGAAATAGAGACGACATCAAGGTGGAGACGTATGCGAAGCCTGAATTCGAAGTTCACTAGAAAGAAAAGAATTTTTAATGGCACTTTTATGTTAGGAGGTAGTTTCCATATTAATACCGGTCTTCTTACCCTATTCCAGTAGCCTATTTTTACAAATCCTACAGATCATGCACTACGTAAGGATTTAGAAGCAGAGGCGTGGCCTTTACATGCCAGGGAGAGATATGACATGGAGAAACTTGTAGCTCAAAAGCTCGAAGATCGGCATTCCGATTTTGGGGTGAGGATCAGATGAATATGCTTCGGTGTACATTGACATTGCTAAAAAGGACGCCGTGAAGGAAGTCGAGTATGAGCAAGATGAAAGCGGCAAAGTTGGAGATCGGAAAGGAGACGAGGCTAGTGAGACTACGATGTCTAATAAATTGGCAAGATTGTCTGTCTAATATAGAGACCTTCAGAAAATTAAAAAGAAACAGATATTGGACCGTGGGTGGTGTGTTGAGACCACTACAATCCAGAATCTTGAAAATGCTTCAACGCCTTCCAAGGTTGGCTTGTGTCTTAGAGATCTGCTTAGCTAGAGTGACAGCCATTTAATTAATAGGCCAACTCTAATCTCTTTAATTCTCTGTAATCTAAACCAGCAAATTCGAGAAGATCCCGATTTCCCATGACGGGAAAAGAAATTTCTTATCGAATTCCCTGCGGGATGAGAATTTCGTCCATTGGAAGAATATGAAACGATTTCAGAGAGTCGATTGCTGACATCAGGATTGGGGTTATGCATAGGAACTTGAAAGATACCATGCTACAGATTCGATTATACATTCTCATATTACAGACGGGAGTCGATCAGTGCTCTTTTCGCAATATTGACGTCCTCAGCCGTTCCGCAGATCAAACCCGCTCTCTCATCACAACTTTCTAATGGACGACTCAGAATATCCTCCCCATTGGCAGGATCAATGGCTCTTCCTCCAGCGCATTCCACCACTAGCGCAATAGGAAACAGCTCATACAACCGGCGCAGTTTCGCCTGGCTCGCGCTTGTCACAGGGGATATATATACCCCGTGACCCTTGACTAGCGCGTGCACGACATCTGGCACTAATCCGCCACTATATCGCAATGTATACTTCTTCTCCACGTACTGTGTAATAAGCCTCATGTAAGCCTCAGACTCTGCTGCCGCGCGGAGATTGGCCGGGGCGAAATAGCGCGTCTGGAAGGGCGGTTCTGCGAAGCGCACATTGGACTGGATAATTTCATAATCGTGTGCCCCTTGCTTCCCAATCCCGATCTCAAGACAACAGGGCTCGGCGCCGGGGACCCTCAGGGCAATAATGGCCGTAGTGCGTGGCCCGTAGACGCCCAAGACTGCAGCGATTTGTTTCTCTGAGGGCAGTTGGTGGATCGCTGACGGGCCATCCCAAATACCGATTATAGTGCCCACAGTCCAGTTAGGCGCAATGATTGAGCTCCCGTCTAGAGGGTCAAAGGCGACTGTGTATTGTTCTGAAGAGGTGGTCACGGCCTGGCCGTCGCTTGCAGGTCGTTCTATGGGCTCCTCTTCGCTGCTCGCAGTCAGTATGGAGGGACACTTTGCAAGCGCTGCTCGCATGAGGTTCTCCGCTGAAACGTCGACGTTCAATTGGCCATCACCAAATACGTTTGTGGTGCCAGCGGAGGAGACTTGGTGTGACTCGTGTAACGACTTGGCGATGTCGGAGATGCAGTCCAGAAGCGCTGGTAGTACCGAATTGCAGAGCGCTGTGCGGCCATGTGGCAGTAGAAGATTTTCGAGATGACTAGACATGGCAAGATATTATAATAGGTGCAATTTTATTTGATTCTAGACTAGCTCAGGGTGTGGTGGTAGATGGCAAGAAACTTAGGGTGAGGGGTAACTAGAAAACTCAATTTGGAGCTGCCCGGAGCTACTGCACATACATAGGGCCCGGCCCGGCGCATACTGTATCCACTTGCGGGGCACACGCATATCTATTAATCTTTTGGCTTCAAGGGAGCAAGGCCAGCAAATCCCCGATATCCAGTAAATAGCTCGTCCGGGTCCCATTTCTGGCGGATCATCAAGAATCTTGCCAACGCGGTGGGACTCATCACCTAGATTATTGTAAGATTTATGAAGCATCCAATGGAAATGAAGGGCAAATCAAACTCACAGGTGTCATCCGTTGATTGACATCAAAATCGGCAATGTACTGACCACAGGACACAGTCTCGGCAATCCGGTAGGCATCCTTCATCCACTTGCTCATTGCTTCATCCCACGCTGGGTCTGTCCAACAGGTCATGGTGGAGATGTAGTAATGTTGGGGCAGACTGATTGCTTGATCATTCTCGTTGGGAACGTATTCGCCGAAATAGATGAATCCAACAGAGCGACGCGAGGGGAGATCATAAAGAGCCGGTTTGATGGCATTAATGAGCTACACATAGGTACGAGTCAGTTTGTCACTTTCATCGCGGGTTGAAAAGACATATACCGTATGAGTCGGAACACCGCTTCTGTCCAGAATGCTATCGCATTGCCAACGCTCCCCGTTTCCGCGATGGGAGAACTTGTATTGTGCATCAAATAGCTGCTCCCATTTCTTTTCGACCAAGGGCACTGTCACCAGTAAACTGTCGCCTAATTTCGGTTTGAGATCTTTCCAATGACTCAGAAGCACATCGGCCTCTTCGAGAGAATCGGCATATGCCAGAGCAGAGACGCCCATAAAAACCCTATTGTCGCATACTTCCTCACTGATACCGACTTCGTTCCGATCCGGGTAAAAAGTAGCAAGCGCAATCTCCACTCCATACTTTGGAGTGATATCCTGGAGCTTGAAAAGAGTCTCAACGACCGACTCAAAGCTGGAAGTACAATCAATGACGTGCGCAATTTCGTAGAGTTTGCGCTGCGGGATGGTTCTCGCCCAAAAGCGAGTTACCACACCAAAGAACCCCAGGCCACTTCCACGAGCTGCCCAGAAAAGGTCCGGATTGTTGGTCTTGCTGGCTCGCACGACTTCACCGTTTGGTACGACGATTTCCATCTCCTGAATCCAGCTGTCGGAGGTGCAGCCCCAGCCACGCATAAACCAGCCTTGTCCTCCTGCTAGACAAAAACCACCAGCTGCAACTGTTGGATCATGCCCAAAGGGGAAAAAGCGGCCTACTTTGTAGAGGGCATCGCACAAATCCTTTGAGCGGGAATATGGAGGAAATGAAATTTGTCGGGTCTGACTATCATACTTGATGCCTTCATTTGGTCCCTGATTCAGGTCGATGGTGTCGATCAAGATGCCATCGTTGATCAGGGAAGTGCAAGGAAACGAATGCCCGCCAGACCGTACTCCTACTCTAAACTGGTGAACCTGAGCTTCCTTGATTATTTCAACAACTTCTGCCGTGTTTTTAGGAATGTAGATCTTTGCAGGCCTCGAATCAGGAACCCTAGTGTTAAAGAACCGGGTCCGGAGTCCTTCGTACTCGGTAGTCTTGGGTGTAATAGCCCGTGGAAGCATTTTATTTGCCATTGAGGATTTTTATTGTTTGATTGATAGGCTTGTTAACACGAGTGTTGAGACTCTCCCAGTATCAAAGTAGAACATGCGGGGTGGCATTAAAGAAATTTGGAGGGGAAACCATCGACCCCTGTAAAATTTCCCGCCGACGCAGATATTATTCGCTCTAGCCTTTAAGGATTCCAGTCACGCGCAAAAGACTTATCTTTTGCGAGGTTGGTCCTAGTGTCGTACGGTGGCTGAAAGACCAAGGCTCCCGCTCAACGTAAAAGCCCTGTTCGCCTTGTTTATCAAAAAGACCTCGATGTGAAAAGGCCTCTATTACAAATATCCTGAAGTACAGACAAGCAGAGGAATTTGGGAAAGATGAAAGCCGGAGAATCGAGGCGGAAAACGACAGGGGTCGTGAGGCTAAATGCCAATTTGGCCTAGGTGCCTAAGGCAGCCTCTTACCTATAGTCCCTCACGATCACGGGCCTGACCAAACCCTAACTCTCTCTTTCTAGAAACGAGTGCATAATGAACTTGTATTTTCAATGATAATATATGCAACTGGAGTATTCTTTCATGTCAAAAAAGAACCTGCATAATTTTTACAAGGCTACAATAATAAGAGGAAAGCTGAAATTGAACACCTAGGTAGCTACAGGGCGCGGCGCCCTGCATATGTACGCGCTACATATACGCAGTGTCACCTCCATCCTTATTCTTAGTGGCCGATGACCCCTGCTGAAACCGTAACAACCATAGAAGATAACAGGGCCCGTCCTATCAAGTCTCAGCTCAAACGCCATGTTTCCAACCTGCGTAAATCTCGATTTGGCCTAGAAACCTTGCTGCCTCGTCCATCTTCTTTGTTCCTACAAGTGGGGTTTGAGCTGAACGGTTGAACATCAATACCTTGGGTATATATGTGGCTCATGAGGAAACTGTTTGACAGAAATATACTACAAGTTCCAAATCTTTATACTGAGGGCCGCCTATTCGATCCATTATGTATCCCGCCATGCCATCGTTAACAGTGGCAATTTTAGCCGTGTGTGTAACCTGGTTGGTGGTTACATACGGCGTCAAGTCGCGAAGAGCACCAGCTGGTCTTCGTGATGTTCCTGTAGGAGGAAAGCTTTCTCAACTAGGACAGTACCCCCAGCAACAGTGGAGGCAATGGGCTCAGCAAAATGGGGAACTTTTTCAAATTCGACTGGGCTGGGAGAATTGGGTCTTTGTCAACAGTCCCGAGGCTGTAAAGGAAATCTTCATCAAGCAATCTCAGCACACCTCGTCGCGTTTTCCCAGTCCCGTCGTATCAGACCTGGTCTCCGGTGGCATGCGGTAACGTTCTATCTACATTTTCATTCCCCGCGAACTAGAGACTAACCTGAGCAGTTTCTTGTTGATGGCGTATACACCAAAATGGCGAAAGCTGCGCGCCATTGTACACCAGATTTTGACGCCCAAGTCTTCAAACACATTCATGCCGTCACAGGAGTTCGAGGCGAAGAACCTGCTCTGGGATATCTTGACGGATAACGAGAACCAAGAAAACTTCTACATGCATATCCAACGATACTCGACATCTGGTTCGTGATATCCACGTCTAATAATGTACTAGACGATGCGCTAACATCTGTTTTTGGGATTCAGTGGTCATGACATCAACATATGGGAAACGAATCCCTCACTGGGTAAGGCAGACAGGCTTAAAACCCTTGTTCAATCAGAGGCTTGACTGATCCACTTGCAGGACTGCGAGGATGTTCGAGAAATATATGGAGTGTTGCGGGATTTCAGCGACGCTTCAGTACCTGGAACGTACCTTGCTGAATCATTCCCGCCTCTCAATAAGCTCCCCGTCTGGATGCAGTGGTGGCGTAAATCGACAGAGAAATTATTCCAGCGACAGGCTTCACTCTGGATGAAATACTTCTCGGAAATTCAAAACGGTATAACGCGAAATGAGGCGCCAGAATGCTTTGTAAAGGGTCTCATAGAATCTGGTTATGAGAAAGACGATATCGATGATGTGCAAGCCAGTTTTCTGGCTGGAGGTATGTCTCCCACCCAGTAATGTCCCTGGATCATAAGACTAACTCGGCACCACAGTAATGATTGAAGCAGGCTCAGAAACGACCTCTTCAGCTTTGAATTCATGTGTGAAATATTTCGCTGCGTATCCAGACGCTCAAGCAAAGGCCTATGCCGAAATCCAGAGGGTTGTTGGCGAGAGCCGCTTCCCCTCGTTTGATGACGAAGAAAACCTGCCGTATATCCGGGCTTGTGTAAAGGAAATTTTGCGTCTTCGACCAGTGGCCAGGTAAGAGGATATGTATCTACCTGTCTAAATGCTGGCTAATGCAGCTACTATTCTTGCGTTTAGTTTCGGAACCCCTCATTACACGACTGGCGGCGTTATCTACAAGAACTACTTCATCCCTGCTAACACGGTTGTCACTATAAACCAGTACGCCCTTCACTTCAATCCTGAACGTTGGGAATTTCCGGACGATTTCATCCCAGACCGTTATCTGGACTACCCTTTCAAGGCCGGTGTTTATGCAGCTAATCCCGATCCTGACGGGCATACTGGCTTTGCCTTTGGTGCTGGCCGTCGCATTTGCCCCGGTATGCATTTAGCGGAGAACAGTCTGTTCATTACAATTGCTAGTATCATATGGGCGTTTGAGATCCTCCCACCACTTGAAAATGGCAAGGTCGGCCATATAGATTTGTCCAATGCCGCTTATATTGACGGTGTCGTCACAACCCCAAAGCCGAGCAAGCTGAGGTTTGTTCCAAGAAGTCACCAAGTAGAACAAACTATTCGAACTGGGTGGCCAGCTGCTGAAGAAAAGGGATACATGCTGGGCAATATCAAGGTAGATGCAAAGGGAGTGGTTGCTGCTGGGTCAAAGTAGAAGAAGGCAAATTATGTATTTACTACATAGAATACTTGTTCCCCTCTTTCTTCAATTCTTTTGTATGTACACATCCAGGCTTCCACTCTTGATTTTAGCATATATCGTTATCCTAAATAGTGGCATTGAAACTTCCCAATGTCTAGAACTTTTCTAAAATACACCAATATCCGAGGAACTCTATACTTAATTCGAGTCAAACCAGAACCAACAAAGCGGGCCAACTTCCATGGAAGTTATGGTGAATCGATTTTACAAAGTGAGTTCCGTGGAACACGGTAAACTCCTGAGCAGTATATACACCTGATTGCCACTGCTTTCATAAGGGGAAAGGCGTAGCAGCTCGTTTATGAAACCGGTTTCAAGGGTTGAATAACTTCTCATGAGACATTAGTTTCAAAACGGTGGATGATTGCTTCTGTGGAGTTGATCGGGATATAAAAGTAGGCGGAGAAGGGTACGATAATCTGGGGTCCGATCGATAAACTCCCCGGAAGAGACCCACGAAATCAAAGAATGCGGAGACTGTGGAGTACCCCAGAAAAATGACAGGAGCTTAGAAGTCCGTTATAAGAATATGAAGTGCTGAGCTTCCCTTCCCTGTGAATGGAAACTTGGCAAAGGACTACATCTGCATTCAATATTCCAATTCGGTCAAAATGAGCGAAATTCCAAAAACGGAGGCCACCGGGCATTCGGTCCATGTTGAAGATGACATTCTCCATAAAGAGACTACATTCAAGGAAGAGCCCGATACTACCGAGTATCAAGTCGGTCTTCGGTCCTTTCCTCTCGTCACAGCACTCACCTTGGTTAACTCTGCGGGTTCTCTTGGAACGGCGCTGTGTTGAACTCCTTTTTTTGGTGACAATCAATACTGACCTGACTTAATGGATCAGATCACGGCAACCATTGCATATCAGGTAGAATCCGTCGGCGGATCAGACGTTTCTAGCTGGATTGCTAACAGCCAATTCCTTGCGTTGATGGCTCTTTCACCGAGTTTTGTAAGCTAATTTTGTAGGATACACTTATTATCGTTGTGTTCTCTAACATTCTTCTTAGGGTATGCTAGGGGATCGCATAGGCAAAAAATGGATTATCGTTGGAGGGTGTGTTTTGGCAGTCATGGGGTTTATAGTCTCAGGCTCGGCCCGTACCATAAACACAATAATCCTTGGCCAGACATTTTCCGGCGTAGGACTTGCTGCAGGGGTATGTACCATTCGTTATTATATCCAGGCGAGGTGTCGACTAACATAGATATCTAGTTAGTTGGTCTCCCAGTTATCAATGAATCCACACCAAATCGGCTTCGTCCTTGGGCATACGGATATGCCATGGCTTTAACGGGCATGTTTACCGTAGCCGGTCCCTATACCGGCGCCGCTTATGCCAGGGCTGGTTCTTGGCGATGGTCATATTACCAGTGCGGAATTCTGGCGGGAGTTGGAGGGTTAGCTGTCCTTGCCACCTACCACCCACCGGCAACAGGCATGAGACGACGCGGTCTGGTCCATAATATCATCCGGGAACTCGACTATATCGATACATTCCTTCTAGTTGGGCCAGTCGCATGTGTCACCCTTTCTCTTACATGGGGAGGAAGTTCGTACCCATGGAGCTCAGCACATGTTGCAGCGCCGTTGGGCATTGGCTTGGCTGGACTGGTTTGCTTCGTTGCATGGGAATGGAAAGGAACATCTACAGGGCTTCTCGACCACAGGTTATTTATTAACCGAAACTTCCCTATCCTTCTTCTGGTAAATGCAATGGACGGGATTTTGACTTTTGGAGTCAACGTTCTTTGGTCCGGAAGAGTGGAGAGATGGTATTTCATTTTTGTTCAGATTGATTGAAATGAATTTTTCTATAGACGAACACAGTACATCGAAGGACCCACACCGACTTACTTATATTTTGCCCTCATCATGTACCCCTGAGGAAAGCCCGGAAGGAACTATCAGGAGCCTCTTCCTTCTAAAACAATGACGAATTTGATAGCTTAGTCTAGCTATTTTTGAGCATATCATTGATTTTTAATTACTTGTTATCCATCTTCTCCAGCAATCACTTATTTCCATGGAAGTATGATGTCGGAAGGGACCTCATGTGGATACATGTATATTTCCGGGGAATTAAGCAAATCCCTTCGTACCTAGGAGAGTAGAGAGCTACTTGCGAAACAACCCCTTCGGTCTAGTTTATTGCATCATAACTAATTTGGAGATAATACAGAATTAAGGGATCAAGCACCGCGGTCCTTCGTCAACATGAACCTTCCCCCATCCGCAACGGGTTGCTCTCCCCTGTCTTCCGGTTAGAGACTGCCCGAATTTTGAGCTTCTGGACGATCTATAGGAATCTCGCTTACTCTTTGAGTTCGTCAACAAGTTCCTGCCCTTCATTGTCCTCAATGTCTCCCACGATCACATTCGCGCCGTTTTCTTGCCACTTAAATGTTACAATAAAGGACCAAAAAAACAATCATTGGGAATTAGGCCATAGCAAGCTTGACAGTGGCCAGTCCAATGCCGTGAGAATCGCCGGTGATAATAATTGTTTTCCTGGCAAGGGAGCCAATGTTCTTGTCATCCAGTGTATCTATATAGGGACATTTTTCAAGCAAATAAACGTGTCGAATCATGTAAATCGCGTGCTGACGTACACCATGGCTATATATGCAGCCCATCCCACATAGCGTCAATAATCCCCCGCACATTGATATGCTAAGCACTTAGCATAGATCAGCGATTCAATATAAAAGATAAAGATGGCTTCGGATTTTGATCGGGGTAACTTTGCTTGTATACTTATTTCCTCCATATGTAGCCCACCACCTCAACTTCTCCCAACTTACCGCTCTAGGAAGGCAACAGGGGAAAAATGGTTCGGTACGATGTTCCGACGGGTTGTATTTTGTTTCGCTTCAAGTCTATAAAGACTTTTTCTGTTCTATTTTTATTGACTACCACAAATAAATAGATAAAAATGGAAAAAAGAGACGGAAAAAGGAGTCTTTGAATGGGGGTTCTAAAAAGAGAAGCAAAAATGTATAAATATCTCTGACTTGGCTACCTCTTTGATACCAATGTTAGTTTTTGCCCGGAGATGGAGTATGCCAACTGTTAACTTTGTAATCAAAATCAAAGTTCGTTTTTCTGCGCATCTTTTTCATCCAGACTTTCAAATGGATCGGCTGATAGATCGATGATAGATAGCCAGGGCTGCCTTAGGCGCCGAACCCACTAGCTCCAGGCTGCCCCACGTTTTGTTTGGTGGGCCCAATTCTTTGTTTTGACGACTCGACAAAGACATCCATCGCATGTGTTTCATCGCTATCTTCATCTCATGTTTACAGTACTGTTCGTCTATTTAGAAAGCGCCCATCTTCACTTCGTTTGTACATAGATTTTTCCATGCGCTGCCATCCACCATGACTGCAGAAGCAGAAGCCACGCCTGTGGCAGACGGGCCCAGCCCGCTCAGGCCAAGAGCCTATCAACAAGAGATGCTGGCGGAGAGTTTGCGCCAGAACACTATTATTGCAGTGAGTGGTATCATATAGATTCACAATGGCTTCAAACTAACCTCAGATCAAAGATGGAAACTGGGAGTGGGAAGACACAAATGTAAGACACAAGTGAAGCATGTCCTGCGATTTTCTCTGACTGTGGGATGTTTACTAGTGCCATTCTCCGAATACAAGAAGAGCTTGCAAGATGCGCAGCTGACAAGGTCCGTCATATTCTGAGTAATACTACAAAATAACGGAGCTGAATCTCTCACTTCTAGTTGATTTGGTTTTTGGCGCCCACAGTAGCTCTAGCCGAGCAGCAGCACTCGGTCATCTCCAAGCAATTGCCCCTCTATCAAAGCAGACTGCTCTTGGGAAGCGACAACGTTGACCATTGGAGCACGCAAGAGATCTGGAACAAGATCTTGTTGAACATTCGAATTGTCGTTTCCACGCCACAGGTATTACTGGATGCAATGTGCCACGGATTTGTGAAGCTTTCGGGGCTGTCGCTGCTCGTGTTCGATGAAGGTGGGTTTATTCAATCCTAACAATTCCTAGATTCATTCATAATGTCTGTCCTTTGCTGACGAATGAAAAAATTCCAGCCCATAGATGCGTCGGAGCCAGCCCATTCAACGGTATAATGCGTTTATACCATCATGCCCGCTTATTAAACGAAGAATCTGCACTACCAGCCATTCTAGGCCTGACGGCAACCCCTGCTACAAAAGCTACCGCTGCAGCGGTAAAGATACTCGAAGAAAATCTCCATGCAATATGCCGAACGCCGGTCGTCCAGCGAGAAGAACTCTTGAAATTTGCGCACAAGCCGGAATTGGATATCATTACTTACAAACGTAACTTCGAAGCACCGACCAAGACTTTGGAAAATCTTAGCGCTCTATTGGATCTAACTTTGAAAGATATTGACAATGACCCTTATATTAAGTCCCTCCGAGCAAGAAAGGATGCCAAGAGCCAGGAAGCGCTTCACAAAACTCTCAAAAGTGGCAAGACTTTTACGAGAAAGGAGTTAATCTCGCTTTCTCAACGTGCGCTTGTTATCCACGCAGAACTCGGACCGTGGGCTGCCGACGTCTTTGTCAACACATGCGCCGACAGATTCGTCCAAGAAGCAGTCCAAAGGGCCAACAACAATGTTTTCCGCCAATGGGAAGATACAGAAAAAATATACATGATGCAGTATCTTTCCATGCTTCCACCTACCGTTGCACAGCGGAGCTGGGGAAGTGAGCCCGACAGCATTTCCGAGAAAGCGCAACTGCTCATAAATGCCATTTCCAAGTCTTTTAATCCGGGATACCGAATTATAGTTTTCGCCGAACAGCGGGCCACAGTCATCATGCTGGCTCATATTTTGTCGGTGCATCCGCTTATGAAGGGGATAGTCACGAAATATTTTCTGGGAAACTCAAATTATGCCAGCCGAAAGTCAAACATCACCGAGCTTTCTTCGCTCAAGGATCAGAAAGATGTTTTGACGGATCTGCGCACTGGAAAGGCTAACGTTTTGATTGCCACGTCGGTTCTGGAAGAAGGAATTGACGTTCCGGCCTGCAATATAGTTGTTTGCTTTGACCCACCGACAGATTTGAGGTCCTTTGTTCAGAGAAGAGGGAGAGCCCGCGATCGCCAGTCTAAGCTCGTTTTATTTATCAACAGCAGTGACGATGACAGTCTTGCCAAATGGGGATCAATGGAAGAGCAGTTGAAGGAAATATACGCAGACAACATGAGGGAGCTAGAAGAAATCAAAGCACTAGAAGACCTGGAAGAAGAGAGTACGGACTTTTTTCGCATACCCGAAACCGAGTGAGTTCTACACAGTATCTGCTGGTTGAGTAGAAATTTAACATGGTATAGAGCCGTTTTGAGTCACGAAAACGCACGCCAATATCTTGCATTTTTCTGCTCTACAATGTCATGCGCCTTTACCGACAATCAACCGGACTATATCGTTCACCGGAAGGAACTGAGCCGTGAAATGGCAGAAGTCACGGCCAAGGTCGTCCTGCCGAGTTTGTTAGACCCGTCTCTACGCACCGCTTCTTCGCAATATACATGGAGGACCGAGAAAGCAGCCAAAAGAGACGCCGCATATCAGGCCTACCTCGCTCTCTATAACGCGGGACTGGTAGATGATCATCTTATGCCATGTCACCGCAGAAAATACCTAAACCCGGACAAGAGTGTCCAAGAAAAACAAGTCAAACTCGGCCAGGTTTCGGGGTGTTGGACCCCGTGGCAAGACATGGCTCAACTGCGGAGAAGCAATGTAGATCTCATCCCGACAAGAGTGTATCTCGAGCCGAATCCTTTGGGAATGCCCGACATGATTTTGCTCTTGCCCAGTCGAATTCCGTGTGATTGGTCTTTTGACCTGTTTTGGAACCAGGATATAACCTTGCGAGTGAGGTTGTGCAACGAGGGCAGTACCACGCTGAGTGTGGATTCTGACCAGGCGTCGCGGTTCACCCGCGAAGTATTGGTTACTGCCTACGAGGGCAGAATGACGACACAAGACAGGGATCTTCTCACATTGTTTTGGCCGGCGGAAACCATTACACAGCCTACCGAGGATTGGCTTGACTCTATCACAGGAAAATACGAGGCTTCTACTTTGCAGGATGACCAGTATGCGAAAGAGCGTCTAGAAGAGCTAGGAATGGCGCGCACCACCGATCGAAATGCGCGACCCTTTTTCATCGAACAAAACCTCGAAATGGCTGCAATGGCTGTCGATGATGTTGCCATGCAGGGAGAAGAAACAGTCGTGGAGCCTATACCAGAACCACATCTTAAAGGAACTACACTCCCCAAGCGCGCAGACTTTCTCCATACGATCCTCCAGCAGGATCAGGTACCCTTGGCACACACCGCGCAGCAGTGCTTCCCAGTGCGCCTGTGCCGCGTAGACCGACTTCCTGCCCGATTTGCCAAATTCGCCTTATTCATTCCTTCAATAACGCACAAAATCGAAATCCTGTTCGTCGCAGAAAGACTCGCGAAAACGGTATTGGCAAGCGTCCAGTTCCAGAATTTGGGGCATGTTTTGACCGCCATCAGCGCTTCAGTAGCAAAAGAAGCAACCGACTACCAGCGCTATGAATTCCTTGGTGACAGTCTCTTGAAACTCCTCACATCCATTCATCTGGTTGCGAACAACCCGCTTTGGCATGAAGGGCTGCTGTCGGCTGAGAAGGATCGATTCGTTTCCAACGAGCGCCTAGCACGGACGGCACGAGAATTAGGCTTGGATCGGTTTATTCTGACAAAGTCATTTACAGGGCGTAAATGGCGACCAAAATACATCTCTCAATTCAACGATGAAGAAGGAGAGTCGAAAGCGGAGAAGCGTGAGCTTTCAAGCAAAACCCTCGCCGACGTTGTGGAATCCCTCATGGGCGCGGCGTTCCTCGACGGCGGATATGAGAAATTGGAACGATGTGTCAAAATATTCCTGCCCGAGAATCCATGGAGTGGTATAAACACCGACGTCCACGCCTTGTACACAGAGGCAGTAGTCTCTGAACAGGCTGCGTCCCACGTCAAGCTACCCCAAATGGAGGAAATACTGGGATACAAATTCACCAAACCCAGCATCCTATTCGAAGCGCTAACCCATCCATGCTCCAACGACGGATCCCCGAGTTACCAACGCCTGGAATTCCTAGGCGATTCTCTACTCGACCATTTCGTAGTCCAGGAGCTTTTCCATCAACCCACGCAGCTCTCCCACCAGGATATGCATTTGATGCGCACGGCGGTGGTCAATGCCCACTTCCTCGGCTTCCTCTGCCAGAGCCTGTACATCACCGAGTCCCGCTCCGAAGCCGCCGAACCGGGGCAAGCGCACATCTCGACAATCGAAACAGAACACAAAGTGTATCTGTGGCAAATGATGCGACACGGCGCCTCATGGGAAATCATGACCGCGCAGCAAGAAGTTCAAGCCCGGTATGAGAAATGGGGCGCCGAAGTGCACGACGCTCTGAACCAGTCGCCTCGATACCCCTGGGCGGCGCTGTTCCGTATTAATGCCAGCAAATTCTTTTCTGATATAGTCGAAAGTATCCTAGGTGCGATCTTTGTTGACTCGCAGGGCTCGCTGGATACATGCCGAACTTTCCTGGAACGACTTGGCGTACTCCCCTGTCTGCAACGAATTATTCACGAGCGCGTCGAGATTCTGCATCCGTTCAGCCAGGTGCGCGAGGCCGCGAAGTCGGAGAAAGTGGACATCCGTTCGTGCGCGGAGGAGAGAGTTGTCTCATCGTCGTCGTCTGACAATGATGACACAAGCAGCGCCAGTAGCTCAAGCAGCAGCACCAGCAATAGTACTGGGGCACAAGAGAAGAGCTTAGTGTACATCTGCACTGTCACAGTAGGCACCGAGGAGATCGTCCAGCTTTCCGATGGCGTCAATAAACTCGAAGTTGAGACGAGGGCGGCTGCGCTGGCGGCTGATATTCTCAAGGCGAGAATGAATGTTTCTGTATCTCCCTAATCCTACCTTTGAATATGGCTGGTAAAAATGTGCAGGCACAATTTTGGAGGACTGGCCTGGTGGGTTTGGATATGGCGTGCGCGGTATTGCGTTTTGGATAATGATTCATGACGAGATGATATTTAGCTATTTTTGGGAAATTGAAGATTCAATCAATTATATATCTGTGTAAATTTTCTAGAAGAATTCTTGTAATACATAATGTTTGAATGTACGACTTACATTCTCCACATGCTACTTTTGTTGCAACAAGTAAGATGCTCGCGTGGGCATCCACTGCGGCTGCAAATCCGCGTCTAGAATCATCCCTTGACAAACTCTCACAAACACGCGGGGAAGACTCCACTTCCAGATATCAATTTGTCCTTCCTCACTCATGAATCAAAAGCTCCAATCGATGCTGAAATTATCTCGATTCATTCACCGCAACAGCATGTCCTCCTCAGTCCCCCCTCTAAAGGTGGGGTTCTTCCAGACCCTCTCCTCCCTCTCCTCCACCACAATCCAAATCCACGACGCCCTCTACGGCACCCACACAATCTCCGAACCCATCCTAATCAACCTCCTCCACTCCCCAACCCTCCACCGCCTAATCGGCGTCTGCCAACACGGCGTGTCCGGTCTCTTCAACCTGACGCCCGGCGTAACCCGCTTCGAGCACTCCGTCGGCGCATTCCTGCTCGTCCGGCAAGTCGGCGGTACGCTCGACGAGCAGGTTGCCGCTTTGCTGCATGACATTAGCCATACCGCGCTCAGCCATGTTGTGGACTGGGCGCTGACGAAGCCCGGGGAGGGGAGTTTTCATGAAGTTCACAAAGAGCGATATATTAGCACCACCCCACTCCCAGAAATTCTGGCAAAGCATGGAATGGGGGATTTGAAGCCGCTTAATGAGGATCTGTACCCCCTTGTGGAGATGCCGTCGCCGCATTTGTGTGCTGATCGGCTGGATTATTCGCTGCGAGATGGGGTTGCGTTTGGGAAGCTTGACCTCAAGGATGCGCAACGCATTTTTGCGGATTTGAAGGCGTTTCCAGACCCGTTTGCTGCAAGTAGACTGCTCGTGTTGAGGGATGGAGAGTTGGCGTTGACGCTGGCAAGGGCGTATCTGGCGTCGGACAGGGATGTGTGGTCGAATAGAGCGCACATTGACATGTATCGCAGAACAGGCCAGTTGATTGGGGACATGATTAGAGGGGGAAACGTAAAAGAGGAAGCGCTGTGGACGTTGTCGGATGACGAGTTTTGGGAGTTGTTGCGTAGTAAGGCTGATACTGAGGGGTTGCAGGCGATGAAGCGGTTGGAGGAAGAAGGGCTGCCCGAGGAGGATGGCCTTGGTCTTCCAAGGGCAGCAAAAGTGCGTACGTTGGATCCGGATGTCTGGCTGAGAAGTACGCACGAGGCATTGCCGTTGTCGGTTGTGCGTGCTGAGTGGGCTGCTGAGAGGGAAGAGTATATTAAGAGTCGTGAGGCTACGAGGGTCTGAATAAAAGTTGTATTTTATCAATGATATGCTATTACTTCAATAGACTTTAATTATTGGCCTAAATCTGCGCATGCACGACCTGACCAGTCACGCACAACTGCTCCTATAAGAGTATTATACACTCAGGCCATCACCGCCCTTCCATCCTACACTATACTCCCTGTCTAGGTATACTAGAGAGTTATACTACATATAACTCAGTCCCATAGTCACCCGTGCACACGGTGGTGGAGAACTTCCTCGACGCAATCCTCCGCGCAAACAGCTCGTCAACCTGCGCAAAACTGCGACCAGTGAAATCCGGGATGAAGAAGTACACAATCACAGCAGCGACGGCAGCGAGGCCACCAAAGAGGTATCCTAAATGCCACACCATTAGAACCGAATTTGAAAAAATGAAAAAGGGGAAAAGGGGGGAGGGGTACCAGTATTCAAGCTAATATCTGTAACAATATACGAAATCGTCGACGCAAACACCCACGAAACCGCCGCATTCCCCAGATTCCCCAACGTATTCGTCTTTGCGCGCAGTCTGATACTGCCCGATTCACCGGTATATGTCCACCCAACTGCACCGGGACCACTCACAGAACCACAGGTAAGCACAGCGGTGAAGAACGTAACCAGACAGCGGGACGTAAAACTCGTCTTTGCGCCGCCGACAGCTGACCCGACGATGCCGATGCCAATGTCGCCGATGAACATGAGGATGAGCCCGCCGAAGAGAATGGCCCAGCGGCCGATGCGTTTGGAGTCGATGAGGAAGTAGACGACGATGTTGCAGGCGAAGCCGATTGCTGGTCGCCGTTAGTATGTATATCTTTTAGAGCATAGGGGGGAGGGACGTACACAAGATAATGGCAGTCACTTCGAGACTGTTGCTGAAACCGACCGAGGCAAGGAAATAAGTCAGATATGGCCCACAGAGCATATTCCCACACAGCGGCTGCGAGAGCGCAGGGAAGATGGCACAGAAGCTGCGGCGGGCATCAACGCCTTTGAAGCAGTCCCAATACGAGGCGTTTTTATCCTAGACAGAAATCAGTTAGAAACATCCTGGACAAAAGAAAAGTGATAAAGGACGCACCTCAACAGCCAACTCCCTCTCCTTGGCGAGCGTATACTCAATCTCCGCCACCTGCAGCGCAATCTGCTCCTCGGTCGCCTTTGGATACAAAAAGCGCAAATTCTTCAACGCATCGTCATGGCGATCATGCATAATCAGCCACGGCGGCGACTCGACCAGCGTCAACAACTCAGCCGCACAAATCACCACGGGCAGTCCCACACAGACATACAACGACACTCTGAACCCGCGGTCGTCCGTAACACTAGACCAGGTCGTCTCCGCGCCGTACGAAATGAGCACGGCGAACAAATTGCCCAGGTTCATAAACATGTTGAACGTCGAGAGCATGACACCACGCAATTCTCGCGGCGCGACCTCGGAGATGTATGTGCTGCAGGCAGCCTGCATGAGCCCAGTGGCTAGCAGCATGACGATCTTGGCCCCGAGCCAGCCCTGCCAGGTAGTCACAAAAGACTCAATCAGGGCGCCGGCCATGGAGATGAGGATAATCGAATAGAGGACGGGTCGTCGGCCAACCAGGTCCCCGGCGTAACCGCTGACGACCATGCCGACCAACTGGAAGGGGGACGAGCAGGCGCTCCACCTGCATACAGTAAGTATGACTCGAGTTTCAGTCGGAAAGAGGTGATTCTTACAGCGAAATGATGTGAGGCTGAATAATATACTCCCCCTCTGCCGCATCATAGATACCAAACTGGCGGCAAAACGACTGGATGCCCATCATGTTACCGGCCATGTTGTTCTCGATGCCGACGATGATTCCATTCAACTAGATGACGATCAGTCTCGACAATACTCTAAAAAGAAGAGGGTGGTGGTCTACCAAAACAGCAACCATCACAGCCAAAATCCGCGGATTCCGCTTCAGAACCACCCAGGTGCTATCAGCCTCGCGCAGCGTCTCATTCGCGGCCGCGGCGAGAATGCCCTTGGACTCGCTGCCGGGGGCTGCCATCTCGCGATGCTCAGCCGACTGGGCGGTGGGCTGCTTCTCTGGCTCGGACATGTTCACAGGAAAAAAGATGGTCGTCAGATTGTGATTGTGCCCATGGAATTTCTTGCTGCTGGACTCCTCCCCATGAACAGAGGAATACGCGAATATTATACTTCACGTTCAACTTCAACTGACAAAAGATGGGGTCGGGGTCAAGTCGAGCGTTTCCCCAGGCTTGGGCAACTTTGGGGCATTTGGCATTTGCGGGTTTAGGGCGTCTCGGGCTCTCCGTCCGAGAAACAAAAAGCAACCAAGTTGAGCAAGCAGGGAGTGCCTCTTTGTTCCTTTTTGGGAATGATGTGTTTTTGACCGTCTACTATTTGCAGAGTAGTGCTCACTTTTGGCGCGCAATAGGTTGAATGGGGGCTCGGAGGTGATCGCGGAAAGTCCGTTAGGGGGAACCCGGGGAAGAGCTCGGATCCGAGGTGACTCGGATTTCACAAGATTTCTACAGCTCGGAGGTAGGACTATCACCATATTCGATATTGGTAGAGCAGACATAAAATGAAGTTTGAATTTTTGAAGGTTTTTACTAATTGTATTGAATTTACCACCACACCAAAAAGGCGTTGGTTTATCCTCTAACCAATGCGACACATCCAATCCGACAAATTGCATGGTATAAAGTTGATGTAAAGAAAACTCGACTATCACTTTGTGCCGAGGTAATAATCCCCAAGTCATACCTCTTTCTATATCTATTAGGAAGTCTTACAGAGATGTCATGTCAAGGTTTATAACAGATCAATTCTATAGGTATCTAGTTCCATACTATGTACACATCTAAGCAAACGCATCCCTCCAGAACGTATACGCCCCATTATCCTCCAATCCAGCCAAAATCCGCTCATACTCATGTCCCGCAGCCTCAATATGCCGCGCAACATGCGTCACACCAGCCTCCGTCAGCGACGCACTCATCTGCTCAAAGACATCTATCAACAACGGATTATCCCCGCCCGAAAGCAGACGAACCCGCAGGTTGGCGCCCTTGAGATGCTCCTTGTCCTTGACCAGAAAGATGGGGTGATTCTTCTCGTAGTACTCCTGGCTATCCCGGAACGTGTCCCAGACACGCTCGCGCGGCTCATCGGCCAGTCGGGGCATCAACGCGGGCGCAACAGAGGAAGACGCAGAGAAGAGGTTTGGAAACTTGAGGGCTAAATGGGCAGCGCCATACCCGCCCATGGAGAAACCCTCCGCTCCGCGTTTCCCGTTTGTGCGGAAGGTGGCGTCAACATGCGGCAAAAAGTCTTGTATGAGCACATCCTCAATGCGGTACGCATTGTCGATGGAGTTGATGTACCAGCCCACGGGCAGCGCCTGCGGCAGCACCAAAATGGTTGGAGGCATCAACCCCGCAGCCATGGCCTCGGCGTACATGAGCGCTGCATCAGCCCCTTGACTGGCGCGCTTCATGCCGCCGTGCAGCCAGACGAGCACGGGGTAGCGTGTGTCGGAGTTGGCGGGGTCAGAGTACCCCGCTGGCAGCACGTACCAGTAGCTGCCTTGCTGGCCAGGGCCGCGCACTGTTTGCTCGTAGAGGGAGTAGGTTAGGTTGGGTGGTGCGGTGGTGGCGTCGTAGGGCTCGATCCATTCGTTGTTCATGGCCTGGAGCTGCTCGGGCGTGGGATTGAAGGGCGCCGGGGGAGGCTTGGAGGCTGGGACGGTGACCATGTTGTCTTTTTGATATGAAGAAGAATAAGATGTAAATGGGGCTTGACGGTATGTTCTTGTGACAGGTCTGATAATAGTATTGAGTTAACTTTGTTTGATTTATAAAATATTTTGAATATACAGACGGAGAGTCCGTCGGAGTTTGCCTTTCTTCACGATGAGGCGTCCTCGGCTCGGAGATGACTGACCTGTTCGGAGCGGAGATAATACTTCTGCTCGACAAGCTTCGTCCGAGGCAGAAAACGTACGCGTACTCTAGTCTCTGCGGAGCGAGTAACTTCATCTCATGAAGTGTCGGAAATGAAGCAAAAGTCACACGATCGGGGCGCGGGTGGTCCGTGTGAAGCCGCCTTGCTACCTCCGAGTCAACTCATTCCTCAATGTTATGGAGAAGCAACTAGCTCGCGTAACTGGATCATATGACTCGAGGATAGTGATTGAGCGTTTTAATGAGAAATGTTTCGTAAACAAAAAACTCAAATCATAAAACCGACATTTGAGCAATTGAGCAAAATCATCCGAGCATGGCTCTGAACAGTCCTAAGACCGACTCCGACATGTACCATCGGCTTTATTCGTTATATCATTTTATACATATACATTCTCACTGAGCAGTGATCATATCGCCGAGATGGATAGGACGGTAGGTAGGTCAAGTACTCCCCTCCAAAAGCTTCCCCCATCCCTTAATCCCACTATCAACCCCACAGTATCTAAGCATATCCCAAAGCACCGTAACCACCGTATCCAGCACCACAACGCCATACCTCTCCTCCCAATACGCCCCTCTCTGCGCAGCATACAAATTCGTGCAAAACGTCGAAATGGCCTTGACATTCTTGCTTGCCACACTAGCCACCATTTCATCGAGCGTCGACTCGGTGACGTCCGCAAACGCCGTGTTGGTCGACAGACCTAAATGACGCTCCTTGCTACAGTCGACGCCTATCGTGGCATACGTCTTGACAATCGCCGCCTGCACGTCGTCCGTATACGGCGTCACGAGGCCTAGCTCGCTAACGCCCAGCTCTTTAACGGCGCGGTTCAGCGCAAGCACAGAAGTCGTCGCTGGAATCCCCGTGGCAGCTGTAATAGCTGCACACAGCTCCTCGTCAGCCGCGAAGCCGAGCCAGCCAGACGACGTGCCGCTCCAGCCAATCATGTCGACGTGCGCATCGGCGAGGAGCGAAGCGGCCTCGACGATTTTGGCGGTTTGGAATTGGTTGAGGCCGTCCGCGTCGAGGCTGATTTTGAGCACGGTGAAGCGCGAGAAGTGGACGCTTACATTTGGTAGGCCTGAGATTATGGATTGGGTTAGAGGCTCGAGGCTGGTGTTGGACGAGGGCGTGAGGATGCCGAGGCGGATGCGCTCGGAGGCCATGTTGCAGGATAGCTGTAGTGTAGTATGTCTATGGTGAGTTGAGACGGTAAGAATAAAATGAGGAAGAATAGAAATAGCAGAACAACTTTTTTTAATAACTTGATTGTAGAAAATAAAAATCGGAGGAATGTCCGATCTTATCTTATCATATCGCCCGAAATTAGACTTTGCCCGCGGCCGATGCTTATCTATCTATAATCTGATATCTTTAGGGCTGGCTATCAACCATGTGGCAGATAACAGAACACCCCAGGAATTATAAAATTATAAACCGAGTTCCAAATCCCGTGAACTGCAATGGAGACCAAGTCATCATCCCGATTATACTTCATCCAAAATGGGCACATTCACCCACTACAAGCAGTCCCTGCTAGACTCCCTCAAAGTCACCACCACCAAACCCTCCCCAGACGGTCAACACGATGAAAAAGAATCCGGCCAATTCGGCCGCTGGTCCAACGCAGACCTCGACCCATCGCCCCCCTGGCAACGCAACTGGTCGGCGCTCTCCTTTTTCGCGTTTCAATTCAGCATCGCCTTTTCGCCGACGACGTACAATGCCGGGGCTAGTTTGTATGCGATTGGGTTGAAGTGGTGGACTATTTTTATTGCTTCTAGTATGTCTCACCCCTTCCAAAGGTTATTTGGTTGGGTGTGCTAATGCCGTGGTGCCAGTTATTGTTTCGGTGCTTATTGCTATCCTCCTGTTCTTGAACTCCAGGGGTCCGGCGCGGTATCATGTTGGATATCCAACGTTTGTCCGCATGTCGGCTGGTATCTATGGATCTCTTGTTTTTGTTTTTATTCGTGGTGTAAGTCATACCACTACCAAAACCCAACAAATCCTGATTTGTACAGGTTGTCGCAATCCTATACATGGCCATCCAAACCCTCTACGCCAGCGAATTCGTAGCCGTCATGCTGCGCTGCATGTTTGGGCATAAGTGGACCGACTTCCCAAACCGTACGCCAGCCCTCCTATATCTCACCCCACAAACGCTAACATCTGTTCGTTCTGTAGACCTCCCATCAAACGCAGGCATAACGTCCGCCAACCTCCTCGCCTTTGGCGTCCTCTGGATAATCCAGTTCCCCTTTGCCTTTATCCACCCCAGCAAAATGGCCATAGTCTTCAAAATCAAATCCGTCATTGCGCCCATTGGGCTGATTGTTACTATGATTTGGGCTCTTGTACCTCCCCCTCTCCTTACTTTCCGCCTTCAACCTTCATGCTAACAATTCTTGATGTAGGTTTCTAGTCACGGCGCCGACTTTTCCAGCCTAAGCACCAAAACCGTTTCTGGGTCAGCACTCGCCTGGTCCTTCATGACCGCCATCAACACCATAGTCTCCAACGTGATCCCACCGCTGGTCAACATGGCTGATCTCGCGCGGTATGTCAAGCGGCCACGCGATACGCTGCCGATGCCGATTGGATTAGTGGTTAGCAAACCGCTGGTTGTGTTTTTGGGTATGCTTATTACGGCGGCGGGGTATAAGCAGTTTGGCGAGGTATGTTTATTCTCTCTTTCTTTTGTCTGATTGTGTTGGGGGAAGTGGCTGCTGATATGGGGGTAGGCGTATTGGAATTTGTGGGACTTTTATTCGAGTGTGCTCGATCACTACTGGAGTCCGGGGGCGCGCACGCTTGTGTTTCTAGCTGCTGGGATTCAGGTATTCCATCCTTCCTTTCCTCTTATCGGGTGATTGCTTTACTGACTGGTTATAATAGGCCTTTGCAACATTCGCCACCAACTTTTCGAGTAACTCGATTCCAGTCGGCTGCGACTTGACGGGTCTGTTTCCGCGGTATTTCACCATTGTGCGCGGCCAGATCCTCTGCTTTATTCTGGCGTGGGTGTGCGGTAAGTTCCCTTTCTCTCGGTTTGTATCTTCCTTTACTGATGAGTATTTAGTTCCATGGAAACTGACATACTCGGCAACCTCGTTCATCACCTTCCTGGGCTCGTATCTCTGCTTCATCTGCCCGATTGTATCTTGCATGATGTACTTCTCCCCCCTTTCCAAAAGAAAAAAAAAAGAATACCCTCTAATCTGTTTTGTAGAGTCGACTACTGGCTCATCCGCCACGGCAACGTGCACGTCCCCTCTCTCTACAAAGCCTCCCCCGGCGGCATCTACTACTACACCTCTGGCTTCAACATGCGCGCTTTTGCTGCCTGGGCCATTTCTGTAGCGCTGGTTATTCCCGGTGTGAGTGGCGCGCTGAACCCAGGCTCCATAGGCATTGCGGCGACAAGGATTTATGATATGGGGTTTTTGATTTCGACGGTGTTGGCGGGGTGCGTGTACTACACTACTTGCCGCATATGGCCGATGCCGATTTATCCAGCGGAGTTTGCGGAGACTCACTCAGATGAGAGGGAGTGGGAGGCGATGGGGGTGACGGAGGGGTTTTTCCCGGAGGATGAGGTTATTCCCGAATATTTGAGGGAGATACTTCCCATGCAGGTTGTAGTTGAGGGGAAGCAGGAGATGTTTGAGAAGAGTGTATAATCAGATCTCTGTTCGATAGCTACTTTATCATATTAATTTTAATTCTGTCTAAAAAATCAACTGGACTGTGTAAATAAATAAATAAAGACTTAGGGCTTAGTAGTTGCTAGTCAGTGTTAGTCAAGATAAGACCGTGTAAAAAAGATAGCGTCGGCTTCTTTGCGCTTTTGCCGACGGCCAACTCCACCTTGCTTATCGCCCGCTATCAGCCCCTCCTCTCCTGCCCGATGCAGTAAGTCTGATAAGAGCGATAAAGGTTTGATAAAGAGCTGGAAATGAAATTCTGGCCATTTCTCTTCTTTTTTGTAATCTCTCTTCAATCAAGTCTACAATATTCAAGTCAAATCTCTGTGCGTGGTGAAGACAACATGACCATCACCGAAATCCCCCTGTACGACACCATCGTGCTCAACGGCACCGTGGTGACCGCCGCCGACATTGGCCGCTACGATCTGGCCATTAAAGATGGGAAGATTATGCTGCTTGCGCCGGCGGGGCATTTGGCGAAAACGTCGGCGACGAGGGTGATTGATGCGGAGGGGGCGTATGTTATGGTATGTTTAACCACCGTATATAGTATTGTAGGTTATGAGTTACTGACGAGAACAGCCCGGCGGTGTCGATGCGCATGTGCATCTTGCTGAGCCCCCATTGTTCGGCAAGGGTCGGACTGCGGATGATTACACGACTGGTTAGTTTCATCTCAACTACAATAGAGACAGAAAATTGACTATTGTAGGAACACGCTCCGCCATCGCCGGCGGCACCACGACCATCGTCAGCTTCGCGCCCCAAGACAAATCACAGTCCTCCCTCCTCGGCGCCCTCGAAGAAACCACTCAAAAAGCCGAGGATCAAGCCTACTGCGACTACTCCTTTCACCTGCTCATCTCCAACCCAACGCCCCAAGCGCTCGACGAATTCACCATCCTGCGCGAGCGCGGCGTATCGTCCATCAAAATCTACATGACCTACGAAGCCCTGCAACTACGCGACAACCAAATCCTCGACGTCCTCTTACGCGCGCGCGAGACGGGGATTACTACCATGATACACGCCGAGAATGGCGACGTGCTCAACTGGATGACCCGCAAACTGGAAGAGAAGCAGCTGTACGCGCCCAAATACCACGCCACATCCCGCCCCCCAATCCTCGAAACAGAGGCCACAAACCGCGCCATCGCGCTGGGCGAGTTGATCGACGTCCCCATTCTAATCGTCCACGTCTCCTCGCCCACAGCGGCTCAAGTCATCCGCAACGCGCAAACAAAAGGTCTGCCCGTCTACGCCGAAACATGCCCGCAATACCTCTTCCTCACCCGCGGCGACCTCGACAAGCCCGGCTACGAAGGCGCGAAATGCGTCTGTTCGCCTCCGCCCCGGCACGCCGAGGACCACGAGGCCATCTGGGCTGGCCTCCAAAATGGAACTTTTACCATTCTGTCCTCTGATCACTGCCCGTTTGTATTCGACAATGCCGAAACGGGGAAAAAGGCTGCCATCAGCCCTGAATATCCGAATGGGCATTTCAAATACATCCCCAACGGCTGCCCGGGCGTCGAAACCCGCCTGTCACTGACGATGAGCGCGAATCGTCTATCCCCCCAGAAATTCGTCGAAATGACCAGCTCAAACCCGGCCAAGTTGTACGGCCTATACCCGCAAAAAGGGGCGCTGATACCGGGTCTGTCAGACGCAGATCTAGTCATTTGGTACCCTGAAAACTCCCTAAAGCCCTTTCCCATAACAAACTCGGCGCTGCATCATAATGTGGATTATACGCCGTATGAGGACAGGATTGTGTCGCAGTGGCCAAGGTATACGCTGATTAGAGGGGAGGTGGTGTGGGATCGGGATAATGGGGGTGTGGTAGGACGGAAAGGGTATGGGAGGTTTGTGAAGAGGGAGAGGAGTTCGTTGACGAATAATAGTAAGATGGAGCCATGGAGTGTTGAGAGGTTTTAATTTGTTTCTGCAGGATACTTTCGGTATTTTCTAGTGTACATACTCATCTGTTTGATTCATTAACGACATAGCCGTGGTAATATACTACTGCAGTACTCACTCCGAGTTAAAATTCGGCATCCATATCCAACACACTCGCAACATGCATCGGAACCCTAAAATTCCGCTCCAACCCCCCTCCTTCCTCTCCAGTTAGCAACGTCCGCAGCCGCACCAGCCCCAGTGCCACCAGACTCTCATGACTTCGATACTGCCGCCCCAAATTCCGCGACCATATATCCAGTAGATGTTTTGTTCGCGCCGCATGCTGTTCCGTAGGCGCCTGCACAAGCAGCAGGAACATAAAATTGGACATTGTCGCGAAACATATCCGCGTCCATGGGTACCAGAACATATCGAAATCAGAATGTTTCAGCGCACCCACGAAATTGACAATGATTCCTACACATTTTTCGGCTGCGTTTAGCGTGGCTTCCGCCGCTTCACCGAATTCGGAGACATCTACAGTGCTGGGGAGTTGGTCCAGCCCGTAACCATCAAATCCCAGCCCTAAATCTTCGAGGAGCCACATGGTTGAGTCGGCGGTTTTGTCGTCTGCTATTATTGGCGGTGGCGGGGGTGAGCGGGCTAGCGGTCGTAGTATAGCGCGGTATACGAATAGTTCGAGAGTTAGATATGCAAAGTGTAGTACGCCGGTGCCTCCTTTTTGGGTTGTGTCTAGTTGGTCTTTTGCTGGCTGGGTTCTTATGCGTAGACTCTCTGGGAGAGAGCTGTACCATGTTTGGAGTTTTTCGCGTATAGGTCTTGCGGCGTTGATGGAGGTTCGGAAGTCTTCTGACATGCGCTGAGATCCTCGGAGAGTGCTATATGGGTTAGGTATAGCCAAGAGTGAGTAGATTGACAAACTTACTAGAACGTCTGATGAATGTCATCCACCACCTGCGCCAGTTTCGTGAACGACTTGAAAATCGCCCCATCTTCCTGCTGTTCGTGAAAAAACACCCTCACATCTGCATCATCCAGCCCATCAATGGCAAAATCAGCATCATCCAAATCCTTGACATCCCACTCCTCGCGACGAATAAATGGCGGACGCCCAATAAGCAAACTCCGCCACTTATCCTCCAGATAGACAGCCCACCATAATCGTCTTCGAAGCCGCTTTTCCCACGTCGGAATCCCCCATGGCCGCGGCTCAAGGTGAAGGCCTAGCGAAGCGGCTAGTGCCACTGTACTGCCCAGAAAGGACCAAATGAATGGACTATCTGCTAATGCGCTTTGACTTCCAGATGGTAACCGTTGGAGGTAGAGCAGACAAGCTTGCAAGACGGATAAATGCGGGGTATGGATTTCTTGTAGGATGATCTCGTAGACGATACGCCAAAGACGGTCAGATAGCGAGTCATCATACATTCCGAAAATGACTAGTTCGGGATCATGGACTTTGAACGGAAGGGCGGAAGCGTAGATTGCTGCGAGTAAGTGGACGGGGATGCTCTGCAGGGATTGATTTGTGAGGGCCAGCTGAGATCGCGATATAACAGGCATTGACGGGAAGACGAATTTTAGAAATCTGTGCATGATTAGACATGATACTTTCTGGTTTGTTTGAAAGACTGACAACAGAATCAAGCGCAACCCATATTTATGCGGCGCCAGCTTATCTAATTCATCCCGCAACCCCTCTGCACTTAATTCCGGACGAATCGCAGTAGCAATCTTAGCCGGCTTCAAGAGAAAATCCTCCGTCACCAGGAAATGCACCGGCACCAAGCCTTCTACCGGTACTCCGCCCACATTTCGAAAATGAATCCGATGCAGACTACGCATCCCATTCTCATCATACTTGCAATGACGCAGCAACCACGGATCTGATTCAGCCGATGTGCCGAAAACTTGAGCAGTAGAAGCTTCTATCTGGTCAAGAGATCGGATGTGTTGGACAATAGGCGTGTCGCGAATACTATTCACTGAGGCTATAGAAGGGACTGACTCGTAGCCATGGAAATTTGATCCCCTTGGGGTGTCCACATGTTCAGGTAGAAAAGGTGATGGGTGGTCTTGTAACTGCCTTGTCGAGAAGGTGGCATCATCAAGATATCTGTTGCCATTCCAATGATTTTCAGAGATAATAGACTGCTCGTTAAGAGATTCCGTCTCGTGGTCGATTTTCATAGCAGACCGCGGAGATCCACCCGCCCGGCCTCTACCAGCTGCAACACGAGCTCGCGGTGTAGGCGGCATTTCGAATATGCATGGCTTCCCAGCATTCCAGCAGCTCTGACATGAGCCCTGTTCAGGCAGAATGCAGGCAATCTTCCGTTTGCGGCAGCGGTCGCACGGTCTTCTTAGCTTTGAGCGATAGGGACGGGTGTTGATGTTTGTATCCATTGTTGAGCCATAGAGTCAGGCATTGGCTATGCGTCTGTTGCACTCCTTGAAGATGCAAAGATAAAAGAGGCAGGAGCCTTATCAGCGATAGACCCACCCTTATCTCAACGTGCTCTCATACACCGCCTTAATTCTGCCAATGTCCAAAATAGGAAAGAACGCACTAACCCTAACCCTGGTCAGCACTAGGTGTTTCAAGTGGGCCCCGTGCGGCTGAATTACTATTTTGGGTGTTTTTGTAGCATTCGTTTCATCCACTTCCAAGGTTCTCCCACTGTTGATTATCGTGTCTTTTCTTTTCTCTTTCCCCTTTTCTTGATTTCTTCATTCATCAGTCTCTCTTTTATCATCGTCTTGTATACTCCAAAATGGGCTACGACGAGAAATCTGCGGCGGACGTCGAAACCGCCAGCCCTAACAACATCCTCACCCCGCTCCTTCTCCTCCTCGCTGCTCGCCGAGGTGTTCACCATGACAGCAACGTCTCTCATGTAGCCGTTCCAGATGGTTATGCTCTCACTTACCGCGGTAAATCGGGCGTTACATCTATCAATCATTCGCCACTATCCGCCCGAATCTTTTGCGGTTTTGGGCATCTCCCAAAGGGGCATCTGTATGTTCTGCTCTTCTCACCTCATTTTCAACATAATCATATAACTAACGACGCAGGCTTTCATTCCTCATGACCACATTCTTCCTCACCGAGTCGATTCTCAAAGTCGCCTATGGCGATAAACAATCCAAAGCCTATCGGTGGAGGTCCGCAGTAGCACTTGCTGTTGCTGCAGTAGAATTGGTATTTTTCATCTTTACCAGAATCTACGCCAAACGCCATGCAGCTGCCGCAACACCGCCCCATTGCGACCCGGATTCATACCAATACCGACTCTCGGCTGCCATGGCCAAGGCCGATGTCCAGTACACAGAGATTGTGTCTGCATCATTAGCCGAAATGGAGAAGCTGTGGACTTCAGAGCAGCACCTTGTCGAGAGATTCCGGATTGAGGGGCTCGTGGATCCGGAAGATAGGCGTCTGGTGTATGATGTTGTGCTGAGATTTTACAAGAGCGGTAACATTATGATACAGTTTCCGTCTGCGGAAAAGGTGCCGGCAAACACGTCTGGTATTTTGATTGAGGAGGTAGCAGCCGAGAAGTCATAGGCTGCTGGCACTTGCTGTAGATATGCAACAACCGTTATGTATAAATCAATACGGTGGGACTATTTATGTATGTACATATGAAATGTGACTTATACTATCACATGTGTTGAACCAGAAACCATGTTTCTATTATAATCCAACTGGCAATTCGAGACGCCAGGAATATGCCTTGTATCCGACTAACTAGCAGTAGCACTAGGCGTAGGCGTAGGCGTAGCACTCGAAGTACTAGAAGTAAGCCACCACCATCCCGTCTGCGTATACAACGCTGTCCACTGCGCGCTGTCCTCGGGCCTCCCTCCATCCGCATACAACGCCCCCTCGGCATCAATCTCGTACAGTCCCGTGGTATTAATGGCAAACGACATCCACCCGAAAAGGCCATCCGTAACGTCATCCCCCAAATATGCATAGTCCACAAACGGATCAGCGCCGAGACTGGCCTCCTGCGTCAGCGGCCAATCGTCGACATTTAATGTTAATGCCTGCGTGTTGGTCGAGTACGGGTACGTGTCTTCTACCGCGTAAATGAGGTCCTGGTCAAAGAAGATTTGACCCACGTGCGTGGCCCAGGTGGCATTTCCAGAGCCAAGAGTGTGGTTTTGAAGTTCTGTGCCATTGTGATGGATAAGCAGGTGTATGTGCGTAGCGCGCTCGACATAGTGCCCCGGAAAGATGGTGTCGAATTGGACTACCCCGTCGGCATCTGTGCGCTGGATACCGCGCAGAAAAGTGGTGTTGATGTTGCCTGGGTCTGCGTATGCGTCGCCATTAGCAGCAGCGACAGCGCCGGAGTAGACGCCCGTGGCATTGGCGTTCCAGATTTCGAGCCAGACATCTGGTACAGGCTCGCAGGTGGCCACGTCCAAGACTTGGAGATCGAGGTAGAGGTTGACGCCGGGTTGAGTCTCGGTCACGTTGCGGCGGATATGCTCGCCATTTATGTAGTACTGAACCAGCCATTCAGGCAGTCAGCACTTCTTTCAGACGACGACCTCCTCATCGGAGTTTCTCTTCTCCGCCTGAATATCAGTGGATACGTACCGGTCCCTGTGTAGCCTCGGGCATCAACACGCAGCTTGTGTTGCTGGAAAACACTAAGCTCTCGGAGGTGGTCGGCGTGTATCCAGCGTCTGTATGATTGTGGCTGGTATTCAAGTCTGTTGTGAGATTCCTTTCTGTTTGGGTATAAAAGCATAAGTTATCCCATTTTTTTACAATGAAGTGGTGGACATACTGTTCAACTTGGACATTGAACTCGCCGCTGCAGCCCGTCGAGCAATATTCCGGTCCTCCACCCCACGAGCCTTGAGTTTAGAAGCACAGTGCGAAAGATCAGTATACTGTGACCTCTCAAGGAAAGCTCGACGCTCAGCCATCTCCTGCCTAGGGTCCTCCCCTGGATGGGCGGCAGTCATGCCGGAGACTAGGCCCAAAGCCCAAAGACTTGCAATGCGCATTTCTTTCGAACTTTCTATGGTAACGCAGGAACAAGGAATGAGGCTTGGTATAGTGGAGATCTTGGAAGTATAATATTAGATAGATGAGGGAATACCAAGAAGCCAAGAAAGCATGTAGACTTGATCCATTATATAGGTAAATCACTTCCTACTACCTACGACCAGGATATAATACTCAGCGGACTTTTACAGGGGAAGATTGGCGTTTACTCACAATTACAGTGGCAGTAATGCATTGCGATGACTGCCTGCTCTCAGCTGAATAAACACATACGTCATGCTTCTGGTGTTGATCACTGTCGCTACGTCCACGGGTATATTCGGGCAGGATTGATATATAAGAACAGCCCCGCGGCTTGATTTGCAGATGCCCACGCATGCATCCTAGATATTCATGCATGGCCCTGCGTATTCTCTGTTATTACTTATCCAGGACTTCGGTGTCCATTTATCAGTCTGGATCTGCTCGCGACAACACCAAATGCGGATATATCGGAGTAATAGTAAATACTATATCCGGATCTACAGCAGTGCATCTGTAAATAGTACCTGGGAATACCGGGATGCCCAAACTCGGGTCTATCGGTGTGTATGCGTAAATGTAGTGGTTGTACAAAATGCATGGATGAAACATGGCTTGATGACAGTTGGGAGGGGGGGGGGTATGGAATGTTCTCGTCGCTTGCTTGGATGAGAACCAACCCTCATTTCGTATTCTCATGCACATATCGTGTCTACCCACGGGACTACACAGCATATACGATTTGGCAAATATGGAACAGTTCTGTTGATCGTTGGGTTGTGGGTATTGGTTGTAGCGGATATCAACCTTCAGCAATGTCTCATCGTACGCGTCTGAGGAGGCTCTATTCTCAAGACCGAGCAACAATCAGATAGTGCCTAAATGCTTATTGCCAGTGCACGCCAGCGCACAACTTCTGACGCAGGCTATGTCTCCGCCTTTACACTCGATGCCGACGCTGGTGCATCACAGAGAAACTGAGTTGTTCTTACTGCCAAACTCTGGCACAAGTTCCTCTCACCGTCGCATTTTTGAATGCCATATGACTTACATTCCTCTCTAATAAGCCATGCACAAAGTAGGTAGAGAGCTATACACACTTTTCACCCAAGACATTGCATACCAGCAGCAGAAATCAGAATAAAGCTCTAAAAGATATATACATGGAACAAGTTGCGAATGATAGCAAACCATATACCTACCTTCTCTACAAGGCGCTTCGTTCGGCAAAAGACCACAGGTTATCAAGAGATATATCAGTGATTTGAAAACAACACAAACAAAGGGAATGACCCAAATTCCAAAGGCTGGCAGACCTCCACAGGTGGTGGTGGGGAGCCAATGCCGTCACTCCGGCCGAGTACTTTGCTATCACGGACAATGACGATTACTTTATCGAGTTTTGGCAAATAAACGGTCCTACTGCGTCTGCCGCTGCGCATTAGGACTTGGACAGTGGATCAGCAAATGTCGTTTGGTATAGCTAGAAAGCTGTGAGCTCTGCCCTGAAAGGTATATCATCAAAGGGCTGGATTTCAGATATCAGCTTCTGCATCACCTCGATCACAAAGCCGATCTAGCAAAAAAGAAAGAATGACAAACACTGCTTTCATGCACTTACGTAGAGCAAAGGAAAACCACAGGTAAGCCTTGGTTCAACTGCAAACTGGTTGTATAAAAGCAATAATGACACAAGCAAGCCATCACAAAGGCTCTCAGCAACCTGCTGAAAGGAAGAGAATCGGGCAACGCCCAATATCTAACCAAGCCCTAACGCCCAGCCCTAGGGCTAGTCCCTATATGGACCCGCTGGGGCTGTACGGGGATTCCCGTCATAATATTGATTGAGTCACTCTAGACCATTCGACAGCGGCATAAATGGCCCCCTTGTGGCAGGTGGCGTCAAAATTTGGTTTGGGCAGGTTTCTGGGCTTGCCATGGCAGTGTTGACCTTCCAACTCTGAAACAGCCGTGCAGTGCATTGAAGATCTAGCTCATGCCAGTCAGTATCAAAACATTTTTGGACTGGTCTGAAATGAAGCTTATCTTTGTTTCTTTTCAGTGGGATGGATACAGATAGAATCCTATGTCCACATGCATAACCAACTCCAATTTCTGGTGCACCTTTTTGGAAGCTTCAACCTTCCCTCCTTCCCCAACCGCCTTCCACCTTCCACTTTCATGAACTCCTCAACACAACCTTGGAACCGTTCTTCTCATCAAAACACAATTCCTTTCGACATCTTGCCAGTAGTCTCTTGAAGTGACGTCGCTATGTCTTCCAGTTCCATATTCTCATCGTCTCCTACCGCTTCGTCTCCCCCTTCGAGCACAGGCGAAGCCATGGATGTGGCAGGCAGTAAGTACCCGACTCGACAAGCATTTCGAGTGTGCTGGCATCCTACTAATCAGTTAATTATCAAAAAAGACACCCCCGACGAAAACGAGCTTGAACCGTTGTTCAAACGTATTCTAGACATATTCAGCCGCCAAGATATTTTCGAGCAATCCCCTACGTTCTTCGTCGTTTACGCGCATGAAAATGAAAATTCCACCGCCAAAGCAAACGAAAAGGTTGTAAAAGATTTCATGGACTGGTTTCGAAGGGCTGGGTGCAATATCGAATCGGACACTACTCCCCCGAAAACTCGCAACATTGTAAGCGATCAGTGCTGCTTGTTGCCCTACGAGGCATATCCAGGACAATCAGTTGAACTTGTACTCTTGTGCGGCTCTGATCTGCTTGGAGAATACATGAAAAAGGAGCATTTCAACAGTTTTGTTAAAGACATGAACAACGAATACAAAAACGCTCGACAAATGGAACAATCAGAAGCTGAAGTACGCAACGTGGTCCATCAAGTTCAGGAAAGGTTTCATAATATAATGGGAGAAGACTTTCACCATGTGCAAACAGAGGTCGCGCTCTTGAAAACGAGAGAGGAATCCGGAGGGAAAGATAACATACTTCTTTTGCTGCTCAATGGGGATTTCAAGGACAATTTCCCGAGCTTCGTCAACACTGGAAATAGCAACCTCCGAACTACGCTTGGTCCCAAATCAAAGTATCAGTGTTTTTTCGAAATCCTTGAAAAATTGATTTATTCTTCACCGCTCGAACGACCAGCGTTTCTAGTCCAGACGATGAGCAAAATTTATTCTCATGCTGTTGTAGAACTGCGCAAGCGGGCCTTGGAAGGTAGGCAAATTGTGCAGGAATGCATAGACAAAGTCAACAAAGCGTCGAATGACTGGACAAACAAGAAGAGGTCTTCTGCGAACGGAGTTACTGTCGCCGATGTCCAAGTAGCCCTGAATAAGTATGTCGAACGCTTGGAAATTCGGACAGTATTGGGTCAAAAACTGGATCTCTGCAAATACCACATTGAATTGGAAGTGTCAGAACCGTCCGAACCATCCGAGGAGCCCAATTCTGTTACCCTAGCAAACCTATTTGAACAACGAAAACTGATAAATGGGCAAACCGGTCGGCCAAATCGGATCATGATCCAGGGTCGCCCAGGAATCGGAAAAAGCACGTTGTCTAAACAGATTCTCCGAGAGATCAAACCAGGAGACGCATTTACTTGGATTTTATGGATACCACTGCGCAGTTTCGAAAGACATAACGACCTGCCTACGCTTATCAAAAATGAATATTTCCCAAACGAGTCCAGAAAAGATGATCTGTCCAAGTTACTCTACCAGCGAATTTACGGACAAGACAAGGCCCGCACGTTGCTCATTCTCGATGGCTGGGACGAAGTAGGCAGCTGGACAGAAGAGAAAGCTACTTGTATTTCAGATTTCATCAAATTCAATAACGTCGTCGTCATGTCGCGTTTCAACTGGCGGGACACGAGTGCTGAAGTTTCATTCGATTTGGTCTTGAAAGCTACCGGGTTTGATGATGACACAATCACGGATTATCTTATCGATAGAGACCACGATACATACACGTATACTGCTGGTGAAATTCGCTCATTCATGATGAATAATCACCAGACCAGCGATTTGGTGCGAGCCCCCATGCATCTCGATTTACTTTGGTCCATCTGGGATAAGCTCAAGCCAAATATTGCACCTGGCAATTTCCCCGCAATTACCATGCTATACCAAGCGATGGTTACTAGAATTTGGTGCAAGGATTATGCTAGCTTGAATGGAGGCCCAGGCGATGAACGATACATCAGTCGACTACGAGATAAAGTTCTTCTGAGTAGAGTTCGGCAAGAGAGTCTCTGTCTGGGCAAGATGGCCATTGAGCTTATCGAGAAAAAGCAAACGGAGCTTGACAATACCTCCATCAACAAAATCGTCGAGGAGGTAGATCCATTTGGTGAATATGAGCACTTGCTGGAGAACATTCAAAAAGTTTCTTTCTTACGTTCTGATGGCCCCAAACAACAGCCCATCCATGCCTTCATTCATCTGACATTTCAGGAGTTTTTTGCCGCTGAATGGCTCGCCGAGAATACATCATCACTACGCTTATTTATTCGGACCTACAAGAATGTCCCTCGCTTCGAAACGGTCTTGCGGTTTGTTTCCGGCTTGCTTGTAATCAAGAAAAAGTATGGCCAGCTTTACTCTTTCTTCAAGTACATTGAGGAAGATCCCTGTGAGGATCTGGGCTTTGTGCGTGAGCAGCTGATCATGCGTTGCTTTAACGAAACCGAGTCGGTTCAACACCAGGAGTTCGATAAACTGCGAAAAAGATTGGAAGACCGTCTTTTGAAATACGTGGTGTGCGAATCTGACCGCACATCGGGTCCAAAATTAGCAAGTCATCTTGAATTCCCACAAAGAATCCTGAGGGACATTCTAAAAAGCCCAAACATGACCGAGAATATCAAAGCATACGTCGTGGGGTCGATAGCGAAAAGTGAATATTTTAATCAGGTTCCTCTGGAAACCTCTGCGGTTATATCTGACTTGCTGGGTGGAAATTCCCCCAAAAGCCTGATATCGAAAATTCTTGGGATCTTTTACACCTTTCCTTGCAAAGAGTTACCTGACGATATTGTCGAACAGACAGCTACATTATTAAATGGCTCTGACGATGACCTGAGATGGTTTGCGCTTAAGGTCTTATCCATACAAAAAGCCCTACCACCAACAACCTCCCAACGCATTGCGATGGGATTGAAAGAGAACAATTCGCAGGTCAGGCGAACTACAGTTAAAACACTGGCACTAGTTCAGTCTCGGCCACCGCAGGACATACTTGACTCTATGTTAAATCTATTATCAGACGATCCAGATAAGTCAGTCAGAGCGACGATCATTATCGCCTGGCAGAAGCGACATGACCTGCCAATATCTGCCATTCGAGCAATGGAAAACGCCAGGCAAGATCCGGATATTTGGGATTATATCACAAAAAAGAAATTATCCGCCGCGTATAACAACGAGCTCGAAACCATGGTAGATCAGATACAAAAGTCAACAAGCAGTATGGATTTCAGACGTGCTGCAGCTAACGATCTGATGGAGCATTTGCTGTTGCCGTTGTCTACGATTCAGACCATGGTGAATACACTAGTGGAAAAGCGGTCCATCGAGGAGGAATGAGCGTTTAATCCTCTATGGTCATCCTGGCCAGAGCAGATTCCCGAGGCCATGGCGGAACGATTGATTCATTTGGGTGATGAGAGAACCAAGCGTGCTGTTATTGAGGTTTCTGGTAGGCAAGCAAACTGGAAGAAGGAACAGATCACGATTGCAGGGTGATAATGCCTCTACAGCACATGAACATGTAGTAGCCAGATAAAAGAATTTGGAATCTTGGTCCTTGGGTCCTACAGCATTCACATCTTAGATATGATTTCGTAAGCTATACTCCATACCATCGCGGGTATGATGTAGAGATTAAAAATAGTAGAAAATGTTTTGCCTGACCTACAAGGCAGTCGATATGTTGAAGGTCACATGCCTTGTCATGTGAGATTCGGCGGGTTGTCCAGGAAGGAAGTTGCCTTCCTCACCTCATCTTGCCGGCATCAACATTCAACAAACAGAACCAGACACCTCTTTCTATCTGGAACATTGTTCTAGATGGAATGCTCGATTGTGAGCTCAGTATGTACACCCCGAGAACTCGTTAACGCAGTATTCTGATGTGATCTTAGCATGATTTGCCGAGAACTCAAGCGCTGCTGGACGGAATCTTCAATCGAGATATGTGCATATTCTAGGGACCAGAATCTAGGAGGATGAGCCAATGGAAATCTTCTCCGAGGAGTGCATGCAACCCTAGTACCTAGTATGGAAGCCCTTCTTCAGCTCAATCATTATCTGAGACTATGAAACTGAGACGAGACGCTACTAACCACCTCTAGATGTACGCTCCGTACAGAGTCCCCGTGTGTAGCATCGCTTAGATGCCCACATGCTGATCCTTCCCCACGATTTACAGTTTCATGGCTTTTACAAGTGGATTAAACCCTTGTACTAGTGGCCCCTCTTACGGGGAGAAATGAGGATTTGGCCACTAACATTCGTGCGCAAGCGATAATTAGCGGGCGTCCGGCTGAAAAGTCGGCAAGATTTTGCTGTTTAGTATTCACTCAATTCAGCAAAGGCTGGAATCGCCAAATGGATCCTGCCAAGGCGAGTGCTTACGAAAATCCTTTGGTGCGAACGGGTTTCGATGGACTCCTCAGAAACTGGCTGAGCCGGCTAACTCTCCCGCTTGTTGCTTGCGAAATACATATTTACTGCGAAGTATAAACACTCCTAGCTCTATGCGATTGAGATGCGAATTAATGCTATCTGAATAGGCATTGAATTCGATTTTCTGAGAGTGGCCGCAATCGGGCCGGCTTCTAGAAGAAGCGTTCCTTACCGTACCTGCGTCGTAATAATACAAAATACGAGACATCTGCATCCCCTGGCCTTCGTCCAGCCAATACCAGCCACGAAACGGCCGAATATCATCGCACTAAATCAACAAGCAAAACTCTCGCACTGACAATACTAACTTTCCCCCCCTTCCAGGGCTGAAGACGGTCTATTAATTGGCTGCGAAATATCAAGCGATGTTGCATGCTGAGCCGACTGGCTTGAATTTACGATTACCAACACTCGTGGATGTGGGTAAAGCTGGGCGTTCAGGCCTCGAGCCTTCCATTCCAAATCCTGGCAGGGTTTTGTGTATTTATCGGTCAACACCTGCTCACTCTACATCTTTGAGCAAAAATACGAAAGATTTTTGATGCAGGTCGTCAATTATCTGTCGACACACGAGAGGGGAACGATTGCACTGTGATTTATCAATCAACAGTTGCCTGGACGTGTCCTTGGAAGCGGACACACGGATTTCGCCTTGAAACGACAAGATCCTAGACATGCCACCACGAAGAAGGGCCGTCGTTATTACAGAAGGAAGCTGACGAACGACACCACAAAACCGCTCTTAATCAGCCATTACCTGACTACTTCGTCATTTAAAACATATGCAAACCAGCCCCCGCTTGCATAGCATAGCAATACCGAAACAGCAGCTACGAATCAACCGTCTTGCCGATCGTCCTTTTCACGATGCTCAATTACGATTCCGAGTCCGGCCTCGATGGCATATCGGGCTTCTTGCACATGACCAACAAATGGCTCACGGTGTTTTTGATGTTTTTGCTTTGGGTTTCAGTCTACAATGCGATCGAGCTGATCGTGATGGTATTGGTGTCTTTCCGTCGGTTCAGAGGCCTCTACTTCTGGTCGTTATTGTTATCAGCCTCGCTAGGGGTGATCCCATATTCAATCGGGTTTATACTCAAGTTCTTCACCTTGATCAGCCCTTGGGCCTCTTGCAGTATCCTCACAATTGGATGGTGGACGATGGTTACCGGCCAGGCTCTTGTTCTCTATTCCCGACTCCACCTGGTTCTCCGAGACCCAAAGCGACTGAAACAAGTGCTGTGCATGATCGTCGCGAATGCCATTCTATTACACATTCCAACCACCATCTTAACCTTTGGGTCCAACTTTCGCAACGATTCCGTCAACTTTGTCAACGGATACAATATCATGGAAAAGATTGAGATGACCGGTTTCACTGCGCAAGAGGCCATCATATCCGGTTTATATCTCTACGAAACCTACAAACTGCTCCATATATCCCGGAAAAACAGAGCACATCGACGAATCCAGTACCAACTCATCGCCATCAACATCTTCATCATCGTCATGGACCTGACTCTTCTCATCCTCGAGTACTGTAGCGACTACACGCTTCAAATCTGCCTAAAAGGCGCCGTCTACAGTATCAAGCTGAAGCTCGAATTCGCCGTTTTGGGTCAACTAGTCGATTTTATCCGCCATAAAAACAGTTCTTATAACCACGAACAGTCTGGTGGGTCCGGGGGCATAGCCATGGATAGCCAGAATATCTCGGGCTCCAGAAAACGATACTTGGGACAGGATGCCGGTCTGCCTTCTACTCGGGCCGATGATCCTCACTTCTACGGCCAGACAACAACAGAGGTTCTGCCCAATGAAGGGGACAACTCTAGCGAAGAGCGTCTCCATCTTCCGTCGGGCATTATATTCACAAAGACCGAGTTTTCGGCTACGGTTGACCACAAAAGGGAGAATTCGGATGGGAGTGATTAGACCTATTTTCGTAGATCATGAAACGATGTACATATTTTTTTTTCCTTCTCGTATTTCCTTCTGTTTATTTCCTCGCGCTGTTGTGATACCCATAAGCGAGTTGCAGCATAGCATTTTCTGGTTTATCGCCCAATTCTCCTTTCCTTTCTTTTCTTTCGGTACAAAAGTGTAAATAGGTGAATGTATTCGTCATCTTGACTCTTCGTGGTTCCTCGGTGTTGAGCAATCTTCCAGTCCGACCTTCTAGGATATATAATTTCCAATCATTTAATTGGTCTACGCACATAGTCAAAATAAAGCTGCTGCTCGGTGTAAGTGTCCAGCGAAGTCTCGTGACCACCACATTGACTGGGAAGGTGCAGCGTTGTTGTTTACACCCGCCTCATTCTTCACCAGAACAACTCAAGCCCATCGATCGGACGTGGCCATACATGCACATACATATGCTGCATGCACAGTTGATTGACGAAAATATTTCTTGCAGGACGCGGCGGGACAGCCCGTTTTGATTTGCTCCTACGCCAGAACGAGTAACGAGCGTGCAGAGCGTCGGCGACAATTGGCTCGCTGCCACTTGGTGTATGCCACGGCGCTGCAACCCCGCCGTCCGGCTCTGCACTTGTCATGCAATTGTCGTTGAAATGCTGTGATCAACGTGGCGCCTGGAAATCTTGACAGTCCAGTGTCCACTACACTGCACTATTAACTGCAATAATTGGCGGCCGTGGGTGCCCGAGCCGGAGATATGATGGTGGTAGCAACTAGCAAGTGGTGGTAGTAGTAGGCAACTAACCTCAATTTTTTTTCTCTTTCGTTCCATCTTCTTCAGGTCACTTCTCGGTTCCTATGTTTTCCTCTCTCCTCTTATCGCTCTCTCACCCTCGGATACTGTACATACCCCCTCACCAACCCCGATTGATGATTGCCATAAGTAACGTCCGGTCACTGGCCTGAAAAGGTGCAGTGTTTCACGGTGGATACCCTCGGTGAACGTGAAGTGCGAGCAAAACTACGTACCCGGAAATTCCCAGTATATTGAATCAAATAAATCCAGACGAGGCGAAAATGTCCGGCGCAGCCTTTTAATTCAGAAAGGCAGTCTTGTGAGTGCTGCGGAACCCCTCTTTTTTTTTTACTATTTCCTTATGCCCGCTATTTCCACTATCTTTTCCAGATAGTACGACTTTTAATTTGTTTCATCAAACTTGTTTCATCACACTTTGTAATAATCTTGTCTGAATCAACGTCCATAAAGCTAATAAACCGTGTGTCTAGAGGCTGCTGCGCAAACGCCTCTGAGCGCCCAGGCGCAGGATCAAATTCAAGGCTATCTTCCTGCAATCGATAAATCACGAATGAGTCGCCATACCCAAAAACGTACTTTCATCCCTGTGATTGTACAGGACGGCAACTCCAGCATATCAGCATCGGAATCGTCGACCATGCCGGTTCCAAGTCTGTCTGTTGGCTCGCCATCTGTGTCCGACAGGTCGACACAGTCGTCACGGATGATAGCTCCTCTCGGAGCCAATGTCATCAACGTTCTCGAAACCGATAGCACCGGCAACCTCGTTGCCCGATTATCACAGACCGAAGAACAGAATTCGGTAGAATTCCATTGCCTCTTCCACATCCTTCCTTGTGACTTTCAATCAGACAGCGTTGACCTATGGAAGACACATGTACTCAGCCACTTCCGAGGCTGCCAACTGCCTCCAACGGTAAATTGCCAATGGTGCAAAGTCGACTTTACCAGCGAGGAAAATGAAAATTCCCCCGGCCGGACTTGGAACAGAATGCTCGAACATGTAGCGCACGAACACTTTAAAAAAGGACACACCCTCGCGGCTAGTCGACCGAACTTCGAGGTGATGAAGTACATGTATCAGTGTAAGATCATCACCGAAGACCAGTTGAAAGCCATACAGCTCTGCCCTTCCCCGGATAGTCCGGCGTATCATCCGTCTCAAGATGCGGTCAGGGCCAGCATTGGCTCCTCGGATGAGCCGTATTGTTCAACATATAGTCCGCGTCGAGAAAAGCGATTGAGAGAGCAGCGGCGCGGTATCAGCGTAGTATAGCTGCTGGAACGTATGTCATGAAGGCCATACAAACAAAATATTCAATTCGTGTACTGCTATTGTGTGTCGTTATTTCTGTTATCATCCTATTTCCTTTACATTTCTTGTTTTACCTGGAGGACTTTTCTTTCGACTCTGCATTTGCATAGCTTGCGATACCCTGAGACTGCTGGAACTGCCGAATTTGGCGATTGTGTACAGAATGGCAGAAAATCGTGTTTATTCAAAAATCGATATAGAATTTATCAAAAAGTGAATGAATGAATGGGTGAAGAACGTAGAACAGAGTGTTGGTAAGGCTGAGCTGAGACAAACAATGCAAACATTCCATTTGCAGGAAAAAGAAACGAATTTGACCGCAAAGATAGCTTCGATTTCATGCAGGGCAATGAAGTAGCCACTTTCCTTGCAGATATTTTCCACTCTCTTTTAATTTATCCACACTCGAAACGCGACCAGAATGCGAGAAGCCAGAATCGCTTCTCCTTCTGCTGTCGTGACGTGACGTACCTTTACTCTCTCTCTCCCACCGCATACGAATTGTCCGCGCTGAGCGCTCCCCCTCCGCTCCGTCCCCGAAGACGACAGACAACACCAAACTACTGAACAACGAACCTAAGCTCCTCTCTTAGAAAAATATGGAGAGACTACCTATAAGAGACAACACCGGTAGTCCCCGACAAGGGCGACCACACCACCACCATCACCAAAACTCCTCCGGTGGTGGTGGTGCTCCTGCTGCTGGTGGCATTTCGCCCGCCCCTCCTGCGGCGGCATTGCCTACCCAGGGACCTCCACAATTACCGCCGCAGATGTTTACGACGGCGGCGCAATTACTTGATTTGACAGATAGTGAGTTTTTCTCTCTGTGTCTGGGTTTCTGTTGCGGTTTGGGTGGTGGTTGTGGGATGCGCAAAGTAGAATGGGAACAGGGATCTGTTCTACTGTTTGGCAGCGGACACAAGCCCAGAACTGAATCAGTTGGCTTAATTATCGAATTGGAACCAAAGCTAACTAATGTTCTTTCATCGTCCAGAAAAACTCGTCCTTGTCCTCCGTGATGGTCGGAAATTGATCGGTGTTCTTCGAAGTTGGGACCAATTCGGTATGAACCATTGATATGGGATATGGCAATCCCTTTCTCTTTCTGCCTTGAATGGAACACACATCTAATACCGCCATCTTTATAGCAAACTTGGTCTTGCAAGACACCGTTGAGCGTCTATATGCCGGCAACCTCTACGCCGAAGAGCATGTTGGACTATATCTAGTCCGGGGCGAGAATGTTTTGTTATTAGGAGAAATTGTAAGCTCTTTCCCAATTCGCGCCCTCCTCTCCATCGGACTTCGAATGAATCAACACCCTCTCGAGGCTGGCGAGGCTAATGATAATGGTTTACAGGATCTCGATAAAGAAGATGACACCCCATCAACTTTAACCAAAGCGCCCATCAGCGAAGTCAGAGACTTGAAGAATAAACAAGAAGAGGAACGCAAGAGGAAAGATAAAAAGAGCACTGGCAAATTACAGGGCCATGGCTTTGAGCCGGAGCATAGTGGAGAGGTGCTTTTCTAGAAGTTTAACAGTTCAACAAGTTCAACAAAAAAGGTTTATAAAAAAAGGAAAAAAGAAGAAGAAAGAAAGATCGGCTGCTCTATTTAATAAGGTATAGGGATAGAAACATATTCTAAATATTCGCTTGCATAGTATAACGTCCGAGGTGTGGTTGGAATCGAGCAATGAATTGGTAGCTAGCTACTGTGCGGTCCATGTGTGATTTTATAGAGCATACATTAGCCTTCTTTTTTCACATGCGCTTTTTTAAAAAAAATCGTAGCGTCCATTGTATGTTAGAAGAAAGCTGAATAGAAATGATAAAATGATAGTGAGGTTATCGATAGCGATCACTAGTGCCCGCCAAGCCTCGTGTATCTGCGGTGAAAATTATTTGATTATCGGATCCGCCGCCAAAAAAAAAATATTCTGCCAATTCACCGCATATACGTACCTCACCTGTAATTGCAGCCTTTGATTCGAACAGTTTTGTCCGACTTTTCAGTCTTCTGTTCTGCCCTCTGTGGCATTCGTTTCCCGGCTCTACTGCAATCATGGCGACGCTGGCCGAGAAATTCGAGAAAATCAAGTCGCCCAAGCTTCAGAACCAGCATCATGTGAGTTCCGCCCGCTACGAAACTGCTTAGCACCACCACGTCCACGTTGTATAACTGACATGCCTTTTTATTACAGACTTCAGTCGTTCTGAACGCCGTTGAAGACACCCTCCGCGATCAAAAAGCCGACTTTTCAGCTACAGCATACTTCGCTGCCTTACTCGCCCTCCTCAGCCAGGCGCTCAACACCACGCATGGCATCGTGAACAAAGACCTAGCCACATCCGTGGTCTACTTGCTCGACATCACAGCCGAATACGTGCCTGCACCACTACTGCGCTCAAAATTCCAGCAGATCCTATCCAGTCTCGTCCCCGCGCTCACCCTCGCCGATGTCGAAGCGCCGCTGCTCCGCCCCTCCATCGGGATCCTGGAGACGCTCTTGGTCGCTCAGGATGCCAATTCCTGGGCTCTGCCGCACACACAAATTGGCCCGCGCCGCGCGACAGCTGGTCTGTTGAGTCTTGCCGTGGACCATCGTCCCAAGGTTCGCAAGCGAGCCCAGGATGCCTTGGTGAAAGTGCTCAAGAATCCCCCGCCAAGCCCCTCCCTCGACCACCCGGCGGCAGATATGTGTGCAGAAACAGCTTTGCAGACATTGACCGACAGCGTGGCGGCGGCCGGGAAGATTAAGAAGAGCAGCAAACATAAACAACAGGAAAATCACCATGAGCCTGCTATTATTCACTCTCTGCATCTCGTCAAGACTATTGCGGCTGCTTCGGGAGGATGGCCAAGTAAAAAGATTGAGCCGCTGTGCGAATTGCTCATGAACGTGTCGCGATCAAGCAATGAGTTTATCACCATGGGCGCTTTTGAGGTTTTCGAGGTCATCTTTGAAGGAATGGCGGATGAGTTTTCGTCTTCCAAGCTTCCGCGCCTTTTGGAGGCTATTCAAGAATTGAGACCAGCACAAAACGACTCTCAACTTTTGCCCCCTTGGATTGCTGTTCTTTCACGTGGTTACGACGTTTCCGCTCAAATTGCTCCGGAGGACACATTCGAGAAGTTGCCAGGTCTTTTCGAATTGGTTGCTTCTTTCCTATCCTCGCCATCGAAGAACATTCGCATTTCTGCATCTGAGTGTCTCATCTCTTTTCTCGCCAACTGCGTGCCCGATAATGTCATCCTAGACCCGTCTGTCTATGACGAGAAAACTCTGGAAAAGCTCGCCAAATTCGCGTCGGAGCTCCTTTCAGTCAAGTACCAGTCTGCTTGGGTTGAAGTGTTCAACGTCTGCGCGGCAATGTTTGAGGCCTTCAAATGGCGCTCGTCTCCATACCTTACAAACATCGTCAAAACTATCGGCGAGCTACGCAGCAACGAGTCTTTCCAGGGCAAGAAGGAGGCTGATGAAGTCCTTGGCCGGGCTGTCTATGCCATGGGCCCTGCTGAAATCCTTCGCATCCTACCACTAAACATCATCGAGCAAAAGGCAGGCCAGGCTGGTCGTGTCTGGCTCTTGCCAATTCTTCGCGACAATGCCTCCAACACAAATCTGGCGCATTTCCGCTCGGAAATGGTGCCCCTGAGTGAAGCATTGTATCAGCGTGTGATGGAGTTCGGACAGGCTGATAAGACTATGGAAGTGAAGATTTTCGAGACCATCATCCAACAAACCTGGTCCATCTTACCGGGTTACTGCGAGTTGCCGCTTGATTTGGAATCGGCTTTTGACCAGGGCTTTGCTGAACTGCTATCGAATGTTTTGTACAAGCAGACTGAGCTGCGTGTGGATGTCTGCCGCGCATTGGCGAATCTTGTCGAGTCCAATCAAGCCATTGTCGAGGTTGAGACACCTACTGAGGGTGAGAATCTGGTCCTGCAACGACGAATCACCAAAGCTGCAGCAGCAAAAAATCTGGCTCATCTCGCTGGATTTGCAAGCAACTTGTTGGCTGTGCTCTTTAATGTGTACAGCCAAACGTTGCCTCATTACAGAGGATTCATCTTGCAGTGTATCAACGCGTATTTGAGCATTACGCCTGAGAAGGTGAGTTAATTAATTTTTCGGCCATATTGTAAACAGTGCTAACTTAAACTACCAGGAACTCGAAGAGACATTTACTCGAGTCACAGGCATGCTCGAAGCCGAGCTCCCATCCGAAGACGAGGCCGCCAAACAGGGCAACCTGCAAAAAGGAACAGACAACAAGATGCCGCCAACCTCGCACACCCTCATTGACTTGCTTATTGCCATGTCCATCTACCTGCCAAGAACAAGTTTCGCAAACCTCTTCCGCATGGCCTCTGTTGTGCTGAACCGAGACGCCTCCGACCCGCAACTCATCAAGAAAGCGTACAAGCTTATCCCCCGTCTTGCAACGACAGAGTCTGGTCAATCTGCCTTGATTGAACGTAGCGCAGAGCTGCAAGCATTACTGCTATCGACCGCCGACAAGACCCCATCACCTGCTCGTCGCGACCGACTTCTTGCCATCCACGAGCTGGTTACGTACCTGCCCACGTCTGACCTGCATTTTATTCCATCTATTCTGCCTGAAGTCATTCTCGGATGCAAAGAATCAAATGACAAGGCCCGAACAGCAGCTTTCGACCTCCTCATCCACCTCGCAGGACGCATCACAGACACCGAACGCAACCCAGCAGGCACAGTAATCCGCAACTCTCTCGTCCCACACATGTCAGACGACACCCCCGACGCCGCAGCCACTCTTGAGGAATTCTTCACCATGGTCTCTGCGGGTCTAGCCGGTAGCTCACCACACATGGTCGCCGCCTCCGTCACAGCCCTATCCCGCCTCTTCTTCGAATTCCGCACCCAAATCACCCCCGAAACTTTGTCCGACCTCGTCCAAACCGTCGAACTATTCCTCACCAGCAACAACCGCGAAATCGTCCGCTCAGTGCTTGGTTTCGCCAAGGTTGCCGTGGTCGTTCTCCCCGACGAAATGCTGCGCCCACGCCTCGACTCCATGGTTCCGAATTTGATGGTGTGGAGCAAAGAGCACAAGGGTCGCTTGCGCACTAAAGTCAAGGGTATTCTGGACAGACTTGTCCGCCGCTTTGGCGCTCCTCTGATTGAAGCTTTGGTTGGTGAAGAGGATCGGAAATTGGTCGTTAATATCCGCAAAGAGCGTGAGCGCAAGAAGCGTAAGAAGAAGGAAGCTGGCGGCGAAGACGGCGAGGGCGAGGACGAGGATGGGAACAAAGCAGGATTCTCGAATGAATTCGATAAAGCCGTCTACGGCTCAGATATCTCCTCTGATGAGTCTGACGACAGCGAAGTCGACATGGACGAAGCAGCTGCACGCCGCGGCGGCAAGGGCAAGGGCAAGGGCAACAAGCGCGGAAATGAGCAATACATCCGCGAACTCTCGCCCGAATCTAACCCCCTCGATCTCCTGGCCCCCGACGCACTGGCATCGATATCAACCACGAAACCATCCGTGCGCTTCCTCGATAACGGCGTAGGCAAAAACAGGAAGAAGCACGGCGCCAAGGTCGATGTTGACGGCAAACTCATTCTCCGCGGAGACGATGATGGTGCCGCCAATGATGATATCCAAATGACGGGCGGCTCTGGTGCTGGTGCAAGCAGTATCAACGCCTATCTCGACGCCGTCAGCGGCCCCAGCGCAGTCCGACGCGGCCAAAAGGGTCGTCTCAAGTTCAACAAGAAGAACTCTGGCGGCGATGGCATGGATATTGACGATGATGATAACGACGATAATGAGAATAATAATGCCCAACAAAATAGACAACAGAAAAGTGGAAGTGGTGGTGGTGGTGGTGCCGGTGGCGCTAGTGGAAGGAGGGGATTGGGGATGCCCAAGACTCACGGCGCGTCAAGAATCGAAAAGAGGAGGAGGAGTGGAAGTGGAGCTGGAGGAGGGTTTGTTTCGTCGAGAGGTCGGGGTCGTGGTCGTGGTGGGCGACGATGAGATTGTTATACCATGCATGCATTTACCATATGATGATTCATGTTTCAAAAGGGGGGTTGATACCAAAAAATTGAAGGGGAAATTAACCATCTCAAGTTGTTTATTCTCTTACCTAGGTAGTTTAGATGTTAATACCTAACTAAGCATTTCATTACATATGCATAACTGTGTATAAAGTCTTTGAACAGAGTAAATAATATAGCCCGAGTTAAAGTAAGTACCTAAAACAGTTGGTATCTTGATATAACGACAACAATAAAAGATGTAAAGATGTAAAAATGTAAAAATGTATCGTAGAAATTTCCCCCCTGTCCCATATCATGCCCCATGCAGTTGGTTATCATCATGCTTGATATATAAAGTCTCCCATCCATCCCAAATTACATGTTGATTTGTTTCCGGTACAGAGAGATAGATGAGTAGGAGATAAAAATAGGAAATGCTTATGCGGAACAAACGCCGACACCTGGAAATGCTACCTGTATAGACCCTCGGAAAGTAGATAGAAGAATGGAAGAATGAAAGTATATAGAATGGCCGGCCCATCTTTTCATACTTTTTGTATTCTAAAGAAGAACTCTTTGAAAAAAAGATAGATAAAAGAAATGTAGAGTTATCGGGTTATTCGGCTCTTGTTCAGCCATGCCTGCCACCATGCATTCACGCCGAGAACTGCGGCACGGCCATCATCGCCATTCTCGGTGCCGTCGGGGTTGCCGAGAATCATGGCAAAGATCCAGAAAAACGCCGCAATCCAGACTGCCAGTAACAGTCCTATGCTGAGGAATGGGGCCAGAAACAAAACCAGGATCAGCCAGATGGCGGAGAGTTGATCGGTCGAAGTAGAAGTAGGAGTAGTGTTGTGGTAGGGAGAGTTGTGATGGTGGCGGTCCGAAGTACTAGATTGAGCAAGGCGTTCGTGTTTGCGCAGTGCTGGCGCGAGAAGCTTGCAAAGCTGGGTGGAGAAGGTGGTCGAGCGGAAGAATGTGGTGGGCGGACACAGTCGAAGAGGCGTGGTGAAAATCACCAGCAGCAATGCCAGAAGTGTATAGAGGGATGTACATATTGAGAAGAATGGGATTGGTGTGGAAAACAGGAGCTATATTACGGATGAGTTATAGCACTAACATGGATTTGATCGGAGTAAAAACTTACCAGCACTAGAACAGCATTAGGCTCTCGACCTGGTTCTCGCTCCTTGTCTTCTGATGTGTATACGGTCACCGTGTTTGGTGCATCATGGACACTACGTGAGTTGCGGCCATCGGACAACGACACCTCAGCAGCCCAGCTGAGCCGGGTGTGGCCTTCCTTGTACGATTCCGCGACGAGGCCTGCTTCTGCTCGAGAAATATCCGCATGTTTATCCAAGGCCGGCGGCGGCGTGGAGACCGGCTCGGCGGGATATGATGACGATGACATGGCCGAATCCCAGTTCCCCCGCGATATCGAGTACGAGCCTGTTGACGGCCTAGATATGGTTGTATGGGCCTCAGGCGACGAGGCTGCTGAGACGGGATAGACGGGATAGCAGAGGGCGGGGTCTATCGGTTTCTGGTTGTAGTGCTGGTGGTGATACTGCTGATACTGCTGATAATGATACTGCTTTGGTGGGACCTCGTCTGAAATAGCAGTAACGAAATGCTCGTCTCCGGCGGCAATTGGAAAGGGAGTCAAAGGGCCGTCCAGTTCATGTTCTCGTGACAGGGCAGCAGGAGGTGAGCGCATCTCTTCCGATGGCCTGCCTGACTAGTAGGTAGTCCGCGGCTCCCTGGGGTTGCTCAGTACATTGTCGACCGGGTCTGGAATGTAGGGTTGTGTGCTCCTCAAGAGTTGATATACTGTAGGACAGGACAGGGCAAGGCAGACCGGACACCGCAGGGATCAGCGGGCGAGCGAGGAGGGGAGGAGGTCTAGTTATAGCAGCAGCAGTAGGAGTCCCTTGACAACGCTCCGCAACAAAACGGCGGGCGGAAGCACACAGACGACGACGAGAGGAACATGGAAGGGAGCGGAACCACAACGCGAGCGACAAGAAGGTCTTTCTTTTTTTTTGCCAGCCGCCAAGAAGCGACCACAAGCGACGACAGGCGGCGGAAGAGTTGGAAGCCATCGACCATTTTTCTGCTGAGGCTCGGCGGTTACTAGGAGAGCCTGGATGCCAAGGCCAAGAAGTATGCCGAGCCTCTTGGCATGCTCAACCCGCGGCTGGGCGCGCTGTGATTGGCTGGGCCCGAGCCCTTGGGGAATGGCGCGCCTGCTTGGCGCTTGGCCGTATTGGCCACTAGTTTAGTACCGCCAATACGCTGACTTTGCCCAGCCGCTGTGCCGTATTACCCGGCCGTGACCATACCGTACGGATCTGCCACTCTCGTCACCATAACACTCTGTCACTTATATACGCCTGCTCTCTACTTAGTATCAGCCATGCCACAATGCAGGTACATGCGACTACACTGAGAATGCTGCACTTTCTTCGACAAACGAGGCATTAAATAATGCCGCAATACAGGAGATCCCCCAGGTTTCAATCCGCCCATCCTGGGAGGACAATCATCATATCCACGTCTTACAAGAAATCTCCGTGCCCAGCTTTGCCAATTTCTCGGCGTAACACAATGCTTGGAACACCTCACACATGGAAGAGCAATAGAATCTGTATCCGAATCTGAGTCATGATGTAGTACGCACTTGCTACAAGACGTCGACTGCAGATTCACGCTGTCTCAAATCCAGGCAGATACTAACATTGCACAGAGCCGTCGATCATGACTCGCTAAACATACATATGCACCATACATACCTAGATAGGAGGCAGGCATATGCACCTGGAGAGGCATTTTCCTCCATACCAGCTGATTATGTGTCGCTGGAACCTCCGTCAACCACGCCAGCAGCCAAGCCGAACCAAGCCGAGCCAAGCCCACGCACTGGGGTTTGCACTTTGAAGCTTTGAAACTTTTTGAGTGCAAAGTGGAAACACTGGGGAACTGGCAAATTTTTACTATCCACGCCAAGATGATATATAACTACAGTTACGTATCGTTTGCCAATTATGGCCAGTTCAGGCCTGACCGCATCGATGCCGGTAGTACTAATTAGCTAATGAGATGCAATATGAACTGTGTTGAATTTTCATTTATAAAAGAATTCATTTTGGAGAACAATATACATATGGATATGCATTATGGATATGCATTCTTGTACTTGTGATCCGCAAAGGTCTGTTCTCGAGACGATCACGCCTAGAACTATGGCCGCCATATCCTCGGCCGAACCTGAAACTGTGCGCCCGCTAACAATGAAAATCAACACGGAGCAGATCACTAGATAGCATGCAAGCTACAAAGATAGATACGGAGTACACGTCATAAAGATACGGATACAAAGACTCTTAAAAGAAAAGGAGTGGACGCCAAGCAGGTACGTACCTAGGTAACGTGTGCCGACTGTACCGGGGTTGATTGGCGATGAAGCGATGAATCATTGAATAAAAAATACGAGTGCACACATACTCCGTACCAGTACCCTGTGCAGTGTGCACTGCCCGCGCTTGGTATAATGTTTATCCTGCCAAGTACGGAGTAGGAAGCCTATCACCTAACTATGTCCCTAGGTCATAAGCACTGGCAGGCTTGGAACTTGGCGCCAAACGCGAGTAGCCCAAGGAACTGGACCGTTTGGCCAACGTGTGCGTGTCTATTTGATTAAAATTATACCATGACCTTGGATCTTCGCGTGATCCTCGTCCAATCCATGGATGCCTAGCCAACATTTGTTTTTCTTTTTTTCTTCTAGACTTCCGTTCCGGACCGTTCGCCTCGGTGTTTGTCGCCTATTCTTAATTAAAAAGATCTACAGTATGCATTGATTTAGAAGACTACGAGGGTACCTGTTAATCAAACGCAGTTTGATACTCACACTCTATACATTAATGAATTTCCGTGCATCATTTTCGACTGACTCGGATCTGGCTTGGAAGTGACGAGAGTTAGAAGCCCAAGCTATCAACTCTGGGCGACTTTCTTGGACACTTTCACATCATGACCTCGTAATTACGAATGGATGTCAGTGCATAGTCTTATTCTACGGATTGTTATTTTCCAGGGAAACAAAAAACCTAAGTGAAAAAATGAGCCAGTCGTGGATGTCGTCCAAATCCGTATACCTAACCCTAACTTTCTCTCTACCTATCTACACACTCTCTTCTAGCAAACATCTATTAACTAGTATTTACTAAATCTATTTCCTTCGTACCAGTAGATATGCTACATAAAAACGTACCATACCACTCTAATTCCTCCCTAGGCAGAGTTTCGCATCTTGACCGTCTTCATCTAACGGATTTCTGCAGCGTACATATCCCCATTCAACCCAATATTAGAGACATAGATATCTCCAGCCATCAAAAGTAACCACCACAAACAACAATAAGAGCAGTATGAAACAGTTTGTTGTTCCCAAGCAAAGGGCGCTAAGCAAAGGAAGTCAGCCTGAGTATGCCTCAGGCTTACTTGCCTTGCCTGTTCTTTCCAAACTCCCTCGGCGCGCTATAACACCATCACACCTTCAAGCTAGAAGTGCGTCTACAGAGTCCGTCGTCTCTCAGGCCTTGCATCAAGTGCCATCCCATTAATGTACTGTTAATTGTACCAAAAGCATGCCGTCTGAACGTACATTCATTCTCGTCATTCTCTCTGGCAACTACCTGCACTTCGCTGCCTCGACGAGCCATGAAAACTCCCACAACCCAGACAGCTAAGGCATTACCTCAAGATGTGACCTGTAGCACTATGACTGTTACGATGAATTCTAATCCGTGTGTGTGCTTACAGGTGTCTCTCGACTCTGCCAGCCGCGAGGCCATCATCGCCCATCGCAAAACTGCCGTCGACGACGATCGAGTATTCTCATGAACACAGATGGGCTAGGGATGTCAGTTGTCTCCTCATTGCGCCATCAAATCTGTGTGTCACATATCGTTTTCCGTCCTAGGTTCGAAATAGTCAGCCACCGACAACCGCTGGTGCAACGTCCGATCGATCGTACGCAGAACCGAGTTGTCAAACCCTTTTCTCAGAGGTGTACCATCAATACTCAGAACACCACTTCGAGATCCTGCGAGATTGTCTGCGAGACATGGAACGGAAGATGCGGGACCGCAAGCGGGCAAACCGGCCATTTGATACGAAAGGAACAAAGGCTTTCATCTAGGAGCAAATCCAATTCGAGGCCATGCTTACGAGAAAATGGTCATCTCAGAGAGACCTCAGTTGATGACCTTCAGACTTGACTTGATGCAAGGAATGGATTCGGGGAGGGTTTTGGGGTATGATTATTGTTCATGAAGAATACGGAAATTGTCATCCCAGAGGGACCCCAGTTGATGATTTTAAACTTGATGCTGTTGAACTTTGAGATGTATTGAGAACTAGGCCCTCAGGCCTGCCTGGCTAGATATATGTAACAGAGTAATATTTGCCTCCTATTTAACTTGGAAATCATTCTTCCAGTACATTCCATGCCCAATAATGTCCTTTGTCCAATGCCACGCACGCATACGTGGCCAATCCTTTGTGTGGGAAGTTGCACAGATTGCCAGAAATCAACAGATGCTTCTTGTATTATATCTATCGTCGACTACCCCTATCATGATGGCCGCCGTCACCGCAAGATTGTGCGGTGGGATCCCCATTATATTACCCATACTACTGCAAAATCTGTCAGATTTGACTCCCTTCATTGTTTGTCAAGATTGTATCCGTGGTAAATAGAAGCACTTTGTGGAGTGGATTGCCCATAGCGACTATTGTCAGTAGATGTGTTTCGTGATTGTATACCCAACGAAAGACCTGGCGCTGAGTCTGTGCTGTGTCTAGAAATTTTTTGGAAATCTGCGTCCGAGAAAACAGCTGATGTGATCTCCAGCACAATGCCCTCGGACGAAGCTGGCGGTATGCTGTCCTTGACGCAATGTCAACTTTGTCGGCGGTCACCCGACTCAGGTGAACCAGATAGATCTAATACAAGGAGCATCGAGTCTGAAAATCATCAACTGGGGTCTCTCCGGGATGACCATTTCAGTATTCTTCCTGGATAATATCTATATACACAGCAGACTGGAAGCTAACTACCAACGCCTACTTATTCAGGTGGTCAAACCGGCCACTTGATACGTCCACGCCCACATCGGTGGGCGACAACCTCAGGTCTGTTAAAAAAAATTGGGTAGATGTTCAGGGTTGTAAAGAAGAAAAAGAATCCGGTGAATCCCATGTGTGTTTCCCGAGTCTTTTGGAGATAATTTCCAAGAAGGATAGCCAGATGTATCGGATTGATTCCCACGTACAAAGCAGCAATTAAATTTGCTTTGAGGAGCATTTCCTTGTACAATCTTTTCAAATAAGCTTGGGGGGTCGGCAGCCCCGAGAAGAGATTGTTGGTTTAGTTCGGTGGCGAGGGTGGTGGCTACAAGGCACACCAGAAGAGTGACGAACACCTTCGAGAAAGCAGTCATTGCTGCTGTTGATGCTGGGGGGATGTTGGTTCTGCTATGCATGCGTGAGTACAGATAAATCAATTCAAGATCGGCACGACTTACCAGAGTTCAGCGAGGTTCAAATAACGGACGATGAGGCTGGAGATCTTGTTGTCGGCCGGATTGCTAGTATATCGATTAGCACGTTTCACCAGTGCTTAAATCGGCTAACAACTTACGTGGAACTTTCTCCAATACGAGTGGCCATAGTGGAGGGGCTGTAGACAGCTATGCCATACGTCGAGTCGCGGCCCTGTTTGTTTGCAAGGCCTTTCATGTGTCACAGCCGCAAAAGTATTTGTGGAGGGATCCACAGCGAGGGTAAATGAGGGCAGGTCTGGTTCTTAGATTTTCTGTTGCCCTGATTATTCTGAAGCTCGTTACAGAACTTAGCGATTGCTTCTGGGGTTGCTTGCATGGCTAATAATTGTTTCCTTTTAGGTAGTACTCGGTTATCAGTAGGAGTAAGCGTCGGGGCAATCGGAGCAATACAATGTACTTCTGTGAGGGATGATGTTGGAGCCGAGGTTTGTGGCGGACCTTGTAGAGAAGGGGACGAGCTCGAACGGGCTGCCAGAAGGTGCCTCAATAAGAACACCGAGCTGGTCTGTAATTCGACTAGTACGGCAACCGGTTGCTGGGCTAGTATATAGATTAGTACATTTCAAAGGCTATCATTCAAAATGATCATACTTGGAATGTTTGATCTTGGTATGCCCATTGCCGAATTCAAATTCGTCGACCTCGGTGATGTTATCTATGCCGAGTCGAGGAGATAGAAATGCCGGAGTCGGCAGGGAGTCTTGGGAGTTTTGGAAGTAGATTTGGGAGTGTTGAAATGGCGATGGGCTGCGATGAAGCAAGTCCCGAAGATGGCAATCAAAGCCAGCACGAAAAACCGCATTGTTGCGGCGGAGACAGGAACAGGAAGAGAAGAATAATGTTTTTGGATCGCAAGAAGAGATTGTTGTTTGTGTCAGCCATCTTGACAGGAAACAGATGAAGATGAACGGTGATGAACGATGATAGCGAGAGATGAAGGAGGTGGGAGGTGGGAGATTAGAGAAAGGAAAGGAGGAGAAGGAGGAAGGGAAGGAAAGAGCAGGCGGGGTTATCCTCACAGCAGGAGACAGCCCTAAGCCATTGCCCTAGTTGGCTTCCAGAAAGAGCAGTCGCATTCGTGGCGGCGCCGGCGATCACCTAGTACTATCCAGGGCTAGTGCAACTGCCTCGAGAGCCTCAGGCCCTCCTTCTATATCTACATGCTGTGAATGCCTCAGGCAGGATTGCTGTTTGCTGCTTCCTGAATCTATATCATGGATCTTCACTCCTCGAAACCCTTTCCTCGCCATTGTTTGCAAGTCGTCTACGATCATTCAATTTGCCCTTTCAAACCAAGAGAACAAGTCACTACAACGGCACTACCTCGCAACAATCAAACAATCATATAAAAGCTTTTGTCCATTTTGCCCAAACGCCGATAGCTCCATCTCTCTGAAGGTCACCGCTGTGTTGTCCATCACTCGAGCTACAATGGCGTATGTGATACCCTGGTCATCTCATCATCATCATGAAATATACTAATCAATGGATGTGCTAGTAACTGCAATCGACTTGTTAAACTTATGTGGATCACCGCGGGGATAGTTTGGGGTGCCTTGTTCGTTGTGTTCGTGTATGTACCCAGTCGTGCTAATCCTGATTCGAATCTTGATACTAATCAATGGAATGGCGATAGTCTTGCGTATGTGATACCGAATACGATTCGCTACCGCAGATGGAAGAGGGCACTGGCGAGTGGACAGGTGGAGGATCTGGAAATTGGGTGGGGATGCGGACGACTACGAAAAACGCAGACATATACGTTCACACGCAGAGTCGGGGAAGAGGGCGTTCAAGAGTGACGTGCTCTGCGGTCTTTGATTGACTGTGAGGAAGAGAAACGGTCTTGATGCAGTGGGGCTGGAAATTTGAGAGCGACAAGGCGGCTATGGAGAATGTCGACATGATTATGGAGGTATAGAGGTTATTACTGCATATATAAATTGGATGGGAAAGGAAGGGGGTTCAAAAGAACTGGATACGCATTATCATATTCTTACACTGTCGTTCGCTATCCTGACACTGCACTCCTTGATCTGTCCCGAATGTAATCATAGACAAGTATTTTCTTAGCCTCATCATCCACTCTTATATCTTCTTCCTTGACATCAGCTGCTTTCCGTCTCTCCACACAGCACGAGCAACTAGAAGTACAATGCATAAACGCATGCATTTTCCTCTCCTTATAACAACACCCACACCCATACGCACAACACCCATCCATAGCCCTGCACGCCGCCTGCACTTCCTCCTGGGTATACGACAAATGGTCTTGCCGATACAACTCAAAGCGCCGGATATACGAACCCTTGGGCTTTTTGAATAAATGGTGATTATAGCACGTGTTGTGAATGCGCCGCTGTTTTTCAGAGCTTTCCGACAGCTTATAATCATCAGCCATTTCGGCCTGGATCAGCCGCATGGTCGTGAACTCCCAGTGTATAGTGGTTCGAAGCCAGACCCTTTGTATGACTTGGTTTTCGTATGATTCGAATCTTTTGGCGATATTCTGTACCTTGAGGGCCGCTGAGAGCTTCCCGTGGTCAATAAGAGCTTTTTCGATTTTGGAAAACATTAAAACAAGAAGCCGGCCGGCTTGGACATTGAAGCAAACGCAGATATAGCTGGAAATTGTTAAAAGCTGTGAAAAAAGATAATCAGAAGATTAATTGGGTAGTAGTAAGAGGTCCTCGAGACACTCGTTAAATAATGCAGGGTTGCCTATTTAGGCGGCAATCGCCCACAACATACTTGATCCAGGCTCCCAGAACGAGCAGTAAGAAGTCGATGACATCTCCATTGAAGCCTGCCTAAACATATCAGTTCATCGTATGCCAATATCAATAATTCCCAACATAAGAGAGCCCCCCCCTCCCCTCCCTTGTTGATCTGCGGATCCTAGCCCTAATACATTACTGTTCTGGCTTTGGCAAAAACACAACAAAAAGCGGGTAGGCTGGGTTGTGAATATATATTGTAAGGATATATTAAATTATCTATGTACTTTATTTTATCATGTAGTTATATGTCATTGTTTTAGCTTGCTTTCGGAGATATACCTCATTCTGTACGGTGTCACCCCTGCTATTCCAGCCGATACGCGATCGGTTCGACACCAAGCCGAACATGCTTGATATCTATTTTGTATTCTATTATGGGAGCTCAAATCGGTGCTTTATCTGAGAGAGCTTTCTTCCATGGATAGATAGACATGGTGCGGTTGTGTATGACATACCTGGTATGCTAAAGGAATTCCTTCACTCGAATGAAGAACAAGCGAAAAAAGAAACTGTTCGCAAGTAGTTCATCACATTAGCCTATTTGTATTGTCCACTCAATCTTATTATAGATGATCTGCCAATACACCAAACAGGGGGGTCAGAGGCCACGTAATGCAACCATCGGATTCAATGCTGTTTAGGAATAGTAGTGGTAGTATTCCCTTTGTCCTTTGCATTTCGCAAATAATTAAATTACTTACTTGCCCAATTATATCATGATCTCTGGGAAAAGCAGATGGTTATAGTATTATACTAATGCTAGGATCGACAGGCACCATTTGATTAATATCACCACCCTTATCGAGGATCCCCATCCGACAATCTAGGCGAAACGAAACTATGATGCTTATTCGGTGAAATAGATAAACATGAGTGTTTTCTCCTTTAAGGGTCGTTATGCTACCTTCTTAATAGCAGGCACAATTATGGAACGTTTGTCACCAGGATTCTCCGAATGTGCATATATAAGAACCTGAAGCCCACGGCCTCCTCTCTTGATCTTCCCTCTTGCCCATCAGTTCAGATGTCACTTATGTTTCCCAGATTTATTTCTTATTACCTAGCCATGAACTTCTCCAAGTTTACCGCTCTTATATTGGCCGCCGCCGCCAACCAGGCCTACGCTACTCTCGTCAACACCACAGGCTGCACCGACATCCACTTCATTCTAGCACGTGGAACGACCGAATCATATCCCGGATCTACCTACTCCCTCGCCGAGCTGATTTACGACAACCTCACCGTCTCAGCCAACTACGAAGACATCATCTACCCTGCCGTCGACGAGACCACGTCCGACAGCTACTTCATCGGCCGCGCCGCCGTTGGCAGCCAGGTTACCAACTACACTACTTCCTGCCCGGACTCTCGTATCGTCCTTATATCGTACTCTCAGGGCGCCATGATTGTTGGCGATGCCCTCGCTGGAGGCGGCGGCAACTCGATTTTGGGTAATACCACCGAGCCTCTGATTTCCGAAGAGGTGTCGAAGCACAGTAAGCTTATCTTGCCCCTGACAATAATCGAATCAATCATTGACCTTTATACTATCTTCTATCTACAGTTGCGGCGATTGTCTTCTACGGGAATCCCCGCCACGTCCCCTACGAGCCCTACGACTTTGGCACCGCGCTTGCTTGGAATGTTACCGGGGTGAGTGGCAGAGCCAGAGACCATCCATCGATCTGTTGATGATATCATATCTGATTTACTGAATTATATTGCGTATATTAGAAATACCCTCGTAGTCCCTATCAAATCAAATATTTGAACGAACGCATTACCAATGTCACCGCTGATTGGTGCAATGTTGGAGACAGCGTATGCTCGCCTTCGGAGGGTGCGGATGCCCTGTCTCTTCACACTGCGTACACCGAGGACTACAACACGGTTGCTGCGGAATGGGTGCTGGCTAGGCTGAGTTCGGGAGGAGTAATATAGGCTGTTTGGGTTATGTGTTTCAGTTGATTGTTGTGAAGGGTTCAATTCAAATTGGTGCGTGAAGAAAAGAAAGAATCAAATGAAACCATTTCTAGCCTTATAATTACGTATCCAACTCGTGCAACATCTTGTTGCCCTAATTCGACGAATTTCCAAGGTGTTGCGTGCTTATAGGCCGTCACATAGAGCACTTTGCTACGATATGAAGCTATCCCCGGATCCAGCACCAGCCTGGTTAGGGCTAGGGCTGACAGCTCACGGCTCCGTGTAGGGTGCAGATTCCATAGATAGATACCTTTAGCAATTTAAGCAGATTCAATTATCCGGTGTTTTAAGTTGAGATATATTGGAATTTGCCTGTACTGTCCAGTGGATTCCCTATCTGGCTATAGGCCGAACGCACAGCAAGTAGATACTAGCATTAGGACGAGTCTTATCAATATCTGAAAAAAGGGCCACGATTCAATGCATGTAAAAATATTGAGTAGAAATTACCTTCAATGAAAAGAGCGAGCCCATTGGAAAAGCTTCAACATTTTCAATTGGATAAAGACGAAGTACCGTCTTTTGACGATAGATGGTCGATCTGTTGTTAGAGATGTCTCGAATATTCATAGTGTATACACATATACTATGTTTCGGAGATATCTGCTACAAGATAGTTATACTACACAGAACCAAGTGTCAATTGTGTCAAGGGTTGCTTCAAAACAGAACGAACGCGTGGACACTTAAAGATGAGTGAACAAATCAATCCACAATCGGATCAAGTTACCTAAAGGAACAATAGGCATTGCTCCAATCCAAGATTCAAATGCACAAATGCAACCCCGCGCTCTCCGGAGTCTCCGCGACAACCACCCTCTAAGCTGGTCAAGTCACTAAGTGAGACCAATTCCAAGCTAGACTGGGATACGTCAACAGCAACGAAGCTAGGTAGGTCTAAACGAGCGATCTGTGCCCCAGTCATTGCATTGGCGGGGGTGGCGGGGAGTGATAGTGCCAGCGTCAATCTCTGTCCGGTGACCAATTGTGTTTTTTTTTTATTTATTTTTTTGTTTTATTCTCCGTTCTATACGAAAAGAAGAGAAATGCGAGTGGACCAATTGCTGCTCGTGGGTATGTTTATCCATTGGATGAATTCATCGTGATGTAAGGCATAATTTTAACTACACCATGCCATGGCTCGACAAGAACATGGTAACTCTACGAGAACATACGCACTTTAAGTATGCAGTGCTACACAACCATGGTTGCACCGTCTATCTAGATTCATCGACCCTAGATCAAGATCACTGGCTGATGCATCATGTATGTCGGTAAACGCACAGCAAGTAAGGAGCAAACGGCTCAGACCAGGTATAGAGTGGAGGCACGGGATCTGCCTCTGCCTCATGCCAGACTACGTACGTGGTTCATGCCGTCGATGTGAGGAATGCGCGTACGTATCTGTCTGTGTGTAGTTACAGTATAACCTACCCATTTGTTTCGCTGTTTGCATGCCCAGTTTATGGTATGTACTCGATACTCAATATGGTTCAAATAGTCTGTCGTCTTAGGTCTACGGAGACTTAGCCGTAGCCTAGCAAGTGGGCTCCGTGGAGTTGCACTTGATAGTTAACTGTTAGTAGTATGGGGATAGACTAGACTAGCGAGAAAAGAAATGAAAAGAACACAAAAAGGAATCTCGGTGCGATTGACCCCACTGGCCGGAATTTGCATCATTTAAATTCGACGCCGTCCGTCAGAGAAAGTTATGCTATGACTCCGTCTGCGGTGGGGAAGCGAAGGAAAATCCCGGCCGAAAGGACAGTTACGTGGAGGCCTGGAAACCAAGGCATGGATTAAGAATTCTGTGGTTGTGGCTGTGGCTGGATATGGGGATGGGATGTGGCTAGGTGTGGCGTATCTGATGAGATTCTGGAGTACAGAACACGTCGCACTGGATACGATCTGCGATAATAATTCGTAGTCAAGCAATACCCAACCCGTACTATTTATTCTATCTATTAAAATCCGAGCTTACCTGTCATCTGTGTCAAATGCACGCTGGCAAACGAGGCAGAGTCAAGACGAAACACCCGACGATAATCCATCCTGCGCTGCACTGCACGCGCTGACGGCCGGCGAATCATGGCGTGGCTGGTGGGGATGTTTCCGACCCGGCGCCTGGCAGGTCACGTTACCCGTTTCCCTACCTAGGCTCAGAGTGAGCCTCTTTTCCGTCTGTTCTTTTGTGCATATCCATCCAGGACGGAATAATCCGTACGTAGATCAATTATCAACGCATATCATCGACATGGCATCGGATAGATGACTCCGCGAGTCAGGCCTGCCACCGTGTGGTTGAGCGCTCATTGATGGTTGACAGGGAAATGGCGCCGCCTGACATATGCAGATGTACGGGTGTGCCGTAGCATAGTTAGACTACGGAGTATGTATGATTATGCACAGCAGTCACTCGTTAGGAAGGAAAGAAAAAGGTTGGATGGATCATATTTTAAATACCCGGACGATGCAGCTCAAACAGCGAACAAGCAACACGGACAACTGGACAAGGGATAAAATCACCAGTGGGCCACCCCAAACTGTGACCAGCACAGCCATTCCTGTTTCAGTCGCAGTGGAGTCGGGCTGGGCTCCACCCATCATCATCGTCAAGGCCGGGTCCGGGGCTATTTTAGCACGTCTCCGTAACGGAGATACGTCGTACGTACGTGGACTAAGCTGCGTTAGTCTAATAGTCGGAGTGTGAGTGGGGCAGGCAGAAAGCCTGAACGGCGAACGCTAAACAAGTGAAGGGGGAGTGGGGGGAGGTCAATTGCTCGGCACCCGGACAGCCCTAATATGGACTAGAGTGGCAGGGCTAGGACAGAGTGGTGTCTAGTACGTAACCCTCTCTGAACTTTACTAGAGAGTTGCCCACGGGCCACATGTGTTTACGGGACCATGCAGTGGGGCTGGGCTTGGGTCCCACTTTTGCAAGCTTCTGCTTTTTGTGGATGTGCCATTGTTCTGCTAAACTGTGCTTCCCTGCCACTCAGGGCTTGGCGCCACCTCGGATTCCTGCGCAGGCTTGGCAGCCAGCAACAACCTTCTTTTATCCCCTCCCCACTCTGGCTGGCTCTCTCTCGGCCGGCCGCCTGCTCGCTTCCCAACCCCCAGTTGAGATGACCCAAAGTCAAAACCATAAAATGCAGCATTTGCCACTCTACATTACGAGCATTGTTAACGTCGCGACCAACAAAGAATTCAGCGTCACAAATAGCGTCCACGGCTAATGCCGTATGTTCTTTGTTTCTGGCGCGTACTTTGACTAGTTGGCAGTTAGTCGCAGTCTGATCTCGTCTCGCCCAATGGCTGATCGACTCGCTCACATGTAGATGTCATACATTTATCAGTCTATAATTCTAATAATTCTGTACTCAATCGTCTTCTCAAGTACGGATACAGAGCACGGAGGATAGCAGCTATATGCCAGATGCCATAACTAGTTCGCGCATCCATGATTAAATAGTGTCGTAGCATTGAAGCATACGTAACGACGAACAGCTAGTCGCAGCGGATCACGCCGTCTCATGAATCAGTCTTGGGGCCGAAGGAGCAGTAGGGCGGCTAAATGGTAATGGTAGTGCGTAGTGCGTAGTGCGTAGTGAGGGAAAAGTGCACTGACGTCGCATTCAGGAGGGCGTTACACAGATCCATTGATCGGGACCCGCTGCTGCCTCCCCTGGACTAGGGTGCACCGGGTTAGTAAGCGTGCGCCGTGGGCCAGTGCTAAGCCTGCAGCGGGCTAGCGCGCGTTGGATGCGGAAGGCCGAGGAAAAAAGGCCAGCCTCAGGCGTCAAGCTCTCATCTCCGGCAGGCTAGTCCACACTAGGACTACGACAGCCACTGGGCGACTGACACACTGCGTGCTGACCTAAGCCGGTTCTCGTCTGGCTGAAGAGCTGCACAACCACTAGCGCCGCTTGGCAAATTTCACCCTCTGCCGCCCGCCCCTCGAGAAAAAAAGCCCATTCTCTCTCGCTCGCTCTTTCTCTCCTCTTCCCTTCTTCCCTCCTCTCTGCCTCCTGTGAGCTGTCCCAACTCCCCGTTTCTTTCCCCTTCCCCTCGCCCTGTCTTCTCCCCCTGCGAAGTGCTCGCTCTCACTGCCGAGTACCTTGCTCTGCCACACACTCCTTTGCACCGCTGCCGTCCAGTCAGCTCTCCCCCTACCCCAGGCTACGCACGCCTGCCTGAGGCTGACGGCCGGTTGACGCTACCCGCCAGTCTCACAGCCACCACCCACCACCACCTCACCTCACCGCACACTCGCACGTCGCAGCGCATCGCGCATCGCTGTCGGCAATTCAGGAGTTCTTTGCTTCCTATTTAATTCTCCTGCCGTTTCGGCGCGTGCGAAGCGTGTTTTGATCGAGGAAAATCCCCCAACCATGGCACACCCTCAACCATCACCGCCCGTACCTCCCCATCATGGTCCTCTGGCAGCGCACCCACAGATGAATGGCCATCTGCCTGTGCAGTCGCAGGGCCAGAAAGGGCCGCCTCCGACGACGGCGCAAAAGATTGCCGCGTTGAACGAGCAAGTATGGCTTCAAATTGGTACGTTATTCTTCCCTTGTCTATCGCTCAACTTCGGTAAATTACTGACAACTCTACAGGCAGCCTGACTGAATTGATGGGCGACCTCGATGGCGGAATGAGTGCGTACGAGCAGGCGCTTCGACACAACCAATGGTCGATTGCCGCGATGACCGCCATTTCCCAGATCCTGCGGACTCGAGAGCAATTCCCCAAAGCCATCGAATATTTACAACAGGTCCTCAAACTGGATCCCCAGAGTGGAGAGACATGGGGCAGCTTAGGTATGCATTATTCGATGTTACATTAATAAGATTGTTCTTGTGTTACACTAGCTAACCTCCGATCCAGGCCATTGTCACCTTATGATGGACAACCTGCAGGAAGCCTACACTTCGTATCAGCAGGCGCTCTATCATCTCAGAGATCCCAAGGTTTGTCTCTCTTCCCCTCCCTTTCATATTTTCCATGCTAACCATGTTTATTTTAGGAACCCAAACTGTGGTACGGCATTGGTATACTCTATGATCGCTACGGGTCTCTTGACCATGCCGAAGAGGCATTTTCTCAGGTCATGCGCATGGCGCCAGACTTTGAAAAAGCGAATGAAATTTATTTCCGCCTTGGAATAATATACAAGCAGCAGCAAAAGTTCAACCAGAGCTTGGAATGCTTCAAGTACATCGTCAATGACCCTCCGCGTCCATTGACCGAGGAAGACATCTACTTCCAGATTGGTCATGTTCACGAGCAGCAAAAAGACGTAAGTGATCTACCCTCATGCAACGCTGTGTAAGTCTTCACGCGCTAACCGTCACACACAACAGTTCGACGCTGCCCAAGCGGCCTATCGCCGAGTGCTCGATAAAGACCCGAACCATGCCAAGGTGTTACAACAGCTCGGATGGCTGTACCACCAACAGAGCACCAGTTACGCAAGTCAAGAGAAAGCCATTGAATATCTGGAGAAGTCGGTCAGCGCAGGTAGGCTTTGTCCCATACATCCATTCTTATACCCCTGGTTCTATTTTGAATCACTTGCTAATTTGAACCAGACAACAACGACGCGCAGAGTTGGTACCTCCTTGGTCGTTGCTACATGTCACAACAGAAATACCCCAAGGCGTACGAAGCCTACCAGCAAGCCGTTTACCGAGATGGACGCAATCCTACCTTTTGGTGCTCAATTGGTGTTCTCTACTACCAGATCAACCAATACCGCGATGCTCTTGATGCTTACTCCCGCGCCATCCGACTCAACCCGTACATTTCGGAAGTTTGGTATGACCTCGGTACGCTGTATGAGTCGTGCAACAACCAGACTGCCGACGCATTGGATGCATACGGTCGCGCAGCTGATCTGGATCCTACGAACGTTCACATCAAAGCTCGCTTGCAACTGCTCCAGGGCCAGGCACAAGGTCAGACGCAAGGCAGCGCTCCAGCACCGGTTCCACAAGACATTCACCCACAGGCCTACCAAGGACCAGGGGTTGGTGCACCGCCTGCTCCTCAATGGGGAGCTCCTGCTCCAACCGGTGGCCCGCCCCCTCAAGCGCCAGCACCCCCGCGTCAAATTGCCGACTGGAACCGTGGCATCAACGAACTCCAGAATGCACCTCCACATCCTTCCGCACCCTCGGCAGCTTACGAACCGCGCGACGGTCTTCGCGGTCCAGTTCCTGTGCAGCACCCGAGCCCTCGCACGGAACCTCTCCGGTCGTCTTTCCCAGAGCCTCGTGGCCCACCAGCTCCCCGTTCACCAGCGCCCAACGCTTACCCCCAGACACACACATTACCTCAGCTGGCTCCTCCCGCTCCGGGTCCCCATGACCGCGCTCCTAACGGTGCTGGTTTCCGTGGTCCTCCTGGCCCCAACGGCGCGCCAGCTCCTGGAGGTCCTCCCGGTTATGGTCGCCCATTCACTCCTCCCGCTGAGATTCGCCCACTTCGCGACATTGGCGAGCGTCCATCTTCTCCAGGCCCAACTTACCCTCATCAACAATTCCATCATGGCCCTAGCCTCCAGAGCACCGGTAGCGCGGGCATTGCCGGTGGTGCACCACCTCCTGCCTCTGCCATGACTGCCGCTGATGCTGCCGCACGCGACCGTGATGACCGCCCTCCGTCTGCGATGAAACGTGGTCGCGAATGGGATACTCCTGAAGGAGGACCGTCAAAGAAGGTTGCTAGTGAGGAAAACCGCCTTCGCCAGGACGAAATCAGTCGTCGGGTTACTCCTCCTAGAGATCTGCACCGACGCAGCTCGTCAGAGGCTCGTCGTGAAGAACAACGTCGTGCCAACGAGAACTACCACCCTTCAGAGGCTGCCCATCACCCACCCACTCTCCCATCTATTCAGCATATGCAGCAGCCTGGTGGACCTTCTATCCCACCAATGGCCGAGGGACCTCAGTCTGCGTCTAATCCTCCTTCTGCGGGACCAGACAGCCAGGGTGCAGTGAAAGAAGAACCACGCAAAGAACCAGCGCCGCTGCATGAGCCTGCTGCTCGCAAGATGGATGTTGATGAAGATTATGATGACGATGCCGAGGACGAGAAGCGGGCAGTCAAGGGCAGCCCTCATGGTAACGGCAACGCCAGTGCGAGCAACGGCAGCTTTTCGAACGGCAACGGCTCAGCCAAGGCGGAGGCTTAGACCTTGATCTAGGCGTGTCGAAAGTTTGTCTTTTCGAAATACTTTTCTTTTTGGTGTATCATCAAAAAATTCAATCAAGCACGTTGAAATTGCTCTTTTTGTCTGTTTGAGTCTGGTCTATGATTACCGAAGAATTTCCTTCTTTTCTGTTAACTACCTCTTTTGTTTGTTATACTGATACTGTTATTATATACTCGATCCATGAAGATTGATATCCCTATCCCCTTTTATTTTACCTTTTTGATGTTCTTTTTGCCTGGCATGATCGATGACTTTCCTAGTTTTGGTCTTCTCTCCTCTTTAGGTTACTAAGTATTTAGTCATACATAAGAATTTAGTACTTTCCATCCTATGTCTTGTCCATCAATAGAAAAAGTCGTAGATACGTAAAATCTTGTTTAAAGGTCCTCCATTTCAACATCACCATCGCTATCATCCACCTGTGTACGCCCACTCCTCTCTCTTCTACCACTATTACTATTACTACCATCAGCACTCACTGCCCTCGACAGCGGCGAGGCAAACCGTACCCCAGCAGATCCAGGCCTAGACCCAGATCCCACCCGCTGCTGCTGTTGTTGCGGTTGTTGCTGCTGTTGCTGTTGTTGATAACTCCTCTTCCGTCCCGACGGCTCCGCCGACGGCGAAGCACTCTTCTTCTTCTTCGTTTTGCTCACCGAGAAATATGCCGATGACTGGGACATCCACCCTTTATCATCATCTGTCTCAACCACATCAATCACCTGTCCAGCCCCCGCAACACCCGCGCCAGGAATCGCGCCAACCGGTCCTCCCCCTCCCCCTCCGCCGCCAATACTATTCCTATTTGTCTTGGTAGTCTTGGTAGTAGTCCGATCAAGAGCAACGTCCAGCGCCTTCCCCGGGTCATCTGGTTCCAGCACCTGCGCCAAAAACCGCCTCCGCGTGCGCGGCACAGACTCGTTTGAGGCGAGGGCGTGTAGGAGTAGGAGTTCTTTGGAGGAGAGGATGCAGTGTGCTGTATGCCTGACTTCACGCGTGTGCATGCGTGTTGAGAAGCGTGAGGTTGTATTACGCTTCGTATTGGTTGTGGCTGTGGTGGGGGTTTGGTGTCGTCGGTTTGAAGTTGATGATGCTGGTGCGGGCGAGGAATCGGAGTCGGTGTCGGAGGTTATGGGGATTGGGTTGTTCATGTTATTATTGTGAGCATTACTATTGACGCCGCTGCGAGAGGCGGGGCGGTGGGATCTGTGCATGTTTGTGTCGAGATTGTGTGTATTTATTTAGTCGCGAATATTGAGATAGTTGAGTTGACTGGAGTCTCGAAAGTTGAGGTGAAAGTTGATGGATCCGCGATGCGGGACGCGCTACGTAGCTGCCGTACGCTAGCTATCGATTGGTTGTCATGAGACCCACAAAGCCCTAACTGTCTCTACTTCTACAACTACAGGACATTCAGATCACTTCTCGCAATCAATTAATAATCAGCATTGAGATAACTACTTAGCAAATAAAGAGATAGACGGCGGCGGCAACAGCAAGAAATAGATCTATACAAGAATCAAGGAGAGAAGAAGACAATGCCGCTGATTGAGAGAGGGAAAGTGATAGAAAGAAAAGAAAGTAGCTTCCAGTTGTAGGAAGCAGATGCAGAAACATAGAAGAATAGAAAATAGGACAGGATGGTAGTTTGAGTTCTAACTTTGTATACATTTTCTTTATTCCATCATGTCCATCTGACTTGACACATTAACATCCATCAACGAACGAATTCGTAGGCCAATCATACGCCTGCGACCTAGAAGAAAGTTAGTCTCATTGCACTCACTGCATCGCAATTTCGGAAAAAAGATGAACATACCACTGTGTCAAGTTAGGATTATGATACGGCTCCGGATGCTGCTTAATATACTCCGTCGTCGCATACCCGGCCGGATCACACGTAACACTAACGTCGTTCGGATTCTGATAAATCCGAATATAATCCACGCGCATCGTGGCCGGCCAAGTCGTCGCGAGACCCGTCCAATTCAGCATTGCGAATGAAGGCGACATACCGAAGTTGATGATCGGGTACATGGGTTCCATGGGGATGACTCGCTGTCCGATGTTGCCGTTGGGGCGAACTGCTTGAGCATCGATGGTCCATGTTTTTTCGCTGCCGACGAACCAGGTTACGTTCCCTGCTGCGCCGGGGACGTATTCGAAGGCATAGGATTGGTATTCTTTGCCGTCATACCAGTCGTTGTTGAGGTTGGTTAGGCCCGAGGCGACTTGTTGGTAGGGCCCGCCTCTGTAGGAGTTGATGGATGTGATGGATGGGTCGTATACGGCGGCGAAGTCTGTTCGTGTTAGATCATAATTTCGTGCTATTATATCGATAGTTTTATGGGAGATAGAGGACTAACCATAGTCTGGCATATACCATATGTCGTACGGCGCCAGCTGCAAACTCTGTGACACCATACCAATCCGGTCTTGCAACTCGTCCAGCACCGTAACACTAGCTTCAATAACATCAATTTCCGGTGCCCCCCTCGACTTCCCAGGTGTTGGGTGATCTGTTCCTGGGCACGTGCAGGCCGGCAGCCGCATTCCAGGAAGATAGCTCAATCCGTCTGTCGAACTCTGGTTCGCTGTGATGCCAACGTCGCATTCATCGTGATAGCTGTACGGCCACATCCCGTCTGTTGTCGCTGCATAACCTGCTCTCCCAAGATTGCCCATCGCCCAGAAACCGGGCCAGAATCCTGAGATATCTCCTTGTCCGGGGAGAGATATGCTGGCTTCCAATCGACCCCCTGAGAAACACATTTGGTTCCAAGATTGCAACATGCCCGATCGGAAGCCCAGGTTGTGGTTGTCGTAGTTGTCGAAATGGATTTCCAAAACGCCGTCGTTTGTTGAAATTGCGTCTGGATCGTACCACTATAATGATAGGTTAGCTTGTCTAGAAAGCACAAAGCTCATGGAATGATCTGACCTCCAAATCCTGTGTCACCCCGTACCAGAGATCCATGCCCTGAAAGTAAGCGTCATCGCCTTCATAAAAGGTTCTTCCGGGGGTATTGAATTCGTCGGAAAACTATGGCTATTAGCGTATGCTCCTCAGAGAATGTAAATATTACTTACGACCAGCTGCCACTCAGATCCATCTGCAGATGTCTTTGTCATGGCAGACATTGGCGTCGTAGGGTCAATGAGGCTCGTCCGAACGTTCTTTAGAAGCGGCATATTCATAGAAATACACATCGGGTCCTCCGCACAGAGATCTTTATGTTTTTCCACGAGTCGGTCCACAAAAGTCCTAAACAATTGTCAGCTAACAAATCTCTTTCAACTCGAAATTCAGAGAGACATACGCCACAGGGTAAACAATGAATAATGCGACAACTCCAATAACCATAAGTGCAAGACCGCCCACGTTGAATAGCCCTCGCGGGTTGCATATGTCGCAATCGCGTTCTCTATCAGCCGGATCTGGGTTGTGCAGGTAGTCGTCCTTCTCGACATCTTCTGGGAATAAAAGCAGTGCTTCTGTCGGCATAATATTGTACTTTTCAGAGACCGTCTGTGTATTGACGTGGTCATCGTCACTGCTTGCATGAGACGGGGCTCTGGAATCTCCAAATGGGTCATAATAGGGATACCCGCCCCGACTGTCGTTGCTTCCAAATTCAGAGTGTGAGTCCCAACTATTGCGACGATTCGAGATCACCGAGGGGGTTGCTTTAGCACGCTCTGGGCTTCCCTTTCGAGAAGAACGCACTTTTCTTGGAGGAGGAAAGAGCAGTTCTGAGGATTCAGTGGGAGAGATGGGCGATGGGGAAATTGGTACTCCGTTGACTCCATCTCCAGCAATTAGTCTCATCGATGGACTTGGAGCGGCCGATCGACGAGATCGAGCTGATAATGTGTGTTTCAACCGTTGCATTCCATCTTCGCTGTCCATGAAAGGTTCATGGTTGCCCGAGTTGAGTCTGATGTGCGGCGTGCTTCGAGTGCTCAGAGTCTTTTTCTTGAATTCCTCCTCCATTTCCCTTTCTGTGACGTCAAGTTCGATGTGACCAAATCAATGAAGCAGGTAAAAGACGCGATATTAGTGCCTGTTATATCGAATTGGACGCGTGTTCCTAATATTCAATATCCTCACTGTGGCTTCTCTGACACCATTTAAAATTCCATCTCTTCATGCAGTTTGATGTTTTTTGACACGCTCTTGACACGCGATGGGCGCTTCGCGAAGGTAAAGACTGACTGAAATGAAAAGAAAACTGTAAACAACCACAGCGAATGGACGGAACAACCTGGTGTTGTCCCTACAGTTAGTACAATAGGATAGAAAAGAGAAGGTAGGTTAGCCACGATGTCGTCCACCACACGATGCGCTGACTGATGGATAGAGAAGAAGTTGACTAGGCCAGAGAAAACTGTATGGGAAGACAGTTCGACAGCTATCCTGCGGTATCTGTGCCCAGTGGATTATCTGTCAAGGCATCCAGGACTGCCAATGAGCAGTAAGAATGGTGAGAGTTGGGAATGTTGTGGTGGTATGCACGCCATGAACCAGCTCAAGCGGGTCGTTGTTGGCAGCGGAATGGTGACCTGAAAGCTGTGCTCAGGCATGTTCAGAATTGTCTCAATAAGAGGTCACGATGTATACACTTCCAGTAATCATTATTCTATTGCTTACTTTGAAAACATCATTAAGACGTAGTTTAGCCATCAGCAGACAAGCTCGTGATGGTGCTGACAGGCCAGCACCGCAGATGAGGCAGTAGCATTGCTCGAGGAATCCAGTTGCCCGCGTAAATAGACGTGGAATGCACTACAATTTGGGGACGCGGAGGCGCAATGAAGGGGGGAAGCTCTCCATGGCATATGCCCTTGATCATCGTACCAAGGAATAATACTTGAAGGGCTTCTCAAGATATAATATGATTTTGTCTTGGATAAGTACAATGCACATCTCGAGAGCGTGTCTATATAATTGTCATGAACTCGTGATATGGAATGCCAGAATCTGCCCTCGTCTTGGCGCTCGTTTGGCTCGTTTGATGGGTTTTTTTTGGTTGAAAAAGATTGAAAAAGCATCTCGACGGCAGGCGTCGCCGCGCGTTTGGTGGTGAACCGCGCCCGTCAGGAGCAAAAACGCAGCAAAAATAATTTTTTGTCTTGAAAAGCTTGGCATTTTGTACTTTTCGTTTGCTGTTTGAACACAATTGTGTCCCAATTCCATCCTTTCAACACCACAAATCAACCTACAACCCATCTTTTTCATCTTTGTAACTCCAAAAAAAGAAAAAAAGGCTCGATGAACCTTGCTTTCCCTAACCTTGTATCCAGTTATGGCCAAAATCCTTCATTCAACAAGACATTTGGACATTCATACATCTTTTTTTCTTCCCAAATCTTCCCAAATCTTCCCAAAAATGAGAAATTGGATCATAGAATCTTTTATTCCTAAGTCCAGCAGATGACAGCTTGCACTTCTTTTCGTGTCCTTAACCCAAGCAAAAATCCAATTAATCCATCTATCTCTTCAACACCACAAGTCAATATACAACCCATCTTTTTCAACCTCATAATTTACAAAAAATGAAGAAAAAAAATAGTAAAAAAAGGCTCAATGAGCTTGCCCAAATCTGAAACCTTGCTGATTTGACTGACTCCTAGATCCAATTGTGCCCAAATCGTGTCCCAACCCATCGTTCAACGAGACATTTCGACGTGCAATCGTCCTTTTTTCTTCCCGAATCTTCCAAAAAATGAAAAATCGGTTCCTTTGTCCAACCAAAAAAACCAAAAAATAATTTTTCTAGCTCTGAAAGTTTTATTTTTCGAAATTCAGCAGAGGACAGCTTGGGTTTCTTGCGATTTTTCTTTTTTTGTGTCCTCAATCCAAGCAAAAATCTCATTATTCCATCTCTTCAACACCACAAATCTACATAAAACCATCTCATTTCTTCCCAAACGATCCCAAAAATCCCAAAAAATGAAGATGTAGAAAAAAGGCCTTCATGAGGATACCAAATCTGAAAACAGACGTCCCTTGGTCCAGACCATTCTTTGCCTATAAATAACGGCTGTCGCGTACTGGAACGGACCTACCTGCAAGGGATTCGCGGATAGTCATCTAGCCCTAAGTTCTGGCCAAGGCAGGGCGTGATTTCTTGCGATTATCCATTCCACGAATCAGGGCAGGCCCTTTTTTGACTTTTTTAATTCATTTTTTTCTTGTTCTTGTCACGATTTACGTCATGTCATGATTTTTGTTGTTCTACATAAATAAACCTTGCGATGTTTAAACACAGTGTCATAGTCTATCGTAGCTCCCCTTTAGATCTGCTTTTATTAATTCACTTGAGCTTGACTATCAACTACGTAGGTTAGATCAAATGCTTCTACTATAAGTGGTTGATCCCACATCGTAGGATCGGTTATATATTCCTCAGAAATCCATGTCTGTTGCTTACTACCGCCGCATATTGGGGGCCAGTGATATATGCGCCGAGTGCAGCAATAATATACCGAACCCCTACAATTAGTAATCTATGTTCTTGATTTGATTTATCCCCCTCTCTTCTGAAGTTGTCTTGCAGATGCATATGCAACTCTCCGGCCCGTCGAATTACAAACTGGCAGCAGTATATTACTGTTGGTTAGGCCTCTTGCTTGCTTCAACAGCCCCCATTGTGTTCACAACGAGGCGGTAAAACTCACAATAACTGGGATGGGGTGACGGTGGCCCCATGTCTTTGGCTTGTCATACTCTCATGAGTACATGCAAATACACATTATGGTGGTTATTATAGAGGGGGTCATTTCTGATCAGCCACCCCCGTGCCTGCATGGGCTTGTTGGATGGACGGCATCTTTTTGCGTATTACAAGAATATTTCAAGAACGATAGGGTGCTCACCTTCTAATTATCCTTTATTTTATTTGCGAAGTCCAATAGCATGAGCAATATCATATTTTATCTATCTTCACCGCTTCGATTTTATTGCATTGACTCGATTGCAAAAATATGTCATCTCAACCTCCCAATGACAACACTGGCCCTGCTGTGAATATTATCACATGGCTATTTCTGTCTATAGCAGTAATTGTCGTGTCACTACGCTGCTATGTGAGAATTGTACTCATCAAAACATTTGCCTACGACGATGCGTTGATTGTATTTACCTTGGTAGCCTCAACTCCTTCTATTTCAGCTTTCCATTTCCAATATAATTAACATCCCTGTTAGGGAATCTTGATTGCCGGCGATGTAGTCCTCTCCGAAATGGTTTCAGCTGGCATGGGCCGCCATCTTATATATCTCCCAGATCCGACACAGGCGTCGCTACAGATTCTCAAATGGAACACCATCTATCAGATACTCAATGTTTCCGGTGCACTCATCACCAAAGTCTCAATCGGTCTTTTCCTGCTGCGCCTCAAACACAGTCGGAGACTCAAGCTGGCCCTCTGTGGCGTCCTTGGACCGTTGGCAATTGCGACGCTTGTTCTTTGCTTCATTGTCGGATTGCAATGTATCCCACTCCGAGCCCTGTGGACTCCAACAGTTAAAGGGAGGTGTATGAGCCAGGAAACACCACTGAAAATGTCGTATATTCAATCTGCATTTGCTATTATAGCGGATCTTTTCCTAAGTGTGTCCCCCATCGTCATTCTGTGGAAGGTCCAAATCAGCTTGAAGAAGAAAGTGGCTATTTGCGCATTGATGAGTTTGGGCTTAATGGCAACTATCGCAAACGCTTTGCGGAATGCATTCATTCCGAGTCTCACCGCCGCAGATGAAACTTGTACGTATCCCATCCTCTCTATCTTCGAGTCATTTTGATGAAGCTGACACAATAGTATAGGGACCATCGTACCTATCGTCATCGTCGCCGACCTCGAATTCTCCCTGGGCACTATTGCTGCATGCATCCCAACGTTGATGCCGCTATTCAAGCGTAGAAAGGGCAGTGACAACTACGACAACTACAATAATCATTACAACAGAATGAGCATGCCAACAACTGACTCCAGCGGCAATAAAAATTCCCGACAATACGACGACTACTCGTTCAGGGGGATGACAACCGGTACATGGTCTCGAGCCGACATGGGTGGCAGTGAGAGCACAATCCCTCTCAAACCGATGAATCAAATCACTTTATCCAAGTCTTTTACTGTAGAACACGCTACTGCTGATGACGTTTTCAATCGATAAAATTCATTGTATCTTATTTTGGTTATGGAGTCTCTTGGTACCAGTTTATAACAGGAACTGGCACATGTCCTGATTTGAATAGTATGTAACTAGTTTTTGATGACGATAACTAATTGATATACCTATCTTGTTTTTTAAACGTTCTTAGGAAATAATAGAAAACAAATCTCGACATAGGCTGTACAGGCGAAAGTTCATCGCCCTAACCCCTGTCGAGTCCCTCGAGATACGTCCTGGGACTCCTGTTCATGGCCTGCACCTGTGCCAGATAAAAAACCTAGATAGCCTGACTGCAGTGAGCGCAAATCAATTCCTAATCTATGCTGTAATTCTTAACCCGCACCCTGACAACTGACTATATGTGCAATTGATATACCTAGGCACATATTATATTATATGTATTTCCGCCGTTGAGGGATTTTGATCAATGTAACAACTGCAATATCAAATGCCGGATATTATTATATACAATACATATTATCCCGATCAAAGAAATTCATTATCCCGTCGCCAGGGTATGTCGTGACTCGACAATCGGTCCTTATAGGGCAAAACATATCCCGAAAGTTGGTGCCGTATGCATTACACAAATTCTTTCATCTCTATTTTATCTCTCTTCTGCCGATCACTTGTCAGTAGAAGACCTTCGGATAATAATATAGAAGGTGGCATGTAACCCTAAGTCTGATCATCATGTCCAGACTTGAAATTAAGTCGCCGCCTCAGCGCGTAACGGCGCCACCAACACCCTAGATAAGTCTGTATTGGACCGGTTCTCGAAGGATGCTAAACCATGTTCCATATTTTTAAACTATTAGAGACAGGAGCTATTTTTGAGCTAGAAACCAAAAGCCGGTTAAAAAAGAATGAACTGATTGGTTGCTTCCCTTATCGACATCACAATCCACCTCTCTATCCTGCAAGGGTCAGCAATGGCAGAGCAAAGATCGACATCAACCAGACGCTCCAGTATTTGTACGTGGTCGTATCTGATAGAGGATCGCGCCACAGCAAGACTCGCACAGAAACCAGACCGGCGAGAATACAGGGCATACTAATAGTGATCATCACTCGGTGCGACATGGACAGCCACGACCCCCAAATCCAATATGTCGTCGCCAGTATTGACCAGGTCAAAATGCCGAAAGCAATCGTCCAACGCGCGGGGACATCTCCAACCGCCAGTGGCGCCGTACTGCGCCCTCGTGCGCGGTCACCTTGCTGATCCTTGAGGTCTTGCACATGCATAGTGAAGAGTATAATGGCCGAAACAATACCAAGCCATTCCACTGCGCCGCTGTTCAACGCAGCATGAAGCGACAACCCGCTAGAAACGCGCATCGCCCCGCAACCATACACGAAATATGCTGCGCTATTGACCCCATTGCGTACCAGGAAATGCTCATCTGCGCCCCCAAGGTCGTTGTACATCCATGTCAGCAGCAGACAAACAACGGTCTCCTCAACGGCGCCCAGAAAGATGTGACACAGTACTAGCACCAGGGGGATCCCTGAGAGCAGAAGGCGCCGCGCCTGAGCTGGAGTGATGCGCCCAGCAGGAAGGGGTCGCCAGGGTTTATTGATAGCGTCTTCGATCATGGCATCCTCGCTCCGCTGGTTGGAGATGGAGAAAAGCAATACATTGAGCCACACCCACAGAAAGGTCTGGGGGGTCCGAGTCAATGTTTCCCATAATGCCTCTACCTCGAGTGGCCTGGGGTATACTGATAGTGCCGTAAACACCCCTAGGCAAGTAACAGGGATGATCATTGTCGGGATATCGTTCAGTGGGAATAAGTAGATTGTCTCCACAAAGTCAAGTATCGAGGAATGCAATTTTTTCTGTCAATAATCATGAGCACGTAAGCAATTATCTGAGAATGGGGAAAAGGCAGAGGCAGGATGACAGAGGTTCATGCAGGCTTACACATTGCAGTCTCTTCGTTTCTATTGCTTGCAGCATTTTGGAGCGGCTGGAAGCATCGATAGAACCAATTGTCTCCATAATTGGCGCGTAAAAATTCCAGATTCTGAAGGGTTCCCTAGGTATAGGATATTTCAGTGATGAGATTTTGTCTTGAGCATGGGAGAGTTCCATGGGAAAAACCAGGATTATATAGTTTTCTTTGAAAGCAATATCTCGTGTACGATCTTAGTAAAGATACTTCTATAATAATAGATTGACTTTACGTGCCCAGGTGGGCTTTGCATTTTAATACCCGAGGTCTCGTTACTTTCCAGGCGCCCAGTATCTTCCTGGACTGGTTTCTGAGTTCTCTGATAATACTACATACATCATCCAAGTTTGCAAAAAAGATTTTCAAAGTCCATTCTTACGAATACAGGACACAATGTACTTACTCCTTGCTACTATCTCTTTGCTTCTTTACCTTTTCTTCGTTCGTCACATACGCTATCGCCGTGCTGCCTATCATGTCCGGCTTCTGGCAGAGTCCAAAGCATTGGACCTTGAAGAAATGCCTCTCCCCATTGCCCAAAAGATTTACGACTCGCTGATGCACGCCGAATTCCCATTTTGGTTCTGGAAAGGAATCGAGTTAGCCCTATTCCGCACATATGGAATTCCAACCATCTCCTCTCAGCTCGCCAAAACTTCTCGTTTGGTAGCGCCAGAGCTCCTACCTCGTCGATATGTTGAAACAGAGGTCCTCTTTCTCGAGTTTGCGCTAAGGCAATGGGGTTCCGTACCCTGGTTGCAAGCCATGGCACGCACCAGAGCCATTCACGCTGCGTATAGAAAGTCCGGGGCTGTCAGAGAAGAGGATATGCTGTACACATTAGCTGCTCTTGCCACACAGCCAGTTCTGTTGGTCGAGCAACTAGAGTGGCGGTCTCTTAATGAAGTTGAACTAACTGCTGTTGGGACATTGTATCGGGCCATTGGCGATGCACTTGGAATTGATTACGCTCCATATCTTGCTCCATTTTACTACAATGATCAGAGGAAACAAAGCTTGGCCGGGCTTGATTTTTATTATGCGTTGCGAAGCTGGCAAGTTGCATACGAGACCGAGAAAATGGTTTATACGCCTCAAAACAAAGTTCTTTGCAATGCAGCAGTTGGGTTGCTTCTTTGGGGTGTTCCTGGGAAACCAGTGAAGCGTTTTGTTACTACAGCATTGACTACCATCATGGACGACTTGCTGCGAGAGGCCATGGGATTCCCACCGACGCCATACTTGATTGCTAAAATTACCAATGCTGTGTTAGAGACCCGAAAATTGTTTCTGAGATACTTGTGTCCACCACGACCTGATGCATTCAAGATTCGACGGTGGAAGGACATAGATCCTTCTTCATCTCTTGTATGCGTTTTTGCTATAGAAAAAGCTCACACCGTTGGAGATGAAAAACTTGGTGCAAAAAACAAGGTTATTGACAACCCCCAAACACTCATGAATTCATACGTAGCAGCTCCATATTTTGTCAAGCCTACGGTATGGAACCGCTTCTTGAGCCCTGGAGCATGGTGGTGGCGGGTATTAGGGCTTCCACTTCCAGGCGACGATGAGTCGCTTCATGAGCCCGGTGGCTATTATATCCCTGCCCTGGGTCCGCCACTTGGACGCACTGCTGCTGCCCAGAAAAGAGAGGAGTCAGGAGTTATGACTGTGGCGCTGTCTAAGCGATGGCAATACCTCTGATAACAATAAGGTGGATTTGATTTAATATTAATATGTGGCTTAATATTGACTGTGGTTTATCTGTCATTTGCATATACTATTGCTACTATACTCTCGGTAATTTCTATTTGTTCAGATGGCATTAGCACGGATGCCATTACTACGTATCCCAGTTAACCCATAACTACGCGTGTAACTGTACGGATGGATATAAGATGTCTCTTATAGGGACCTCGTATTCGGAGTGTATCCGGAGCGCCTCCAACAGCCATGTATTCGGACAGTACGGAGTATTATCTATGCCGTTGATATTGTGGCTGATGTTACCATCTAGACCCTTGGATGAAAATGTCTTTGTCCTTTGAAGCCTTTTCCATGTGTTATTCGTCATGCTTCTGCCGCTTTTATTGTGCGAGCCGTTTTTTCTTTGTGGCCCCCACAGGATGCGAGGTGTTGGATTGTTGGATTAGTTGGGGGTTACAGATGAGCTGAAATGATCATCACCCATGCCACAAATCTAATTGGCGGAAAAGAGGCACTAAATTCATCACTCCCTGATGCCCGGATGGAGAATTAGTGGCCGGGGATAGACAATGAATAGTAATCCATTTATTATGTTCTAGTGAGCTGGTAGCTATCCCCCGGACTTCCATCGAGCTTGCGATATTGTCTTGATCCAGTCTCTATTAACTAAGCAAGGTGAGTATCAAATGATAAATACTCTATCCACACCTTGGAAATTAATATTTCTTTTGAATGGAAAAGCTGCCACTACGGTTTGATAAATTTGATTAGTTCTTTTTAATTCCGTTGGCTTAAAATCCATTCAAAATCTATAAACGAGAACAACATGCCCACAGAACGGTATTTTAGCAAAATCCCTCCATTTCCCAACAATGTGCCTGTCGCAAAGCTCGACCGGCTGTCTTATGCCAAACTCCTAGCTCGCGATGAAGCCGAGTCGGAAGCGCTGTTTGAGGCTTCACGCACATCGGGGTTTTTCCTGCTCGATTTCGATACATGCCCGGAGGGGAAAAAGTTCCTTGAGCGTGCTGAACTCATGTTTCAGATCAATGAGCAGGTTAATGATTTGGATCAGGACGAGTTGATGAAATATGCATACAGACCGCCGCACCATCTCTTCGGGTGTGTAATCTCTCGGCCCTGGGTCTTCGTCTCGCTAATAAATACTTAGTTATAAACACCTTGGAGATCTAAAAATTGAAGACGGCCGCCCAGATCGCTGCGAGTTCTACAACGTCGGACAAGATGACATGACTGGAGTATCAGATCCACTCCCTAATCCTCCTCTGATCGAAGACCATCGAGCCGACATCAAGGCATATATGCAAGAAGCGCATGGTATTGTTGATCTAGTTTGCGAGCGCCTGGCGAATCAACTACACCTGCCCAAGGGCTCAATTACCTCGCTACAACCCCTCGATCGTCCATCTGGGACATCGCTTCGAATGCTGCGTTATCCGCCCCAACCTGAAGGGGACCGTCGCACAAGTCTTCTAGGTCATACTGATATCGGGTCAGTGACTCTTCTTTTCAACACGTTGGGTGGACTTCAACTTCTGCCCGCGGGGGCCGACCCAAAGGACAATGATAGCTGGGTGTATGCCCGACCCTCTCCAGGATGCGCAATTATCAATCTGGGTGATGCCATGGTAGAATGGAGTGCGGAAATCTTTCGTAGCAATATGCACCGAGTTACCTTTGGTCCGGGAGATCAGAGCAAGGCGACGCGCTATAGCTTGGCTTACTTGGTTCGACCCTTTGGTGATGCGCCTATGAAGCGACTTGCTGGAGGCGAGAGTCTGGTTCCGCCTATTGAAGAAGGTGAAGAGGATAACTTGATGAGTGCAAGGGAGTGGGAATCACACAAGGCTGTGGCAATCAGATCTGGGAAAGACACTTCTCGCAGTCGAGGTGGCAAAGAAATCAAGCTGCCGGGGAAAAGGGATATCACCAATGGTTTAACTGCCGTCAGTGTAAATTGATACTGGTGATCAAGGATGCATTCGCTAAATGCATGTATGTATTCAGAGGGGAGATTAGCAACATTGATCGACTCTAAGAAGTTGATCACGCTGAATCCATATTTTGAAAATACAAATTGCTAAATACAGGTTACTCTATAAGATAATGTTTAACATCTACATCCAGGTAGCATCACATAAATCACACGCTCTGCACACGGCAGCATACCTTTTCATGCGTCAGGGATGAAAAGAAGTGTAGAAAATAGACAGGCCCATTAAACAGTCTCCTCATCTTGAGACTTCTCCAACGTCGACTCCTCGGATGCTGAAGGGGTCTTGGCCTTGGGTCCCTTTGTACGGATATCAATCCAGCCCGTTCCCGGAGCTATCAGAAAAGCCAGAGTAGCACAGGCAGCACCGAGATAGAAGACTTTATCAAGACTATTTGAATAGGCCTGGACAACTGCAGGCAAATCATCTGCGGTCACAACGGAGCGGTAGCCAGTAGATCCGGCCGCCATAATCTCTGTAAGATTGGCCGTAGGTGCGAGCTTAGGTATCTCTGATCGCAAACTTCCGTCCAAAATAGCATTACCGGCGACTAGCAGGATAGACGAGAAGAGCGAATTCGTAAACATCATGAGGGAGTTGGCCATGGAAAGCTCGCTCGGCTCCAAGGCCGCTTGCATGGAAATGAGTGGCTGCAGGCAATGTAAGTCAAGATTCCAACAAATAGCAAAGAATCTGGTGAGTTACTCACCATTTGCATGACCAAGCCACGACCGGCACCTGAAAGCACTTGATAGCCGAACCATTTTCCGAGAGAGGTGTGAGGGGCAAGGGTCGTGAGAAGGCCGGATCCTATCGCTCCAAGACCTGCACCGACTAAGGAGTAGGGCATGGCGAACCCTGTTCTTGAAACTGGATTGGTATGAAAATATGATGTTAGTGGACGATTCGCCAATAAAAAGGAGAGTTGGGGTAAGAGCTTACCCAAGAGGCCAGCCACGATGGCGAAGATAAGCTGCCCAAAGATGATAGGGAGCAATTGGACTCCGCTCATGATTGGGGAACGGTTCTGTACCGCCTGGAAATATGTAGGGAGGTAATAGCTAGTGATGAAGAGGGTAGACATGGAGAGGCCCTGCACCAAAGAACTCGTCCACACTGGCCGTTTGGAGGCCATTGAGCTAGGGATTAGGGCTGCATCTCCTAACCTCCAGTTCCAAACAAGCCACACAAGGAGGGTTACTGGGGCGCCACAGAATAGACCAATGACGGTAGCTGAGTTCCATGCAAACTGATTGCCACCGAACTCAAGCGCCAGAAGCAGCTCAATCACTGACCCTGCGAAGATGGTAAAGCCGACGAGATCAAGGTGGTGATGTAAACGTCGCAGCACAACTAACGGGCTAACCTTTTGGATTTGATCCGGTATACGAACCAAAATCAGAAACAAGGCACAGAGGGCACCGAGCGGTAAATTGATATAAAAGCACCACCGCCAGGTGCTTTTCTCGGTCAGGGCGCCACCTATCAGCGGCCCCAGAACCATGCCTACCTGGCTGACACCCATCATTATTCCAGTAGCCAATGGTCGCTTATTCAATGGCAAGCTACTGGCGATGATGGTCAAGGCACCACTGAGGAGGCCGGCGCTTCCCATGCCGGCGACAGCACGACCAACAATGAGCATAGCGGAGCTGGTGGCAGCGCCACACAGGATAGATCCAAGTTCGAAAAGCGCGAAGAAGGCTAGGAACGTCCATTTTGAGCTGAAGTGATAGTATATTCTGCCGGTAAGCGGCAATAGAGCAGCGCTGCCCAGCTGGTATGCGCCTCCGTACCAGCCTACGTCGGCAAGCGAATCGAACTGATTGGTAATGTGTGGGATGGCCGTTGCGATGATAGAGGTGTCGAGGAATATCAGAGCAGCAGCCAGTGTGACGGCGGTTTGGACCATGTAGAACTGGATTCCTGTGATATAGACAGGTTCTTTGTCCTCGGGAGGCTGCCTGTCAGTGTCAGTCTCGTGTAACTGACTTGACTTCGAGGAAGTAGCTTCATATTCTTTGCTTGTTAGCACATCGAGCCCGGATGGCTGCTCATTTTCGAGTGACTGTGACATGGCAGGGATGTCTGTTGTAAGATTATCTTGGATTCTGCTCGCGAGGCTGGTCAAGGTGATTGTTATATCGCAAATCTATATATAGTTCCAGTAATTCGTCTTTGTCTGCCGAACAGAAAGTGTGCAGAATTTGCCAAACAAAAGGGAAAACACATTTGTTTTAAAAACGTCTAATAAGCTCCGAGAGATTCATCAGGAATTACCGGGTTGGGTATCTGATGCATAAAAGCCCTAACACGCCCCGGGGTTCAACCTGAATGAAGCCCTAATATGCCCGGAATTCAGGATGAATCCCGTTCAGTAGACCCGCACCCCGGACTTCGACAGGAATCCCGCTCATATTTGTCTTCATCCCTCATCAAGAGAACTTACATTTCAACGAATTCCGTCAAGGATGTTTATCCAGCTAAACGCCAAGGCTTGACAATGGACAAAGCAGACAGCCGCAGAGCAAACGTCATCCCAGCCCCCTACGGGCAGGCCTGCACAAACTGTTCTCGGGCAAAGTATCGATGCATCTATCGCTCCGATAGACGGGAATGCGAAAGGTAAGAAGCTCTGGTCATTGCATTCTTCTTTGTATTACACTGACCGTTACAGATGTCACCGATTGCAGAAGGACTGTGTACCCTCCGTCTCGGCGCGAAGGCTGGCTGGCAAACAGCACTTGATGGGGTCTCGCGTCGTGGAGTTGGAGGAAAAGATCGAGAATCTCATGACACTTCTCCAGAGCCAGGCAGCTGGAAGGGCGCATTCCCATCCTCCCCCAGTAGTGGGCATGAGTACGCCGACGTCGAGTGACCACAATCGAGAGGAGGGCAACGAGAGCAACTCCTTTGGCACTCACACACACCCTTCAAGCCCAGAATTATTAACTGGTCCCGGCCATTCAGCAGACCCACTGGTGCCAGGGCCAGGGGAGACCCCCTACCATCAACAATCACAGTTTGTCACCCTCCTCGCGTCGGCTTTCGAGCCCCAGCCGCACCAGGCCGAGGACTGCCTAGCATACTTCCGTTCACACATGTTGAGCTTATTCCCCTTTGTGTACCTCCGCCCAGATACGACTGCGAGGCAGCTGCGTGAATGGTACCCGTTCTTGTGGGTTAATATAATAGCTGTCACGGCCAAGCATGTTACAGGCCAGGAGCCTTCCATGACAGATACTATCAAGCGCTTCGTTGCCCAGAAGATCGTTATGGATAACGAGTTTACCCTTGACCTTTTGCTGGGGCTGCTTGTCTTCATATGCTGGTAAGCTTACTTGTTTTGTATTTAGCCACTGACCATTGACGGTGATATTGACAATGTTCTTTCTTAGGTTCCATTTCCACCATGTGGGCAAGTCATATATCACTGTAATGGTCTCGCTCGCAAACTCAATCATCACGGACATGAAATTAACAAAGAATCTGCTGGAAGCACAAGCGACCATCCCTTGCGGAAGAACGCCACGTCAAGAGACCAAGACGACGATAGGACGACGAGCCATGCTTGCACACTTTTTCCTAGTCTCTCAGTGAGTGTCAACGAAGATGTTTTGACTCCTCAACTGCTAACTACATGCCATCTATTAGACTTTCCTATGCAAAGAAAGAGATTGATGCACCGGAGTGGACCCCATATTTAGACGGATGCCTCCAAACTGTCTCGCAGTCTCCGGAATGGCCAGGCGACGAGCAGCTCGCAGCCCAGATCAAGATACAATTACTTGTCCATCAAATAACTCGAGGGCCATGGAAGAAGCAAGAGTTCCAACCATCCATATCTTTCCTTGAAGGACTGCAGTCACAGTTAGAGAAGATAAAGGCGCAACTTCCGAGAAGCCTTGCTCAAAATGATAGGCATGAGATGTCTACAATCACCAGCCATCTCATATATTCAGAGATTGCCATCCAGGATGCCATGTTGAGTAAACCGCCAGTCTCTCTATACAGCCCCAACTACCAGCGTCAGCAACTACTCGAGACGCATCTCACGACCATCGCACGCAACTTTGACCATTTCTTTTCTATTCCGCAGGACCAATACGCAGGTATGACCTTTATCCGCTGGTGCCAGATGGCCCACTGCCTGACACTCCTACACCGCCTGTACGTGCTCGACGACCCGTCCTGGGACCGGACAGCAGCGCGCGAGCGCGTTGATCTGTTTGCTCTAGGCGATCGCCTAGTCAGCATTCTGGTCGAAACCGCAGCCAGTCATGCCGGTAGACGCGGGGAAGCCGGCCCAGAGCCAGACGACAATAATATATACATCAGGTTCTCTGGAACGATCCGATCCATGTGTAGTGCCTGGTTGGCCGAGCTACAGTCTTCAGAGCGAAGGCAGCAGCAGCAATCGCAATCGCAGTCACAAGGTCTATGGGCACCCCCAAATGTAGAGATTGATGCAGGAATTCAAGGAGCTGCATATGGAGGAATGGCGCATACGTTTGAAATGATACCGGACGATGCGTGGATGAATGAAATATTCAATCTGTCATAGACTATCATTCCCCCCTGCCTACAGTCCCTGGACAAAAGTGTTAACACCCCTTTGGAAAGGCTCTAGAACTAAATACAACACCTAAATCAGGATAACTAAAATGATTTGAAGATCCCCTGAGAGTTATATGAAGAAAATAGAATATGGATATGAGAAGGGCACTAGATGTCTATAATAATTGTTGAGCATGATGTAGCGGAGGGACCCCGAGGGTGCTAACACTTTTGTCACCGCACTGTATCTGTACCGGTTTATTCGATCTTCTTCATGCATACCTATCCTACAAAGATAACGACATGGCCTTCTACTAGACAGGAAATCAAACATAATCAGCCGAGCAGAACGGAATCCCGACTGAATACCTTAATAATGTATATTAACCCTAAAAACGAGGGGGAAAAAATGAAAAACTGCCCACTACCAGAATCGCACTGGCGCTTTGCATTACAAGTGCAGCGCCTTACTACTTGTCCAAGTGGGCTTGTATGGCTGGGGTGTGTAACTCTACCTAGCTTTTGAAGTAAAAAAAAAAAAAGAGCATCACTGTCATCTCTACGAATGCCGGCGGAGATAACAGCGGGGTTCAACCTCGGATCCCGTCACTTAGCTATGTAAGCAAGTATGCGATCAAGGGTCTTGATTAATAATCCTCAGTTCACGTAGATATTTCCTAGATCTCTACCTCTCTTCCTCTTCCTCCTCACTTACATACTCACATGCCAGCTCCGAAGACACTTACACCACTTACATGCCTCCCAAAATGACAAACTTCAAAATCACCGTGACCTCCGACACAATCTGCCCATGGTGCTACGTCGGGCGCAAACAGCTCCTCGCCGCCGAAAAGCTCTACCACGAGCGCCACCCTTCCTCCGGCGACACCTTCACCGTAACCTACATGCCCTACATGCTCCGCCCCGAGTGGCCGCGCGGCAGCTCCCAGGATAAACAGGAAATGTACCTCGCGCTCTTCGGCGCCGAGCGCGTCAAGCAAATGCACCAACGCCTCAAGGCCGTGGGCTCTGAGCTCGACATTGACTTCAAATTCGGCGGCCGCACGGGCAACACGCGCGACTCGCATCGGCTCGTGAAGCTAGCCAAGAAGTACGGTCCGGACCACGAGGGGAGAGTGATTGATGAGCTCTTCAAGTCCTATTTCGAGCAGGAAGGCGATATAACTGATGTAGCCGCAAACTTGCGGCACATCGCGGCTACGGTGGGGATTCCGGATAAGGATTTCCAGAGGGCGATGGTGGATAGCGATGAGGGCGGGGAGGAGGTTGATCGGGATGTAGAGATGGCGCGGTTGAGTGGGATTAATAGTGTGCCGAATTATGTGTTGCAGGATAAATATAGTTTGGGCGGTGGTGCGAGAGATCCGGAGAGCTTTGTGGGGATATTGGAGAAGATTAAGGAGATGGAGAGTCAGAAGTAGGTAGCTGGGGAGATTTTTGTATATTTAGTTCAAATCATAGTATATACATTCATTCATATTAACATCCCTAGTTCACGATACGCAACCCGGTCCGGATCATACGAATCTTCCTTCTCATAAAGAATTTCAGGCTTCACATTCTTCCTCCGTAGTATATACCGATTGATCACATACGGAATCTGGCGCAGACCCCATGCCGCGTGAAACCGCGTTGGAACGGAAAACACCTGGTCTAATTCCTCGAGTGTCTTGCCCTTTGTCTCGGGCATAAACATTAATACGAGCCACCAGCCTACGACGTTCCAGGCGCCGTACCATGCGAATCCGCCGGCGATCGAGAGGCAAGATGATAATGATGGCCAGGTGATGGCTAGGATGAAGTTGAAGAACCATGTGGTTGCTGTCGCGAGTGACATGCCGTATGAGCGGACGTAGAGTGGGTAGGCTTCTGCCGAGTAAGTGAATGGTACGGGGCCTTCGCCTGGTGAGTAGACGATGCCAAATAAGAAAATCCCGAGAGATATGCATGCTATGCGAGCGGTGTGGTGACTTTCGGGGATGTAGAAGCTGAAGCCTGTGAAGAACATGGATATTGCCATCATTGGAAAGGTTGCTAGTAGCAAGTTACGTCGGCCAAAGGTATCGATTGTGTATATTGCTGGTATGGCAAGTAGCCAGTTAACGACGCCCCATCCTAGGGACGCGCCGAATGCAGACATTGGCGAGAAGTTGGCTTCTAAGAAGATCTGAGACGAGTAGTATGCAATTACATTGACGCCGCAGAACTGTGCAAGTTAGCAAGCCAGCTCATTGATTTGAAGGCAAGAAAAAAGCTCACCTGCTGCAAAAACATGACAATCTCAGATGCCAACAGAGCACGCCGATTGCGTGGAACGGTAATCAACTCGATGATTTTAGCCTGTCCTAATTTCATGTTCGTCTCGGCTTCGAGAAGCGTATGAATGTAGTATACGTCTCTGGCCGCTTGTAGCTTTGTGTAGCGGAGTCGACACATCGAATGATATGCTTTATCGTGGCGGCCTTTACTCATGTACCACCGAGGCGATTCGGGACAGATGAACACAAGCATCAAAACAATAATGGCGGGGATACACGCAGATCCCATCATGAGCCGCCAGTTGAAGCCGACGATATTTGGCGGATCTCGAACGTTGAAAAAGGCCAAATCAGCTGCGTATCCGAACATAATGCCGAACTAAAAGCGTTGTCAATATCGACCATCTCATAGATTCATTATGAATGCTACTCACAGCAGTCCACATCTGCCATTGCATGACGAGAGCGCCCCTGATAGCCGGAGGGCTCGTCTCAGCGGCGTAGATGGGCACAGTTGCCGATTTGGGACCGATGCCAAACCCGAGAACAAAGCGAGCTATAAACATATGCCACCAAGTGTTGACGAAACCCTGCCATATACAAGCCAGCGAAGAGATCACGCAGGTGATGAAGATGGTTCCGCGGCGACCAAACCAGTGGTTATAGGGAATCGTCAACCAACAGCCAGCAATGGCACAACACAGATACGGAGCAGAATTGAGGAGACCGAGTAACCAGGTAGACCGCGGGTCATCTCCGGCGATGCCGAATTGTGTTTTATACAGTACCTGGGCGCCGTTGACCACGGTCTCGTCTAGAGGACTTTGAATTAGGCTTGTCTTCTCTTTTCATAGCGGAGAAGAGGAGGTGGACATACCCATTCCCTGCACAGCCGCGCAGATGGAGCAAATCACAATGACCACATACATCAGCGGCGGCTGAGACCAGCGATTGCTAAACTCCTTGCGCAGCACCTCCAACTCCTTCTCCCTCAAACCCTCAATCTCCTCAAACTTCTCGGGCGCCTGTGCCAGAACAGCGCCCATCTCAAAGGCGCGTATGTCCTCTTCGTCCCCCATCATATGGGTGATGGCAAATCGGAGACCTTGCTTCTTCAATTCATCGTGGGTGTATCCAGCCAGCGGATTGGCGAGCTTTGCGTTTAGATTGCGTCTTGCTCGTTCTGCGGCGGTGAGGTGTGAGCGACGAGGTGTGAGAGTGTCCTTTTGAGCGACGAATTCAAAGCTGTCGTGGTGTTTTCTTCCATGTTTCTTGTCGGAGTGCATAGTGAAGTGACCTGGGTTGAAGGCCGCCGCGGCCGACATTAAATTTCGATTATTTCTGTTTCTTTTTCTTCCTTTTTTCTGCTTCATAGGCCAGCCATGGATTGGTCCCTGCGACTCAGGACTGAGTGGTGTCGCTGTAACGCTGGCTGAATGGAGTTCATATCAAAGAAAGCGTGGTACAAGACTGCGAGTAATTTCCGTTTGGGGCAGGTGCGGGATGATGATGGGGCGCGCCTGCCTGATATGATATGTACAATATGGCGGGGAAGGGAGGTAGATCGGCCTGATATATCAGGCCCAGAGACGAAAGAGATGCGGAAAGAACTAGAGCAGAGAGAGATAGATCTATACGAAGTTGTTCAAATAACAAGCGCGCAGTCGGCAAAACGGTCTCGTCGGAAAGGCGCGGAGGCTCAGCAGAGCAGCTGGAAGTAGTGAACACTGCTTATTATATTATTATAGCGGGCATAAATAATACTGGATTGGCAATTTAACCAGAAGGATTTTTGGCGTCAGATCTCATTGCATGACCAGGTTGCTTCTGCCTTCTCTCATGCTTCCATGCTAGCGCCGATTGGATTGGAGGTGCTGGTAAAATGATAAATCCGGAGACACGTCTGCTGCACTCCGGGGTTAAGGCGTGCAGTGGAGAGAGAGTTATGTATGTCTGTACGAGGGAAAAAGAACATTAGAGAGAGTTTACTTCGCCTTGTAGGGCACTAGACTCGGTAGACTGCAAGTTTGGCAAGTTTTTGTTGTACGCTCACCAAGGTGATTGGCACAGCGTCATGGATTTGAGAGACTTCGAAACGTGGGTTCAAGAGCTAACCAGAGCCAAGGCTGAAGTCTGAGCGAGCACAGCAAGTCAGCCCCCCTCGCTTATGAAGTTTACTAGGTTTATGCCTCACCAAACATGGATATTGGTCGCTTTCGAAAATCGAAACGAATCAGCGTCGGACTAGTTCGAGCTAGGACATACAATTGCGGGGAATTCTTTTGTCCGCGCCGAGGCACTGACATCCAGATACGAGGCTTGGGGTGGCACTACAGCAGCTGACTACGTAATCGTTTGCTCGGCTTTGTCGGTGTCCATCCATGCATATACGTACCATGTCTTCATAGGCTTGCCTATCGACATGTTTTTTGACTTGTTGCGTACTAGATGTCACGATAGCAGCGAAGATCATAACAGCGATTTCAGCTTTGGGACTGCGATTCGATTCCTCTCTCAAACTGACTCGAAATTCAGTCTTAACTCCTAATATGATACAATGACGATGAACCCCGCCGACTGACAGTAAGTGGCAGTGAGAGCTGTCAAATAACTAACAGCAAACTAATTCCGGGCCAAAATGCTTCACGCCGGAAATTGTTGTAGCAGCCCATGTCACCCAGTCTAAGTTATAAGCACTGATTAGACCCAACCAACAAGGACTTTACGTTGACATCTTCTCGTACACGATGTCTATATACGATAATATATTACCCACGGACATCCTTGGATGCTATGATGAGGATGATCAGATCACGGATGACGCCCGACCATCATGTGACCGTGCTCTAGCCGACCTTCCAGAAAAGCCATGGAACAAAAAAGGGCCAAAGACTTAGCCGTGATTTAACTTTGATGGCGCTGGCTGAGCGCCGCTTATTGGTCAGCCATCATCGGGCCGGGCCTGGGGGCCGAAAGCCTAACCAAGGATTTAAGACAGGTTTCACTCACATACTGTAGTCGTATAGAGCCATGCTTCGCCTCAATGTCGTACGTATGAAGATAAATATCCCATTCCTTGGTGGATTCTTAGTTTTATTTGAAGGAACTCCATCTAAATCCTCCATCTGGGAGGTTGTATTGTTGGTTGGCACTTTATATTCGAAACAACAAATCACACAAAACCACCTAGGCAATAATGAGCATGGAACACTGCTGACGCTGACAAAAAACCACCGATGCATAAAATGAGAAAGTAATCACCGCTGACTCGGAATATGGAATAACAAACACAGACAAGTTAAAAGAATAGAGAATAGACGCGCGAACAAATCAGATCGCATTGTGCCCGACGACACGCACGAGTCAAAAAAAATCAAATCAAATCGAATCAATCGATCATATGAGAACGCCACAATGATCAACAATGACAACAATGCTGTCTGACAGGGTCTGTTAAAACATCAATGCGAAGCAAAAGCTAAACGAAGCGAATCAAATCAAATCGGAAATGTAGTTCATGTTGAGTCGGAGAGAAAGCCAGGTTGAAGAGTGGCTGACCAGTCGAACTAGTGGAAAGGACTATATAATAACAGAGGCGCGATACATAGATTGACCGACTGACTGATGCGGCAGGTCAGGCGGTCGATAAAATGAACGAGTCAGTTGAACCGGTGCAATGCAATGCTTTCGACAAAAACCACCTCGCAGAATATAGACAAAAAGGCCAAGCCGTGGTGTGACCAGGATCATGGATGATAGACAAGATAGCTCAGTAATGTAACCTATAGATCCCAGCAAAATGGCCCGCTCCCAGCTTGGACATCACATCGGGGCTAGCCAAGTCAGCCGGTTCGATGACAGACAGACAGACTGCGCCGCATAGGGTATGACTATATCCGATCTCGTAGTACATGCACCCATGCTTGTTTGCATATGCTCCATTCGCCTGGGTTCGTCTGCTTTATCCCCACATTTGAAACGATTCCATGTCGAGCTGAACTTTGATTTAATAATGAACTTGAACGTTATTTTTCTTTTCTTTTCTTTCTTTCTTTTTCTTTGCTTTTGTTTTTTGTTTTTGCTTTTCGACTTCAAATCTCTCCGGCTGTCGGTCGTAGTGTTATTGCGATGATATGATTGGGGGGGAGGTTTAGTGTCCAGATTAGGGTTTGTGTGGCACCTGACTGGCACTACGCATCATGCAAACAAAACACTCCTTCATATGTACACTATCCAGTGATCGACTAGGAGCGCAAGCTTTTGTGACCAAAATCTGCAGGCGTATGTGCTCGGTATCTTTTTTATCACCATCAAAGTACCGGTATGTGCTAGCTTCCAATCGGACTGCTTCTGCTCAAAACTAGCAATGACAACCACCTCTGAGAGGAAGCGAGAGGGATATGTCTATCATATCCCCCTCAAGACATGGACATGCGCCATGTAGATAAAAGAAGATAAAAGGGCTAACGTTATTCCTTTAGCGGTTGGTTATTCTCGTTGGAATTTGCATTGCCATTGCTAGGGGTAGATGGTGCGAATGGCAGCCAGAAAAGATCACGGATCAGCCACACAATATACAAAATGCCGAGAACATAGAGGTAGGCAATGATCTTGTAGGCGGACGACCGCCATGTGACTCTGCGCCGAAGTTGGTGGCCCGGCGGTCCTTCGATGGGGCTTCGTCGAGACATTTGAGGAGAGGAAGAGGAGGGAGACAGGTTTCCGTTAGAAGGATATGGAGAAGAGTAATATGCGTATGCTGGCTTCGACGAGGTTGTTGATAAAGTCTGTTCAGTTTGTGTGTAACCACGTTGCCACATGATTGCTGGTGGCTGATAGGCTGGTAGATCGATGCTCTCCCGGATCGTGGGAGGCGAGTGGAGTCGACTGTCAGTGACGTTTTTATGCAGCAGCCGAATTAAAATATAGAATTTTTTTCCAAAAGAAAAGAAATTTTCAAACCGGGGTTTTTTAAATTCTTTTTTTGGTATTCGGTTCAAGAACGAACACGTGTGAGACTTGAGTCAGTGAGAGAGAATTCTCTCCCCCGGGTCAATCCTTATTAAATTATTTGTTCAGTTTCGCCTCTGCAGGGCCAGGCCCACCACACACTTAATTAGTCGCGGCTTGAATATGAGCCAGCGTTGACGGTTGACCTGACAGCAGAGCAAAAGAGGATGGCGTTGTTGGAGACTTGGAGTAGGGAGATTGTCGTGGCGTTACGTTTTGTAAGCACCCACTTTTTTTCTTTCTTTCCGCGTCTCTGCGTGTTTGCTAACTTCTTCTTTGGGGGGGACGTCTCCGAAAGAGGAAAAAAGCTCCAGGACGGTTTTAAAGCGGGCGGTGGCGATGGTATATATAGCCAATCGTCGGACGATCGATGCAGAGAGAAAGAGGGAGAAGGAGGGAAAGAGGAACAGAAGAGGAGAGTAAGATTGATTGATTAGTCTGGTAAGATGGTAACGAGGTCGAACCGCTAAAGTGACAGCTCCATACGGCGATAAAAGATCGATTCAGAGAGGAGCCAGCGAATTAAGCAACTGGCGTTAGTTGCCACGAACGACAGGGGGGAAGAAAAAATCAAAAGTGAAGCGGTTTTTTAGCGAGCGGTGTTCAGGAAAGAAGAGGTGGTCAACAGGGCCCGGGCAATTGCTGGTTTCCATCAGGTGGGTATTAATTGGTACCAGCCGGCCAGACTCTTCGCCGTTTATTCTTTCTAAATCAAAGAATAAGGTTGCTCAGTCTCGCGCTCTTTGCTGATACCCCCACGGAAGAATACATTGGCGTTGGTCACTGATCTCGATCTGGCACGATCATCGAGACATCTGAAAAAATAAAATTACGGATCAGGTACGCCGGGGGAGCAGGAAGAGCGAGCGATGTGGGCAGGTCCAGTTGTCAAGACTCCACCGAGATGCAAGATGCTGTAGGCGGAAATCGCATATTAAAAAGGAAGGGTAAAAATGGGTATAGATATCTGTATTATGATTTTTTGGGAAACGGGCAACGCGTAAACTCTTGGAGACTTTTCCGCGGCGAAACAGGACAAAGACTAAATTGTAGAGTCTCTTCTTGGTGCAAGAGAGAAGAGAAAGAGAAAGAGAGGAGATAAGTGCTGGAACTGCGTACAAAAACGAGTTATCGTGACCGCGCGGCTCTAAGCAGCACTAAAGTCACGTCGCGAAATGAGGAAATTACCAGGTTGGGCCAGCTGCTGAAACGCACGGTTAGCGCAGCGCCTAGTAGTTTACCATACTGTACACTGTGTACAGTCATCATAGTACATACTTTACCACGTTACAGTGAGTGAGCCAGCAACAGGCCCAAGAGTACGGGGCGTAGTAAGACTGTAAGCCCGTAAGACAAGACGAGAGCGTCGAAGAACGACGAAGATGAAGTCTGGCACGGAACGCGGGGTCTAGGCCAAGCGCGGTTTGTTTTTGTTTGCGACTTGTAACGACACGTATCAATACGGCGCGCTGACAATCCTGCCTCAGGCTGCTGCCTGTGTGTGCGGGTACAAGCTAAGAGACGGCGTGTAATAGTACGCTGTCACCGTATGTAATGTATTCTTTTCAGGCGCCCATTGGCCCAACCGACAGACCCATGGCCTGATTAAACCTTGACGGGCCGCCGGAGGTTCATTCCGCAGCTGCACTACTTTGGTCGTTCAACGTTGAGTAGCATTCTGATTTCATCATATGCCCTCATCTGCTGGAGAGACTATCGAATCGACGATGCATTGGGTAGAACAGCTTCTGTCAGGCGTCAATGCCAGCCAGCATAAACCGCCGACTCGCCAGACTGACGGATCGGCAGGTCTCCTTTCAGACCGCAAGTCTGCCGATAACGCAGCCTTATCTGCCATCCCTGCACGACAGTCACCAGTGCGTGCTATTGGCAGCCTATTAATAGCCGAGTATATACGTAGTCATAGCATACAAACTTGGTGAACGGGCGAGGGGCAGGCAATCTTAATCAGACGAGGGGCTAGCTTTATATACTGTGCTGTCCGGATGTATTTAACGCAGTTACCGAGTTTGCACTGCTAAATTCCCATGTCGAGATCATGAGATGGATGTGTCTTGGACGATCGGCGGTGCTAATGCCGGTCACATCGCCTGAGCCCTTGCACTATGCGCCGTCCACGAGCAAAGTATTTTCCTGGCCATTAGCATTTTGTACGGAGCACAGGTTACTGCTTTAGTGCATAGTGTCCATGGCACAGCCTGCTGCCTACCTGATGCCACATCTATATACCACACGCTGGACGTCCGTCTCTAGAGACGTATGTCGTAGATTGACGGTCACCGAGCTGGTTGCTGCTCTTTCTATCAAACCCCGAGGCATTCTGCACGTGACGGCATACCCGAAGAAAAGCGCCGGTCACGTGTGCTCATGCAGAGATCCTGTAATATTTCAGGGGTCACAGGGTCACAGGGTCATGGAGAAGCCCTGGCTTCTCCAAACAGCCGAGTTTCGGATATGATGAAATGCTCATTGAGGAGAGGAGTTGCAAAAGCAAGCAGCAAGACCTCGGTAGTTGCAGCCCTTGGCCCGAAGCAATTGGCGGGGAGAGCTGGCCCCGTTTTTGTCCGACCACGCTAGTCCCGTCGCAGTCATTCTTAGCCCGTGACTCAATCGATGTCTTCGCCGTTCTTCGCAACAACTTTCCCAGCAGGACGGACACTGCACAACCAAAACAAAGGAATTGACTGTTGGTGTTTCTCTGTTTTCGAAATCTCTATTCGAGCATCTGGTCCGAGGACCTGATGGCGATTGTTGCGCAAGATGTGGAAGGCGTCAGATAAATTGATGGCCACCATCAAATACTATGCAAGCTTCCCCGCAACAGGCGTGTCACTCAGGCAGATGGTGCAGTTCGGAGAGACTCCGTCACCAGGTGAGAAATTCTCTCTTTAGTTGAAGCTATGGGATGAATTCAGCACTCTATTCGCCTTCATTTGGCGTGTCCAATGCGGGAAATCCCTGTCTTGCTAGCTAGGTAACTAACGCACGCGACACAGGCACCCTGTTTAGAGCTTCGCAATTCCTCTCCGAAGAGCTCCCCATCCGCCTAGCACACCGTGTTGAGGAATTAAATCACCTTCCAGATGGACTCAATGAGATGCCCTCTATCAAGAAAGTGAAGGATTGGTATGCGCAATCATTTGAGGTGAGTCATCTTTCCCAGACACGCGGACTACGCATGACTCATTATATTGTTTCTACTTCTCCAGGAAATCATCAACGTTCCCAAACCGACTTTAACCGAAGAAGTCAAGGCACATCTCCTTCGACCGATGAGGAATCACCACAAAGAAAGCAAGCCACTCAGCGAGACAACGTGGAACCCAAGCGTGCGGGAAGGACAGTACCGATCGTCTCCAACTTCTACCATCACACCTACTCATACCAATGGCCATGTGAAGCCTGAGCACGGGGGAGTCAACGGAAACGGCAAAACAAAACTGACTTTGTCACGCCGCTATTTTGTCCCGTCGGATGATTACACAGACTGGCCGCCTGAGATCGACGCATACAACCAGCGGTTCAAGAGGACTCTTCAACAAATCAAGCGGAGGCACGATGGCGTGGTCACAACGGTAGCGCAGGGTATTCTAGAGTACAAGCGCAAGCGGCAACGGCTACAGATTGATTCTAGTATACAGGCGTTTCTGGACCGGTTTTATATGTCGCGTATCGGCATTCGTATGCTGATCGGACAGCACATAGCGCTGACCGAGCAAACACACGCCCACCATCCCAATTACGTAGGGATTATATGCACGAAAACGAATATACACGAAGTGGCCACCGAGGCAATTGAAAACGCACGATTTGTGTGCGAGGACCATTATGGACTCTTTGAAGCGCCAAAAGTGCAGCTTATCTGCAAACCGGACCTGGATTTCATGTACGTGCCAGGACATTTGTCGCACATGCTCTTTGAAACATTGAAAAACTCGCTGCGTGCTGTGGTAGAGACGCACGGCGCCGAAAAGGAAGAGTTCCCCGTTACCAAGGTCATTGTTGCAGAGGGTCGGGAGGACATCACGATTAAAATCTCAGACGAAGGTGGCGGCATTCCTCGCTCGTCAATTCCCTTGGTCTGGACATATATGTATACCACCGTGGACCAGACCCCGATGCTGGATCCGGATTTTGATAAGAGCGATTTCAAGGCTCCCATGGCCGGTTTTGGATACGGACTGCCCATCAGTCGATTGTATGCGAGATATTTCGGTGGTGATTTGAAGTTGATCAGTATGGAGGGGTATGTATTTCTCTCTCTTTTGCAAATTGTTTATCTTGTCTAACTTGAATAGCTACGGAACCGACGTCTACCTCCACCTCAACCGACTATCATCCAGTTCCGAGCCACTACATTGACAATCACCAGTCATGAGGGATGGTCGTGCGCGATTCAATTCATTTAATCGATTACATCCCTTCTACCCAGAGCCTGAACCGGAAGAAGAGCCAGCAGACTCGAGGACGAAGAGGAAGAACAGGGCAACACCATCATCCCAAGGATTGACGCTTATGAATGCGCAAGCCCTGCGCGAGAGACTGAGGACGAGAGAGGTTTCCGAGCGCAAACAGGTTGGAGATGTAGAATCTACTCTTCATCAGAATGAACCAATAGATCGGGAATAAGAAAACTGATCTTTCTCAACCACCGCCATTGGACCAACCATTTGGGGGTGTTGACAGGAAAGGGGATGTAAGGATTTTTATGTGATGATAACCTGCTTGAGGTTTTTAATATGTACATTAACTATCATTGATGTATCCAAAGAAGGTACACGACAATTATGACTATATGGATATATAAAATATATATACCTATGACGGCTGTCCACTACTTTTCTCGTGAGATTAAATTATTTTCCACATTCATCTATATATCTACCTAGAAACACATAATAGAACCAACAAGAATAAAAGAGAGAGAATAAAAGAACTCAGTCAGACAGCAGTTGGACAAAATTTCACTTTCCGCACCGAGAAAAACAATTCTCTCAGATCAGGTCTGTGTGAAACGGTGTCATCATGTTGAGTTCTTCTCTTCTCTCTCTTTCTTTCTTCTTTCATCATCTTCTAGAGAAAAACGACTCAATACTCCTCTGTTTCGCGTCATGCTGCGAACTACCTATTCCGCCGCCTGTGCGTCGCAAATCTCGCAGATGCGTCTTGCTATCTATAGATAGGACCGATATGGACCATGTCCAAGTTGACGGGCGGCGACGACGGATGGATAGCTCCATGTACCCGGTATTACTCCAAAACGGAGCAACACCGCCTGCAGGAAGGCACTGGTAGTGGATGTTTGGGGAAGACAGACCCTCCACAAGGCATGTCCAGAGTACACGAAGGATAATCCCATGCGCAACGATTGCGATGGCGGCTTTCTCGTTTCCATGATCATCCTCCTCTTCCTCTTCCTCGACAGCTGTGGTGCTCACAAGAGCTGGAAATAAGTACTGCAGCAAAAACGAGTTTGCGCGTGCACGCATTGATTCCACTGTTTCTGCGGGTATTATTCCTTCTGTCTCTGCTTCTGCGCATCTTGTGTTAGTACCCGGGAGAGGCTGTTGTTGTCGTCGAAATCCGACACCCTCCCGCGACCCAAAATGCTGCTCTTGCAACAACGGGGTGGCTACTGGCACAACTCTGCCATTCTCCGGCTGCTGCTCACATATCCCTTCCGCTGTAATCACGGCTCGCTGTAGATCCGACGAAAAGACATGCGTGAAGTGGATGGCTTCAGAGCGAAAGAACTGCGCGAGACGTTGGATCTGAAGGATACCATGGTTCGTGAGAGGAGAATCTGTCGTGCCAGCCCTGTGTAATAATATAAGTTATGCGTTTTAGTCTATGAATATCCTTTGGTTCCATGACTAGAAGATGGATAGACAGGACAATACCAAGCTTGTCCGACATTATGGACAGTCTCAGCATGGCGGATAAGAAAGACTTTCATCATGCAGATAAACACGTAGCCCGCTAGACATTGCAATGTATGGTAAACATCGGCAAGTTTCCTGGAAGCAGCATTGAAAGTAGTGCTGTGTGGTAAGCGAAGATGCAAAAACAAAGAAAAGTCAGGGACGGGCAAAAAGTCGAGAACGCAAAGCACTAGACCCGAATAGGCTAGGCTCTTTCTACATCGACCAACGACAATACAGAGTGATTTTATGCTGTAGAATTAATCAGAGTAAAAAAGAACAGGCTAAAAGGCAGAAAAGAAAAAAGAAAAAATTAATCTATATTTGATTTCGATTAGGAAATTTAGTCATTTCAAGTGCTGGTCAGGTATGCTACCTCGTTGTCCTTTGTTTGCCCTTTATACCACGTAAACCCTTCTTATCCCTGCGGGGCCCAACAATCTCACTAAGGCGGGAAATTTTTTTATATCACATTTCTCAGTGCACGTCAACTCAGGTACTCAGTGCGGGCAATCCTCTACTCGAGCAGCAAAAGGTAAAGTGATTTCAAGTCAATGATGGTCGTAACTCGATGACTAACTAGTTCATAGTCGTCATAGTCAAAATGTCTGACCCAACAGAACAGACCGGCGAACAACAGCCGTGGAGTATGCACACCCATCCCTCCCTTCTAAAGACCGTTTCGCTGTCGAATATAAAAGTACATATATACTAAGTGACAATAGCGCCAACCAAGCAGGCGGCTCAAAATGGCATCCGCACCAACGGACGAGCTTTCAACTCGCCAAACTGGCGAGTAAAGGGCGAAGAGAGCCCCAGCAGCGGCAGCCCTCGATTTACAGCAAACAATAACTCTTCTCGTTCCCCCTTCAATAACAACGGCAACAAGCCATGGCAACCAGTTCCCCAGGCCATCACCGAAGGCCGACGGCTCTACGTTGGCAACATGCCCTATACGGCCAAGAAGGAGGACGTGGAAACAATCTTCGAGGGAGGAGACTATACAATGTGCGGCCTATTACTGAGATAAAAGTGCGCGGTTCGGCTGATTGATACTTTTTTTCTTCTTAACCCTTAGCGAACGCATTGACATTTCAGTCGATCCCTTTACAGGTCGCAACCCATCGTACTGCTTCGTCGAATTGTCCACAAAGGAGCAAGCGGATCGCGCAATGCTAGAATTGGATGGCAAGGACCTGCAGGGACGCCCCGTTAGGATCAAGCCCGGTGTCGCAAAGTCAGCCCAAGACCGCTCTACGTTGCGCTCCTCTCCTCAGGGCTCCCCTTCCCGATTCAACGATAAGACCGGTTCTCCCTCGGCCACCAATGATCGATGGCAGCGAAATGACGCTTACGCCGCCAAAGGAAATGGAAGCTCAAACGGCAATGAAAACAGTCGTCGCTTATATGTTGGTGGTCTGCCCAAGATCATGGAGCAGGAGACCATTGATACGGAGATTCAAACTTTCTTCAAAGGATACAATGTGTATGTTTACCTGGGACCTTACCCGCTGCATCAACCACACGATGGGATGATAGATCATGATACTGACTGCAAGGATTTCAAATTTCAGTGAGGCCATTACCAAGCTTATCTCTCCCCACCCATCCAAGCGCTTCGAACCAGGTAACCACTATTATTTGTTCGTCGATTTCGCAACCGTCGAAGAAGCATCAGCCGCACAGATCGCCCTTGATGGCCAAGAAGGTCCCTGGGGAGGAAAAATGCGTCTTGGAAGAGCTCGCGGGGAGTCCTGGAAACCTGAAGAGAGACAGAGATGGGCTGCATCCCGGAACGAAGAGGTCTCCGAGCCTGCTGCTGCAATTCCTGCGGCGTGATCGCTTCTCGGAAGTCTCTTTTTGTTAATTTCTGCTGAAAGCCGGCATGCATTTTCCGTTTGCCATGATTTCTCATCGCAGCTCACATATTTAATGTATTCAATGGAGGAAAAAAGCAACGATAGTGGACAATGGCTGATGATTTTAACTGAAACATGTCATGAATTGTCACGATGTACGAAATGGCCGTTGTCAAGAAAGCATAAAATGAAATATAGACGAATAACGCTGGAGATGTCGGTTCTTGTCGTAGTCAACAGTGCTGTAATAAAGGTACCTGGGTAGGACGTCGTCCGGTGAGCGTGGTTTCCCCGCCACAGCTCTCACCCAGCTCCTTCCCGAAGAACTGCCCCGCGATCCGATCCATCATTATCTGGATGACCTCGGTTTCTTTCCAGATTTCAGCACAACTCCAAAACTACAGAGAACAAGAACAACACGATATCATGCTTACAAGCTAACGGCTGCTCCTCCGTGTTCCTTAACTACCCAGCTCTCGCGCACTCTTCTCAGGGCCCAAACGGGCTTTGCTGTTTATATCGCTCAATACTCGGGCCGTTTCTTCAGAGCAACGCCGCGTCAATTACAACCGACAGACAGCTTTCTACCACCTTGCGTCTTCGAAGCTTCTGTTCTATTTTACGCCCTACAGCTATATGCAACCCTTCGTGATATTTCGGAAAATCTGATCCATCATGTCGTCTGGGGAATCTGGCCGTGCAGAGTCGTCAAGCAAGACCTTCTATGCTAGCGTAAGTGATTTTCTTTATCTTACTAGTTCTGAACTGCCCAATATTCGCTGTCCGTAATTACTTCCCTTTTTGTGTTCGATTTCCTTTCATTCATTTTTCTCGTTCGCTGCAATTCCTGCAGCGTGAGCTCGATTATTATTTGCCTTCGGCAATGCCTTTCTCCGGAGACTTCCCGTTGCGTTTTGCAACGTTCAACTGTTCGCACGATGCTACAATCTATGGTTGCTGTTAGCAATATAGCGCTACAAGCAAAATTGGCGTCCTGAGCAAATCATTCAGGTAGCACCGAAGGGTGTTCCTTGCGCCGCTTACCCGAAAGGATCTGCTGATTTGCGTTCGGCGGCGAGACGGCGGCAATCTCACAAGCACCGATGCAACTACACCTACTCCGTACTACTACTAGTACCGAGGGCTCGCCCGGGCTCGCCTAGAAGCTGGATCAGTGGATGGGACTCACCGAGGCTTCACTATGAGATTTTTCTGCCCCGGTTTCAATTCGTGCTTGCCTGCTCCATCTTGCATCTCGGCTGTTTTCCGCCTAGATTACCCGCTACGTACGGAGAAATGGGTCCCAATTGCAAGAAGCTTCTTAGCCCTGCCAACACCGCTCATTCAACAACTGTGTCAGATGATACTTTACGCATGCTGGCCCCAGGTCTAGGCCTATATCTGCGCTATACTCGGCAAATGCCTTCTTACGATTAAAAGGATGTGAGCGGTCAAGGGAATTTCCAACTTCTTTTTTCTTTTTGCTCTCGTTCGCATTCCATGCCGGAGAACTGCCCAAACCCTACAGTCCCCATCCGGGCCCCTACCCGATCCCCGCGGTGATCTGCGGCAATTTTCTGAGCTGTGAAAGGCGACCTGGGCATTCATAGTTTTGAACCAGTTGTTTATGATTCAAAGCGACTATCATTACTTCTTATGCTGGCAAAAGTGATTGCGACTGTTACGATTCTCCAAGACAAATCGACCTATTGGGCTCGTGGCCGCGTTCAAGGGAAATCATGACCCGCATGGCTGCTGCCGTCAGCCAGAAAAACCAAATTCGCTTTCACATCCCAGTAATAATGATTCTGTTCCTTTCACTGTCGTTTTTATGGATACATGAAAATCATGTTCATTGAATTGTGTCTTTGACCGCTTTGTTTTTCGTTCTCATCGAGACTGACACATTCTCTAATAGTCTGACGACACGAAAATATGCGTGGTTATGGTTGGCTTGCCCGCACGGGGCAAAAGCCTTATTGCTGGAAAAGGTACGCGATTGCTTGAGCTGGGTCCTGGGAGGAAACAAGCACTTGTGCAATGAGCTAACGTTTCAATTAGCTCTGCGATACCTCGCATGGGTTGGAATTCAAGCGCGCATATTCAATGTAGGGACGTACCGTCGAAAGGTGTCGCCTCATCCCGTTGCGAACTTCTTTGATCCACACAATCCGGAAGGAGAAAAAACGAGATGGGCTGCTGCCGAGGCTGCTGTATCGGACATGTTGCGATGGTTTAAAGAATCCAACGGCGTTGTCGGGATTTTCGATGCGACGAACTCGACGAAGAAGAGGCGAGCATGGATTCACAAGACATGCGCCGAAGCTGGTATCGAAACACTCTTCGTGGAATCGTCTTGCGACGACGAGGATGTTATAATGAACAATATACTCGAGGTCAAGACGACATCCCCCGATTATAAAGGACAAGATCCGGAGGTGGCAGCTCAGGACTTTCGCAATCGCATCCGCAATTATGAGAAAGTTTACGAAACGATTGATGACGATGAGAGGGCATACACCTACGTCAAATTAATAAATGTGGGATCTACAGTCATTATAAATCAGATCAAAGACTACTTGTCAAGTAGATTGGTCTATTATATTCAGAACCTACATATAAAACCTCGGTCTATTTGGTTATCTCGGGTATGTTGATCATTTTTGTCAAATCTCACGCTCTACACGCCAGACAACTGACTTGATCAATAGCACGGCGAGTCAGAATATAATTTGACGGGGAAAATTGGAGGCGATTCTGATATCTCTACGCGCGGAGAAGCCTATGCCCGCGCGCTTCCTGGCCTCTTAAAACAGTCCGGCGTTCCACCCGGAACCAAACTCACCATCTGGACGTCCACTTTAAAGCGTACAATACAGACGTCACGCCATCTTGCTGCAGAGACGGGCTATGATAAGCTCGAATGGAAAGCGCTTGATGAACTTGACTCTGGTGTCTGTGATGGATTGACATATGAAGAAATTGCCGAGAGGTACCCAGAGGACTTTGCCGCACGAGACGAAGACAAGTATAACTACCGCTACCGAGGTGGAGAATCGTACCGCGACGTCGTGATTCGATTAGAGCCTATCATCATGGAACTGGAGCGCAGTGAAAATATAATGATCGTCACCCATCAGGCGGTATTGAGATGCATTTACTCATATTTCCACAACATGTCCCAAGAACAGAGCCCATGGATGGAGGTCCCGCTTCACACGTTGATAAAGTTAACACCCAGGGCATTTGGTACAGAGGAACAGCGTTTTAAGGCTAATATCCCAGCTGTATCCACGTGGAGAGGCAAGGGCTCCTCGGCCAAACACCAAGAGCCAGGTGAAGGGACACCGTCAGGGCATTAATCTCACACTTTATCGAAAAGTGAGCGCTCTGAGTTTTTACAAGCATTGAAAAGAAAGAGACATCCCTACTCAGTCAACTCTCTACATCTACACTGGAATATCTACTTCTCCCAGCAATGGTCATGTTCTTGCTGGACCCGAAAATGGCATGGCGTGGCGTTGGGCTGTACATACTTGGTACATATATCAGCGGTACTGGGGCTTTCATTTGCATTGTGAATATGACGTCTTAGCATGAGTAGCTTTTTGCTGCAGCTTTATATCAGAAATTTGAATACATATATATTGAGAACTCGTAACTACGATGCATTGTTAGAATGGTTGCGGTAGACGTATATTCTCCGAACACAACTTTGGAACAAGTTATCAGCCTTGTAAATATAAATTTTTTCAAGATATCAAACCCTTCAATAATCCTTTGAAAAGTATGATGTTTTTATTTCTCTTTTGCGGTCGTAGTAATGGCGATGTAGCTTGGTCACATGACGTATTTGGTCAATGGCGGCAGCTTGCAGGTCACCGCAATCGCATACCCACCTTTAATCCCATCTACAACTGTTGCGAGGCTGCCACCAAGCCCTGAAGCTCTGGCAATGGTCACCGCTTTATAGACAATGATTTATTTACTTACTGAAAATTTCAAAGCCAAGGTGTGATTCCTCGGCGGCCCTCTTCATAGCCATGTTATCCGCCTTTAAACCGCGAGCGCTCGTCGAACTCAAACCGCGCGACAGATCCAAGATCGAATCCATTCTCGCATACGGCGATCGTCTACTTGTCGGACTAAATAATGGCAATCTCCGGGTATATAGGGTCAAGGAAGCAGCGGCAGTTGAGAACGATAGAAATGGCCATGACTCCGAAGCCCCAGCCAAAGATGATGCTGTTGTTGATGCCAGCTTAGATACGGCAAAGTCAACCGACCTTTTGCGAGAACAGGAGAAATTCACTCGCTACAAGACGGAGCAGCTTGCTTTCATTAAAGAAGCAAATATCTTAGTCGTCCTGGCTGGTGGTTACGTTTCGTTGCACGATCTACAAAGCTACGAGTTGCAGGAACAACTAGCCAAAACGAAAGGAGCGACTACATTTGCAGTGACTTCCAACGTCGTCAACGATGAAGAGAACGATCTTCCGTCGATAGTTTCTCGCCTAGCTGTCGCTGTGAAACGCAAGATTCTCCTTTGGACATGGAAGGACATGGAACTGAGCCCGGACGTCGCCGAGATCACCCTCGTCAGCGGAATCAAGACATTGACATGGACATCGGGAACAAGACTAATAGCGGGGCTGAGCTCGAACTATGTATTAGTCGATATCGAGACAATGGAAACGAATGATATTGTCGGGCCTGGAAGTATTGGCGGCGGCCCTGGGCAGGAATCGAGCAGACTAGGGGGCGTTGGAGTCGCTAGTATGAGCTACATTGGAATGGGAGGGGCGGTACCCAAACCTCTAGCTACACGGCTAAGTGAAGGGCAAGTACTGCTAGCAAAGGATGTCAACACACATTTCATCGACAGTGACGGCAAGTCTTTGGGAAAGCGACAAATACCATGGAATACTGCTCCTGAAGCACTTGGTTACTCATACCCGTACCTGCTAGCCCTGCAGGAACCTTCTAAGGGCACATTAGAAGTTCGAAATCCCGATACATTGTCTCTCCTCCAGTCCATATCTTTACCTTCCGCCAGCCTGCTTCATATGCCACACCCAAACATCAGTTTAGCGCATGCTGGAAAAGGCTTTTTGGTAGCCAGCGACCGAGTCATTTGGAGAATGGAAGCCCTGAGCTATGATAATCAGATTGATGCACTGGTTGAAAATGGGCACTTGGATGAGGCGATCAGTCTAACTACTATGCTCGAAGATGCTCTTTTGAAAGATAAAGCAGGCCGATTACGGGAAGCCCGATTACAAAAGGCGCGGAAGTTGTTTGATGCTCGAAAATACCGTGATGCTCTTGATCTCTTTGCTGAAGTTTCAGCACCCCCGGAGATTGTGATAAGATTATATCCAAAGGTCATCGCAGGAGAGCTGTCATCCCTTGAGGAAGACACAGAGCAATCAACCGAGGAAGAAGGCCCTAGTACGCCAAAGAAACAAACTGCAACCCTTGCACCGACGGATGGACCAGTTGTCGATGCTGTATCTCCTGCTAAAGCTTCTATATACGCACCCTCTCTCACTTCCTATTTTCGCGCAAGAGGAGATGATGGTAGCGATGACGGCAGCATTCGAGCGAAATCAAGTGAGCACTCGGATGCGGACAAACGATTGGGTATGTAAACCATTTAAACTACTTGATACATTTGTGATATCTAACATTATTTGTTTAGAAGGGAAAGACCTCAAAATGGCAGTGCGTGAGCTTCAAGGTTATCTAGCAGATGTGAGGCGCCGCTTCCAAAGATTCCTCAATGGAGACGGCACGATACGTATTGAATCCCTGCACCATGATGGACCGAATAACGAATTCAAAGAATCTGTCCTCATGTTACTCGCTCTGCCGCAAGATGTTGAAGACATCGAATTCGGAGAACGTTTACGCGAGAACGCTAAACTGGTTGATACGACACTGTTCAGAGCCCATATGTACGCCACGCCTTCTTTGGCTGGTTCTTTGTTCCGAATCTCCAATTTCTGTGACCCGGATGTGGTGATGGAAAAACTGGAAGAAAACGGCCGCGACACTGAACTGATTGATTTCTACTATGGGAAAAAGATGCACCGCCGAGCATTAGAATTACTTCTCAAGTTCGGTCAATCAAAGGACGTGAAAAAGGAAAAAGGCGAAGACGAAGACGAAGATGAAGATGAAGAGGAGGAGGAGGAGGAGGAGGAAGAAGAAGAAGAGACTAATCCTGTAAAAGCCCAACTTCGAGGCCCGAAACGAACTGTCGCTTATCTACAGCACTTGTCCCCTGAGTACATTGATCTCATCCTTGAGTTTGCAGAATGGCCTATACGCGAAGACTCCGAGCTCGGTATGGACATATTCCTGGCTGACACCGAAAATGCCGAGACGCTTCCTCGGCATCAAGTTGTTGAATTTCTCGAGAAGATCGATGTTGCTCTCGCAATTCGGTATCTGGAACACGTGGTCGACGAATTGAACGACTTGAGTCCTGATCTGCACCAGAGGCTATTACAACTCTACCTAGAGCGACTAAAGAACTACGAAGAGACCACCGACGATATTTATCTTTTATGGAAAGCAAAGTTCTTGGGTTTTCTGAAAGCGAGCTCGCAATATTCCCCGGCCAAGATGTTGAATCTTCTTCCGCGAGATGACCCTAATTTCTATGAGGCTAGGGCAATAGTCTTGAGTAAGATGGGACAGCATCGACAGGCGCTAGAGATTTACGTTTTTAAATTGCAGGAACACGAAAAAGCAGAGGAGTAGGTGTTGACTTGGTATTTGTCCGAAAAGTTTATGAATTTTCTTTCTGACTATGATCCTAGGTATTGCAACCATATTCACATCACCGAGGAAACAACCACGGCGGAAGTGGCTCCATCCCAGCGCCTGGCACCTACTGATGCCGACGATGCCAAACCCACGATATATCTGACACTGCTATCCCTCTACCTTTCCCCTCCACATGGCTACAAGGCGCAGCACGGCCCGGCATTGGATATACTAGCCAAGCACGGCTCTCGCCTGCCCGCGAACTCGACTCTCGGCCTGATCCCCGAGAATATCGCAGTCCGAGAGCTTGAGTTTTACTTCCGCAACCGAATCCGTGCTGCCAACTCAATCATGAATGAAGCCCGAATAGTCGCTAATCTGCAGAAAGTGCAGAATATCAAGACGCAGGCCCAGCTTCTTGTTGGAGAGGGCCTGGCGGATGAGAAGAACAAAGTCCGGAGTCGACATGTGACGATTACTGAAGAGCGTGCATGTGGTGTTTGCCATAAGAGGTTGGGTGGTAGCGTTATTAGCGTGTTTCCAGAGTATGTATTTCCCCGAATTTGTCGAGAAAGGAATATGCTAATGCCGATTCTAGTAACAATGTCGTTCACCTTGGTTGCGCAAATCGTTTAAAGTCGACCCAGTAGGGCTGTGTACCAGTGATATTTTGCGTCTCATCGGAATCTTATGCCATGTTTGAACATATATATCATTATTGATTGAACGGCGGAATTTTGTTGTATTATTTTGTTGTTTTCGTTCCCTTTATCCCCCCTGTCATGAGCTCTGTCCTGTTTCCATTGCCTTTTTCGTTTTCAGGCAACGATCGAGATTAGACTTGCTTTCGTTGTACAGATGATACCCAAAGCGAAGTGGAGTTGTTTAGTTAGTTGTCGATTAATCGATTTCAAGTTGAAGAGAACAAATCCCTTGTAAAGCTTCAAGTATTTCCTCGTCAAAAGCGATCTAAGCTTCATCCTCGACATTTTCCTCGCCGTAATTCTGTTCCTCCTTCGCTTCCTCCTCTGCATTCTTGCCTCCGCCTCCGCCTCCGCCTTCCCTTTGCTTATCCTCAACCATTCTCTCTGTAAGGAAGACGTTCATCTCAGCCTGTACCAATGTTACTAGACCACGAAGTTCGGCGAAATAGGCCTTTTTGTTTGCCACAGAGCCTTCCGGGTCCAGGACTGTAGAGATCTCGTGTCGGAAGGTCTGGGAGGTGGGCGGGAGCGGGGAGGAGTATGAGGCAGCTATGGCCTGCTTGTTGGTCGACATTGTAATTGTAGATGGATAATCTACGTTTAAAGACTGTCTGATGTTTGAGATCGCGAGTTGATGCAGTGATTGACAGAGGATGGGTGAAGTAATGACGATGACGACGATGAGGGGTGAGGGCAGGAAACCGCCTAGCGGCGGGAATCGAAATTAAACGGCCAAATTAAATTCGCCGGGTGTCTCAGGCTCCCAGGCGCTAAGGCTCCCAGGCAGCCCGCCCTGCTGGATCCGCACTCAGCCTTCAACAACCAACTCAACTCTCAACGACACATCAGCTGTTGCGCCGCGCCAAAGCGTTTGTTTTCTTGTGGATTCTATCCTTTTTGCCATGGCCCTAAGGGTCTGCCTTTCATTACACGTACCTTACTTTCCTTGATTGATTGCAAACAAAAGCAAAGCCCGTCGAGCATGCCGATGCCGTTCCAGTGATCGTCCGCATGGTGGTTGCCTGGGTGCTGCTTCTGGAGCTTGACAATGCATCCGTCGCCCGCGAGCCGCCCTGACTCTCGGGCGGCTCGTTTACCTGAGACTGCTCGCCATCAAAGACATCAAATCGACCGTCCTGGCTCGTCCGACAGTGATGCTTCGTCTGTGTCGTCCCGGGTGACAACGCTTACCCGGCCCAAAGGTGGCGCTCTCCCACATGCCCTCAATACCGCTTCTCCCCATCCTCCCCGAACATCCTCAATTGGCGTTATCAGCCCAAGTGCAAACAGTAGCACCGTCTCTCTGTCTTCTCCCTCGACGTCACGTCCCCCGGGCGCATCTCTGAGGCTGCCGAATGATCCGGTGTCGAGAAAGCCATCCCCACGAGGTCTGCAGCAGGAACTGCAGAGACATCGACCGCGTCAGCATTCACAGGGTTTCTTTGAGCCTTCACTACCTACAGCGAGTCTCTCCGACCATAGTTCAACCATGACGGCGCTTACCGCCTCTCAAATTGCCGCTCAGGCGGCCATGCAGTCTATTCAACATCATGCGCGGCATCGGTCCCAGACGGTCCCCATCGAAGACGGAGCGAAAAGCCGAAAGGGCAGCCGAGATTCTCCCCCTCCAGCTCATTTGGTAGCCAATGCCACAGTAGCAGGCGCAGCTGGTGGAGGCGGTTTCTCCGGTTCTACTTACCAGAACGGACTGGTTGGTTCGCGTTCGGCCGCAGCTGCGACAGCTGCCAATATTGTATTTCCTCGACCGTCAGTAGCAGCGGAACTCGGTGACCAAAAACACAAGGCGGAGAAGTCGAAAAAGAAACTATTCTCAAAGTCGAAGCCAAACCTTATCGGTATATCTAGGGATAAAGACTGGATGGGCAAAGACAAAGCTCTGTCGTCTCCTAACAAACTGGGTTTCGGTGGCTCAAGTGGACTTTCAAGGATTGTCAGCGCGTCGACAACAAACCTCACGGAAGTGAGCTCGAACAATTCCTCCATGTATAATCTGTCCAACGCATCGGCTAGTACAGTAGTAGCGCTTGAGAAGGGCGACAGTCAGAAGGAGAAGGAAAAAGAGAAAGAGAAAATCCACAAGCATCACTTCCTGTCTCGGAAGCTTAAGGATCTCAAGGACGATCATCATAATCATACCTTACAATTATCATCTGCTGCCAGCAACTCAAAACCTCTCGACCCGAATGCTCCACAGCCTCTTTACAGCTTTGCTCCATCCTCTCCAGGACCGTCATCATCAGCATTCCCAAAATCAGGAAGAGACTTACTCCATAGCGGCCGGGCTCTACGAGAGAAGAAGAAAGAAGAAAAAGCATTTGAGGCCAACAGGGATGCAGATCCAGAGTGGCCTCTCGTGAGTAGTTCTAACGCATCTTTCGCGCCGTCATCATTAGGCACTTCTAGTAGTGCAATCAACAACGATAGCGTGAAGGAAATGCTTCAGGGATTCGGTCTACATAACATGGCGGCAGAAGATGTTTGGGATTTTCTCAAGGCCAAATTACTGGTTGTATTTGATGGGGGCGATGTACGTATCGCTGTGGAGGATCTGAACAAACTGGTGACCATACATATCCAGCTTTGTGTACAAAAGCACATGCCTACTGTTGTGGAAGACCTGCGAGAGCTTCTGCATACAGGATTTTCTGCTATGAATCATTCGATCAGCGGTGTGCCTGACGAAAAGCTAGTACCGCATCTGATGCAGATTTGGATGTTGGCATTTGGAACGATTCTACCCTTTATCCAGGCGGTCTTTCTCCCGCTAGACCTTGAATTCAAGGGCCGTGGATCGGTAATGAATGCCCGGGAAGCTAGAGAATTTTGGGGTGCTTTCCCTGTGAATAATAGCACGAGCGAAAGTGCTATAGGTGATGAGCTTGATGTCCGAACAATTGTGCTGGTCGCATTTCGTGATACAGTTATTCTGCAACGCTACGAGGGACTAAAGGCAGTGTTTTCACGCCTCAGTCTCGACACTATCAATGCGACTATCGGAGCCTTGAGTTCTACTTCCAATAGCAGCAACAGTGGCGGTCGACCTGGCACAGCGACATCCTTGGATCCCACTTATGGTAGCTTCAACTCTCAGTCTTCGCTACTCAATATCGCGGGCAGCTACTCGTCCGACTCTGCTAGTGCCAATCGCAGTCGCGCAACTTCTAATACCTCGTCGAATCCAGACCAACTGATCTTCCAGTCATTCACATCGCCTTCACAACGCCAACTCCAGACGATCCAGAGCAATCAAACTGCGGATTCGTCTCACGTCATCACAGACACGGTGGGCCGCATGCTGCAATGTTTCAGCGTATTGGCTAGCATTCAAAGCGGCGATGTGCCACAAGAACGCGTTGAAACACTAACCAAAGCCCTCAAGCACAACTGGCTTGGCCGAGGCCGCACTGGACGTGATAGAAGAGGCTTTGTTGGGACAAAAGTCAAGCTACCGCGTCTCCCCAGCGATGACGCGAGCAGTGACCGGGCTACGCTGACGAATGGAAATGCTATTTGGGGTAATTCTTTCTCAACAGGCGGAAATATGAGCATGGCTAGTGTATTATGAAGATGAAACCGATGCAGACCCGATTTGACATGACATTTCCTAACGAACTATCTCCTTGTCTACTTTTTCTTTTCTCTCTTTCTTCTTTTACATTCCGGCGAATGGAATGGCTGGACATGCCAGAAACCTGTGTTACGAACTTGGCGTTTGACGAATACCCATGTCGATTATAGGATATGAATATGAATATGAATATGAATATGCATTATGGGAATGAGCGAGGTCAATCCTAGATGTTTGTACGTAGTACGTATACCGCAAACAACCCTAACCCTAATTCAGATACGGACGTCCACGATGGCAATGGCAATTTCATAGAATTGGACGCATCACATCCATCCATGTATGCACACATTGCATATATTGCATGTTGCATAGTTATTGCATACAAATGAAGACGGCCAATGGGCGATCCCCAATAATCAGGCTGCCAGCCTGAGTCAGCCTTACCCAGCCGGGGTTTGCATCACTTTGCCCATCCCGCTACGTCCAATGGCGAGAAGAGGAAAACTAACAGAAAATAATAATAAATGGTGCTTGGCAATAGGCAGGTAATGCTTTTATTGATTTCGGTGATTAAAAGATTTCATGCGAGATAGAGAGGTAGAGGGAGAGGGCAAAAGTCGGTGACGCATCGTCTAATTAAACCCCGGCTTCAGCTAACCTGATAGCTTTGAGTTAGTTAAGTTTAGTGAGGTATGCTGCCTGTGCATGACTAGCAGCCTGGAGGATGCCCAGACACGGTACCGCAAGCCCTGTAGCCTCGTTCATGGCTTCAACTATGCTGAGGGGCCTGAGCTCAGGCTTGGGCTGGGGTTATAAATTAAAGCAACATGCACTTTCTATAGATATAGAGTAACTGCTGCCTTGTCTGTCCACAGTCTGAGCTGGAAATCGACAGGGGCATGGTCTGCTCACAAAGGGATTGTCCAGGGATGCATGCACTACTGTATGAACTATGGAGAAGGCCTTAAAAAGCGCCCAACAACGGGAGGAGCTTAACCACCAACTTAGTTAGGTGGACAAGGCAAACCCCAGCGCCAACTCAGCTATCCAGCCGCCAATCACGCCTGGATACTCGTTCCTATCATTATTCATATTATTCATACTGGGTAATTGTTCGTCCATCTGATCATATCTCAAGCTTGTGATGGGCGGAGACTCGATCTGGGCGTGGTTGCCTAGTCGTTGCGGCTTCACATAAATAAAGCAGAGCATCGTCTTCTGCCCTCGTTCGAAGCTGTCTGCTGTCTCAACAAAAGCAAATTGACAGAAAAGTCCCGGATAAATTGCTTCATCTTGACTGGCTGTGGCTTGCTTGCCTCACCTCGAATTCTCCAAGCTCTCCTTCACCGCCTGCACCATCTGCCCTTAGATCTAGAACAACTCACACTCGTACGACCTGATCGTCCGTTTGCCTCATTTTCTTTGTGCCGGGCATTGCCTTCCTTCATTTCCCTGCGCCCTGTTACAGGCATTTGTCTGTTTGTCAAACAAGCCAATGTGAGTCGCCCTATCAACCTGGGCGCGCACTATCTTTCTTTCTTCTCTTACCGAGTCCCCCCAGCAAACACTATCCTTGTTTGTTACCGTTAGGCAATCCATTCACTGGGAAGAGAGAAGGCAGTCAGCCACTTTAAGTGCTGCAGTTCATGAGCAGCCTTTTTGTTATCCGTCTTCTCTCCCTTTTGTGAGTCCATCTCTCCAATGCAGTCCCAAGACAGAACTGCATCTGCATCTAGTCCTAGCACTGTGCCATCGCCATTCTTCACGCCTACATCAGAGACGTCAGCTCAGCGTGACGACAACCATCAGCAGCATCGTCTAAATCCACAAGAAGGTGCTATTGCGTCAAATATGGCAGACCCTCCCGCAACAGACCACCAGGAAGAGCAACCCCAGCATGAGCAGCAGAACACAAGAACAGAGCCTGCTGGTTCAGCTGCTGACTCAACTGCATCCTCTACAGTTGCTGTTTCATCCACAACAACTTCCACTATCCAAAATGGTATAGAACCTGCAGCAACTACTACCCCCAAAGAAGACGCTGTCGTCAAAAGTCCAGAAACAACAGCAAAAGGTGAAAACAAGAAATCAAAGTGCAAGAGTCACAAACATCGCCAAACTACAAAGAAAGCCTCTAGCAAGAAAAGCAAGAAGAAGAAACATGCCAAGGATGAATCTTCGTCCGACGAAGAAGAATCGACTTCATCTGAATCAGAGTCATCCAGCTCAGCTGATTCTGAAGACTCCGAGGACACAGACTCTGATTCTGATTCTGACGACAGTGAGAGCGAGCAGGACAGGCACAGACGCAAACGCAACAAGGCTAAAAAGAGCAAGAAATCAAAGAAGAATAAGAAACGCCATCACCGTAGCAGCAAAGATGAAGAGTCTTCCGATTCAGAGTCCACCACGAGCGACGACGAGGAGGATTCACTGGCAGACAAGAAAGCCATGAAGCAGCAGATTGCCAAAATGGTGAAACAGAAACGCATGGCGAAAAAGTTGGCCAAGAAATATCTGCCCGACGAAGAGGATGAGGAAGATGTGCGACTACCTCCTCCTGTCCTGAACGATCCCAGATTGCGTAGATCCTTGGCTAATTTTCGACTATTGCAGGGAGGATCTCGCCGTTCAAGGGTCAAGGAGAGCAAGGGTAAGAAGGGAAAATCTAAGCGGGCTTCCAAGGTTGCCTTCAAGCGGGTTGATGAGCGTAAGTTTTACCCTAAGACTGACTCATAGACAATTTGCTTACACATAACAAAGTCTGGGACAGCACAATCCACAATTTCAAACTTCGAGAAACCCTAGACGATCCCGATGCGGACGAATTCGACCAATACATCTTCACCGTACGCCGCAAGTTCGACTGGGAGAATAAGTATCTGGACACCTGGGTGGACATCAAGAGCAAGCCCCTGCGAGATGCCTTGGCCACTGTCATGGACGGCGTCAAGGGAGTCAGCTTGGTAGCAGAAACTCCAGTTGTCGACCCGAACATGCTCTTTTTGTATCTGGAGGAAACACGAGCTCATATGAAGGAACTAAAGAAGCAAGCCAAAACAGAGAAGAAGAAAAAGGCTCGAAAGTTGGCTGCTACCAAAGTTGCTCATCTCAAAATTCTCATCAAGTATCTCGATAATGACTATGCTGAGACCAAGAAGACACTCTATCCGTTGCTGGAGTCCAACATGATTACCTTTGATCTTCTCTGGGCCTTGTTCAAGCCTAACACTATTGCTTACACCCCAACTTATGGCCACACAGACGAACCACGAGCATTCAAAATTGAGTATGCCACCAAAGAATCGTCATTCATGAAAGGACAGTGGTACATGATCGAGGGAAAGTACCTGGAATACGACGGCAAAGCATTCGGCATGGGTAGTATGGCTGCAGACGTCGAGTCTTTCAAGGGAGCTCGCAAGATCACCAGTCTGGCTTGTTATCCATTGAAATACCACCGTGACGCCGAGAATCTCAAAGTCAAACTCATCGAACGTGGCAAGCAATTTGTTGCCTTGCGCGGCATGAATTACCGCTTCCACAAAGGCATGGCGTTCTTCAAGAAGAAGCGCTCAGTTATCAAGGTCAACATCAATGGACGTGTCATGATCGACCCTGCTCTGCATCGCCGCATCAACCCTAACTACCCAATCAGCACAGTCAGACCCAAAGATCCTGATGTTTTGGACCCGGACTCTGAAGATGACAGCGAAGACTGCTGCTGCGGCGGCTCATCATCATCTGAGGACGAGCACAAGGATGGGAGCCACGACTCTGAGCCTCCACGTCCCAAATTCAAAATTGTCCGTGACAAGAAAGGCAAAGCCCACGTGGTCCAGATTGAGTATGACGAAAACGGTAATGAAATCACCAACAAGGAGAACCTTGACCAGCTTGACAACGACAAGGATAAAGATAGTCAGGACGGCAAGGCAGCAAAGGAAGCAGAATTCACCGAAGAAGAGCTCTTGATTGCAAGCCCCGTGGTGTTGGGATTTGCATTCAGCGAGAAGCTGTGGCTTGAATTCAGCGTCTCTGGCGTTAAGGAAATCGAATGGAATGAGGGTGCATTTGGCTCTCTGGTGCTGCCCGACAACCAGAAATCCATCGTGAAAGCACTCGTGGAATCTCACACATTTAATGCAGCCCAGAATATTGACGATGTCATCCAAGGCAAGGGCAAGGGACTCGTGGCTGTTCTCCACGGTCCACCAGGAACGGGCAAAACATTGACAGCTGAAGGAATCGCAGAGCTTCTTAAACGTCCTCTCTACATGGTCAGCGCAGGCGAACTGGGTACAGACTCTCGCACTCTCGAAGGGGAACTCAACAAGATTCTCGACATTGCACACTCCTGGGGCGCAGTCTTGCTGCTTGATGAAGCTGACGTCTTCCTCGAAAAACGTACCATTCAAGATATCCACCGCAACGCGCTCGTGAGCATCTTCCTCCGTCTGCTCGAGTATTTCCAGGGAATTCTGTTCTTGACTACCAACCGCGTTGAGACCTTTGACGATGCTTTCCAGTCTCGTATCCACATTGCACTCCGCTACGGTGATCTTACCACCAAGGCAAAACGCAGTGTATGGAAGATGTTCTTGGAGAAAGTCAAGTCAATCGATGGTGTTGAAACGACTACTTTTACTGACAAGGATCTTGATGTTCTTGCTCGTCATAACCTAAATGGGCGTCAGGTACGCTCTCCTCTTTTTTCCTTCTTGTACTATAAAGAATTATACTAAACTATACGTATAGATCAAGAACTCCGTTCGCACCGCCCAGGCACTCGCCGTCAACGAAAAGACTCCCCTCTCCATGTCTCATATCAAGCGCGTGCTCGAAGTCGCCGAAACATTCGATCAAGACCTTCGCGGGGGAACTGGATACCTGGATGCGATGAGAAGCTACACTTAGCTTTCGTTTGCCTTTCACTCTCCAGAGTCTGCCACGACACTTTTACTTTCTTTCTCTTTTTAAATTCGTTTTTGTTTTATTTCCCAATCATCTCACTCTATTGGAACGGTCACGATTTACGAGACTACGAAACGAAACGAGCAACTCAAATCATTAATGAATCAATTGATCAATCAGAAAGATTTCGATTTCGATTTCGATCATATGAAGAAATGACTTACGACTCTTTCTTTCTTTCATCCATCCAATTCTGTATTGTTTCCCCCCCTTTCTTTCCTTTCTTTATGTACGAGTCATGAACAAAAAAAAATCACCCTGCTCAATCATCATCATCGATGAAATCCAGAATGTCACAACTCCACTTCAAAACCGTGTTTTTTCTCTCTTCTCAAAGAAATTCGAATCTGATTGTTACACTTCTCCGTCTATCATGTTTCTTCCTGCAAATGGCGAATCAGTCGGGCTTTTGGTTTGGGTTACAGGCTAGACTAGTAGTAGTTTATTAGGGCAGACAGAGACGAGGAATGATAGAGAATATCAGATTTCTAAATATTGGGCTTTGATACGTAATTATCTAACTAGAAGAACATTCAATTAGGATCATTATTTGATCTCAGAATGAAGACTGGAGGTTGCTGCCTATCTAGGTATCTAGGGTTTAGAATCAATGACACAATGTTAAGCGCATACCTGGAAACCACAGATGCTGCCTAAAATATTTATCTCGCCATTCTTCCCAGTCATGATTATCATCTTTCACAGATTCAATTTCCTTTATTCGAACAAACACGACCACCATGGCCTCCCTTCCACCTCTTCCACCTCTTATCCAAGAATGGCTCAACAACCCCCCTCCCGAGATCACCGTTTACAAATATTCAGGACTCGGAAGATTAGAAAAAGCAATTGAGCCAATGGCCGATGCACTCCGTCAACACAAAACCGAGGAGCAGCTGATGTTTATAACAAACTTTCCAAAGAAGTACATTGAAGACGGGGGAGATATTGTTCGCCGTCGAGTATACAAAAGCACGCGAAAGATGTATTTCTGGGAACATCAGTTACTTATTCTTCAATTTCGGAATTGCAATCAGTATTGCTATGTGGACAGTGCTATTAAATGGCAATTGATGACCCATAGCTACACTAGAGAGTTGCTACCTCTGAAAGGGAATTTTGATGCGTACGGTTACTGGCCAGATGCATACCTAGGAGGGTTGCACTCAGCTAGGGAATTAGTATCCTCTACCGGGGTTCGTTTATCTATATACCAAGAGGAGTCTTCGTCCCAAAAGAAATCTTCACGCCCACCAGGCCTGCGACGGTGGCCAACAGTGGCTTTTGAAACTCGCACTTTGTCACCCCTTTCAGTGCAATATACAGACTTTGGCCTTGACTGGTGGTTCTATCAGTCGCAAGGATTGACGAAGATCGTTGTTGTCTTCTATATTGATCACCAGGCTCAAAATATAACTTTGAAAAATGGGTGTGCGATATTATTCCTCCAAGGGCTACGAGAGCCACAGAACAAAACTCCAAGATCAGCCCGTTAACTGGGCAGCAGGAACTACCACCTTCTAGTTTCAAAAAGAGACTTGAAAACAAGGTGGTTTATACCAAAGAAAATGGATTCGGCGGGAATAATCTAATTGTGCTTGAAATCGAGAAGATTATGTGTCGCCCCAGGTCGGAAATTGATATCGGCGACTTCGCTATTACTGATGAAATGCTAGAGCGCTATGTTGACTGGCGCCATTGTGAAACGGAGGCAGCCTGAACTCCCCTGGTGGAAGTGTTCCTGTTTAACCCCTGGCTACCAACGAGATGACATCTATTCCCAAATATCAATAAATCTTGCTGTCCGTTAATTCGGTTATACTTAATAAGCAGTCTTAAGCTTCATTCTAGACCTAACATGCGATCATCTAGCCAGGTTATGCGTAGTAAAGCGATGGTAGAAACTACGTATAATGTGTACTGACAAAAGAAATATCATTGTTTCTGTTTTACATATTAACTATACCAGGCTAAAAAATATCTAGACTGCTATTGAAAAGAAAGGTGTGAATGACAAAAGCATCATTGTATGCAGTTATCATCACAACATACAAATCAAGCTTTTAACAAACTCGGTCTAAGTCTTTCTTAATTTAAGGGTTCTGGGCAACAAAGTCAACACCCTTCTTGATGTTCTTCTTCAAGTCAGAAAGGGCAGCCTCAAGAAGCTTCTCCTCGTAGGCGTTGACCTTGCCAACAGGGAGGATCTCCTGGACACCGTCAGGGCCGAGCTCAACGCGGGAAGCGAAGAAGTCAACACCCTGGTCCTTGTAGAGAGGGCTGTCGACGAAAGTAGGCTCAATAACACCCTTGACACCCTGGGCGGCCTTGAGGAGGGACTCGGCGAAGCGGGCACCAGCGAAAGCCATGGAGAGAGTGGCGGAACCAGCGCCGTCCTTGGCCTTGACAACCTCGTCACCACCGAATTGGATGCGGTTGACGAGAGCGTCGCGGGTCTCGCCCTCAATGCTGGCGTGGTTGGACTGGGAGAGAAGAGGAACAATGGTCACACCGGAGTGGCCTCCAACGACGGGGACTTCCTCACCGGCGGGGTCGGTCTTCTTGACTTCAGAGATGAAGCGAGAAGCACGGACAACGTCGAGGGTGGTGACACCGAACAGGCGCTTGGGGTTGTAGACGCCCTTGGACTTGAAGACCTCGGAGACAATGGGGACGGTGGAGTTGACCTATATACAATCAGCATTGCGTCTCTTATTTAATTGCCAAATAGATACAACGTACAGGGTTGGCGATGACGAGGATGTTGGCATTGGGAGCAGCGTCAGCAGCGGCCTTGGCGAGGTCGCGGACAATGGATGCGTTGGTGTTGAAGAGGTCTAAAATGAGTTATTAGCTTGAATAATATTCCTAGCTTTGTATTGACTGTACATACCATCACGAGTCATGCCAGGCTTGCGAGGAACACCGGCGGGAATGAGGACAATCTCAGCGCCAGTGAGGGCCTCCTTCAAGCCGGAAGGAGTAGGGTCGTAGCCAGTGACGGTGCTGTTGGTGTTGATGTGGCTGAGATCAGCGGCGACACCTAGACGACAATGCAATGTCAATAACTTGATCGCCGAATGGGATGGCGCAAGACAGCCGGCGGATGAGGGAACTTACCAGGGCCACCGCGGATATCGTACAGAGCAAGCTGGGTAACACGGGGGTTGAGCTTCATCAACAGAGACAAAGGCTGACCAATACCACCGGCGGCACCGAGGACGGCGACCTTGGAGGCCTATCATGATTCAAAAGTCAGTCAATTGATGAAAAGGTCAATCGGATAGAGATGGAAGCCAAGGAAAAAATAGCGCACCTGGTGAGCAGAGGCGGAGAAAGCCCGCTTCTGGAAGACACCGAAAGACTGGCGAGCAGCAAACATGATGGCGGTGATTGTGATGGGAGAAAGACGAAAAAGCGAATCAAAAAGGGTATCAAAGGGATGGCAATTGGGGGGACGAGAGGTCTATGGAGAGGAAGAGCGAGTAAATAATGGCGCGGGAGAAAAGTTGGAGTTGGAGGTAACAACTATCCGAAGGTGACGCTTTCCCTCTTGGGAACATCCGCCCCGACCGCCGAGCCCCAACCAAGCCGATTTTCCGGGTGTGAGCTACGACTGCAATTGGCTTCGGTGAACACTGCCGCACTCACTATATTACATTGTGCTTCCATCTGCTTATATTCTGCTGTAAAAATGCATTGACTGTATCTCAACGAGATTGAACAATGGAACGTCGAAAACGCCATCCTAGAACGCCTGCTAAAACGCTTACACAACGGACAAAACTACTAAATACAACTAACCGACGTCCAATCACCTCAAGAAATGAATCACCAGCCAGCAGAACAAGAAAAACACCACCACGCCACCCCAGAAAATCCATTTGTCTTCCTTCGCTCGCCGCTCTACCATGCGAATAGTATCCCCGCTGATTCCCAATGTGTTACCGACGCTGTACAACCTTCGCTGTGTGTTCTTGAGCATGTCTCGCTGCTGTCCGAGATCGTTGAGGACAGCGCGGCCCCGATCCAGAAATTCATCCAGTTGCGTATTCGTCTGAGAGAAGAAGGATTGCTCCCGTAGAGCGTGTGACTCGCGATCGTAGTTCCCAGGACCAGCGCCGAAACTCAATCCACCGGCACCACTCGAGGCGTTTCCGGTCCCAAATGCAGACGATCGAGGCAGAGCGTGGTCTGCATACGGATTCTCCGGGGTAGCAGCATGGTGTGGACGACGGCCAAAAAGTTCACTTCGATTTGTCACCGATATCTGTGTAGACCGTTTCATTAGCAACCCGTAATATTTTTGTGCATATACCTAGGTATCATACGTCCTCCCGTAGCGTTTAAGGACGACTTACCGTATCTTCTCGTTCTTTGCGAAGACGCTCAAACTGCTGTCGATAATCCGACAGCGACGTGCGAAAAGACTTTTCTCGCTCAATCGCTTTCTCTTTCTTTTCCGGTATAAGTTCACTTTTCGCGAGCGCCGCGTAGTCGTCTATCGTCCGCGAAAATGAGGCAAGAGATGCAGATATCTGTCCTATTGTGGAATAATAAGCATACGCCACCAAACATGTGCCTTTTTCTTCCATTTTCTAGCACTCACCTTGCAGCGCCGCCGATGTTGTGCCGGGGGATTCGGCGAATGTGTCGAGATCGTGCCGTATGGCCGTGGACTGCTTCAGAGCAGAATTGAAAAGGGGATTCTATATACAAAAAAAAATGGTCAGAAAAAAGCACTATCAATAGACCAAAGGGCGGCGAAGAATAAATACCATTGCGTTTTAAAAAAGGTTGGTGGATTTATATAGGAAACCGGCGAATACTGCGTGTCGCAAGCAGCCACTATTGAAGGTAAAGAAAAGAAATAAAATCCTGAAAAGAGGCTTCGTGTCGCATTACGAGCCTTTTCACCCCCAATATAATATGATCATTCAGTTAATCGCTGTCAGTTAATTTAGAGCTAAACGGAGGGTCGAGGACACATCTTCAAAACCCCCAAACATAATGACGCCATTCACCGCCTTTGCTATGACGCTGTTTTGTCGACGAGTGTGGATGGCTTTCTTTATAGTATATGCCCAACAAAACAAATGAATCGACATTGCTTTTCTATATGCTTGCTTGGAGGATAAAAAAGAGAGAGAAAATCTAAATTTTGCTAAGTTCCTCTTCTTTTCAATGTCAAAAACAATGATATTGATTCATCATAGGAAGGCCACCGTTCGTTTATATCTACAGAATACACCATCCCATACATAACATGCGATCCCAGCAAATAGAGGAGAGACACGCTATCCAACCAACAACTCCAGTACTCGTGACAGACGACCCAAAAAAAAGAGGAGAGAGTTAAGTCACTCGACGCATAAACAGACAGAAATATCTGATATCGAATGCAATGACCAAGATCATTTTTCCTTGTGAAAATTAAGCGAAAATGAAGTGACTGCGCTTACTCCTTCTTAGGGTATTTGTTTTGAAGGAGCCATCTATATAACACGATCAATATCGACCAACTCACCAAATGCAGCTTGGGGTCAGTCACACTTACTTGCTAACAAAGTAGTCCGCGCCAGCGAATAAGCCTACAGCACCAGCCCAAAGACCGACAGCCTCCCAGGAAAGCTTTCCCTCGACATGCTTTCGGTACGCACCGTATCCCAGGCCGGCACTAAGAGCGGTAATGACAAAGGCGTTACCCAGGTAGACAGGGTTTTGTGCAGTCTTGCCCAGCGAGCCTCGTCCTTTCTTCCCCTTGCCTTTCTTGCCGGCAGAAGCCGCCTGTTCTCGGGCAAGTGCTTCCTGAGCTTCTCGTTCCAGGCGTTCAGCTTGCGTGGTTGTTTGCACTTCCTGGTTGAGGAAGTCGGAGTGTACGGATTGGACAGAAGGGGCGTCGACGTCAACTAGGGAAGCGGTGCTGACGGACTCGGTTTTCTCAACTACCGGTGGACGGGGGGCACGACTTTTGCACGGGTTAGCTTTCGGTATACCTAGAGAGATTCAGGCATGGTATCGGACTAGATACTTACGCCTAGACATCGTAGTTAGCAAGCAGTATCTATCATAGTTGATACGGCAGAGGAGCATCGATCAACTTACCTCACTTGGTGGTTGAGGACCACCTTTGGCAGCAGCTTCGGCATATGACATTTTGAAGAGTGTTTTGGAAGGGGTGGTTCTGGCGATGGCAGGTTAGCATACAGCTCGTGTGGTACCAGCCTTCAAATCTGAATCCGGCAGGTAGTGAGAAGAGGTAGAAGCATACATATAGTGTAATAAGAAGGAGAAGCGTGTAGGGAGAGATGAAGATGGTTTAGTGTGATCGGGTGACAGAAGAGATATCACACAGAGAGGGCACCGCGGGAGAGGAAAAGCCTTAAATAGAGGTCACATGTATCCGGACTGGGAAGCAAGCTGCTGCCCTTACGTCATAGGCAGACAGCTCCAGGCCGTGGGGCTGCACGTGCGTCAACGCCAGAATTGGCCAATCAGAGTCCGTGGTGGCGCTTACATGCGGGCCTTGTCCGAATCGGGCAATGACTTTATGATGCATTAAAAGTTCTTTTCTTTTTGTTTTGATTGTTTTGATTCTAAGCAGTTCTATCCAGATCTAACAAGTCATGTCTGTGTCTCCTCTGTAATTTTTCTCTTGATCATGCCGCAGAAACTCTCGAACAGCACCTGATCCAAGCCTTTGAGCCATCTGATAACCACGCTAACACTGTCATCAGCTTGAAGTGATAGGTCAATGCGAAATCCTAGGGCAGCATTCTCTATTTCAACTGTTTTTTCAGAATGAGTGCTCGCTCGCCTATTGTCGCTATCGTCGTCGTGCTGCTCTCTGGCAAATTTGCGCCGTGCCTTTCTCGACCAAACATCTTCCCTTGCGTAGCCGATGCAGGACTGTTTGGAGTTCCAGGAATAGTGGAAGTATCTGAGTGACGAGAACTCCGTCTCGATATTGGTGGTAATTTGCTTTAGGGAACCGTTTGGTTTCCCTGGGATATCGAAACTGTAATCTGACGGGAATGGTAGGAGGTGTTTGGGGAGTGTCGTAATTCCCCTGCTCGCATCCTATTCGCCATACCGATCAGTCATTTTCTCATAAACATACACCATATTTAGTGATCAGAAGATGAACCAACTTACACTCCGTGGTCTCCAATCTGAGAAGCTCCATCCCACGGCCCAACGCCGAGTTCCTTTGCCCTGCACAAATTCCGTAACGGCCCAATTCTTGATGCCAATATCAAGGAGTTTCTGCACAACGACTGATACGCTGGATAGTTTGCCAAACATACTCGTAAACCAAAGCACTCGTGTTTTGAGAGCTACCGATTGAGTTATCATAGCCGAAACAAACGCAACCTCGCCGCCTGGTGTTATCATCTCGACCGCCGCTCCCGTACATGCCTAGGACCATAGATTAGGTATTCAGTTGGATATCCCCCATTCTTTATCATGCGAGACTCACCGAAAAAGGAGGCCTTGACTTGGCAGCTGCTGAGGAAATGAGCTCTTCTTCGGATTCATAGAATGGCGGGTTGCACATAACAAAATCCAACCTGTTATCAAGTCAACAAACGCTCACATCCTCTAGGGCTATTTCCATCAAAAAAGCAGCTCATTGTGCAAAAAAAGAAACAAATAACAGTAAAAAAAGGCAAAAAATAAACATACAACAGACGGGATTCGCTGGTGGTCACCCACCCAACTACTAACCGGCCGGCGTGTGGCTTAAGTACGGCTGAGCGGACGGGAAGCCCTGTTTTCCACACCCTATGGTCGTATGTGATAGACATGTGCAGTCAAAAGGTTCATATACTGGGATGCTTGCGAGTTGGGGACCAGACTGGTGCATCGTGTTCATACCTGTCAACATTGAGCTCCTCAAACGGAATGAGAGGGGCATCGGGTTTTGTCTCTATAATCCTGACTCGCTTTTCGAGCTTGTTCTCCGAAACGGTTTGACGTGACGACGATATATTCCTGCTGTCGATATCTAATTGCTCTGTGTTAAAAACATGGCCAATTCGGTGTTATGGTAGTGGTGTTGACTTGCCTGTAGCGACAAAGTTCCATTGCGGACGCATGGAGCATCCTAGAAGAGGATAGATAGCACAGCACCCAGTCCCTCTGTCATGATACAGTTAGCAAAGTGATTACTAGGCCGTTCAAGAACATCTTACATATCAAGACCGAGAACTTGTCGATTTGGGTCATATTGGTCGTCACCCGTTCTGGCGCTGGTGTCGAGGAGATCTTGAAGCCACAGAATATAATTCAGCCTGTGCTAAATTAGCACCATTCTCTCATACCAAGTATCATGTAGAAGAATTTTCCTGACCTATTCGGCACCTATGTCTCTTATATTAGTTCCACATTCACTGCCAAACGACTAGTGACAACTTACCGGAGGGCAGAGTCTATCATTAGGAAGGTCCACAGAAAGCTTGAAATCTCGTTCCAGCAAGCTCTTCGTAAGTTGTCTATCAGCAATTAGTAAATATGTAGCGCTATAGAGGGGTGTTTCCAGAAGAAGGCTTACCTCACTGACTCTGGATCGCTAAAATCCAGCTGATCATTTGTTTTGAGACTGTGGATGGGTCAGTTAGGAACAACGTGAGATTTTTCGTGGTTTCGTGTGTAAGAGACATACCGTTTTGCGAACTCCGGAGACTCAAGGGCTAGTGCTCTGAAATCGATTTCTCTTTTATATATATTTCGAGATGAAGCCATTGTGCCAATATCCTATAATGCCCTGCCAGCACTGTCTGAATAGCAAACTGATAGATTGGAGTCGGATCCGAATCAAAGAATTATCACATATCACCAGGCGTGTTATCTCTCGATTTTTTTTTCTCTGAGGAAGTATTATTTAGAGATGGGCCGCCGTAGCTGATGTGGATCTGGCGGTGCCAATGTAGGCAAACAAAGGCCGGCTTTCCGCAGCTCTATCGCCCAGTACCCACGGTTCTGTGTGCTGTGGCTGTTGAGAAGCGGAGACAAGCCCATATAAGGGCGATGCCTGTGCGACGCTAACGGGGGTGTTTGGCTACCCAGCGGTGGTGGTGGTTTGTTGGCGGTTTGGCGTTGAGATCGGTTGATCTTGCAGGCAGGCGCCAAGAGCTGCACATGATGTCATGCCAATGGAGGGGGAAGGAGGGACCCTCGCGTGTCCCCATATTTTATTACTGACTATTATTATTATTCCTGATCTAGATACCTCTCGAGTTACAACCTTCTCTTCAGCCTCAGCAGTAGAATCTTCGCTTTGCTGATCACTGATATTCTGCAAGTTCTGGCGGTGATCGAGCAGTCCTTCCTCAATTGGCCCGACAACCCCTCCTTTTTGGTAGCCGTTCAAGATGAACGCCCTCAGAGAGAAGCTACATAGTACAGCAGACCCCTGTCTTGCATGCTCCTATCCATTGAATCTAATATTCGATAGATACCAATCTTCACGATGTTAAGGCCAAAGCATCCCACCTGAAACACAAAATTGGGAAATTAGAGAATCTGGTCAACCCGAACCATCGCCATGATGAGGTCCATGAGCACGAAACAGACAACAAACGGACTGCAATTGCCGAGTCTCACCGATTCGGATCCTTTGCTCCTGAACATGACGGAAATAACGTAAAATGGTACGTCGATGCATCGGATTATATGTGGGCGGTTTCTGTTGCTCTTGAGCGCGCCCAGGAGACCATCTATCTGGCCGACTGGTGGATTTCACCGGAGTTGTTCTTGCGAAGGCCTCCCGAAGTCAATCAGGAATGGAGACTGGATCAAGTTCTGAAGAGACGTGCGGAGGCTGGTGTTCAGATATATGTCATTGTGTACAAAGAGGTAAGTAGATTTATGTTGTAGGGGTACCATGCTTTCTCGGAGGACTGATGGGTTAACAAAACATACAGGTCGAACAAGCTTTGACATGTAACTCTGCACATACAAAACATGCATTGAGAAACCTTTGTCCGGAGGGATCGAAAGGTGCCGGAAATATTCATGTGCTTCGACACCCTGACCACAACCTCTTTGAGAACTTTGGCGATATGACTTTCTATTGGGTAAGCCGGCTTTTCCCCGTACCAGATAACATATACTAACTTGTACAGGCTCACCATGAAAAATTCGTTGTTATTGATTATTCAGTTGCCTTTATCGGCGGCATTGACCTCTGCTTCGGAAGGTGGGACAATCATCAGCATCCACTCGCAGACGTTCATCCAGCCGGTATACAGGACGAGATCTTCCCAGGCCAAGATTTCAATAACAACCGCATAATGGATTTCCAAAATGTTAAAGACTGGCAAAATAACGAGCTTGACAAGACTGATTACGGCCGCATGCCATGGCACGATGTTGCAATGGGCTTGACGGGCGACTGTGTCTACGATATCGCCGAGCACTTTATTCTGAGATGGAATTGTGTTAAACGAGACAAATACAAACGCGATGAGAACGTAGACTATCTCTTGTTAGAGGGCCGGGACGAAGACATAGTCGCTGTTCAACGTCCAAAGTTCCCCTGCGGAGAGTATATCCAGCACCCCTTGACGCCATTGAACACAAAAGCTCGCGGTGATCAGGGAACAGTGCATGCTCAAATAGTCAGGAGTAGCGGAGATTGGTCCTCCGGAATCTTGACGGAGCATAGTATACAGAATGCGTATTCGGAGATTATCAGGAACGCACAACATTACGTCTACATAGAAAACCAATTCTTTGGCAAGAGCCCGTATATGATATAGCTATTGGAAGCATCTACTGACTAGACATCTAGTGACTGCTACCGGAGACCAGCAAGAGCCTGTAAAGAACACCATCGGTCGTGCCATTGTCGATGCCGTGGTTCGTGCCGGAAAAGAAGGGCGCAGGTTCCGAGTAATAATCCTCATTCCATCCATTCCAGGCTTTGCAGGAGATCTGCGTCAAAGTGCTGCGGCGGGCACCCGAGCAATCATGGACTATCAATACAAGTCCATCCTGCGGGGAGAGAATTCCATTTTTGGGCAAATTAGAGCGCAAGGAGTTGATCCAACAGGTAATAACATGGAGCCCTCCCCAAAACCAATTCCCGAGGGGCTATCTTGCTAACAGAGAACAGAGCACATCTTCTTTTTCAACCTCCGTTCATATGACCGCATTAATAAGACTTCAAAATTAGTCGAGCAAGAAGAAATATCCGGCGTTCGATACCAAGATATCCAGCGCGCAAATGCAGAACAGATCATGGGCGAAAGTGTGCACCCCGGAATTGGCAAAGAAGGCGACCACAAAGAGAAAAGCTATAGCATTGGATCCGGAGAAATTAAACAAGGAGTTGATACGATTCGAAAATTCGAGGAACAACGTGAAAGGGAGTATGGGGATGATCGGGAGATCAAAAGTAAAGACAACATTGCACAAAACGCCATGCTTAACCAGGGTAAAGTTAGCGATGAGCATTGGGAAGACGACCCAGAATCAGAAAAAGAGAACTTTATCCAGGAGGAGCTCTATGTCCATGGAAAGGTTTGTATTGTTGATGACCGGGTTGTCATTTGTGGAAGTGCAAACATCAATGACCGAGTAAGTCGTTGCCTATCCTTTACGCTTTCAAATTACCACCACTAATGCAAAATGATATTGCCAGTCACAACTTGGCGATCGAGATAGCGAGATAGCCATCGTCCTCGAAGACACCGACATGATCGACAGCACCATGGATGGAAAACCCTACCGCGCCGCACGCCTCGCAACAACCCTTCGTCGCCATCTCTGGCGTGAGCACCTCGGCTTGCTTTTGCCCCAGGACTACGATGGAACCAATAACCCCAATGCCCAACCACCTACAGACTGCCCAAATAGCAACGGGGAGGGCCCCGAATACGAATTTGTCACTGATCCACTGAACGAGGAGTTATGGGAGACATGGAAATCGCAAGCCACAACAAATACAGAAGTATTCCGATTCTTATTCCGTGCAGACCCCGATGATAACATCAAAACCTTTGAAGACTACGACCAGTTTGCGCCTAGAAAGACCATCAAACAGGGCCATCTACATGACCCGTTTTTGCCCGTGGATACTGTCCGCGAAAATCTGGATAAGATTAAAGGTCATCTGGTCTGGATGCCGTTTGATTTCTTGAAGGATGCCGAAATGGCTGAATCAGGGTTATCTGTTAATCAGATTACAGTTGTGAGTTGAACCTTCTTCCTAAGAATGTCTTGTTCTTTTCCCTCGAGTCAGGCTCTAATCTCTTAAATTGTATATGCAGAGTATCTACACTTGAACTGATGCAACTGAAAGATGAGGCTGTCGACTTGATATGCACGTCAGCAGTACTTCACATATACAGTGTGGTTTCATATGTGTTAACACCCTCCCCAACTCCATTTTATGTTTATCAACAATTATTATAAACATCTGAGGCCCTTCTCGTAGAAATATTATAACTTTATGATATAAATTGCAGGAGGGCTTCAAATTATTATAGCCATTCTGATCTAGATGTTATATTTAGTTGGGAAGGCCTCCTGCAGGTGTTAAACACATATGAAACCCCACTGTACATAAGCGATACATCTTTGTAGATATATCTCTTTTATGATTCCTACGACAATGCCAGTGGCTATCTTTGATGAAGGATCCACGAAAATTCTGAAATTCCAATATACATATCTTTGCATCCCTGACTAGTTACAAAAACTCAAAACAATGGGCATATCAATCACTACTACGACGCCTCAATTTGAAGACATATGGAATATTAATATTCCAAGCAAACGCCCTCACCAAATGCATAATCATAGTATAATGTGTCTTAAACTCAAACAATGGGCCCGAATCATTCGGATCACTCCACAAGGACTGAATGCCCAAATTCCGCATCCTCTCTGCACTGAAATTTACCCAACACTCTCTGATATTGGGATGTTCTGCCCCTCGTAGGGTGTAGAGTCGCGCATACTGTTTGTATGCCACGAAACAGTCGTAGTCGCCATCCAGCTGGCCCTTGGTGTACATTAGCTGGTGCTGGCGTTCTATGTCTTCGAGGAATGTGTCCCAGGGAATCTTTTCTGTTTCTTCTTTTCGTGTTGAATCGTCATATCTGCTAGAGGAAGGAGAATCAGGAGGAGAAGGTGGAGAGAAGGCGAGAATCTGAATTTGTGTCTTGCGATTGCTCGCTATGTCAGGGTTGGCGCGGAAGCATATGCGGACGAGACTGTAGTCATCGTTTTTCGAGTCGACGGTATGGTAGTGCACAGTGATATTCCTGACGTTGGGCACGAGATTCTCGTCAAGGAGGCGTAGCCAAAGATGGAAGGCTTGGATATCGCGTTGGTTGTAGATCATTGACGTGTACAGATCTTGGATGACTGGGGCGACTTCTGACCACTGTTTGAGAATCTTAGTTAGAAAGGGAACAGCAAGCAAGCAAGAAAGAGAGAGGGAGGGGGTAGAGGTGTTGGTGTGTTGCATCAAGACTCACCTTCGTCTCGACAGCTTCGTCATCTACCATATCTTGCTGATTCTGGCGTTGTTCTTCCATCTTGAAGTTATCATCATGGAGATGTGTCAGTGGGAGGTTGTGGTTTCGGGTGAGTATTGAGACCGACTGGACTAGAGGAGACAGAAAGGATAGAAATGGTAGACAAAGAAGCAGCCGTTTGTTTCCCACAGAATGAAATCGAGGGCTCTGTCTTCCCGCAATGTCTGGAAATACCCAAATCGGGAAGGCGCGGTAGTCAATAATAACACCCCAGTTACGCAAGAGCCGACAAGCACAGAAAAAAAATGTTTAGAATGCCTTTGCATTAAAATAAAATAATGAGGTCTAATCACATATCATTCGACGCTGACGAACAAAGGAGAATAATTTTAGTACAGGTAAGAGGAAACGACATGGCTAGGGATTGATATAAAAGCGCCCAATATCTGGCAAACAAGCTACATCAAAAGTATATGGCCATTTCCCTTTCATCAATCCACATAGATAAAGGAATTACAGCATGAGCTCCAATGGGTTCTCAACGGCCTTCTTCAACTCCTTGATCCACTCCCCACCAACGGCACCGTCAACGACTCTGTGGTCGAAGCTTGCGGTAACAGTAATCTGGTCATCCCACTCAACGGAGGTGCCCTCCTCAGTCTCAACAGGGACAGCAACCTTGCGAGTGGTGCCCACTGCAAGAATGGCAGCTTGAGGTGGGTTGATGACGGCAGTGAATCGCTCAACAGCGGAGTTCATGCCCAAGTTGCTGATGGTGAAAGTACCACCCTGGTATTCCTCAGGCTTGAGCTTGTTGTCACGGGCACGCTTGCCAAGATCCTTTATCTGGTTGGAGATGCTGGAGAGACCGAGGCCCTGGGCATTCTTAACGATAGGGGTGATGAGTCCAGCAGGTGTAGCGACAGCAACGCTGATGTCGGTGTTGCTGTACTGGCGGATGACAGTCTGTCCGTTCTCCTCAGTCCAGCTGGAGTTGACAGCTGGGACCTTCTGGAGAGCAATAGAGCAGGCCTTGACCAGGAAGTCGTTAACGGAAAGCTTATACTTGCCCTCAGAAGAGGCATTGAGGGCCTGGCGGAGCTTCTGAAGCTTGGTGACAGACAATGTAGCAGAAACAAAGTAGTGAGGGTTCTCCTGTGTCGACTGTTGCAGTCTCTTGGCAATTGTCTTGCGCATGGAGGTCAAAGGAATATCTTCGTAGCTAGGTCCGGCTGCGGCGGCGGTAGCTGAAGGCGTATATTTCTCAACGTCTTCCTTTGTAATCTGTCCACCGCGTCCAGTACCCTTAAGAGCTTTAATAGGGATGCCCTTCTCAAGAGCAAGGGTCTTGGCGGCCGGGCTAATCTGGGGTTCGCGATCCAAAGCTGGCTGTAGTCGTTCTCCGGTAACCTCCGGTTCAATGGCTTCAGGTGCGGCCTGGGTTTCTGTAGGAGCGGGCTTAGGAGCTTCCTCCTTAGCCTCCTCGGCCTTTGGTGCAGCAGCACCCTTATCACCGCCAGCATCTTCCAAAGTGAATGACTCGAAGGCGGAGGCGTCGGCACCTTCCTCGATCAGGACAGCGATTGGCTAGCAATTGTTAACATATGGCGGACTTTTAAACAAAATGTGACAATGGACGGCAATACTCACGCTTCCAACAGAGACGTCCTTCTCACCAGCATCCTTCAAGACCTTGGCCAAAACACCTTCCTCTTGGAATTCAAAGTCCATTTGTGCCTTATCGGTTTCAATTTCAACGAGAACGTCACCGGGGGCCAAGGTGTCGCCGGCCTTCTTCTGCCAAGCTCCAATGTTTCCAGCAGTCATTGTAGGGGACAATGCGGGCATGCTAATAATTGTGTGTGGAGGGAATGCTGCAAAATATTGTTAGGATATCCTCCATACGCCGAAAGCCGTAGGAAGGGTTCACGTACACTTGGAGGCATAATACCGGGCAAGAGCAGAGGCAGCAAACAATTGAGGCCTAGGGGATCGGAGGTCAATGTTAGTTATATTCCGGTGGTTGATGAAGCTATTTCAAGCAGCAGTATAGCATACCTGGAGGCATCTTTGAGACGGTAAAGGGTCTGAGGGCGCCTCATGAAGGCGGCACCCTTTGAGAGCATCACATTGGAAGTGCGCATTCTGACAGCGACGCAAGCTCGAATACCGGGGGGGAAACCACCAATTGAAACAGAAATTGACAAAACCCGCGTCCCTCGACAGACAATTGCGATGGGGATGGAGGAGCAGAAGCAAAGCAAAGAAGCAAGCACGATGATATGATCGGGGACGGACCAGGGAACTTTTCAGTTGTTGAGCTCCGGTGAGAAGAACGGATCAAATCGGCGAACGAAGTTTTGCTGACATAAGCGGGTCTAACTGCGAGCTGCCCAGTGGGTCTTTCCCGGCAGCCGAAGTTGCGCTCTTGAAGACACGCTGCAATAAATCCAAAGCGGCTTAGCGCAGGATCCATTAGGCCTTAGTTGTTGTTGCTAGAGCATCAACTAAGCAACTATTATTCTTGGGACCATATACTACAGCAGCAGTTCATTATTGCCTGGCACACACAGCGCTGCGCTGATACTGCTTTCCACGCTATTACCCAATTGTCCCATGCTGTCCTGTTGAACAGTGCCCGGCTCGCGTTCATTAGCCGGGATTGCGCATCATCAATGGCTGATACGGAGCACGAGGTCGCGGAGGTGATCTCTCAGGCAGAAGCCAATGCAGACATTGTATCGCCACAACCGTTAAGATCAGACAAGGCCGAGCTACCGACTGCGGCGCAATGGAAAGAGGTTGGAGAAGGGAAAGACGCAGACTCAGACGAAACTGACGATGAATCTCCGTCTGCGAATGCTCATCCAGCCAACAAAGCTGAGGATGCAACGGAACCCTCGGAGACGGAAGCCACGCAAATCACAAATGGAAACGATGTTGACACTGCCAACCACGACGAAACTCCGTCGAATGGAGAACCTCTACCCGTGATTGAAATTCCTCCCGAGCCGCAAGAGACAGTCCCAGAACCAAGAACCCGCTCCGATTCGCGATCAACCACCGCCACACAAGCAACACATCGATCTACACCAGTGAGCTCAACAGTGTTTGTTGTCACAGCATTGGAGACAATCGCGGCTTCGAAAGATGCGAAAAGGAGCAAGGAACTCGAGGATGCGGTCCAGAAGGCCCTGGCCAATATCAAGCAGTTGGATACAAGCCCTATTGACCCTGAAGTCATCTTTCTTCCTCTGCAATTGGCGACCAAAACATTCAGCATCCCGCTTCAGGTTACTGCCCTGGACTGCATCGGAAAATTGATCACGTATTCCTATTTCGCCTTTCCTTCGAGACGTCCTAGCGAAGACGACCCGAACCCCGCCAACAGGGAACTCCCATTGATCGAACGCGCTATTGAAACCATTTGCGATTGCTTTGAAAATGAGGCTACACCGGTGGAAATCCAACAACAGATTATCAAATCATTGCTGGCTGCTGTGCTGAACGACAAGATAGTCGTTCACGGTGCCGGTCTATTGAAAGCTGTGCGTCAGATATACAATATATTCATATACTCCAAGTCAAGTCAAAACCAGCAAATTGCACAAGGCTCTTTGACACAGATGCTTGGAACTGTCTTCGATAGAGTCCGTATAAGGCTTGACCTGAAAGAAGCACGTACGCGGGAACCAGAAAGCCAGCAAGAAACCCCTGCCGAAACTGCTACCATCGATGGTGGTGACGAAAGTCATTTATCGGAGTCAGTCGAGACTGCATCAAATATTTCCGATCATCCAACCAAAAAGGAACCAACAGAGAAGCTTACTTTACAGAGCTTCGAGTCGAGCAAGGACGATACGATGGTCAATGACAATGCCCCTACTATGGTGACTCGCGCAAGACCAACCCATCGATCAACTCGATCTGTGTCCAATGTAACAGATGAGAAAGAAGATGCGGATGCATCTGAAGACGAGGTCGATGAGATTTACGTCAAAGATGCTTTCCTTGTCTTTAGGGCTATGTGTAAATTGAGCCATAAGTCTCTTACACACGACCAACAGCAGGACATCAAGTCCCAGAATATGCGATCCAAGCTGTTGTCACTTCATCTTATCCACCATCTAGTCAATAATCACATTGCTGTTTTCACCTCGCCCTTGGCAACTATTCGAAACAGCACCACCTCTTCCGATTCCATGACTCTGCTCTATGCTATACGACCCCATCTGTGCTTAAGTCTAAGTCGCAATGGTTCGAGTTCCGTCCCGAGGGTGTTTGAAGTCTGTTGCGAAATCTTTTGGCTCATGCTCAAATACATGAGAGTAATGCTTAAGGTCAGTTCGTTGGTGACCCCCTGTCGATGCTACGGGCTACTAAATCATTATGCAGAAAGAATTGGAAGTGTTCTTGAAAGAAATTTATCTTGCCATTCTCGAAAGGCGTAACTCCCCCGCTTTCCAGAAACAATACTTCATGGAAATTATTCAGAGGCTTGCACAGGACTCGCGAGCGCTGGTAGAGTTATATCTCAATTATGATTGTGACCGAACTGCACTAGAAAACATTTTCCAAGAGTAAGGAACACTTGGCACGCGGAGATGATATGTTAATTTGCTAACTATCTTAGGATTATTGGGCAATTATCTCGTTTCGTGATCATGCCGGCGCCTGCCACGACTCAAAATGCTTCTCAAGAAAACCGCGTCAAGCCCACGAACGCTCTTGATTGGCACCAACGTGGCACCCTTCCGCCTAACTTGACTACAGTGAGTCTGGCGAGCAGTTCAGCACCTGGACAGCAGAATCTGCCAGAATTTTCAATAAAGTACCACTCTCTTGATTGCCTGGTCGAAATTTTGCGCTCTTTAGACAGCTGGTCATCTCAGCGATTGCCAAGCTCTAGCAGCGGCCAACGCGAAGATATATCACGAAAATCTGTGGACAACTATCGGGAATCCCTAGACGCTCCATCTCTTTCCACCACCGCTCTTCCATCGCCGTTTATTGATACTAGTGGCACTGGCACGGGCCGTTCGACGCCAGCGTTAGAAGATGATCCGAATGAAATCGAAAAGGCCAGACAGCGAAAATCGGCTCTTGCCCAGGGCGTTCAACAGTTTAATTTCAAGCCTAAGCGTGGCATCAAGCTCTTGATTAAAGATGGCTTCATTCGTTCTGATTCGCCAAAAGATATTGCCAGCTTTTTGCTGCGCAATGATAATCTTGACAAAACTATGCTTGGAGAGTACCTTGGAGAAGGAGACCCGGAGAACGTTGCTATTATGCATGCCTTCGTTGATTCCATGGATTTTACGAAACGACGCTTCGTCGACGCTCTCCGTCACTTCCTGCAAAGTTTCCGCTTGCCTGGAGAAGGACAGAAGATCGATCGATTCATGTTGAAGTTTTCCGAGCGTTACCTTGCGGGAAATCCAAACGCCTTTGCCAATGCCGATACAGCGTATGTTCTATCGTACTCTGTCATTATGCTGAATGTAGATCAGCATAGCACCAAGATGAAAGGTACCCGCATGACAAAGGAAGATTTCATCAAGAATAATCGAGGCATCAATGACAATCAAAATCTCCCTGACGAATACCTTAACGGTATCTTCGATGAGATTGCCAAAAACGAAATTGTACTTAATTCTGAAAGGGAGCAAGCTGCTGAGCAAGGAATTCCCACTGCTGCTCCCGCTGGATTCGCAACCAGAGCCGGGCAAGTGTTCGCCACAGTAGGCAGAGATATTCAAGGAGAAAAATATGCCCAAGCATCGGAAGAGATGGCCAATAAAACCGAGCAGCTCTATAGAAGTCTTATCAAGGCCCAACGCAGAACGGCTATGAGAGACGAGTTCTCTCGGTTCATACCGGCTACTTCCGTACGTCATGTCGGATCTATGTTCAATGTGACTTGGACGTCTTTCCTTTCTGGGCTGTCTGCTCCCCTCCAAGAAACACAGGATATTGAAAAGATCAGGCTCTGCATGGAAGGAATCAAACTAGCAATCCGTATCTCTTGTTCTTTTGATCTAGAGACCCCAAGAGTCGCCTTTGTGACAGCCTTGGCCAAGTTCACGAACCTCGGCAACCTTCGAGAAATGACCGGCAAGAATCTGGAGGCATTGAAAATCTTGTTGGAAGTTGCTGTTACTGAGGGCAATCATCTCCGTGACTCCTGGCGCGAGATACTCACCTGTGTTAGCCAATTGGATCGCTTTCAATTGTTAAGTGACGGTGTTGATGAAGGAGCGTTGCCTGATGTATCCAGAGCACGAATTGTTCCCTCGGCTACTGGTGATGGCTCCAGGAAATCCACACAGACTGTCAGACGACGTCAACGTTCCACGAACAGCTCCTTGTCATTCCGACCTGAAATAGCTCTGGAGAGTCGCTCAGTGGAAATAGTTCATGCTGTTGATCGAATTTTTAGCAACACTGCAAACCTTTCCCACGAGGCTATTGTTGATTTTGTTCGAGCCCTTAGCGAAGTGAGCTTGCAAGAAATTCAGTCCTCTGGCCAAAGCGAGTCGCCTCGTACCTACAGTCTTCAGAAGGTTGTCGAAATCAGTTACTACAACATGACTCGAGTGAGAATTGAGTGGTCCAGGATTTGGGAAATCCTCGGGCAACACTTTAATGAGGTCGGTTGCCAGTCAAACACACACGTGGTTTTCTTTGCCCTTGATTCTCTACGTCAACTCTCCATGAGATTCATGGAAATCGAAGAACTTCCTGGTTTCAAGTTCCAGAAAGATTTCCTCAAGCCATTCGAACATATCATGGCAAACAGCAATACCGTTGCTGTTAAGGATATGGTTTTGCGGTGTCTCATTCAAATGATTCAAGCTCGTGGCCACAACATTCGTTCGGGCTGGAAGGCTATGTTCGGTGTATTCACCGTTGCAGCTCGGGAACCATATGGTAAGCTACTGTCCGCCTTTTTCGTAAGTTTCCTTCGGAGTAGTTCTAATAAACTTGCAGAGGGCATCGTGAATATGGCATTTGAACATGTCACACAAATTTACAACACTCGCTTCGGGGTAGTGATTAGTCAAGGGGCGTTTGCGGACTTGATTGTCTGTCTGACCGAATTTTCAAAGAACACCAAGTTCCAAAAGAAATCACTACAGGCCATTGAAACACTGAAATTGTCTATAACCAAGATGCTGAAAACCCCAGAGTGTCCTTTATCTCGGAAACACATAACCGTTACAGACACCTCGGAAGATACAGGTTCTAATCTAAAGCATCAACTCAACCGCCAATCGCAAGAGGAACAATTTTGGTACCCTGTGCTCATTGCTTTCCAAGATGTGTTAATGACTGGAGACGATCTAGAGGTTCGCTCAAGGTAAGTGATTAACATTGCCTGCTACAAACTTGGAAAGAAAACCGTCTAATTTTGTGCAGGGCTCTTAACTACCTCTTTGACACGCTGATTCGACATGGCGGTGATTTTCCACCCGAATTCTGGGACGTCCTTTGGAGGCAGTTGCTGTATCCGATCTTTGTAGTCTTGCAATCTAAATCTGAGATGTCCAAAGTGCCAAACCACGAAGAACTTTCAGTTTGGCTGTCGACAACTATGATTCAAGCTCTGCGTCACATGATAACTCTGTTTACTCATTATTTTGATTCGTTACAGACTATGCTCGATCGCTTCCTAGGACTTTTAACACTTTGCATCTGCCAGGAGAATGACACAATCGCACGAATTGGAAGCAACTGCTTACAGCAGTTGATCTTACAAAATGTGACCAAGTTTTCCGACGAACACTGGGACAAGATTGTCGGTGCATTTGTTGAGCTTTTTGACAAAACTACTGCGTACGAACTTTTCACTGCCGCTTCATCTGTGCCACCAAAGACTCCAACCCTGGAAGCAGCGAAGGGTAATGGCGGTGCTACGAGTAACGGAGCTGTCTCAGGAACAGAGGCTCTCGAGACTGTTGCAGAAGACGACCGGTCATCTATTGTCAACGGGGAACAAACACCGGCAGCTGAGAATGGAGATGCCGGAGAAACTACCGCATCGGCAGCTGATCTTGAGGACTACCGTCCACAAGAACCAGAGATAAATCAACAGCCTGCAGCCGTCACCGTTGCCAGACGGCGATTTTTCAACCGCATTATCACTAACTGCGTCCTACAACTGTTGATGATTGAGACGGTGCACGAATTGTTCTCAAATGACAATGTCTATGACGAAATACCTAGCGCAGAGCTTCTGCGTCTTATGGGCCTGCTAAAGAAGAGCTATCAATTCGCCAAGAAGTTCAACGAAGACAAGGATCTACGAATGCAATTGTGGCGCCAAGGATTTATGAAGCAGCCTCCCAATCTGCTGAAACAAGAAAGCGGTAGCGCCGCTACGTATGTTAACATACTTTTCCGGATGTATAGTGATGAACGAGAGGAGCGAAGGAGCAGCAGACACGAGACTGAAACTGCACTTGTTCCGTAAGAGCCCCAAAACACCCCAAGTTCAATATGTTTTTTTAACTAACGCAACGATTATCAGATTATGTGCAGATATTATTCGAAGTTATGTCCGTCTTGACGAGGAAACACAACATCGAAATATTGTCGCCTGGCGCCCTGTTGTGGTTGATGTGGTAGAAGGCTACACCAATTTCCCGCTGGAGAGCTTCTCCCAGTATATTGAAACTTTTTACCCGTTGTCCATTGATCTCCTAAGTCGGGACCTAAGTTCTCCAGAGATTCGACAAGCGCTTCAATTCCTTCTTCGACGAGTCGGGGAGGTCAAACTTGGCTTGACATTCTCGCACACATCTTCGTCCAATTCTACACGACGGTACAGTCGTGCGTGATTTGTTAGATAAGGGAAGGACATGTTTAGTATAAAATCATTTGATGCATTTAATTCCCCCTACTGTATTCTTGAACTCTACTTTTCTTCCCCCTTCTTATTTATTCTTCTTGTTTTCTTTGTTTGAGGGTATTGCTTTTAGAATTATGACCCGAAGCATCAAAATTATCATGACCATGCTAGTATATATTTGTTTCCAAAACTACCTAAGTGTTTTTCTTTATATGGCATATGCGCAGTCAAAAATCCAATTTATGCGAAGCTCATAGCTACATATAGCCTAGAACATCTACTATAACGATAGGTTTAATAAAACCCACATCCTTCTCTCTAAGGTCAGGGAACGCGATTAAAACCGGATGTGTTTGGTGCAGTCTGAGAAACATCGCCAAACTGCGAAGGGAGATGTCATCGGCAGAATGTTTGCTCGGAATGGCATACTGTCTTTCATTGACTCGTACCTGCGCAGATCAGATAGATCCTTGTCGCTGAGTTTCAATCACTCACAAACTGGGTGGTCTCGTGGAAGAAGATATAAAATGGTAGCCTTCCCTAGTGGTTAATAAATTCATGGCAATTTATACGGAGTCCATAGAAAGATGGGCCAAGAGTAACGAATGGATAAATCAAGCTGTTTCACGACGATTTTTGGCGAATCTCTTGAAACTCAGGGACGTCTCCGGACTGGTAATAGCTCAACAGAGCGTCCATGTCCTTCTCAGTCATGGCTACAAGATCTTCCAGTGACCACGAGACGCAAACATTCGACATCCTGCAGAACGTTTCTTTTAGTTTCCGACTCAACTATAACCATTGGAACAAAAGTACGAACCATTTCATTCGCTTGGGGCCTTCATGAGTATCTGGCGCGATTTCTCGCAGCTTTTTGCGCAGCAAGCCCACGTTTTCAATGGCAGCTCCAGTATTCTGTGGCAAGGTATTGGCAATCTTTTGCCTGACTATATTGGCCAGCTTCGGGCCATTCCCATTCGTGCTGACCATTATCTGCAGTGGCCCATCGCGATGCATGCTGCCAAAATAGAAATCACATTCGGGAGGAACATCTGCAATGTTTGCGGGTATACGGCGCTGTTTACATAGATTCCAAACCTGCGTCGAAGCTTCCGGATCGTCGACTGCGCAGAGGACCATGTCGGCGTTATCAAGGTCGTGCTGTTCAAAGTTGCGATCGATATGGGACACTTGGTTTCGGGCAACGCGGTAGGCGACTTCTTCATTCAGGCCGGACTTCGGACAAACGACAGTCACTGCAGCGTCGGCATTGAGGGCATGCAGTATGCGACCTGCTGCTACCTAAATCACTCACTCCCACGTATTAGCTGCAAGCCCAGGACACATCAAAATGAAGCTAATCAATCAGACAGGAAACCCCGCACCTCACCACCTCCAACGACCACGACATGCTTGTTCCGGACTTGCCAGGCGACGATAAGAGACCCTCCGCCTTGCACTTCGGGGAATTTCTGGGCCATCTCTGGACACACACACACACTGTACAGCATCAATCTGCTTCGGTTGCGTGACGGTGCGGAGGCGTTCTGTCTCTGGCAGAAAACGATTGGTCCAGGCGGCGGGCAGGAAAGAGCGTGCACGGACCACTCCACTCACCTATCGCGGTTGGATTTTTTCCCTCTTTCTGCTGCTGCCTTCCTCTTCTCTTCTTCAGTCTTCTCTCTTCTTCGTTGAAGATGTCAATCTTTACTGGACAGGCTCTCGCTTTTATCAACTCACCTCCATGATCTGGGACCCTGGGTGATCCATCTAAATAACTACCACAATCCACCCACCATGCGAGGCGTGCAGATCTTCTCAGGGACATCCCACCCGACTTTGACAGACTCCATCTGCGAGCGTCTGGGTGCTGTCCTCGCCCCTGCTGAGCTTCGGAAATTTAGTAATGGAGAGACTCTGGTCAACATTGGCGTCTCGGTTCGCAACCAAGATGTCTACATCGTCCAGAGTGGAAGCAGCAAGATCAATGACAGTCTCATGGAGCTCTTGATCATGATCTCTGCCTGCAAAGGTGGATCAGCGAAAACCATTACTGGTATGACCCTGAAACGCATGCCCAATCAAGACACATGACTCATCAGACTATTTACACAGCTGTGATGCCGTACGTTTACCTTGCTTCCTGAGGAAAAAAAGTTGGATTCCCCATCTTACGCTTATAAAAGTTACTTTCCCTATTCGCGGCAGTCGAAAAAGAAGAGCCACCGAGGCGCAATCACTGCTCGAATGATTGCGAACTTACTTACTATCGCTGGTGTTGATCATATAATCACCCTGGACTTGCATGTAAGAGTTTTCCAGGAACCCACACACACACGATTTTTTGCTTTGCAAGTCTGACATGATTTATAATTTTTTTAGGCATCACAAATGCAAGGATTCTTTGCTAAACCAGTCGATAATCTGTTTGCAGAACCCCTTATTGCCCGCTGGATTCGTATGAACGTGCCTAGCTGGAAAACAGCTGTCGTTGTGAGCAAGAATGCAGGTGGTACAAAAAGAGTAACATCTCTTGCGGACACCTTGAAGCTTAACTTCGGCATTGTAACAACAGACCGGCGCAGGCCCAAGGTCAATACGTCCATGACGGATAGCGTGGTGTTCTTTGATACCATAGAGAGAGGGAACAATTCAGTCGATAAAACAGCAGAGCTGCTTGCTGATGATCCAGATCAAAGCTCCGCTGTGGATGATGTTTTTCTCTCAAAGTCTGCCGATACTCTGAGACCAGAAACTCCCCCGTCTGCTCGGCGACCATCTGAATTAGAAGCCGCAGAATACACAACTGATGAAAGGGCTCGAGAAGTTATCACAGGGCGCATTGTCCAAGGACATCTTGTTGATGACGATTATCTTATTGACAGTTCGCAAGTGATCACTCCCATGCCACTAGCAACTTCAGAGAATGATGACAGTTCGAATATTGATCCAATGACTTCTTCTTTCATCTCTGTTGCTTCCTCGCATGCCCATGAGGATCATGCCCTTGGAGGTACATATGACGCAGCAGAGTCGGATGATGACACGCCGGCGCGGCCCACGGAGCCTGATGAGAGAACGATTACATTAGTGGGAAACGTTAAGGATAAGCCTGTTTTTATTGTTGATGATATGATTGACCGAAGTGGGTCGTGGATTGCTGCAGCAGAAACAGTGGTCAGGAAGGGCGGCGCAAAAACTGTGTACTGCATTGCCACACACGGGCTCTTTGGCGAGAACTGTCTAGAGGATATGGAGAATTGTGATGTGATTGACCATATCGTCGTCACTAACTCTTTCCCCATTCCTCCGGAAAAGATGCGGCTGTCGAAGAAGTTGACAGTTATTGATGTGTCTACGCTGATGTCGGAGAGCATCCGGCGTCACCACTATGGCGAAAGGTCAGTTCTCTTCTAAGCAACACTTGGTATTTCTACTAACATGTCTTTTTCAGCATATCTGCTCTTTTTCACTTATCCGATTAAAGACTGGTACCCGACCCACTACGACATAATGAATCCATGATGACTAGGTGAAAGATATTGCTCGTTTCTTTCATTTGACTCTGTACGTTTTATTTACTACTCATATGTTCTAGATAACTAGAACCGACATCTGCATTACTTTATGACAGTCCAATGGAATATCATAACAGGCCTGGAAGTATCCATTGCCAATGAGTTTTCGCCTGAAAACCACCTCCACCTTTTCTTTTTCTTCCCTTTCTTTTTTCCTTGTTCTCTACAGAACTTGAACCAACGATGCAGGTCCACTAAGGGTCCTGCAGGAACATCTTGCCTTTGAATTCTCAACTAGGGTGTTCTTAACGGAGCGTTGGAAGAATGAAATATTACACAGAAGCAGGCGTTGTCTCTTGTTTTTCTCTACCTTCTGGTAGTGTTTACAGGGGGCAGCACCTAGATTTCTGTACGGATATCGAAGGCATTGGTTTCGGATCTTCGGGTCAATGGAAGTAATGCACGAGAGCTTTTCCGGACACATGGACGTATATTATTAGCTTTTGCGTAGTAAGAAATATGACATGATCAATTTTTCCTTGTGCTGCTGGCTTCCTATTGCATGGGTTTCCCATGCTGATATCATTGTAGTACAACCTAGAGACCAACCCTTGACACTAGAAGTTGATAGGATATCCTTTTTCTGACCAGTCTTGCTTTGCAATACATCATGTGAACGGTTGAATTTTTAAAAGCCGGCATTGTCCAACCAGTTCTTCGGGCTTGTGTCCAAATCAACAATGATATTCCGAGCATGGATAGAATCCAAGTGTTACTCTGATGACACAAAGTTAGGCAGATTAGGTAACTACCCAGAACACATTTGGGTAGGGTTAGTCAAAAAATCGTATGCATGCTCTCTAGGTAACGCGTTGACACGTCAATACAGGCTACAAAAATGCAGTATCCATCTTCATTTTAAACTTGGATGTCTACATGCCAAGTAATCCATGTTATTTATCCATTGGCCACGATGTGATGTAGATAGCCAGAGATCACCTGCGCACTCGAGCAATTACCAGAATAGGGAAAAAAAGGTATGTTGTCGGCTCCCAAGGTTTGGTGTTGCATGCATTGCGTCTTGTACTACCCAATAGATTGTCTTATACTCTCACAGGGCGGCTCATCAGATCAGATGACTTACTCGAAAATGAGTGGGTTGCACAATGCCATCCTCACCGCTGCGTGTGCATGTATGTAGGATGCCGGTAACGGGTTTTTTGTTACATGCCCATCCATGCATTAGTATTTAGAATACATGTGACGTTTTAAAAATACCCAGGTATGCAAAACGTGACTTTTCGGATGGGTCTTCTATCCTTGCAAAAAAGTGGGAAGATTGGCATTTCAACTGAGGTCTGCTATCCGAACATCAAGAGAGAAGCGCCGTGGTTGAAGTGTATAGCAGGTCAAATTGAAAAGCTGTAAAATATTCATGACATCATCATATACACTAAATCAATTGATCCTAGAAAATGCGTGTTTGTAACATGCGGTGTCTGTTTTGGCACGGAGCATAACCATCAATCCCCAGTCATGCTGGTATCCAAGCCGATTTCATCCAACCAATTTAATCCATCACTTGCAAGGCCGCGTCCCAGGCCGAGAACGGGGTCATCCCCCATCCCAAGCTCCATTCCCATTCCAAACCATAACGACTCCATTGGATCTGCTCCTTCCATGAGCCCTTGTATCTGGTTCTGATACTCCGATCTGTCCACCTCTTCGGCGAGCTGTGCGGGGACAGTAGCTGGAGCAGTAACACCCATGTTGTCAATTTCTTGTGGGTTTGTGGCACCTCCTAAAGAGGAGGAAAAGGGGGGAGGGGGCTGATAATTAAGTGCCTCGTCCAGAAGTCGGCCAATCAACTTCAACAGTTCAATGCAGACAGTTCGGGTTTCAGATGGCGGTAATTCAGTGGTTTGAAACCATGAAATTAGATAGCTAAGGGTCCGAATTATTTCTGAGCGAGGTGAAGATGATGGAAGAGGTTGGTTTAAAATGGTATGGCGACGCACTTCAGTAGCGAGAACTCCTGCGACTGGTATACCAAAAATCAGAACCTAGAACAAGGCGTCAGTCAAATGTTTCGAATATTGCCAATAGATAGAAAATGAAAAGAGCATACAATCCATGGAATCTGTTTGTAAGTTTCCTGTCGACGAAAATGTCTTATCATGTCCATGATGACTGATAATAATTGCATCGAGGTATCAAGCAAGTCCTTTGTTGCCTCTGGTCTCTCTTGACGCCGTATCCTTTGTATTTGAAAGACATTTGAAAGATATTCGAGAGATACAATTGCCATAGCTAGACACTCAAGAGGATCTTTTTCTTTCCAGCACTTCGAATAATAGCGGAAGCGGACTGGGATTTTGTCCCAAGTTTTCTGACATGATTGATATGTCTTCCTATAATGTATGTCAGGGCCATGGCTAAAGATTAAGATTCAAGAAGGGCATCAGATGTAAATTGCCTTACAAGAGGTCTACTTGATAACTTGAAGTTCTAGACCCCAATGAGAGTTCAAGCATTTCCTCTCCAAGGGTAGTTAGTCTATGGCGCATGCGTATCATAGTTGCCGGGTAGAATTGTCCCTGAGAATTCCAGCCTGCGTCATCAAGTCCATTGAGTGCGATCTCTAACGATTTCTCATCTAAAAATAGCTGATCATCTGACAAATCCAACGGAGGTGCGAAATCGCAATACTGGTATGGTAGCCGAGGTGGTCGTCCAAAGAGCGTTGCACAATTCTTATCGGACTTGTGTATAATGGCTACTACTCGCTTCCGCGTCTCAGCAATAAAAAACGGTACGTCGGCAGAAGGGTGGTCACGGTGTATACCCAGGGCATAGATATTCGACACAATATAACCGAAGAGACTGTACAGCCTCTCGCCTATTCCTTCTGTCAGCCAAAAAGTTCTATCTCGGAAATTGTCGAGACGGAGAGCAAGTTGTCAAAAGGGGGGAACAAACTGGTTTCGCCCAGAACATCTGTTCCTAAGAGGAAATGAGCATGCTGCATCCAAATCGTCAAGTCATTTATATGTTCATACTGCCTGCATATCTCGATACAGGCCTTGCTCGCAAGCACCATCTCTTTCATGAAGGTGATCGTGTCCATCTCTTCTCCATTTCCCAAGTTCAAGACATGGCCATCTTTAAATCGACGTTGGACAGCCCCTCCAGCCGAAGCAAATATAAAACCGATGATTTCCCACCTAAGATTGTCCCCTGTAAACAGAGAATAGAACTTTTCAACAGAAGTGTCACCGCACACTTCTAGCGGCTGAGACGTAGCAGCAGTGATTCGATCGTAGATATCTTTGCAATTGCTTTCTTGGTTCCAGGCATTTTTCTCGACGTATTCCTCCACCAGGGCTAATGCCTTGAGAACCAAAGGCGCCGGAACGGTAGTGAAGCGCCCCCGGAGATAATACCAAGAAATATGTTCCCGGTAAAACTTGATTGCACAGATCAAGCGTACAAGTCGCGCACATGTATATGCGTGGTTCGTTCGCCAGTGCTCAAATTCGTCTTGCATGGAGCGATTCGATGATACGCGAGAACCCCACCAGGGTGTCTCTCTGAACACCGACAAGTAGCTGGTTGTGCCTAGGAAATTGGAATAGTTCGATACTCTAGTGCCAGAATCTGCAACAGACGATGTATTCCTCCTTTGTGAATCTATCGGAGTGCGGGCACGAGTGGTCTCTGCCTGCTTGCTTGGCCGGACTGAGCGTTTAGGCTTAGTCCGGGTTGCCGACACTGGGGAGCTGCCATCCTTTACCCTAGTTAAAGGAGCAGGATGATAGTAGCACTAGGGGGTAACTATATGTCAATACCCGAGTGTTGCACCTCGTCAAAGAGAGAGAAATCAACATACTTTGCTGGTAATACCTTTCGACTCACACCGTCGGCAGACCGGAGTGGAATGATCGCACCGCACTTTTGATACTCGGCAGGGCTCGCATGAGGTGGGTTTCCCATTCCGACGCAGCATTGCGCATAGATAAACAAGTCCGTTAAGTAATGAGAGGGGTTTTTACAAGTGAGTGGAACGCAAGGCAGTCATCTATTCATAGAGGATGCTGTCAGTCGCTCTATCCCGTCGTTGGCTATTCCGATCGGAATGAATTTCATCCCCGGGAGGTCTTCGGAATAAAATCCAGTCGGAATCCCGTGATTAACCCTAACCCTAAGGACACCCATTCATTACATCCGAAATCTTCCTAGAAAGACATCCTTAGTACTTAGTCTCACACGATGCTAATGACTGCTATTGCCGAGGAAACTCACTGAAATTGATATATCCAAGGACTGAGCCTCAAAGCTTTCGAGAAAAGAAACGATGACCGCCATTCTCAATACGCACTTTGAGGTTGGCCCAAGAATATCTCAAACATGCTCAACGCGACCAGTAGGCGTATAGACAGGAATATTCAATGCGCAACTCCAAAAACCGGATTCAACATGACCCCGAGTCGAGGCCGAGCTGATTCCTGGCGACGTTCCCGGAGAGCCGGCCGATCCTAAAGCGGCGCAGCGCTGAGCGAATCCTTTTTAATGCATTAGTCCATGACTAGAGAATGTTCTAATAAAATGAGGCAGAAAAACGACTAAACTGTCGTGCATATACATACGGGGGGTACTCAGGAACAACCAAGCGGCGGTGAAGACGCATTAAGTACATCACATGTGTACTCAGCCGTCGCTTGATTAAGACCGTCTGCTTCTTTTTTCCGACTCACTTGGAAGTGTTCTCTTAGATGGAAAATATGTCTAGGTAGTTGCCATTTCTAAAAGACGATTGAGGCACCTAGGAGCAAGCCAACGCCGACAACCTCAGTATTTCAATCTGGCCGGATAAGGCGGAAGATTCTTGTCCCCTTCGCAATATGACATACGTTGGTGCTTGTCTGGATTTTTTGGCTACGCACTATTCTAAGGCATACGTCACCAGGAGAAGAGCCGAGATACTCCGTGCTTCCTTTCTTCTTTTTTTCTGGCATCCCTTTTTTATTTGAGTCCAAACTTCGCACACGCCGCCGATCCCAACCAATCAATTAGGGAGAAGGGGGATAGTGAGCATATAAAACACTGTGGATACAACTGCCAAGGAAATAAAAGAAAAGAAAAAAAAATAACCGAAAAAACAGGGGTCTACTTTCTGACAGCAGTGAGCCCGTGCGATCCCCGTCGCTTGCGACGATCTGATGCATCATTTAACGGCATGGGGTCCGAAGAACGAACATTATTGACAGGGATCAGATGTATCAGCTAGCCTTGTGGGCACCGGAGGGAGTATACAACTTTCCGACAACTAATCATAAATTCAAAGTACGGAGTATCTAGAGTTCTTACCTAGCTAAGTAATCAACTGCCTGTATTTAGCAGACTATACAATTGTGGCTTCGATTTTAAATGATCCGTCATGAAAGAAACTAGAATGAAGCAATTCGACGAAATGTTGAAAACGACATCTACGGTTACACTTGAACAATTCACCCGACGTCCGTCTGCATATGCAACCCAATGCGAGACGAAAATTAAAACCTGCAACATAGACTTAACTTGTTTTTACTTCAATAAGGAAAAATTGGCCATGCTGGCGGAATGCTGCATACACCGACTGTTGGGGATGCACATGCCTGTGAAATGTACACCCATGCGTGTCGTTTTTGTGCAACCCCAGTTCGAGAACACTTGCCTATATGGACGAATTCATTCAATTGACAAAAAACGGAATTAGAAGGAAACCGACATCATCTATATGGATTTTCTTCAGGCCTACCAAGGTACGGTGTGTTAATTAAGTTGATACGAAACATTCTAGAAGATTAATCTTATGCAGGAGGAATTTTGGTTAAGATAACCCCGAAGAGGCCCGTGGATGAATTGGCCAATAAAAAATAATAATAATAATAAAAAGGATACAGACCGCTGCCACGTTCAATCCTGGTTCTCGTAGTAGTGCTATGATATGTATGTACGAGGGTGCGTAACGCACCTGGCCCGGATTTTTTTCTTTTCTTTGCCAGAAAAAAGGGTTTGTGGCGCCGTTTATATCAATCACATGTTCGTCGATATGTACGGTAGGTCCGACAGAATTATAATCCCTGTAAACACGCATTCATGTGGTTGGGTTCCTAATTTCCGGGATATTCCAACTTCCTAGGTTACCCATGGACTTTGGGAAGTACAGAGTCACACATGTAGTCATGCAATCGGTCACTCAATGGAATTGTTAGCTGCAAGTTAGCCGGATGAAATTTGTTCTTTTTTATTTTTATTTCTTCTTTTTTATTTGCCTCCGAGACCGTGTCCGGCGTGTCGTATGTCGAACTCAACGATTGGCTCGTATCGAGCTGCCAACGGTGAAAGGCAAAGTAGGGGTTCCCCTGACACCGCATGCCGTCTGTTTGCTTCTAGCCGCTTTCTTTTCTCTAGTGTGACTACTTACTAGTTAGGTTAGTCACTAGCATTTACTTGCCACTATTCAACTGGCATAGAGAAACTGTTGGTGGAGCGAATGATATCATTGTACGGAGGACTTGTTATTTTTCCTTGTTGATGCAATTCATTTCTGCATATGGAGAGCACAGACTGCACACATACAGATCATTGAACTTCTCATTCGTATTTGAGGTGTAACTGGAATGATGATGTTGAGCTCTCCGTACGGACTACGGACGACGGAGTACGGAGTATACATAGCGCTAAGGTTATGTTCATTGCACAATTCAACTCCACCAGGAAATACAACAGACAATTCCGAAGACGAATCAGAAAGGGCTCACTGCCCATTATAGCTATAATTATAGTATATATGAACTAACTAGGAAATAATTTGTGCTAGATGCTCCAAAAATATCCCGTCTATGAGATCCAGTTCTTCACTCTAAACTTAAAGGGTCTAAAGATACTTAGAAGTCTCCACTTAAACATGCATAGTTTCCGGAGTACTCCGTATTAAGTCTAGATCTTACAGACTTACACGGTAGGAAATAAGAGGTGGAACAAGCTGCTGTTGATTTCCATCCAATGAAAACCTTCAATCCAAGCTTGGACGTGGGACTGGTCAAACCAGGAGGAGCTTAGGGTTCTATGTAGGGATAGCTAGAAGGAGCCTAGGGCTGTATAGTGTAGACTGAAGTAGACTATCCTTGATTAGTATGATTTTTGGCTTGATTGCCATGACTCTCAATGAACTGGTGCTAACAAGCGGAGAGATTTAGATCGAGCGTTCGTCGTTTTAATCGACACGTCTCTCTAGAGTTTCTGTTTCATCTAAAACCCTGTATGGAGTAGGGTAGAGGAAGTAGCACTTTTGGGAGGCAATCATGAAACATAGAGCTCATAGAAGTATTCCTCTATGTTTTAACCTTGGCATCGCTATATTGTCCCACACAACTAAGAGGGAAGAGGAAAGTCCAATCGCGTCTACGCTGTTTGTTGTACTCCGCCGGACAGCTCCAAAAGGACACAGTCGGCTTCGCGGCAAGATTTTGCTTCGATTCCGTCAAAAGTCTGTGTATGGAAGTAGACAAAGGAAACAACACATGGCTGGCTGACTGTTGCTGATTATCTGATGAGACTCTTGGATGCATCTAATCAGTTGAATCAATCATAGGAGAGAAAAAAAAAGAAGTAAGCCTAACTGGGAATCCGTTACGGAGGATGTACGGTGTACGTAATCAAACACCCTAAATTACTAGTGCGATCGGAACCGTATCCCCGGGAGCGTATTATTACAATACCAGTACCGGACCGTCTAATAAATTAGGTGAATGCTAAACCTATTTTGGCGATATTCTTTCTTAGCCCTAACTCTAAGTCACGGACTACGAACTAATTTTCCTTCTCCGGTAGATCGACGCGGTAAAATTCTTAAAGAGCACGGAGCATACGAGTAATGACAGGGGTATGAGCATCGAGCTGATAGTGTGCAGTCGTGCTACCCAGGTAGCTAAGTGCGTACAAACAAACGGGATTGGATTGAGTCATGGCTCACAGTCTAACCAACTTTGTTTGACTGCTAAAAGAAACTAAAATCATTGGTTCGCAATAATACCCTTTGTTTAACATTTTATCAAGGCCGGTTTGAATTGCTACTGGATGGCCGGACTACGGAGTATGGAGTCCTTGCCCAACTAACTTACACGCCTAACTCCACGTTATTCTAATCGATGGTTACGGGGTAGTTAGCTAAAAAGTAAATAATGATGAATCATTACAAATGACTATCATCTGTTGGTATTAGTGTCAGCAATCCAGACTTGGTAGTACAATGAACTAATTAATTACTTCCCAAACTACGGAGTAGCCTGTATAGGTAAATAACTAACTACTCTCCGTGCTAAATGCGATAAGCTAAACAATTATACTTCATGCAGGAAAGTCATTCTTCCTGGTGGATCCTACCTTGGTATCCCACTCGCAAATAGCGAATAGAAAAGGCGTATCTCACTGCAGGGACTTCCTTGGGACCCAGAAACCGAAAACCAGTTCTTTTTTTTTTCTTTTTCTTTTTCGTCATAGCAACCGACTGCTGCTCGTCTTGCTTGACCTCCGTCTGTCTCCTAGTCTAGTGCGAGACCCATCAGAACCAGAACAGTGGTACCACAAAAAAGAATTGTTGGTGCTTAGCCCACACTAACTACGTATGACTCCCGTTTGGACCAAGGAAAAAGGGGACTCTGACAGTTTTAATGGGGATGTACGCATTGCATCTGCTCTGTACGGAGGATCCAGGTGGTTATGGAGCACAAAATTTTTACCTACATGCACGGAGTACCTGAATGAACCAACGAAACCCGCCTTTGCGCCTCTCGTCAACCCTCTCCCCTAGTCTGGACTGATATCAGTTTTTCTTTTCCCCCTCTCCCTTATTCTAACCGCACCATCCATACTACACCCCCATTTAACCTCCTGCAGCTGGGTTTGTAATCGGTATGCTTCCTGCACTTGACGAATGACTGGTGGATCTTCTAGCGTACCGTTTTCTATGCTTGGTTGATGAAGCCTCTTAACACATGCTACATGGATGCTCCGCTTTCCCCCAAACCCACGAGAGAAGCAATGTCACCGCCAGAATCATCGTCAGCATCATCATTACCCATCGAAAACTTCGACACCGCACTTGAAAGAGGGCGTCTAGATCGGAGAGGTTCCGGATCGGATACGTACTGCGAACAGTTTCAGTAACGACCGGGAAGGCCGTTTTGATCGTTGTGATCTACTTAGACTTGGCACTTGGGCTCTGATTTCTTGAATTCTAATTTCTTCTTCGGAGAACATCATTGAAGCCGCCTGTCGTGCACACGACTTGTGTATCCGAGTGTAGCTTGCAGAACTACGTATCAAACGGTCCACTCTACTCATCACTGAGGGTTGACGTGTAGGTAGAGAAATCTGTCTATAAAAGGGACGCTTTCTTACCATTTGACCTTGATCAACAGATTAGAATTGAGCAACAGCATTTCACTTCGTGGTCAGTCAAGAGCAGCATACAGTGTGAGATTTCCCTTGATTCTTCTTCTTCTGCTTCTACTTTTTTGAGAATCTATGGGACTTTCTCTGACAACAACCATAGAACTCATCGACAACTCTCTATTCCAGTCACTTTGGTCTTGAATCCTATACATAAAGGGTACGCCAATTCAACTCCTGTCTCTTTTTACTACATACACCTTCACCTTCTTTTCACTTGCTAAACAATAATCCAGTTCTTCCTCTCTCGAAGACACTAGTCAAAAACAAACCCACCTTCAACCAAAACAAATCATCATGGCAAACCAATGCAGCGGTCACACCTTCGTTATCATCCAAGCGGCCAATGGAAACATTCTTAGCTGGCGCTGCTCCGACTGCAATGCCGGCCCATTTCTTGCCATTTGGCGCTGCAAAGGCTGCGGCCACAACCGTTGCAACAACTGCCACGCATCCAAGGGCTAGACATATCCATGCTTCTTTTGTTGATGAATGAGTGTCTGAATAGGTGAGCACACTTTGGTTCCTTGTGCCGGTGAGAATCATGCTGATTTCGCTATTAGATTCGATGCAAAATTCCGTAATGAAAATCGGACAAAAAAAGATCTTGGAGTCGGGGAATAGCGGGGCGAAAAGGCGCAATAGAATGTCACCTCATAGGTACTCCGAAAAAGGGGAATGTTTCATGAAAAGCACACTTCAAAAAAAAGCTACATGGTCTGCAGCAGATTGCCTGTTATGTACTATAGTGTTCTGTAGCATAGGATCGTCTGATCGTCTAAACAAAATGAAAGCCAATGGGTAATAATGGATTCTAAACTCTGACCAACACGAACGTATATCCTCGTACCTTGGACAGTGGGGAATAAGGAAATCTCCCAGCGTGGATAAGATGGCTGCGCCCGACGGATTGCCGTTTTGGGCAGGAGCGATGAAGTGAAGTCGGTTTAGGGTTTTAAGCTTCCAAGTTTATATCTATTTTTGTTTTATTTTATGTCTAGAATATTTCCATCAATACCGTAAACTATGCACGTTGTTCACTTTTCCAATACGGACTAATTAATTAAAATAAGTTAATCGAATTTTTAATTTATGAGAAGGTTTTCGCCCAGGATATCATTTCCAGCCTCTCGCTATAGGATGGGGATAGGCGACCCGGTGGTCATGGCTTGCTTGAGGCGCATCGATATTGGTCCTTTGACGAAAGTAAATCATTTCAGGTACATGTGCTTGGACTTGTCTGACTCGCATGTGAATATTCATTCAAGATTTGCACTCGGATCCGATTTTATGTGCACTATAACTCGCTTCGTACCTGCATCGCCGATGCGACGCTTAGTGTCATGTAGTATAGGGTCAGCAGGGAAGACGCACGCAGTTACTGCGAAATATATACATGCCACGTGGTAGTCAAGCCATCAACTCTATATATCTATCTATATCCATCTCTAGTTGACAGCTACCCACTAACTAACCTCCGACTGCAACTCTTTCAACCTTGCCCAACCTTCGCTGTCTTCCCAGTCCTTGCCTTTGCCTAATATTCCTCTCACTGCGCTCCTAGCCTTAAATCTCCAATCGGGAGCAACCAATTCTTCCTCACCTTCTTCTCCTTTTGCTTCTTCATTTCCTTCTTCCCTCTCTTTCGTCATGCCGCCTATCTTCGCATACCCATCCCTCACAAGTCGCTCCGTGGCCTTTACAATCTGCATCCATCTCTTCTGATCACCCATCTGAAAGGCACCTTGAGTACACGTAGACACCGTGGCACGCCATGCCTTTTCATACGCCGCGAACGCTTTGCTAGGTCGATGACGGAACAACTCTACTCTGGCGACAATAATCCAAAGCGGCTCCAATTTGGTGATCAGGGGAACCACAACTTCGTCGATAAGGGACAGAATCTGACCTGCTACTGTGCCGCTGCGCAGAATCTTCTGATTACTGCCATCATCAAGGGAAATGAGAAGATCATCATACTCGTGGTTTTCCACTAGATGATCTACCAACATACCCAAGACAGGTATATCAATGGCTTTCTCGCCTCTCTTGGGGGATACGAGTTCAATGACCTTGCGTTGCGCAAAAACAATATCCTTGTAAGGTGTTATGGGAGGAGGAAGTGAGGCCGCCACTGTAACGAGATTGTCCCAAATGCGGTGATCGCTCTGTTTGAGTCGGGCGGCATGATGGAGAGCCGTGAGGGCGTCGCGTTGATATTTATAAGGGTCCACTTCTTTCACTTCTTCCCCAACTGCCTCTTCGGCATCTTCATTCTCTTTTGAAGCAGTCTCAGTGTTTGGTTTTTCAGAGGGTTTGTCATCAGAAGAAACACGGAGTAGTGCCGCTGCGAGATTACTCCATCCCTCGGCATCGTCTTGTTCCAGTTGCACTGTGCGAGTAAATGATTCAATAGCTTCATGCCATTTCTCACGATTTAGTTGAACACAACCAATCGCAAACCATGCGCCGTGGTTGAGTGGGTTTATTTTCAAACTCTTTCTGTACGCCTCCTCCGCCTTCTCGAAAGCAGGAGGTTCGGCTTTGAGATATAGCCTTCCAAGCGACCGCTGGGCTCGCGCGTACCGTTGGCCCGAAACTTCCCATGCTCGTTCATACAGAGTTGGCTCGGCATCGATATCGGCTAGAATGCAGAACAAACGCGGTGCATCTGCTGGTAGTTGCGACAACTCGGGCCCTTCGTATCGTTCGTTATCTTCGTCAACCACAACCGTATTTGTAGGCTGGTATAGTTGGCGACGAACGATCGCCTTGGCTTTTTCTTCCCTATCAGTCGCCGCGTAGCACAACGCAACTTCGGCCCACAGTTCCAATCTCTCATAAATATCCAGAGCTGTCCTTAAGCCACCTAAGCTAACCCATTTTTGCGCGAGCTCAGATTCCAGGTTCCACCTTGTCTGGAAATTGAGTGTCCAAAGATACTCTAACCGTTCCTCAGCTGATGCAGACTCGGATTCTTCAGGTCGAGGCAGGAAAGTCGCGGGCCGGTCTTGTTGTTCATTAGTGACCGTGTCGGTGGTCACTACAGCAGAATCGCTGGTCGCTGTATCAGCAATAACCTGATCAACTAGCGCTTGCATTTGTAGTACACCTCTTTCGACCGTTCGTGATTTATGGGCCTCACATCGGCTTCGGACAAGAAGGGCTTGTGTATATATTTGCCAGTTAGCACTGCCACCGTCGATGACACGAACCGCATATGGGAGCGTCTCTTCACGAGTCAATCCATGCTCAGGGGAGTTATTTGTAATAGCGGATGCGATAGCGAGAAGTATTGCAGAGTCTAAGGGGTTAAGTTTCGGTTGGTCTGAAGGATCAATGGACGCCAACGCAGGAGGTAACGAAGATTCGTCTTGAACAGTGGTAGACTTTTCGGGTTTAGCTCCTTCTTTTGCAAAAGCGATTGTCTCAAGGAGCGTGTCATCATTTAGATCCAGAGCTTTTGGTATGGAAATTTCCAGTTCTTTTGTCTCTGAACCCTGTGTAGTCGATGCTTCCTCTGCACTCAATGCCAATACGACAAGCTGAGTGATATCCCTGTCTTGGAATTTGGTCCTTTTTCCAAGCTTTCCGGTAAGAGCATATTGGAAGCCCGATGCCACAGCTGCTTTGTCTAGATCGGATCTAGCTTTCACATCTAATCCATGATGTGTATGTGTTGCAGCCCGTTCAAGTAGAAACGCCGCTTTCATTGCGCCGGTCGAGTCTGAATTATCACCCAACACAATCGTAGAAATCTTATCGAGGTCGTCGTAAATTTCTTTCTGCAATGTTCCCGCTACTTCACTTAGCATCTTCTGGTGCAAGAAGTTTACCCTCATCCGGGCTGTCCGTGCAACAAGAGGCGAATCTTCGATTACCAACACTCCCGAGTCAACCAGAATAGCCTTCGCAACGCAAAACAGCTCGACATTGGGTGTAAGTGGGTAGGCAGCTTCGCCATCCACAGACAGATCCCTCAGCATCTTCCGTCGCATCGCGTTGAGCGCTGCCCTATCGCTCGGAATTTCTTGTCCAAACACAACTGTCGCCGAATCAAATTCTAACGGTGGACCGGTAACATTCGACTGCAGAAAGGAGAAAAGCGCCGCCAACCCGATGTGTAATATCTGTGACAACAATTCATGCTTGCCGCTGTTCTGTTCCTTTCCATCTACAGCTCTGCGCACTCTTTCCGCGACAAGATTTGTGAAGCATTTCTCTCCTTTTGTGATCGCATTGATTTCGGAAGGTGCGTTCTTGGGCCCGAGGGTCAGGAGTTCCTGCGCAAGGGAATTATGAAGGAGCTGGTCCGTAGTCCGGATGCGTATAGGATCGTGCCTCGATTTTGTGGCCACATCGTCGTATATTGTGTTGAAATAGACAGGTATCGTCAAATTTGGTGATGCATCTTGAGCCATTGCAAAAAATTCACCAAGAATGGCTTTTTGACTGCGTAAAAAAAATGGTTTAATTGTTCAGATCCGAAGAGGGGTTCGCGACATGAGATTTTTCGTTCACTGATCACGATTCTTAGAGAAAAACCGGGGTCGCAACGTCTTCTGGAAGGAAGAAATAAAGAAACAAGGTAATAAAAACGCCTATAAACTTTTGTCTGTCGCAAAATTGCAAACAATAATGATCAAGTGGTGAAGTTCTCCAGCACAAAAACCCCGCGCAGCTTTTTTTCCTTCTGCTATCGTTATCAGTGCAAATCGGGATTAGCGCAAAATATCCCTCCGTGGTGGGTCTGACTATATACAAGACGCACAATGATTGGCTGTTACCCGATTGCTTGCTTGAACTATGGAGAGATTTCGATATTGATTCCAAGTCTTAAACGATGCCTTTCTATCTTTAAAAGGTTAAATATATTTGCGATCATGCCTCTAAATTCAATTGGAAACAGCCAAGATATCCCGGAACACAAAAGCCAATAACGCCGGTGGTGGAGGGCCCTGGTATAGTAAAACATAGGAAAAGAAAGCTGACAGTGAGATAGGTAAATAGATAAAACAATAACAACGAAGAAGAATCTTGGAATGGAAACCCATCTTTAAAGTCCCCATTTGCTAGTTTTAGCTGCCACTGAACGCTGAACTCGTTTCCGATAAAGAACCCTAAACTGATATCGGCCGATAGTGCCTCCTCCAATAGCGATGAACATCAAACCTGTCCAGATGCAGGTTGTGATCAAGCCTGTGGGATAGACCTTGATGTGTGTTCCCGGCAGGACAAAGACTGATGCAGCTGAAACGATTGGAGACGTAAGAGTGACTGCTTCTGGGGTAGTTATATTTGTTGCTGTGCCATCAGCATTCTTCAGTTCGCCGGCGACATAGGAGAGCATGTCGGATGATAGTGATGTATTGACACTGCTACCGGACGAAGTTGTTGCTCCTAGTGACATGGATGGGATCATGAGAACACGAAGGTCTTGTCTACGTATATCAGTTAGACAGGGAGAATGGGAACAGGGATATGTTAGAAATGCTTACTCGCTAAGTTTCGAGTAGTGCAGACTCTTTGTCAATTGTCCGATATTTTGAAATCCGAGCACAAATTCTCCAGTAGCGGCTGTATCGGCGGTAATAGAGGTGTTGCTCGTCATCGACATTGGAGCTGAGAGAGTTGCCTCGGCAATTGAGAATGACATGGAGAAATCCGACGGAATCAATCCCTCAAATGAGCCGGTGGCGGCAGATTTCTGATAGAGTCGAACATCGGTCTCGAAGACGCCAGTGGTGTTGTCCCAGGATGCAATATTGTAGCACGCTACAATACCACTAGGGTTGATTGCTGCTGTGTAGTTATTGACGGCATTGGCACATGCAGTCGTAGCAGTTTCGTTGAATGAGGTTGCGTTGAAAGTTGTCGTAGTGGAAGTGTCGGCTCGGGCTTCTAGCTTCTTCGAGTTCACAGGAAATGACTTGGCAGCCAAGTATGTATCATTATCATCATCTCTGATATCGAGTGCAAAGTTGTGTCGTAGTGGTGGCTGATCCAGTCTTCGTAACCTCACTGGCAGGTCAACACTTCTATGAAGTTTGTCATGGAGTAGGTTGCTTGCAAGTATCGATGAGCTATGGAGAAGAAGTATAAGGAATACAAGAGCTCTATAATTAGCCATGGCTGATGGGAAAAAAATATGGAGAAAACGAAGTAAGAAGAATTGGCTTTGAAAAGATAGTATCAGTTGGATATATTAAAAACTACCTTCCAGCGGTAGATTATTTGGGTTCGAATAAGGATTGGTTGATAAAAGAGCGTTTACCTCTATAGAATGTGGAATAGGGGGGGTTATCTGCTTATATAGGTAGGCTGCAACCCTGAGTCTGCATTCGGATCTCTCCGAGGGGACTATTTCCTACACATGAAGCACGCCAGACTGAGATGAGTTAGAGATGACGGCATATGAAGCTATCCTGAAGCTAATCAATGCTGTCACAAACGACATCGAGACTGACATAAAGCATGGGTGGTGAGAAAGCTTGAACCCCAGGATAGTAGCCATATTCCTAATAAACCCAGATCATATCAACTTCAAACCTACCTAATACAAAAGGAGATGCATAGCCGTGCATCATAGCATGTGGTGTCGACGTATACTACCTTAAGCACTAAGATGGCGTGGTCTCACATGTCTGAAGGAGCATGCGATTCGTGGTACCGGAAAAATACCCATGTAGGTACTAGCAATAAGATGAGAAAACTAGACATGTTCATAATTAATGATCCAATGAGGGTTGATAATTATTGTGGCGGTTTTGTCGCAATCGAAGTTTGAGACAAATTCGTGGTAGAACATTGGAGGTGTCTAGTCAGTATCTGAGTGAGACAAATTAACACCATATCTAAGAGCTAGCTAGATGGGAGCCATAGGTCAATTTAGATTAACTTGCATGCAATAGGTTCAAAAGACAAGCAAAGCTTGGTACATTCTTTACTTGACACACAGCATTGGATAAAATTGCATGGTTTTGTCGCCCAACCTATGCACAATTACACTGACTATGTAGATGTATGCTAGAAAATGTTGGCCGTTAAAGAAAGTAAAGAAAGAGGTATTCTCATTCTATGACGTGTCGGGGCTAGGGTTATCGCATGAACTAAGGAACCCTGGACAGGGGTCCGGGCGTGTTCCAGGGACCAAGCTTTTCTGAGCCTCCAGACACGCATGCGTGCCATGATCGTCTCATGTAGACTTCCCTGGCGAATAATATTTTTTTTCTTATATTTGAAGTTACCCACTTGTCTCCTAGTGCGACTCTATCCATACCCCTAAGTACCGGAGCTCTCAAATTCAATGCGACCCGGATCTGCCCCTGTGTTAAACCTCATACATCTCTTGTAGACCCCGGGGAGTTAGAAAAAGGTGCTCTAGGGCCCAAGGGGTCTCTGAGGCGGTCTGAGGAGCTGCTAGTGAACTTCGAGCTTAAATACTCTTGTTGCGTTTCTGAGACGGCGGGTGTTGCAGATTTGCAGCCACACGGGTATAATGTCAAAGGTTGCCTAATTAGGAAATTTCCGTTGCTAGCTCCATTAGGTCAAGATTGGTCACGAGGACGCTTGTAAGAAGAGCAGAAAAGAAGAAGAAAAAGGAATAGTAATTCCAGAGCCCAGATATTCATCGTCGATCATAGAAATTTCAACTCTCGCAATGCTAGACGATTGGCTGCACCACTTCACATCACTTTGTTAGCGGCAGAGCCTAGAAAAATGAGTAAGGTTCGCGCACTACATCTACGCTTTCATTTATCAATATTCTTTCTCTTATTTAAGAGAATATGATAATCTATCTATAACATGAAATAAATACAGAGCGCCGAATATCATGCGCCTCCAAATTAATTGAGAATACGGCTATAAATTCTGCCTACTAATGCTGGCTTCCTCGGCAAAAATGCTCTATAGAAACAACACAAGTATGCAAGTATTAAAGCCGCAAGGTTGGATAAAGCTTGGTATCGTCGATAGTTTTATCTAAAGCCATGATTTTACAATGTCACGTAGTTAAAGTAAACTCAAATTGTAGCCTAACTAATTCAATTATTTCATTCTGAGTTCCAAGAAAGCTTTATCCCAGCAAAAAAAATCATTTTCCTTTTTCCCGAAGCCCTAAGCCCTAAGAGAGAATGTCTCGTTTGATTACTCCAATTCCATAAACGCAGTCCCCGTCATCATCAGCTCAGTGAGCTTACAGAGCCTAGGCTACTTTCTTTAAAACTTGGACAGCGAGTTCATAGGTCTCGTTTTTGGCCGACATCACGATTTTACTCTTGGGTTTCTTATCAAACGCATGTCCGCATCCCTTCATTCTCCGAATTACAACCTCTCTGCCATCAGCGTGTCCTTCGCTCTTCGCTCTCTCGGCTAACTCTTCTGCTTCTACTGCCGATTCGTCCAACTCGCCGGTGACAAACAGCATCTTGGCTGGAAAATTAGATGTATCGGCAAATGCAGGAGAGATTTTGGGGTCACGAGGGTCCATGTCTCTGATATATGATTCTCGGAAAACCTTATTCCAGAAGGGCGAGCGCTTTTTTCCGCCTGGTGCCGGGGCTTTCCTCAGACTTGGATCTTGGAAGAGGTTTGTTGCTGGATAGAAAGTTATAAGTGATTGGAATGTTCCACGGGGCAGTGTTGTTGAGGCAGCAAGCGCGAGAGTGCCGCCCGATGAAAACCCGGATATAGAGATATGGGAGGCCTGGTACTCGTTGGGATGATCAAGCACGTATTGTACGGCATCCTCGACATTATGCAGGGCCGCGGGGAATGGGTACTCTGGAGCTAGAAAATACTCGACATCAAGCACCACGTAGCCAGTGCTATTGGCAACAAATCGGCAAAACTCGTCGTCCATGCCATGAAGAGGGATGGCCAGGCCGGAGCCATATAAATTGATTAGAACAGGAGCGGGACCAGCATCTTCCACGTTTGGCTTGTAGACATGGGCTTTGATAGTGCGGTGCTTGTCACGAGAGGGGATTTGTATTGAGTAGTCGGGTTTTGGGTGTATTGGTGAACCGAGGAGTTTGATGAGGACGCGTGAAAAGGTGACGAGAACTTTCAGACGCAGATACCGTACCAATGCGAAGAAGCCGGGCATGGTTATAGTTTATAGAGTGGAAACTTGGAAACCATAAGCTTTTCCTGGGGAAATGTCTCCATAATAATCATCCAGTATTTTATATATATTGTGCTTTGACGATGACTCATAGCCGGCAAAATTAATACGAGTAAGTAGATGCACGTTGGGGTGGTTGGGGTAAACGCCGAGAAACGCTGCAGCCTATCCAGATTGACTTATCCCTGCTATTGAGTGAGTCATATCTAGTCTACTGAAAACTGTATATGATATACAAAGAAAACAGCTTTGTTAAATCTGTATGTCTATTATCCATCTCTGGAGTGTAGAAGCACTGCTAACTTGTGATTTGACACTATATGCTACTCCTCCGCAAGGGGTCATCTTAGGCCTCGCTTTGGCCCCTTTCCTCCGGTTCATAAATCTTGAGTGTCTTGATGTCGACACCTGCCAGAGTTCGAACCTAGAAGCCAGTCAGTCAAACTAATAAGCGATGAAAAAGTCTTAGGGTTGTTTGTACGTTGACAGCCATGATGTGTCGTTGCTCTGGAGCCTCAGCTCGAGCGTACACACTTGTTCCGCAGTTGGTGCAAAAGTAATGTGGAAAGTTCTTCGATGCAAAGCGATACTCCTATAACACTATCTCATCAGCCCGAATCACGACTTTGTTGATGTTCTCTGGCAAACCTTGACTGCATCGTCGCTGTGTTGGAAGCTCACATCGGCTGCCTTGGGATAGATCAGCAGGTAGCCGTTGATTTTGCAAATAGAGCCTATCAATCACCTTCTGGTCAGTCCACAAACAAAGTATTCCACTAAAACAAACGGCTTATAATCACAGTTGCATTGCATCACATTCTGTTCAGACACTGGAGGTGATATCTTCACAGTAAACTTCACCTGTCCGCAGTGGCAGCTGCCGTTGTAAGCTTCGGAGTTCTCCATAATGAGCAAAAATAATGAAAGCGTAGGTAAAGGAAAAGAAATAAGAAGTAAATCAAGTTCTGCTGGTTTTTTGGGGACACCTCCTTATAAAGGTCATGGCCCAGTATCAATAAAAATGTACCAATCATACATGGTCTGTTCGGATTCAGAATGTCAAGGGTGCCATGCAATGAAAACGGGCAATGTTACCTAATTCAGGCAAAAGCGCTCAACAATGCCGAGGTCTTGGGCCCAACACTTGTCAAATACGAGAAATTGAACATTGGGATAGTAGAATTTGGAGCAGCACTGAGGACTTGGTCGACTCTGTAGAGGGTCTGAGCGCCCATTCACATGGAATGTGTGTCACCAATGACTGATTGAATGGTTAATAATAAATCTTATATACATTTATAATTGCATAAAGAAAAGAGTGTAGTTATATTAAAGTTGGGAGGCTCTAAAAGGACTAGTGAAAATGTGGTAAACCCTAATCTGGTTTGTGCCTCATCATTACATGTTTACAACCCAATATCTTCAATCATCTTACCTACACTCTTGGTTGCAAATCTGCCAAAATGTCAAGCACCAGGAGAATACTCTCAAAACTGGGCATCGGCCAGGACCCAGAAAAGAAACGGAAGAAACGTCTAATAAACGACATTGCCGACACATTCTCGATCTTCCTCTGTGACCTCTTGGGCTATCTTGAGGCACAGAGAAAAGAATCTCACCTATTTGACCCAAGACTATTTGAAGGTCTTGGTGAAACTCTTGAGACCTACGGTCCGAATGAGCAAAACCTCTGCGCTGATCCGCATCGGCATCCTTTCTTTTCGTCAATGGAACTCGAGGCACTTTGAAGAATTTCAACTTGATATGAGTGATCTGGCGTCAGAGGAATTCGTCAAATACCACGTAGGCAATTGGTTTGTTCCAAGATATCAAATCTTCCGTGAAGTCAACCATCACAACCCTTCATCGTTGTGCCGATCTCTTGATGCCGCCTTCTCTGATCTCCCATACAAGAGAGGAGAAGATAAGACGTCATTTGAACCTTGTGACTTCAAAAATTGGAAAGAAATGAATGTGAGCCCCCCTAAAGGGTTTGGACTATATGAACGCTAATCTCATTGCAGTGATGAGGACGAGGCATTTCAAGTTCGCAGCGACTGTGATGGTAAGGTTTGCTGGAGTTATAAGTGGCGATCACAACCTGAGCATGTCTGGGCTGCAAAAGATAAGCCACATATGATGGCCTGTATGGGAAACGGATACGTACATGATGATGCTTCTCTTTATGTCAGCGAAATTGAAGCCATCGTGGCACTGATGATTGTTCGACTAAATAACGAATCCTTTCCAGACCACAATATCGTTCCTGTGATGTTATTTTCCTTTACAGGTGATAAGCGTGGCAGGATACTACAAGCGTATATGAACGATAAATCCCTTGTTAGATGACTGGAGCCCTAGACAGGATGCTCATCTGGACCTTTTCCTTCAATACATGATGAGCGAATTGCAAGGATCGACCCAAATCCTCGATCGTCCAGAGATTAGGTCGAGACTGTCTGAGGAGCCCTACACGATTGATCACCTGAAAGCCACGGGAGATATCAAATAAGCACCGCCGTCAGTCCAACCATGAAGAAATAAGCAAGCAGAAGGGCGCCAGAGTCGGTTAGCTGGGCGCTCAAAAAAGGACACCAATCTTCTTAATCTCAATAGACAGTCAGCGTATCTTGCTCGCAAATGAGAAAGAGTACGATGACAAGAGTGTTAACACCCCCCTAGCCATCACGTTTTGCGTATCAACAAGTATTATAAAGATTTGAAGCCCCTCTCAGAGAAATATTATATAAAAATACTGTTTTCTTTATATGGATCCCAGGGTGCCTTCAAATTATCTTCTTATTCTGGTCTGGATATTATATTTAGTTCGGGAGGTCTCCTGCAGGGGTGTTAAACACTTTTGTCTAGAGCTTGCCGACAAGCAGGACGTTGAGAAGGAGATGGGCTTCAGCGTGAGTATGTACTTGAGAACTTTGTCCGGGGGTCTGCACGCTCAATGAGCACAAAGTGGCATGATGCGGCGCATTCAAGCGTTGCAAATTTCATTCATGTAGGTACACGTATCGTACAAAGTGCCTATCACCTTGGGGTAGAGTTTACAGAAAGAGAATATGCTCGACATCAAGAATATGTATGCATAACGGAAGCACAACACGCAATCAACTTAGCAGGGGTATCTGCAAACAGTAATGAAATGAAAAAGAGAAAATAAATCGTACTCCACGATGATGCTGTCCAGTGTGGGAGAAGAAGTAAGCTCCTGTGCAAGCGTGATGGCGAGAACTGGCGGCGTATTCTTGCATCTACCAGTCCTGTCCACGATCTTTCATCAATATCTCGATCGCTTCCTCCTCTGCAACTGGGTTCTCGTTCAACTCCTTGATATGCTTTGTCAAGCCTTCGGCAGCTTCATCAACCTGTTCGGCTGTGAATCCTGTACAGGCCATAACTACCCGTCGGTAATTTTCACCAAGAACCACATTCCTTGACTTCAGACGTTTGATTTCGTCGAGTACATCTTTATTCAAGCCTTTATATGCCTGCAGACGGCCTTCTAAAACACTTGATGTTGGTAACGCCGCAAGGAACTTTTGTTGATCTGGCGACAATTCAACACCAGCATTGAACCCTGAAAATAATGTACCAAATTCAGCAACGTCAACACCGGAATCTTTATCACTATAGCCAATAGGATATGATTTTGATTTGTCAAAATCATTACCATAGTGCTTCTCGAGGAAAGCAAGTAGTTCTTCCGAGTCACGTTCAAGATTCTTTATGCGTCGGCCAACATTTGAGCGGTCAGATGATTTACGTTTCAGGTCGTCCAGTTCGCTTTGATCAATTTGTCTGGCACGAGCACTTTCACGTATTTTGGCATGCCAGTGATCGAATTCCGCTTGCTTTTTGCTCAGCTCCGAGGTCAAGTCTCGGTCAATGCCGCCCAATGTTTCTTCAACCAGAGATCCAATTTGCGCAAGCGTAGCTATCAAGTAAAAACGTTAGCGTGAAGAACAACATATTATCAATCGGTATGCCTACCATCGAGAATCTCTTTCTTTGTTTTGGCTAGCTGGTCAATAAAGGAGTCCTTTTTCTCTCCATTTTGCTGCAATTGAGAGTTTTCATTAATCATATCAACGCCCACGCCGTAATCTGCAGGCCGTAAGCCGGTATGGTTGGGGATCTGAGGATCAGCTCCAACCTCCAACAACTGTGGGACAAGGACTGATCTCGCACGGCCGGCTATATTCAAAGCTGTGTCGCCTTGATCATCTCGCAAGTTGACTAACTCGGATACAAATCTACCCAGACTGATAATCTCGCCCTGTGCATGTTCGTTCGTATTATTGCCGTTCTCTCCATTTGCCGGTTTCTCACTTTCTTGAGATCCGTTGTTTCGTGCACCGTGGCGAACGACGAATTCTAAAAGTGCCTCGAGGTAATGTTTGGCTGATACATGTCCCCCACCACCGGTTGCAGCCATGATGGCGATATGATGAAGAATGGAACGGCCACTGTGATCGACCATATCAATACTAGGACCAAGCATCTCTAACAATCGCGGAAATGTCCGATAATCAAGATTGTTTCGCGTCCCGACTGCCTTTTGCAGTGCGGTTTCACCAGCAGCATTAAGTCGATAGATATTAACACCCTTTTCAACAAGAGCGCTAAGCAGAGGAAGCCGCGCGAGCATTGCTGCCCAATGAAGAGCACTATTTTGGTATTCATCCAATGGGATCTCAAGATCCTCGCCAGATAACTGTACGAGGGCAGGATGGTCGGCAAAGTCCCTCATACGTTTGTCAAGGAAAAGAGTCATAATCAGTTTCATTTTCTGGAATCGGTCGGGATGTGAGGCTGGAGGTAGTGGATCTCTTCCATGAATATCGTCGCCTGCCATCGGTTCATCTATCTGCTGGTAGAATGAATCGTTTGGCTCTGTAGGTGTCAAGTCATATGCAGACATCGTACTATTTGCTCCAAATGAGCGTCCTTGGTTCGACGAGCTCCTAACTCGTTTGCGTGGTGGTTCTAGTGCATTCTCCTGATCAAGAGCAGGGTCGGTTCTCCCGTTATGAGCATTTTGACTTGCAAACCCACTGTCGGAATTTACGCTGTACATGCTTGTTTGCGTACCACCAGGTACATTCAGGGACTCTTGGCTGCTCATCTGTTGCGATACTTGTGACGACTGGCGCATAATGCTGGGTCTTCTTTTATTTGGCGATTCAAAACGGGCTTTGCTGATAGCATTAACGGCATTTGCCGCTGTACGGGACATATTTTGGAAAAATGTCGCCTGGGCTGGTTGGCTTATTCCTCGGTTTTCGGCACTATATAATCTTTTTCGTTGTGCGGCCATTGCCTGCTCCTTTGTTGGGGTTTCAAGCGATGTACGTCTCGAGTTGCCGTCATCCATATCATACTCGAGTAGAGGTCTGAGCAACTCTTCAACCTGGTACTCCCGGCAGAGATCGACACCTCGTTGATAGTTCACCCATGTGCCTTGATACTTGCCATAACCGCCTTGGACCTTCTCGTGCTCTCCAGCGGCAATTTCTTTCTCCAAAGTCTTTGTCCGTTTGGCTTTGAGGACGCCGGCCACTTTCAGGATTTGAGTTGCATTCAACCAGGAATCTGAACGACGTTTCATAACAGCAACGCCGTTGACCTCCATTTCATAGACGGAAACATTTGAATAGACAGCCTTTGATGAGTAAAGAAGTTTGTTAGTCACTTTGGTGCCCTTGTTTTATACCTGGTGGCCTATCAAGACCATATCCAAGATAATTGTGGAGCCTGTCCAAGTCCTGGAGAACATACCCGGTAAATTTGAGGCTTGTATTCCTCCTGATAGGGAGCCGGTGCCCCATAGCCATTCTGGCGTTCATAACCCGTGAAGCTGTTCGGCATTGAAGGGTGTGATACCCCATTTTGGAAACTATATGACATGGCTGACTGTTGCGATCCTCGGGCCGGTGGCGTTGCCGTGGGCGTTGAGGCGACTGATTGCGAGTGACTGAATGAACCTATATGCGACTGCGACAAGGGTAATCCGTGAGTGGGATGAGAGTATGACATATTCAAGCTGGGTCGTTGGCGGTGATTGCTGCTAGTAGTCATGGCGCCAACGGAATAATGTTGCAGCTCCAAACTCAAGCAAACACGTGCACCAAACCCTGCATTTATTTCTGTAGAATCAAAGAACAGTCAGAAGATTCTTCAGGGCCCCTCAGTTCCCAATGGCAAACCAGACAAGTGAAGATCAGGGCTCACTCACACAAGAATAATTCGCAGGAGGCCCGGGCAGCGCGTTGCAGGCAAATCACGGAAGGGAGAAATAACCAATCTCCACCGATGCAGGGAAGACAAGCGCCAAGAATGCACCCCTGATAGAAGAAGTCAGATGGCAACAATACAAGCTGCCTCCGAGTAAGAATTCCTTGAGATCGAGTCCCAATCAGACAATGGAACGGGCTTCTGGCGACTTCTGCGAGCATCAGAAGAATTGTGGGGGGCGAGGAAGGAAGATGCGTGTCGAGGAAGTCGCGGGGCCTTTTCGCGTTTGGCCTAGACGCGTGACACACTTTGTCCCCTTCGGGCTTAGCCCGGCCGGGATGAAGCTTCCGTTGATTTTGATGTGCTTTGCTTGCTTGCTTGATTAATGGCTACATATTTCAATGAGCTGGACTCATCTTGTCTTCTACCTATTTTGCTTCGCTAATTAGCAATAGCAAGTTGTTTCACCGGCACCTGTACCGCACCAACTTGCAGGCTGTCGCATGTCGCAGGCCACTTTGGCGCCACCCGAAGTATGGCGGCATCTCCTTCGCGCAACTCTCCGCGAGTGCTCATATTTACCGGACCCGATTGCGAGAGAATACATGCACAAATATGTCCTCGATCGTTATCGCAAGAGGTTGTCTCCTCCCCTCTCAGGTAGCAACAAGCTTCGGCAACCCCAATGTCAATCCGAGAAATACCGCGCAAAGGCAAAACCCGCTAGCCCCCAAAAGCAAAAAGCTCACCAGAAATCTGCGAAGAAGTTCCTGTCATTGCTACAACGGGCCAACGAGGGATACCAACACCCACTCGAAAGGGTCTTGATGCTGGCATATGGACGCATCGGTCTCAAAAGACATACACTACTGTCTGCTCTTCTCAGGGATGCGCAAGCTGGGAAAGTCTTGAACTCGAGCGTGGATGTCCAGGAGGCTTTGAAAGAGCTTTCAGTGGTCCGATATGGGGGCGATTGGAAGCCTCCTGAAGTTCTAACAACATTGCTGAGTTCGCAGAAGAATTGTTCATTTGCACGGAACGAAAACATGAGACGTTTCAAAGTCAGTGACGTTATGAAAGTGCCGAAATTGAATAGCTGGGGAAAACCAATGCCCGAGGTTCGTCTCAAGAATATTAGACAGCAATTTTTCACCCGTGCAAAGCATGGAGCTCTGCCACCCCTCGATCCAGCTGAATTTGATGTCTTGCAAGGCTTAGTGCATGGGACCGAGCCATGGCAGCCACCTGTACGACGAAAGCAAATCTCTCAACCTGCTCCAGTATTGTCGCCACTCGAAACTTTCGTGCTTGATGGGCCGCGGAAAGGGGCGACATTCAGACCATATTACATGGGCAGGCCGCATCGATTTACACGAAGATTTATGTTTTCTATATGGGAAAGGATATACAATTTGACACCTCAGCAAGGATTATCTGTCGTGGGAAAGACGAAATTAGACTTTCCAAAAAGATGGCGTGGCCAGTCCTTAATGGTGTCGGTGAAAGATGAGCATTCCCTTGGGATATTTGATAGCGTTGATAATAACGGCAACATCTAGACATGGTGGTTTTAAAAACGTGTATTATAGTGTATTATAATGTATTATAGATTCTCATGATCTCTTTCTTTCACAATGTAAAATCGAATATCTGTTTATAAGATCCCCTTTTGGATATTACAGCTTAGATGCGCAGAGGCTCAGGGCCTCGGTCACCGGCATGGGCGTTGAAAAGTACTGCATATGTTCCAAGATTGCACATCAGTAGAGGAATTTGATTGACATCCGCATTCCGTACAAAGTACGTGTTGTATAATTCATGATAACGAGTAATTAAAGGCAGCGGTCTTTTCACGGGTTTTGTTGATTGAGAGGTCCAACCCTAACATTACTCTGATTCATTTGTTTTTGAAACTCCTTGCGTGCCTTTGCATCCAGTTGAACCTTCTTTTGGGCACTCGAAAGCAAGGATTTGGTGCCAAAGCGAAGTTTCGTTAGCATATCCGCTGCCTGTCCTCTGGTCAAATCTTGCGATGTTAACAAGCCATTTCGAATCTTTTTCTCGTTCAAAAATTTCAACTGACTACTCGTCGCAGTTGCTTTGCGCCATCCTTCCGCTGTTCTAATTGTGCGTTCATTGAAATGCTCGCCAGCGAAGGTGTCGGCGCTATGCACAGCCTGCTCAAGTTCCGGTGCTCGAGCAATGACTCTAGCTCTAGTGTGCACGGTTCTGCCTATTGCCTCGTTTTCAAACTTTAGGACATAATTGACAACCCATGGGCCGGCATTTGCTTGCTCGCTTTTCTCAATGGTAATCCATCCTGACTTTTCGGAGAGCACATATCGGTTAACATCAACGCGTACCCATGCATAACGGCTGATTGAGCGAATATGGCGATCAACGCGTTCATCCTTAAGAAGATCGAATATGCTATCGTATGTTGTGAACGTGACATCAATCTTTTCATCACTTAGAGGATGATTGTAACCTGCACCGTATGTAGCCAAGCGCAAATCTCCATCCTCTATTTGTTTTCGAATATCCTGTACACCTTGTTTATCAAGGATTTCCTCGGGATCAAGACCAAACAATGTAGGCGTGGACATTATCCCGGTGTTCAAACTCGACATCATGTCGATGATGTGACAGTTCTTCTTCCCAGGATATAATCGTAGGCCTCTTCCTATCATTTGGATCAATAGACTTTTTGATTTGGTAGGGCGCGCGAGGATAACACAATCCACATTTGGAATGTCAGTTCCTTCGGTAAAAAGCCCACAGTTGACCAATACGGGGAACTCCCTCTTTTTAAAAGCTTCCAAAACCTCGTTTCTTTTTTGCTTGTCCGTCTTGCCAGTAAGATAGCGGGCATCAATGCCGTTTTCCCGAAAGGTTTCGGTAAGTTGTGTCACATGTTGGGTGTCAACACAGAAAACCAGTGTTGATTGACGATCACTAGCATGACTGAGCCAAGACCTTACGGTAACCTTGTTCACGGTGGGTGTATTGACAGCTTCAGACAAAGCTTTCGTCGCAAAATCTCCCGACGGATCCTTAGCTATGCCAGAGAGGTCAACGTTTGTCTTGACCGTAGTGAAAACAGCATCAGAGAGCCAATTGTCGCCAATCATGTCAATGTAGTCTTTATGATAGACGATATGATCGATGGCATAGCCCAGTTTCAGTCCATCAGCTCTGAAGAATGTTGCTGATACTCCGACGAGCGCCGGCGCTTTGTCGGAAGCTTCAGTTAGACCAAAGTATTGGAGTACGCGGCGGTATTGGGGAGCGACAATATGATGTGCCTCATCAACCAATACAAGTTTGAACTGACTGGGGTCAAATTTTTCAATTCGATCTTTTGATGTTAGGCTGCTTATTGAAGCTATCGTGATATCGGCAGCTCCAGATGCCTTGTTTTTGCCCATTTCAATATCAATTGACTTGTCCGGGTACGCGAGTCGACAGTGATATGCGGCCTGCTCGACAAGTTCTTTTCGATGTGCGATGATAAGGGTTTGATTTGCGTGGCCATCTCGAGGAGGAATCCGTCCGATCAGTTGAGTGAAAATAACCTAGGAGGTGCTCAGTCAGTTAATTGTTGCTAGTATTCGTTGGGATGAGCTTACTGTCTTGCCCGAACCAGTGGCCAATGATAATCCAAGACGATTATGGCCTATTTTCAGGTGATCCAAGACAGATTTAATGCTTTCTTCTTGGTAATCACGGAGCTGTATCTTTGGAGGAACGGGGTCCACGGCACTCGTTGAAACATCGCGGCGGGTGGTGATTGGCGATATTGGTACACTCCGTGGAACGCGAAAGGATATTCGGGACGCCCATGGCGTTGCAAAGGTCCGTAGAGCTAGATAGCTCGCACTTCGTCGTAGAAGAGGCTCTATACGCATTGCATTTTGTCTGGTTTTCTAGTGGTAGTCGAGGATCGCCGCTCGCCGCTCAAGTCGCGATGGGAAGACAAACAATGCAAACCTCTTATCTTATCTCTTATCTTATCGCGACAATTTTCGACCTCGAAATAACATTCCTTTCTCAGTTCCACCGGCAACTCAACCTACACGCTGCGCTTGAAATCATATTAGTTACCCATTTGCGACCTGAACATATTTTGGTATGGTCAAATATGCACAATATGACCATCATTTCTGGGAAAGCGAGCGACATCTGCAATTTTGGTGCCTTTCACTTGCCTTTTTACTTCAGTCAACTTAAACCATGAGCATAAGTGGAGAGGAGGAAGCCCTTGCAGACAATAAAAAGGACATTATCAGATCGCCTGAAGAACGCCCGATACTTTCTTCGTTACAACAATGGCGCCAATCTACTCCTAAATCCTCGTCTCAGCTAGACGAGCGGCTTGAGATTAGGGATACTGAAGATGAAGGCAGCGAAGATGAAAGCGAATATTCAGAGTCAGAAAATGAAGGAGGCGAGTCTCGTGGGGGTCGCAAAAGGAATGACCTGAATTCTTGGCTACGACGTAATGAACGGCAACATTTTACGAATACATCCCTAAAATACTATCGGGACCTGCTGGACCAGATGGAAATTGATTCGAATATTAAACCCCGCAAACCTTCTGAAGATCAGTCCACCGTTTCCACTAAGATTGGCCAGGCTGAATGGACAAAAGGAGAAGAAGATAGGCTCTTTTCTGCGCTTTCTCGCAAAGGGAAGGATCGAATCCAAGAAATTGCAGAGGATATCGGTTCCAAGTCTCAATCGGAGGTTTTGGAGTATACCCAGTTATTGGATGAATTCGCACGAGATGGAACTGTACAGGACATGCAGGCTTTGAAAGAGGATGAGGATGACCAGGAAGATGAAGATATGGATGAATCGACAGATGAATCGGAGGATGATGACGAAGATGAAGGCGAAGGCGAAAGCGAAAGCGAAGATGAGGAAGAGGAAGAACAAGAGCAAGAACAAGAACAAGAACATGAACAGGAACAATCCCCCCTCGCTATGGCTATACCAGCTGCTCTAGAAATCAATGAAGGCCTCGACAAAGCCCTTGATCTCATTGCTAAACACGTCTCTGTTTTGGAGCAACGCATAGATGATGCGGAAGGAGAGAAAATACATGGCCCCGATTTCTGGAATATTGACAACAATGCTGCGGAGAAAGTCGAAGAAGCTCTTGGGTCAAGAACTAACGAACAATCTTCACGATCTAGTATCTTTGAAACTGCTGGTCTTCTGAATATCAAACAATGGATACGACTATCTGAAAGACTTTTTATGAATTCCGGGGAATCACAACTCGAGGACAATTGGAGAAAACTCGCCTTTGAAGGCGAGAGCCCATCACTCACGGCAGATGCCTTCAACGACTTTTATACGATCGCCCGCGACATCACAAAACGCTTGATGGAGACAACTCTTTCCGCGGCACAGGACAGAGTGACGAAAGCGAGGAGAAAAACCGCAAACGTCGTGAAAAGAGACGACGTTGTCACAGCAGCGGAACTCCTACAGATGAAAAGCAATTCTTTTCATTTTTACATCAATTTACCCCGCCGATTACGACTTGATGTTGCCGAAATTAACAATAAGAAAGAGACACAGGGACGCAATGAATATCTATCATATGACGAAGTCGAGGAGATACTATCCCGAGAAGATGGCCCCAAGATTGACGGCAAAGGCTCAAAGGGGAAACGGAGCAAAGACGTTCTTGACGATGACGGTGATGAAATTGATCCCCAGGAACCTCCAACAGCAACTGAGGCAGAAGGGAGCGACATTGCGATCTTAGGCGATAATACTCACATAGAGATCCCGGATAGTGAAGATGAGGACAATGCAACCCCCTCACAACCCGACGATGAAGCCTCTATCCGTGACGAGTCATCACATGAGGAGTCATCGCATGAGAACATAGACCCCTCCGACCTAGCACAACTTGAATATTATCAAAAGCTGGACGAGTACCTCGACTACTTCGACCGACAATCCAGTAAACAGGCGCAGACAGATCTCCGTGCACTATTCAGAACAAAGAGTTTTCAATTTAGTTTGGCTGCCGAGGAAGACATGGAAGAGGCTGCAAAGCCGCCGCCGACGATGCCGACGATGCCAGTAATGACACCTCAAGTCGATAACACGGCTGCTGAATGGAGAACCGAGCTCGTGTATCGAGCCCAATGGGAGGCTTACAAGAACGCAAATCTTCGCAAAGCTGATGAAGAAATTGCATCTAATGACAGGAAAAGAAGGCGCATTCAATAGAGAGTTTTTCTTTAGAGCGGTTACTTTAGAAGATACCCAATGTTTTTATTGCAAATAATTTTTGTGGTTTGGATAGAGCAACTCAACGTTTAAATTCGTTGAATCTCAGATACCTACAAACGAGCCAAACCTATTTTTAAATAGCACACTCAAAAAATGATCCAGAAATAAAAAGATTAAATCTAACACGGATACTTGTAATACAGCACATGGTAATGGAAGGTTTGTAAAGATGAAAAACGACAAGACTCCCCCTGAGTTGCGCCTGTTTAGTTAAAATATCACACCCCGTAGATCCCCTCAACCTCTATCGAGGAAACGTATCATATTCACGTCTGCCTTCCTCTGCTAATTCCAGGTTTCTTTTGGTTTCCCCTTCGGTATTGCTCCTGCATATTTGTACAGCACGTGGAAATGATCCCAAAGAAAACAGTAAGAGAGACAAAAAAAGGGCTCGAAGACATAAAGTGTCCCAAAACACACATCAGATTAGAGCCATAAGAAAAGAGAAGGAAAAAAGAGATGAAAGCACCATTAGAGATCGAGAGTCTTGTAATCTGAACCAGGTTGGGCACTCAATGGTTGAATGCCGTTGCTTGCGTCACCGTGAACCTGACCGAAATGGTACCGCGCGTTCATTCCAAGAGAAGCGGCATCGTTGATCGCTCGTGTGGTATCTTCACCTGGTCCTTGCAGGCTAACGTGCTGTAGAGCGTCTTGCACTTCCTTAACTCTCTTCTTGAATGCCATCCGGTCGAGAAAAAGTTGCTGTCGTGTCTGTTCCAATTCTCGTCGCTCAGCCTCGATGATTTCTTCCATTTCATTAAATTGGGCCAATTTAATCTCAAATTTTTGGAGAGTGACATTGACCGCAGCAGAAACGAGACGTGTCATTTCTCGCTCTTCGTGCGAGGCTAGTGCGCCTGCACGAGCGGCAGAAGAGGCCAGAGCAACTGTTGCCAGAGATTCACGCTTCTCACTGGTACGAGTTGTTGGCTCTGCCTCACGAGTGGTATCAATATCCATCGAGTCTTCAGTTTTGAGCTCTTGGCCCTCCTTGCTTTTGCCCTTCGCGGTTGAAGATGAATCCTTATTTAGCTGGTCTCTGAGCTCTTTTCGAATTTGCTCAACGGAACGACCCGCAGCTGCGGCTGCCACCGATGGCTCAGCCAGCTGGGCTAGGAAAGCAACAACAGAGAGAACAGGGTTATCAAGTTGGCTAATGGGATCACGGCCCTGTAGCGCGCGTATTGTGGCATCGTTTGATCCATCAATGTCCTCAACATACTTATCTTCAATCTCCAACTGCAAGAATTTCATAACACATTCTTCCCTGGTTCTTGTGCCGACGTGAGAGGCAATCTGCTCCCAGTTTTCATCGAAATTTTCTATTCCTTCTAGAAGCAATACAAGCTCTGCGTCAGACCATGCTGCATCCTTGTCTGAAACCTTTGTATAGTCATCTTCCTCTAGTCGGACGAAATCAGCCGCAGTGTGGCTTGCGGGCAGTCGGCCTTCTAAGAAACAGTTTGGACAGACGTCATATTTGTTGTCCGGTGCGTTAGGAGTAGTCGAGACGGGAGCAGATTTCGAGTAGTGGAATCGCAGACGAGTGCAGTCAATGCCGCAAGACCAACAATTGAAAACTTTGCGTGGCTCTCTAATGGCGCTCTCCATTGCCTTGTTTGCTTCGGATGTACCATTTGGAGCAGGCGTGTCTCCATTCGTCTGCTTCTCCTTGTCCTCAGCAGCGGGTGTGATTTCTTTGCCCTTGTCGTCATAGATATTACGTCGAATTTCGAGGTTTAAATCAGTCTTGACAGGTGTTCCCGAGGCGGCACGATCAGTGGCTGCTAACTGTTTTCCAGGAGTAACGTGGTGATTAGGTCCAGGCTGGAAGGGATGGAGGCCACGTGGTGTGTCTGCAATGACTCGGAAGTGGCCGGTGAATGGCGGCCCGATATTCGAGGGTCGCGTTTGCGGATCAACCTATTTTCATTAGCAGTGTACTTAGTACGAACTATGCGATTAGAGCACTAACCTGGTAGTTGACGAGACCCCATTGCTCCAGAAAAGAGTGAACTCTCATAATAGCGCAGACATCTCCAGCAAGATTGCGACGGCAAGCCGTCACGGTCAAATATTCTATAGGATTCAGACGATAGGTGTTGACCATGAAATCCCTATAGTCTTTGTAGACTGCTGGCGTTTTGCTTCTATTGCGGCCATTGAAGAATTCGCCCATCGCTTTCTTTTCGATGGGATGAATTTGATGCATGTCGAACCAGCTCGAATAGCTTGGCAGGATAATGGAATGTGTTTGAGAAACGAGATGGTTGCGAGCCGATGCCTCCAATGTAGACTTTTCCTGAACAGACCCATCATCAGCGACAGCATCGACGCCCTGAGGGCCTTCCGTGCCGTCATCGGGGCCATTTTCTTTCTTTGCCTCGGTCTCGGTACCACCCATTTCTTCGTCTTCGGGTTCGGCGTCGTTATCCTGAGGTCTCGGGGATGCAGGAGCATCCAAAGGATTATCAGAAACGGCCTCTGCATTCTTTACCGGAGACTGGGATTCGGGTGCTGGAAGACAAGTGTTTCAAGTCAATGATATTGTCAAGATGCGAAAGCTTGCAAGACAGGAGAGAACCTTACCAGATGATTGAGCTGTCTCCACAACATCCTGAGCGACCTCTGGAGCCTGATGCTCCTCGCCAGCTCCACCCAGAAGATTCTGCGTCTCATCCATTATGGCGTGTGTGATGACTGCGAATGTCCGATGAAGGCGTTGCGATGGGCGCTATGTCGATCGTCAGACAGGCAAAGCTCCTCCTTCTTCAGACCCGGCGCAAGAGCACACTGCGCGTCGTAATGATAGCGGCTGGTGCAAAATACCGCCTGATTGTCTTGATAATAATTGGAAATGATAGCGAGTACTCGAAATCCAATGCCTGGAGCGAGTGTGGGCTGGTCGGTTGACAGCTGCTGCTTGGTCGCGACACGAACGGGATGGCTGCGACGGTTCATTCCCAAAATCTCGCGCGGCAAGAGGTGCCAAGCCTCCAGTCTTGGCGCTAACCCGAAGCAGAACATGCGCCACACTGGTGGGTCTTGCTCTTCATTTTTCAGCCACATCCTCTTCAACATTCAAGAGGCTCTTTTTCTATACAGACAATCCATATTCAAGTCATGCTTAATTGTTCAGCAAACATACAAAATACTATCATCGCATAATAAGGTACCAGCCTCTCTATGACTCAGACAAACATTTATTCTGGTAGACATTGTTCGAAAGCCTCTTGGACTATTCGACTATTATGAGTAGTTGAATAATGTCACCAGCCCGATTTTCTAACTATGTCCTTAGCAAGCTTATACGTACCTCTTAACGAGACCTTTAAATGAGATTTTTCTGTATCAAATTCCGCTGCTGTTGGGATTTGTCCGTTGTCGTAACTGGTCCTTCAAGAAAAGCACCTTATCCATATTAGGCTAGCGTGGGTTTGATCGCGTTCCAACGCGTCTCCGCGTGTTGCTCCGGACTCACTATCAGACATCGATCAACGACCAGAATGACGTTAAACAGGTAACAGTTTGCTGTTTCACGGATTGTACAGACTGACCAAATTGATCCATACTTGTCATTGATGGCGAATGACTTGCCGTCGTCTCAATTTGACCCAGCAATCTTTCTTCATTCCGACGCACCTTCTATTACACTACAATCCGAGCCAGACCTCGATTTATTTGCCGACGATATAGAGGCGCTCCAGCAGCAGCGCTTGCAAATTGCTGAAGAAAACCGACGCAACGGAGTCGTCATTCAGCATCGATCCTGGAAGCTATCAGATGTTTTCCGAAGTGACGACGATATACAACCATGTACGTATCTGTCAAAGTCGAGGATGCTTTCTTTCTATAATTTTATTGACTGGGTATAGTAACTCCAACCAAATCTTTGAATTACCCTCAACTAGGCAGAAGCCTTGCTATAGAGAATTTCCTGCCCTCGACGCCTCCAACAGCAATGATGCCATTGTTGTCCGTGCAGTCCGATCTTACGCCTAGCCCCTCATCTATAGATGTGCGAAAGAGAAAGCTGGAACCGTCATTGTCGGAGGAGGATTTGAAACGACAGAAAGTTACTGTTGATGAAGTTGGAAATGGAGACAACGACCAAGTGGCCGCTTTGCGAGAAACAAACTCGGGCAACAATGGACCACGAATGATCGGCGGGTTCGTCGATGACGATGATGAGGACGACGATGATGACGATACGTTAGCCGAATTGCGAGGTATGGGAAATGCATCATATTCATTGCCGACCACGAATGTGAGTCAAGAGACCAACATATCGTTGTCAGAAAATGTACCCAACCAGAAGGTTCGTGGACCGTTTATCGACGACGACGATGACGATGACGAGGATGTCATGGATTCTTTGAGGAATTCATCTACGAACAACGACGCCACTCTCCTCCAAATGATGTCTAATTCGACTCCTGCCGAGACAGCACAACCAAAGCCATCATCAACGGGCATCTCAGAAACTCCGATAGGACTGAATACTGAAAGACCCCCCACACATACGACATTACCACGAGTAAAGCCAGTAACCATCAAAACTTGTTCGGGAAAATCGCACAGAGTTTATTCACGACGGCTGGCAAGCACTATGTCATATGAGAGAATTGTTGCAGGCCGCTCAAAGACAACTGACGGAAAGGCTCAGCGCAGCTACTACGGAATTGAAATCCACAAATTAATGGACGATGTTTCTAGTGAGGCTAAGAAAAGTTCAACACGCAAAGAAGAACCAGTTCGCATTGAGCATTCCATCGAAGCACCGATAGCCGGAAAGTCCACGAAGCATGCCAACCCGATGTGGACTGAGAAGTACCGTGCTCGAAAGTTCGCAGACCTAATCGGAGACGAGCGGACTCACAGATCAGTTTTGCGATGGCTCAAGGGATGGGAACCCATTGTTTTTCCAGGTCTTGCCAAGTCGAAGAAGATGAAAAACGCCATGGATGAGGACGAACGAACACATCGGAAAATTCTCATGTTGACTGGTCCTCCCGGTCTTGGTAAGACTACATTAGCTCATGTTTGCGCACAGCAAGCAGGGTATGAAGTCTTGGAGATCAATGCCAGTGATGAACGCAGCAGGGATGTTGTCAAGGGTCGTATCAGAGATGCGGTTGGGACAGAGAATGTGAAAAGCGCAGGTGTCAACCCTAATTCGAACAAAGGCATCAGATCTAGTCGTCCCGTTTGTGTCGTTGTAGACGAAGTTGATGGTGTCGTCGGAGGAGCGGGTTCGGGTGGTGACGGTGGTTTTATCAAGGCTCTCATTGATCTAGTCATGATAGACCAGAAAAATGCCTCTAAGCCTAGCGAGAGCACATCATCCTTTGGGAAAAAGAGGAAAGGCGACAACTTCCGCCTGTTGCGACCCATAATCCTCATTTGCAATGACGCTTACCATTCCAGCTTACGGCCACTTCGCACTTCTAACATCGCCGAGGTGATACATGTTCGACAGGTGCCGATGGAAAATGCCATACAGCGTCTGAAGATGATCCTGACAAAGGAGAATGTCCCATATGATAACGACGGTGTTAGAAGACTTTGTGAGGCATCCTGGGGTCTCAGTGCCAAGAAAGATCGTAGTGAGAAAAACCGCGGTGTTGGTGAGGGCGACATACGAAGCATTTTGGTATCGGCTGAGTGGGTGGCCCGTAAACTTCGCGTTGACTCGACCACAACGCCTCGATTAACCAGAAGGTGGTTAGAGGAGAACATCCTCAACGATGCCCAGTCGGATGGGTATTCCAAGGGTCTTGGAAGAGGTGGTGTTCGAGAGGTCACAGATCGTGTCTTCCTCGTAGGCGCGGGCTTCTCAGCAGCACCTGTTAGTGCTGGTTCGTTCAATGACCCGCATGACCAGGAGAAAGCCAAAACTCCAGTGGGAGTTGCAGAGTTGCGCAGGCGATATGCAGCCTCTAAACTGCGCGAGATGATTGATGCGAGCGGCGATTATGATCGGTGTATCACGGAATGCTTCGTTGAATATCCTACACGAACTTTCCAAGACGACACGTTCCTGTCTAAGCCGAACACTGCTTACGACTGGCTTCACTTTCACGATATGATTTCATCCAAGGTATTTTCAAACCAAGACTGGGAGTTGAATCCGTATTTGAGCCAGTCAGTCCTTGCATTCCACCATTTGTTTGCCGGTGCTACTGGCTCTTCCAACAAGAGAAAGTTCGACGTTGATGACACAGAAGAAGAGCATCCATTCTCCGGACCAAGGGCAGACTTCGCCGCATTTGAAGCACTCAAGCAAAACAAATCGACGCTTGTTGGGTTCCAGTCAACTTTCTCCGCACCACTAATGAGATTATTCCGCTCTGTTGACTGTGTGGCCACTGATCTAGTGCCGAATCTAGTGCGCATGCTCTCGCCTGATGTAAAGCCTGTTGTTGTGCAAAGCAGCGACCGAAGCAATGTGGCTAGTGTCAGAAAGGATAGCGAAAAGGCACTGGTTCGCGCTGCGGTGAAAGTCATGGGTGGATTGGGCGTCACGTTTGAAAAAGTGCGTGTGGGAAGTGAAAATACTCACTCGGGGTGGGTGTACAGAATGGAGCCGTAAGTTTCTCTCCTTTCTTCTTTAGTCTTCATCAATCTTACTTGAATCTACGTGACTAACTGATCAAAGGCCAATTGACACTCTGATCGGCTTTTCAAAAATGAAGGGCACCACTCTTGATACTGGCGCGGCTCCCGTTCGCTATGCTGTTCGACAAGTTCTCGATCAAGAGTACCGCAAAGAGACATTGCGCAAACAAGGAGAAAATTCCCAAGCCAAGTTGAGACTTCCGTCAGTCAGTAACAAATCGAACAAGCACGGCAACGATGATGACAAGGAAAACGATAACGCAAAGTCGGGCGGATCAAAGGGAGATGGAGCCAAGAGAGATTTCTTCGGCAGGATCATTCGCAATAATGAGAGTGCACCTGCATCTACCACAAATGCGCGCCCACAGAGCCATGAACGAAAATCGAGCGGACAGGAACATGACCGCAAGGTATGGGTGACGTTCCATGAAGGATTTTCTAATGCAGTGCGCAAGCCTGTTTCGATGGCCGAGCTGTTGTCCGAGCTGTAGTAACTACCTTATTTACTTACATATGAGATAATGTCGATAATATATATATATATATATATGAATTATGAATTATATTTATTCCTACAGTACTACTAATTATATGAGCCTGATTCTTCTGTGTATAGAAGCATTGCAAATACACGCGCCCTCATAATCCAGCGGCGTGGCTTTCTGTGGGTACACAATAAGGCAAACTACATAGAGCACATAAGATCACTATGATATATCACCGGTGTTAGGTATATAATAACAGATGATAGATACAAGCTTGTCTGACCCATTATTGTTCATCGTCTCGATTTCCGGCGTCCTCTCGCTTTTGAAGCTTGTTGGGTACGTTGTGATCCTCCACCTCTTTTCTGTTCCTCATGGCGTGACGGGTCTCGATTTTCTTGGTCATTCCCGATGTCCTCTCGCTTTTGAAGCTTGTTGGGTACGTGATGATCCTCCACCTCGCTGAGGGCCCTCTTCCGGGAGGGCGAGGGAGGTGCAGGTGAAAACGGCTGGCTCATGGGCGACACACCAACCGCTGTCGATAATGGATATATATGAATTATGAATTATATTTATTTCTGCAATACTAACAACGATGGCATCAACTAGCTGTAACTATTCATTGCTGATATTGTCACCCAAACCCCATTGCATTTGCCAAGACTGAGCAAAGCCCTAATCCGAAGCCCTAAAAACTTCCATCTTTTCCCGTCTTCTTTGAAGTCCCTTAGGGGCAGATTAGTAGCCAAACTGGAAATGCATAAATAAACTACAATCACGCAGAAATCACTAGACGGTGCTCAATATGGCACCGCTGTGGGGGCGCTTTGTCTACCTAATAAGTGAGATCACGTTCAATGGCAATCTCCGTCAATATAAGTGCGTAGCTTACAGAGACTGCCCTTCTCTTCCTGGCCTCATCTTTGTTCTGTCCTTCTCATCCTCGTCTTCATGGCCAGCAGCATGGTATCAGCAAAAAGACCACGGCCTGCTACTTCTTTCTTCCATTTCACAAAAGTTTTCTCAACCATGGACACTTGTAAGTCAACCTGTGAGTTACTGCTCCTAGAATATATCTAACATCCTCAGACAAAACAATCTCCGGAGAGATAACTCCTACCACCATCCTTACCGGCCCCTCCATTCCTGCCTCAACGGTAAGTCTCCCTTGACGCGACTTTGAAGCTATATCTAATATGTTACGTATTAGCCACGTCCAGAGGAGACACCAAATCGCGCTGAGAAGAAGAGGAAGCGGGAGGTACATATATATTTGTCATGATGGATCAAGTTACTCAAGCTAACTTCACTAGTCCGCTGTTTCTCCTGAGACCGAAGTGCCTTTGAAGCAGTCGAGGCACAAGATCGAACGTTCAAAAGCAGAAGAGGCTCAGAAAATCTACAACCTTCACGAGAGTATTAAGCAGAAGAGGCATACCGTCAAATTTCTTGAGGGCGGGCTCCAGGTTCTAAAGGAATACATTGAGAAGAAAACTGAAGAGATGGAAAAGTCCAAAAATATTCTTTTGATGTTGACTGAAGTCTAAAACGCCTTGGAGGATTGAAGAAAAGAAGTGGAGGGGGCTTTTCGGCTTAGATCAAAGCTCTACAACATACAGGGTTGCTGTTCAGGGAGGAGGGAAGTTGGAAAGATATAAAGATAATATTTCTATGAAAAGTTTAGCTATCAAACGTAAACAACAGAGATGGACAGTGTAGCTCATTTTCCAATTTCATGGAACCAGATCTTGTTTCTAATCTCTGAGGCCTTGCCTCTTTACATAGGCGTCTATATCAGAGAAAGAGGGGAAATGCAAAGATGAGTTCTGCAATGTATTTGTCTGACACATATAAACAATAAAAAGTCGTTTGGTTACTTAATACTATGACTTCCTAGTGGTGCCTATTTCTTTCAATTGGACTTAGAACCTGAGGCACTGTAGAGGCGAGTGTTACAGGAAATGCCCGCACAAATTAGCTGGCTCATATTACAAGTACGCAGCCAACACTGCGGTGCCTAAATAAGGCTTTGCCTGTGCTTCGAGCTGAGTATTATTGGCAGCAAGAGCTCCTACTCGGTCATGTGGTTGCTTCTTTCCTCATCCAGTTTTTTTCTTCCCCATCCATCCTCTCGAGGAATATACCCCCGCATCACCATACTCAAATCTCGCGCATCCAAAGAAGCATGACTGCCTGTGGAAACTCCTTTCATTTTCCAAAGTATGTTGGCTTTTGAATTTCCAAAAACGCGAAGTGCTGACATAGACACAGAATGTTCAAGGATCCCCCTAATCAAGTCGTTGCCGGGCCTCAGAAGATCACTTACTACGTCCATCCCGGTGCCTTATCATCGTGTGGCTCAGCAGTGCTTGATGCCCGTACAAAAGAGACATGGATGAATGGAAAGAGTGAAATCATTGACTGGACAGAGTTTGATGAGCAGACTGTTGAATGCGTCTTAAGCTATCTTTATACTGGAGATTATGATGTGAGAGAAGCGGCTGGCGCTGGGGGAGCTACACGCAGCACTGAGAGCAACAAAAAATGCAAGGCCCTGTTAACTGTGGTGTATATCATTAAATAACCGAGCTTGCAGCTACTCCAGATGACGACCGCGATGACGACCCTTCGGCTTCTATTAAAAAAAATTCGCCCGCATCAGATCCCGCGACACTCGATTTATCCCAATCCCTTGAGCCCTTGAGCAAATGCATTTCAGTCGGCCTACCGGTGGCGACTATGCAAACTGCTGCCGCCATCTTCACCCAGACAGCGCTTCTTGATTGTGACGAGCTTCTGGGCAATACTGTTCTGATGCATGCTAAGGTGTACTGCTTTGCGCATCAGTTTTTGATCTCGAGGCTGGAGAAATTGGCCTTACAGCGCCTCCTGCAAGTTCTCCTTAGGTGTAATACTCCAAGTACTCAATTCTTTTTGCCTCTCGCAGATGCTATCCATCTGGTTTATGAATCAACTCCTCCTAACGCAACGCAACTCGATGACCCGGCACGACAATTGCTATCACAGTATGTTGCTCTAAAGTACATTGCTATCCCGCCTGAGAGCCTCAATATCCTCGTTTCCGAAGGAGGAGAATTCATGATTGATGTCGCACAAAAGTTGGCCCGACGAATAGCAACAAGCGACAGATCTACTCAGTCTTTAGAGAAGCACATTAGTGAACTTAAAATCAAAGTCAACAGACTAGAGGAAGGTCAAAGACAAAGAGACTTAGCGGAAAAGGTAGCACGAGCGTGTGGGAGCGGGAATCAAGGAATTTCTGCACAGCGTCAAGGTCCTTCTCACACATTGTTTCCTCCTTACTTACCTCCACTGAACACACTATGAAATCTTACCTTTATTTTATTACTCGTTCAAAATCATTAATCTTGCTGAAATGACTCTGTTCCAGATGGGATGTATCATATAATGAAAGACAGTATATAGAAAACAGAATGCGAGAATGCTAAGCCCACCATGATCACTCTGTAGCTTTATTAAAGAGAGACTCACTTGAGTTTGGTTGGATGTTCTTCTTCGGGATATCAAGCAGGCTGAAGTTACGCCCATTTCCGTTTACATTGTTTTTGATCGTCTTGCGAACCAAATCTTTGACAAATATCATAATCTGGATTTCTGAATCAGAGCAGTCTGTGACATGAATGTTCTGCCATTGATATGTACTATATAATATTCAAGATATATAGCGATTTTGGTGGCGAGGTATTATACAGAATATACCACTATGGAGAGCATTGTCAACAAACCCCTTTTGGTGGCAAGCTGGTTAATTTTCCGCCATCAGGTACATGAGTTTACTCGAACAACAAATCAATCAACATTGTCTGCGGTTCATCGCCGCCCATATATCATCACGAAGTTGCTTTTTGCTCTTGGATAGAATTCTGGTTTGCCCATGCCTTCAATCGAGTAAGATTTATCGACATCGAAGGCAGTGATGACACACTCATTATCAATAATCCGTTCGCCTTCTGCCACTTCTTGATATTCTTCTTATTCATTGCCCGACTCAGCAAGGAAATTGCCATCATCCATCGCGGGCTCTTCCGTATCCTCAGGAGATTCATCAAAGGTACCTGTCTCGACAAGCTCCATTTCGAATTCCGCGAGAGGCGGAAGCGAGGTAGAAGACTTTGAATCCCTTTAAGAGTCTGAGTTTTCCGATACACCAGGATTGGCTATCGGACCTCCATCGACGATAGCTTCATCCCCATGGGAAACGTCTTCGAGTCATCCGGTCGAGGGACTGCACGTTTCCCCTCCGTGCGACGAGGTGTTGTTGGTATTGAAAGCGGAGACGACATGATTGTTGTGTAAGCTTCAATGGCAATTAGTACACTGATAAACAATTCATTCCATGTACTGCGTCATATTTACCTTTGGTATCGTGGCCCATAAAGAAGAAAAGAGGGCTTTATTGATTTTTGCGCCAGGCATTTGATCTGAAGATGTTAGTCACTTTGTAAGACGGTGATTGTTCGATAGGCTTACTTATTGCCTGCTCCGTAGCCATTTTCCTTTTGAACGAGCGAGAGTGGTCATGGTCTGTATGCTTGATACTCTTCGTATATATTTCGCTGTCAGAATCATAGTTGTAGTAGTAATTACTGGCGACGAGAAGCACGTAATGTCAGATACTGTGAAGCAATAACTGCCAGATTGACTTACTGGTGTTGACACAAGAAAGATGGATTGACAATTCCAAAGTCGGGAGGGCCACGACTGTTGAAGCGGGGGATAGGAAGAGGCAGGGAAGGAAGGTTGTTTGCATCACCTGACGAAGAGCCCCCCCGAATGGGCCAATGAATGCCTGCGGTTGTCTGAATCAGAATAAGCACCAATCAGGGCGTGTCGATGTCGGGCGCGTGGCAGCGCGTGACCCAGTAGGGAAGCTGCTCTTTCCCCTCGTCCTTCTCTTCCGTCCTTCTTCCTCCTTCCTTCCTCCTCCCTCATCCTCATCATCGAGCCTCTGATCCAAATACTGTGCAGTTTGAGATTATCAACACATTCATCAATAGTCTTTAAAAATGTTGCATACCGCTTCTTCTTCTTCTTCTTCTTCTCCTTCTCCTCCAGTAAGTCTATCTCGTTATGACTTGTCATGAATCCATCTAATTTGTTATACAGGCGGAGGAGCAGCTGCAGGAGCAGCAATGTGTATCTGTCTATCTCGCATATCACGCAACTTACATCGTCAATTGACCATGGCTTCCGGTAAGTCCATGCATGCATCAACCCATCTGTTAATCACTACTTCCAATATAGCTAACAAGATTGAATCAAGAAGAAGATATGCGAGACGCGTCCCCCGCCCCCTCCTCTCCCAAGGGCACCAAGCCCACCAACGACAACCTTCCCCCTCCTGCAGTGAGTCTATCTAAGTCGTGAAGTGTCGTGGAATACTGTCTAATGTGTTATACAGAAGGAGGGGCAGCTGGCCGAGCAGCAAAAAAACAAAATCCACCGAAAGGTGGCTGAGAAGAAGAAGAAGGCCAACAAACGCAAGGTATGTATTCACTACCAATGCCACTACTATCAATACTCGTGCTAATGTTGTTTGTATAGGCCGAAGACAACCCCCGCACCTTCCTCGGGTGCAGTCGGACGCGGCTACGAAGATGAAGCGTCTTCGTGACGAGACTCACGACGTCGAGGCCATCATGACTCACTACAAGAGCCAGATAGAGGCTCTCGAGAAGGAGAAGAAAGAGAAGGAAGAAGATAAGGAAAAGGCCAAGGCTAACGCTGGAAAAAAGGATCTGAATTTTGGGCAGAGATCGCAAAACAAACATGTTGTATTTTTGACAATGAAAAATTAACCACCTCGCCACCAAGAAGAGTCCTCCATTATCGGGCTTTCTGGTAATGCTCTGCGTGCTTGGTATTTTCCGTATATATTCCGCTGTCAATCTTTAATATTATTGCATTGTATTCCAAGAGATGCCTAGGTATGCTCGTCGACATGACTTTGTAGGGGATGCGTGCGGCTCTTAGGGCAAATCGTCGCGATTCATGGCTTCTGATTGGCCCGTTATCCACATGCCTTAGGCATCCAACGGTTTTGATACTGAGTGACATGCTATGACAATTGGAATCTGACAGGCTCTGATTTATGATCTCTACGTAGAATATTTCTAGTTTTTCCTACAATTAATATGCAAGCGCCGTCTTCAATAATGGGGGAGTGCAGTTCTCATACGAAGCACGCTGTTGGTAGGTTCGATCATGAGCGCGCGTGTATTGGCATCAATTTTTGTAAATAGCCTGAAGAATCAGGTTCGTGTAATCAATTAGCGAGATTGTACTGAGTAGAGCGTATGATCCGTTTGATTTGTATGATCTGGCTGTACGATTCGTTTTCTAGGATCCAGCTGGGAAAGCATGTGATTGACAAACAGCTGGTGATAATCGAGGTTTTTGATTCTCATGTCTAATTGGTCGATTCGAGATGGCCGTGTGATCTGAAGGCACAAACTTCGCACATCTACGCTCTCCGCGAGTCTCACTCTTTCTTTCCTGCACACCACCATCGTCGCACGCTTTGCCACCATGGAACGTGGTAAGTTGATCGAGTCAATCTGTCAATCATTGCTTGTACAGCATAGCTAACATTATCAAATTATAGAATCAGCACGAAACACTCCCCGCGCCTCCCCGGCCCCCTCTGCTCCTGCCCTCCCTTCTGTAAGTTTGTTTGGTCAGAACCTGTCGTGGAACACCATCTAACGCGTTATACAGCAGCAGCAGCAACAGCAACAACAGCAACCACCACCTCCCCCCGCCCTCCCCAACCACCAGCAGGTATGTATTCATTCCCAATGTTTGCTCTTATTATCATTATTCAAGCTAATTAGTGTTCACATAGCCGGCTCCGTCCCCCGCCGCTGCACGACCGAGTCCTCCTCCGTCCGACGTAGATGAGACAGAGGAGGACCTCGAAGAAAAGATCAAGGAGCAGCGTATCATCACGCGCTTCTTACAGGATCAAGTGAAGGCCTCCAAAGAAAAAGGTAAAACGTTAGAGGAGGAGTGGGAGGAAAAGAAGAAGGAGTTGGAGGAGATAGAGGCGGAAATGAGGGCTCGAGGTTTCATTTAAAAAAAAAAAAACAGCCCATTTATGTTATTTTTATTTTATTCATCTCTCTCATTTTTGAGAATAAAAAAGTGGTTCTTTCAATGAGTACTCCTCGTAGTCTTTCCTCTTCCTCTCCACGCTTTCGTGAATTAAGATCATTACCCACAAAGTTGGACACATTTTCAAATTTTCACGTTCGGATCCAGGCAACGCCTCACAAAACCCAACCATCAGCCGAAGCATGGCACTAAACGAGAAGAACAGCTCCACTGGCGCAATTCTCATCGTGATGCATTTTTGTTGCAACAAAAGAAAACCGGGGGATAGCTCCTTACCGCAGAAGCGACCTCCTCAAATATCCTGGCAATTTAGAGACAAAAAGTGAATTTTACTTTATCATTATTGGACTCGCTCAGCAAGAGCATGACAAATACAAATTCAAGCGGATGTATGAAGAAATCAGAGCTCTATGTTCACCAACGAACACCAGGAGTATGTCAGGATTATCATAAAGAATTCCCAGCCTTCTTTCTCCAGAGCAAAACTCAGCTTTCTTCTCCTCTACAGTTTCGGCGCGACGACGACGCATTGAACCACATTCGTCAGAAACTAGATAGATTTCTCAAGCAACCCACCACGCTCCCTGCATATCATGCATCGGAACTATTTAATACGATCTCATACCGACGTCGAAAAGGACGGAATGTTATGTCTGTCAAGAGCATTTTGGCCAATGTTTGAAATGAGGGCAACACTATTGATCTTACTGCATCAAGTGCTTCGATGAGAAACCAACTGAAGAACGTGCTAATGAAAAGCCTATGAGGGACATGTCAAACACGGTGTTTGCGAAAGAGACAGCGTCATCGAATCTAACCGAAGAGGAAATGGATACGTGCTCAGTTTTCAGCTTCGGATCCAGCTAAAAGCCTGTCGTTATGAACAAGAGCGTTAGATAGCACCTATATAGCATCTATTGTATGAATACATAGGTGTTCATAATCAGAAACAGGTCTATGCGTGTATATATATAGAAGTGTGGCTACCTAGAGATATTAATACCACGAGTGCAAAGTGAGAAAAAAAGGCATTGGCTTTAGCAAAGACAAAAAACAAACATGATATATAGATGTACATACATATCCATGACAGCGTAGAATAGGACATGTTCTCAAAAGGTAGACGCTAAAGAAACAACAGCGCCGGTCTATGCAAGAGGGCATAAAGAAACAAGGGGAATAAAATATATAAAAAAGATAAGAAGTGCTGTACAGAAGAGAACAAAAAGAAAAAGAAACAAAATTATATCTATTCACGGCTTCTTCTTGATATGATGTTTCCCCGTATCTTTCTCCGATACGCTACCGCCGCTATTACCGCTTTTTATATTGCTGACATTATGATGATAATCATCTGTCTCTAGAATGCGAATGAAGTGCTGAACGGAAAACCCGCCTGATACGAGATAGACGACGACAAGCCAGGCCGAGAAGATATTGGCCACGTGGTGGAGAAGGTAGGCGTATGTGACGCCATAGACAGCTGAATAGCCGGCGAGACACAAGAGGAGGAGGTATGTTATGTGTTTGGCTCTGGTTTCGTTTGTCAGTGACTGAAAAAGAAGAAGTCAAAAAATAAAATAAAAGGCATACCGTGAGAAGATTCGCGGAATCATCAGCCCGCTAGTCATTGTCTCTACAAGGATCAGGAAGGGCATGATGGAAAGTACATTGTGGTGCGAAGAGAATGGCGTTAGCCAATGTACAGCCAGATTGTGTACCCAGACTACCAGGACGAGGATGTTGATCGGGAGCACCCAGAGCATGAGCGTAAAGATCGAATGCGCATAGTTAAAGAAACTCGCGTTGATTGCCAGCCGCTGTGATTGTCAGTACATGAATTATCCAATTTGAGAGTACTTGAGAATATACGTACCGTTTCTCTAACATGCCATAGCGCCCGCACACATGTCGCCACTTGCACCATACATGCTACCATATATGCAAACTGATATGGTATAATGGTTGCAACGCACACAAGCAGTATGCTGGCATTGATAATCCTTCGACGAGGGCTTGGGTGTGAAAAGATCGGCCCGTTTCTGCAACTAATTAGAAAAAGGATTATTTGTTAGAATGATTCAAAAGAAACGTACCCTCGATCTTCGCGCCGGATGTAGCCAGTTTTGGTTCGTAGCAACCCATATGCAGACGACAAAACACTTAAAATTAGTAGAGATGCATAGTTGATAACAACACAGGCGCCGATGCTGACCAAGCCAAACAAAGGGACGAGAAACCAGAAAAATGCGTCTTGCGCGCCAAGGAGAAGGTCGTATTTGGTAAAATCAACAGCTGTCTCCGTCGAATTTTGACGCCAATGAAGGGGGTCATCGTTGGGAGGCAGTCTTCTGCTGGAGGCGAGCGAAGATGCCAATAGTGAAAGTATACACAGTATTATAGGCAAGGAGGAACGAAGACAAAGATTCAAGCTTTCCATGAAAGTAATGAAGTAGCCAGTCTCGTCGTAGACCTTGAATTGTTTGCGCAAAACAAGAGCAACGACCAGTAGCGGGAATGCCGCAAAGACTGTGCGATACCGCATCACTAACTCGCCGAGACTGTTGGGAACGCTGACTGTCAAGGATAGGTCGACGCTGGATGAACATGTCGGATCGGACCACAGGTGGAACGAGACGCCGTAAGCTGCTTCTTCTCGCAGAGATGGGGGCATGTATGGTGCAACACCGTGGAGATTCACATCGACATCGCGAACATTGACAAAGAATTTCGACTCATGAGGTTCCGGCATCGACTGGCGTAGCAAGGGCGCAAAGAGCGGAGTAGAATCGGAGCAGCCTGAAGTATGGACTGAAAGCTTGTACCCGAGTAAACTGGAATGCAATGACGGGATCCTCACTTCCGTGAGCATTGGCCTGTTGGCAGGCAGCTTCATATGAAGCCCAGCACTAAGCAAACGGCCCAATCCCACACGTGTTGGAATGATTGCATCCGAACTGTCAGAAAACTCGGCAATCACCCATCCGTTAGTGCGAGACGCTGCCTTATCCACAACTGCGACGAACTGATGTTCAGCCAATTCTTCCAGTTCGTACTGAAGGTACGAGAAAGGTTGGCTATCGCTGACGGTTTTTTGTGATGAAGACGTTGATGCTGGAAGGTGTATCCTGTCTGGGGCGGCATTTCTGCATGCTAGCCGGGTAGAACCCGACCCACCACGCGAGAGATCAATGTTCATCGAGAAGAGGGACGTGGTACGTCCTGCTTGCATAGGAAAAACTGTACAAAAGAGTACTTCTATGTTTCCATCTGCCTTATCGAACGGTTGATCCGTAAGGAGGGTGAACTTCTTGCCCGGAACGCCCGCTGGGGGAACAGGCATCAGATGTGTTTCTGGTTCTTTATGATTTCCTAACTCGCGTAGTACTAGGCGTTCACCCTGAGACAAAATCGTGTTGGTGTTGGACTCTAATGTAAGGAGGTAATTCGGTTCTATGACAATCTCATGTCAGTAATTATCACTGGAAGATTTTCAGAAGAAAAACGTACCTTGTTGAGAGAGCGTTCGCTCTGCGGTTGATTCCATACCAGTTAAAAACCATTTCTTGAAAATGCGCATTCGTTCCGCTCGAGGTTTCGTCTGGCTCGGCCTGTGCACGTCCACCACTTCGAAAATCGATTTGATAACGGCTTTCCGGAACTGGTCACACCAAGTGATGGAAAGATGATCGGTCCCGACCCAGACATCCGGAATAGTAGACGTGAAGACAGTGAAGCCGTGAGTCTCGGGAACAAGAGAAGAGAGACTAGCGTAGTCGGATGAAACAATGGTATCTCTAGATCCTCCCGCAATGGAGATGAGGGTAACATGCCATAGAGGGTTGTTGTTGGCCCATTCCTGCGAATAGGCGCCTCTCCAGTAATCATTTATCTGCTTGTATGTATGGACGATATCCGAATCAAACGATACCGGGGGTTTTGCGTGTGGGGCTGACATAGTGATAATCGTATTGACAGAGTTTGCTTGATAGTTTGCCATTGTCAAGACGGTGCGTGCCACAACCCCACCCATTGAGTGACCGATCAGTATGACGGAACTGGGGTCGGGAAGGCTTGGGTCACGGTGAGAGCGATTGGGGTCGTGATAGAGCGAGAGAATATATGTAAGAGCTTCGTTGACGTACTCGGCCTGGTCCAGAAGGGTTTGTCCATGGAAAGCGGCCATATCCTCGTTGAAATCAATCATGAAGAAATCTAAGCTCCGGGTTCCCGTGTTCAGGCGTTCCGTATCGTGCTGAATGACGTCTCGATAATGCCTTGAGGCCTCGGCGGCTAGCGAACGTACTTGTTTGTAGCTACCAGCATTGCCGGGGAGAAATAAAACAGGTGCACCGCTAAGCTAAAAGACCAGAGCGAGATAGACATTAGTTGATTGCTTTTTCCAATTGCATATTAGTTGAAACGTACCCCGATGTTCTCTTGCGAGTAATAGTCGACGCCTTCCTCACGGTAGAGATAGAGATTGTATTTGCTTGCGAACCGAGTGTGTTCAGCGTCAAATCCGACCATCCGTAGATATGTCGGACTCATGACAGGAACCTGACAACCATCGGCTCCGACCGGCCGGTTCACGAAGGAATGCATGATGCACAGGAGGAAAAATATACCGGCAAGCGCAGTGGACAGAGACAAGATAGACACTGACCACGGACTGCGAAGTCGCATGTGTCGATTGCGCTGGGTCTCCGGCGAGCCCTCATAAGAGAGCTGCCGGGACGCCAAGGGCATCATCGCGGCCGTTGGCTTTGTGGACGTCGGCGTCGGGGAGGCATGCGAAGCAGAAGATGAGGAGAAAGAGTTTCGCACGGCGCTTGGATTCCGAGATCGGGGAGAAGAGACAGAATTGTTGAGGCGATGATCCGAATTGCTGGCGATGGGGGCAGTTATTTGCGACTGCAAGGTTTCACGCTGAGTGTCTGCGGAAATGGAATTGCGGTTGGCTCCATAGCCACTGTCGGTCGACACGCGAGACTGGGGGTGAGAGCGAGGATGAGAACTCAAGGAATGTTCGGTCCCGTCCGATAATTCGGACGAGCGCCTCTGCATTTGAAGGGTTGGAACACAATGCAGACGACGATGCAGAGCATTTCAGGAGCAGCGAGGCTGGTCCAGGAGGGGAGAAGTTGGCATTTGTTGGTATGCGCTAGCCAGCCGCTCGGCCAATCAGATCCGGGGGATGTGCAATTTTCTGCCAGAAAACTGCCAGGCGGTCAGCCTACACGACCACCCTCAACTCCTTCCTCTTCATCCTGCATCTGTCTCTCGCTCTCTGTACTCTCACCGAATATTACAGTTCCTTGCAGTTTGTTCCTTAACAACCCACATTACACTTTTTTCGATGGGCGAAAACGAAAACACACCCCAACAGAGAGCCTCTGATCCAAATACAACCTGAAGAGCAGCAGATGGTCGTGTCCATCGAAATATTTACTAATGGCTTTCAAGAATCTTTCCTTGCTATATCTTATACTACTAGTAAAGCCACTAGCTTCGCTACGATTTCAGCTGCTACGCATACTGCGCCAGTAACCTACCGTCGAAGTATAGCTTGACTGTGAAGACAGCGACCTCGTGTCTATGCATACGCCAGAAGACTTGGGCTATTGACAAACCAAACACCATACTGCATCCTAGGGGCTGCGCTAATCATATCAAGAGGACGGGGTTGATTCAACGAGACGTCGATATCATGATTGACCTGTGGCAATGCGAAACCCTTATTCCTCAGGAGGCTTAGTTAAGGGCCTTGAAATGCTTTCTTCCGGTGCTTCGGGCATTCTATGAATTGGCTTACGCAAATATTTATGTAAGAGTTTGAAATGGCTGCGTTCCTAATCGAATACTGCAAATAGTTACAAGAGCTCTAGCCTTATTACCAGCAATTCAATGTCTTTAACAATCATCTTTACCTATTATGTACAGTCGAACGACAAAAGTGTTTTAACACCCTCCCGTATACACCATGTTGTGTCTATTGATAATTATTATAAATATTTGGAGTCCCCCTTGTAGAAATATCCTTTATATAGACCTAGGAGGTCTTCAAATTATCTTGTTATTCTAGTTGAGGTATTGTATTCAGTTCTGGAGGCCTTCTGGGTGTTAACACTTTTCTCCAAGAACTGTAGCTAATGATTTGCTGGATTTGAGCTGAGAAGCATATTACAATATCCACCTGTAATTAACACAATTATCCATGCCATCACAGACTTTCTCGGCCGGTTGTACGTACGCGCTGCGCATTTCTTCAAAGCCAAGAAAACGTTCTCGAACAACCACAAAAATATTCCAAATTATTCAACCATGTGTCTCATTCCTTTTTTTTGTTTCAACATTTTTTTTATGTAGGGTCCCACAATTTTATCCCAGAATACGAGTGAGCTTCCTCGTGCTGGGGTAGAAATGGAACTCTTGATGTCATTGCCGCATTAGGAAATTTCCGTGCCACCGCGCTGGGTCAGCTCGGGGGAGGGTCCGATTTAGCACAAGACAGTGTCAAATAGAACGTGGCTAGAACGGGTCCATGTCTTAAGAGCCTCGTAGATCGTATTCTGCCTATATTTACTAGACTACTAGATTATTTATGACTATGCCGATTCTTACTACTGTACAAGCAGCGTCCTCATCAGGTGCCTATTGCCCTTTGTACAGCATCTTTGCCGGTTAGGCAGCATCAAGATTTAACAATGATATTCACTTTCGGCAGATTCCCCGAGCTCTTTCCAGGGAAATAGAATGAATTTATGTGTAGATGCATGGAGGATCTCGGCATATATGTCAGGTTACTTGCATCCGGAGTGGAGCGTACAAAGAACCCAGAGCCTTGGGAAGCCGTTACTGCAGGTACCGGATTTGGACACATTCCCTTGGCCATGTTGCCGAAGATACTATCCATGGACCTAACTACTATGAGTATTTCTTTCTTTTCTTTCGGCTATATGGCCGCATCGCCGGAGACGTTTCTGAGTACGGACATGTACCGGCTTGTCAGGTGGCGTTGCGTGAACACATAGCCCGATATTTTCCTTGGTTATTCAGACCCAACAAGCTTCTGGGCATAGGATGTATAACTCCGAGACTCTTGATTAGTGTTTATCGATTTGTTCTTTGAGTGCACAAAGAATATAGACCCGGAGGTTTAAAGAAAGACGCCGGTACCGTTCTACATCAGGTATATCATCTGGGAAACAAGGACAAGATGCGAGCTGTTATTACTTCAGTCCTATACCTAAACACCTCCGTATGAGGATCAGCTTTTGCAAATGAGTTTTTCGGGCAGAGAGCCGGTGCAAATGGTAGGCATCAGCCTCTAATCCATAATGGATATGGACGGATCTCCTCTTTCACATACATCTTCTGCACCTATTTCCAGCGTTTCTCCAGCGGCTACAACAGCTGCAGCATACGTTTACAATACCTTGGTTCACAGTCAGAGTCTAGAAACACGATCTGCTGTTGGCACTCAAGAGAATCCATGGCTACGAACTGCCAATCGTGTGGTGGCCGGTGTTGGGATTGGGATAAGTACAAGCTTGCTTATTATGCGAGTTTATACGAAGGCGAGAATTATGAGGAAGTTTTGGTGGGATGATAGTATGTACCACTCCATGGATTATTTTTTGGATCCTTCTCTAATACATCTTGATTATCCAGCCTTTATTATTCTTGCTTGGGTCTTTTCTGTGGCCTGCCAAGGTGTTATTCTCTGTAAGTCCTCTCTTCTCTATCTTCTGCTGCTAGATATTCAGGTCTGTTCGCTGACTTGACGACAGATGGATGGGTATATTCAGAGTACGGGGTACATGTACGGTATTTGAGGCCGCCTGCTTTACAAACATATCCAAAGGCATGTCTTTCTAAACATACAGTCCGTGGAGATTATGAAGGGTTTATTAACTAACGAGAAATAGACCATGCTCGCAGCATCAATTCTCTACATTCCAGCTTTGGCATGCGCCAAACTAGCAATTCTAATGTTCTACTACGCGCTGCTAAGCGTGGTCCAACTCTGGAAAAACGTCATCTACGTCGTCAGTGCCATTATCGCGAGTTACAGCATCGCCCTCTTCTTTGCACTCCTATTCGCGTGTCATCCAATTCAGAAGAATTGGGATGACCCCGCGGCGATCACGGACGGCTGGTGTATTAGTCGGCCGGGCGTGTATATGGCCATAACAACCTTAAATACGTTCAGCGATATAATTCTGATTCTGATTCCGATTCCGACGATATGGCGATTACATGTGTCGACTGCGCAGAAGTTGGGTGTTGCGGCTCTCTTTGGGATTGGGTGTTTGTAAGTTTTTCCATGTCTGGAGTATCTGCATGCCTAAGTAGCTGATGATGCATTCCCAAGAACGATCATCACGAGTATTGTGCGCTTGGCAACTATATGGCCGTTGGTGCACTCGTCTGATCAACCATATGAAATAGGACTGGCTGCTTTGCTTGTGTGAGTTATACAGTACCTTTGCTCGCCTTATTCTCTTTTTCCGGGATTTGATTGACTGACAGAGGCAAAGTTTTATCGAAGGAAATTTCATCATCATTTGTGGATGCCTTCCTTATCTACGCCAATTTCTTCGTCGCCATGCCCCAAGATTGATTGGTTATGAGAGCAATGAAAGTTCTTCTTCTGACTCGAGGTATCAATCAAAAGGGGCTTTTGGTAGACGGACGACGACGACGTCTGTGCCTGCACAAAGAACCGAGGAGCCTGCTTTAGACCAGGAGATTAGTTACACGGTGTGAGCATGCCGACCAAACATGAGGCAATTCTGTAAAATCGATATCGGAGTTTCATGGATAGATATGGGTGTCGAATAGACCTGCTTCTGTACCGAGGAAAATCTATATTGTAGGTAGACAATGAGCACATAGAAAAGTGATTTTGATAGCTGCTTCGCAAGATGAACTTGATTGAAACAGCTAGATCAGACGTACAGATCGGATTTAGAGGCTGATATTTGATTCATTGTACTCTCTGAACAAAGGGATCGGGGTCGGCGCCACATTTCATTGTTGCGGTGTGCTGAGGCATTATCACGATAATTTATCGCGACGTTCTATTCAGCCCCCAATTGATGGCTTCTCAGGTACGAGGTATGCAATCAATAAAATGCAAATATATTCGGGCGTTATTCGAGTACTATTTCGAGCACCAGAGAAAGGACCGGAACCCCACGGTTTTCGTCGAAGCTAAATCGGAGCACAAAGGACTGCAAGGAACAAAATAGTCACCCTTCTTTTCTTTATTTCTCTTTCATCTGAACCATGGAACAAAAGCCTCATGCAGAAAATACGAATCATCCGAGAGATTATTCTGCAAGCTCCCTTTGTTCTTTTGGATGAGATGAATCGCGACTCTGCTGGGCGTTAGTACTCCAGAAAATAGTACCCCATACCTAGCCACTACTCCGTACGGAGTACTCCGTGTTCGTCCTGTCATGCTCCATACCAAAGATCGGCCCGCGTCGACTCGTGGTTCGGGATTTTATAAGCGCCAACCACGTTGGGCAGCTGGCGTCGCATATGTAGTATTATGTACGTACAGCGCAGGATGTAGTGTCGGTGTATTCCGATTTCAACCACTCACCATCAGCCCGAATGAGTCAAGTGAGTCAAGTGCAGGATCAGATTTGATCGTCTAGAGATAATGCCGCAGAGTAGTGACGGAAGAAGAGCGACGCAATTGGGGACGGAGGCTCGGCGAAGGAATCAAGGCGTCTCGGGCGGCACCTGACTGGCCAGGCTGCCCAGGCTGCCTTCCCCGTCCGTGTTAGCGCTGACTCCAACCCCAGTCAACCACCGCCCATGCGGGGATCGTCCAGGATCGCTGCCTGCTTTGTTTGTGGGCAGGTCGCATGGCAGTGGTACGACTAACCGCTTGTTGCTCGAAACTGGTTGATCACAATGCAGAAGAAACGACAATGGCCGGTTCCTTAGCTTAACGTGTTAATCGTGGATATTTAAACAGGCTGCATCCCTCCTTCCTTCCCTCTTCCCCGCAGCCGACCGTCTCGCTTCACCGTCACTTCGACTGTGCCCCAATAAAATTTTTCTTCTTTTCTGTTGTTTCCGGCACTTCGCAGACAATGGCTGAACCAAAGGAGACAGGCACCCAACCGCCTGCACAGGCTGTTGGCCATGCACATTTTGAAGAAGAGGACATGACTGTTGGTCGGTACCTGGCTACTCGCGCCACCACTTTGGTGCCGCCGATGAACCCGGCGCCGAATCCTTTTAAGGCCTTGGCGATGCTGAACAAGCAGCAGTGGCTGTTTTTCGCTGTAAGTTTATTCTGCATATAGTGGCTTAGAGTGTGCTTTGTATGGTGTTTAAACTAGAGTCTGACCACGGGATTGCACAGATTGCCTTTTGTGGCTGGACTTGGGATGCCTTCGACTTCTTTTCGGTCTCGATTGCATTGACCAGTATTGCCAAGTACTTCGATCGTGCAAATTCCGAAATCACCTGGGGTATTACGCTGGTGCTGATGCTGCGCTCTGTTGGCGCCATCATCTTCGGTGTCCTGTCTGATCGTTACGGCCGCAAATGGCCCTTTGTCGCCAACAATGTCCTCTTTATTGTTCTGGAGTTGGGCACTGGTTTCTGTACTTCATACAAATCATTCCTAGCATGCCGTGCTCTTTTTGGAATTGCCATGGGCGGTTTGTATGGTAACATTGCTGCCACCGCATTGGAGGACTGTCCTCCAGAGGCACGAGGAATTGTCTCTGGAATTCTACAGCAGGGTTACTCTTTTGGTTATCTATTGGCCACTGCATTCGCTCGCGGTCTCGTTGATACCACTTCGCATGGCTGGAAGCCTCTGTTCTGGTTCGGCGCCTGTCCACCCGTGCTATTCATTATTTTCCGTCTTTGCTTGCCTGAAACACAGACGTTCCAAGGTCGCGAACGAGTGCGAAAGTCGTTAGCCGGTGGTGTGGCTGGAAATTTCCTGTCGGAGGGTAAAGTCGCTCTCAAGAATCATTGGATTCTGTTGCTCTATTTGATTCTGTTGATGACCGGGTTCAACTTTATGGTACTCCCCCCCTCTCTTCTTCGTTCGCATCAAAGCTAACTAGTCACAGTCACACGGCTCCCAGGATCTCTATCCTACCCTTCTCGAATCCCAATTCGGTTTCTCCGCCAACGCCGTAACCGTTACGCAGGTGGTTGCTAATCTTGGCGCCATGTGCGGAGGCACGCTTTGTGGATGGGCCAGTGGAATATTCGGACGTCGATTCTCGATTATCGTCATGTCAATCGTTGGTGGTGCGCTTCTATACCCGTATTGCTATGTCACTACGAAAGCAATTATTGCGGCGGCATTCTTCGAGCAATTCTGTGTACAAGGGGCTTGGGGTGTTATCCCGATTCATCTTATGGAGCTAGCCCCCGGACCCATTCGGACATTTACCGTTGGTACTGCATATCAACTGGGTAACTTGGTGTCATCGGCGTCGTCCACGATCGAGTCGACCATTGGGGAACGTTTCCCGCTGCCACCAACTGCCGCGGGCGCAAAGCGGTATGATTACGGCAAGGTGATTTGCATTCTCATGGGCTGTGTATACGCGTATACCATTATTGTCACGTTTATGGGACCCGAGAAGTTGGGTCGCATGTTCGAAGCTGAGCACGATGAGGATCTGAATGAGTTTGCGGCTCGCGTGATGGTGAATGAGAAGACGGATCCGGAGAAGGGACACACTCAACACGCGGAGTGATAGCTTTGCACGAAAAGCATGTATACGTACTTTATACTGACCACGTCACATGTTTTATGGTATATCTATGCAATGATGTGATGAGATGAGAGAAATGAGGTGGGATGGGATATGTCTCATGTAGTATGATGTTGATGATTGATGCAGTTGTATAGTCAATATTGCTAATTCTACTGATCAAGAGGCTTCCAGATGCCCTGTAAGTGAAAATTCGTAGCGTAGCAGGAATCAGTCTAATGCACCACAAACATCGAAACCGTAAGGCTAGATAGACCTCGAAAAAAAAGATTCTGACAGCCGCAGGAACGATGGAGCTCGAATCCATCAGACCCATCGATCCATCGATGCATCGATAATATTCTAGAACGATTGCCGACTGCGCCACTTTGCAAGGTTTTTGCGGGTGCAACATCCACCAGCCTTCCCTACGTACTAGAAAAAGGGCAGGGAAACGGGAGGGTGGAAAAGCCGTATCCGAGCAATCACCGCACCGAGCCTAGGGATATTCCGGTTGATTGGAGTTCTTGGCCCAGCTTTTGGTTCTACGAAAGGAGGCAGTCGGGTTTTGCCACTGACCTCAAGACTCGTCGTCAGATCCACTCGGCATGTCCATACGGGGTGCTGACTGGCTTGTTGGCTTAGATCGCCCTGGGTAACGCGGTTGTACGTATCCCCCCTAATCAAGGGTCAGCCTGACTACACGCACTTAATACTCGGTAGTTATTGCTGGATTCTTCTCGCCGATATGAGACAGATTTGGAATTTGTTTGTTTTGTATGTAGTTGGTTGTTTTGTGGGAAGTATGGACGGGCATGACAATCAAGGTGGCGAATAGTTCATGTCATTCATTCCAAGACAGGCAAGAAACCAAATGGATGACATAGTCTCAAGACCATTTTTTCAGTCGGATGAACCATCCAGATGATTTTTTTTTTCACAACAGAAAAAGAACTAGAGTACGTATCGGATAAGAGATAAAAAAATCCGGAGAAAGTCACTCCAGTTAAGGTTTTTAATTGACCCGCCCAAGGCCGGACCCGGTTTTTCCTCGCTTTTCGCGGGGTATCCCGATATGGACTAAGTCTCTGCCACTGTAGCAGTCTAGTAGCACTGTAGCACTGAAAAAAGGGGGTGAAAAAAAAAAATAAGAAGAAAAAAAAAAAAAGGGAGGGCGGAAAGACGGGACTGTGGAGTCTGTTGAGTCTGGAGTATGGGGGAGGGTCTTGATTTTAGTGCAAACTAACTAGTACACTCCGTACTACTCCGTATTCTTCTTTTTCGGGCTGAAAAAAAAGTGATACAGTTCGAGGTAGGGGGCTAACTTTGTTCAGCAGTAAGTACTCCGACAATCACACAGTAAGGGGTGTTTATCAAGGCATATAATCAAGAAAATAATTGATACTCCGGACGTGAAACACTTGTTTATAAAGTGTGATGTGGCTCAAGGATGGCTGCCCGGGCCGGCGTGGCCTTCATAAAACTAGGCATCATGTATCAAGGCCTCAGGTCGCCCGATTGAATGCAGATCGATATTAAATAATAATTATTGAATAATCTCCGGCAGCAACTTATCAGACCCCAGCCCCCTGCAAGTCGACTTTTCAGGGGCACTGCATTGCACCTCGGCGTCAGCCTCGCATTCCTGCCTGTGCCAGGACGCAGACTGACTGAGAATCACAGGCAGGCAGTTGCTCCCGATCAGCTCGGGGGGTGCCACTGGGTGCAAGTGGGTGGCAACTAAAATAGAATTTTGGACCCATCATCGCTCTTGTTGTACGATCCATGGGATGCCAGGCCTGAATCAGTGCCGAGTCTGAGTGCCAGCATTAGCCGCCGATGATTTGTCTGTCGGCACAGCCCAAAAATAAAAAATCATGCGCAGTTAATTACTGTTATTGTTACTTCGTGCAGCGTCCTGTCACATCGTTCGCTCGCTCCACGTCGGCTGGCTGAGGAATAATCGGTCAATAATGAAGCGAGCATCCCTGCCTGCGCTTTGTCTGGAGGAGATGTTCCAGTCTAGTAGACCGCTTTTTTAAGGCTCCCAGGCCTCAAGGCCTCAAGGCTTCAGCCTTTTGCCGGCCGCCAGCCAATAAGCGGCTGATTATTCTGCTGAGCGGGTCCCGGCCGTTTCAGGATTAGTGCAGTGCAGGCTCTTCGCCACTAAGCCGCGTTGGGACCTAGCCCGGAGAGCCATGCCCGAATGAAAAATTTGGGAGTCTGGGACGGTAAAATTTTTCAGTGTTAGTCTGGCAAAGGCAAAACCCATATTTTTTTTTTTTTATTATTTTTTTTAGGAGGGGCCACAGTAGCGATAAATACCTGCCAGCCCACCCACCCCTCTCTTCCTTCTTTCATCTTCCCCCCCCTAATACTCTTTTTTCTTTTTTATCCTTCCATCTTTTAGAAAAAAAGAGGTCGGGTTGTCTTTTTGACCTCTCTGTCTTGAAAAATAGACTAGACAGCAAATAGATTTTTTTTTCAGGCCTCGTTAGAGCGAATTTGCGTTGTCGATAACGCAGATACGTGGGCCACCGCCACCGAAAAAGATACCCTCATAGAACAGTTTTCGCACGCTTTTGTCGACTTTTCGTCTTAATCTCGCCTTATTTTATTTTTTGTCAGTCGAAATCGCCAAAATTTCATCCACCACGTCTACCAAAATGCCTGCCGTCGATGTTTCATCCGTTCCCGCCGTCTCTGGCAAGGAGACCGCTGGCTCAGTCGCCGTTGTCGAGAGCCTGATCAAGAATTTGTCCATCTCCAAGACCGTCGATGAGGCCAACGGCCACGCCAACAACCTCGCCGCCCTCTTGCACGGCCCTATCGAGGAGAAGACCGTGCCTGCCAAGGCCGTCGAGTCGCTCAAGAAGCAGCTCGCCAACAAGAAGGATGCCAACGCTCGGGAGCGTGCCCTCGAGGCCATCCGCGCTATTGCTGAGCACTCCGACGTTGCTGCTGGTGTTGAGCCTTACCTCGTCTCTCTTTTGGGACCTACCCTCAACGCCGTTGGCGACAAGATGACCAGCGTCAAGAATGTTGCCCAGGTGGCCGCCATCTCTCTCGTCAAGGCCATCAACCCCAACGCCACCAAGGCTGCTCTGCCTTCCATCATCAACTCCATTCTCTCCGCCCAAAAATGGCCCGAGAAGTTGACCGGTCTTCAGTGCATTGAGGCCCTCGTCGAGACTGCCCCTGCTCAGCTTGCTTTCCTTGTTCCAGACCTGATTCCCGTTGTCTCCGAATCCATGTGGGACACCAAGCCTGAGGTCAAGAAGCACGCCTACGGCACCATGGAGAAGATTTGCGGCTTGATCGTCAACAAGGATATCGAGCGCTTCATTCCCGAGCTCATCAAGTGTATCTCCAAGCCCGAGAACGTCCCCGAGACCGTTCACTTGCTCGGTGCCACCACTTTCGTCACAGATGTCCACGAGCCTACCTTGGCCATCATGGTTCCTCTTCTGGAACGTGGTCTTGCCGAGCGTGAGACTGCCATCAAGCGAAAGTCTGCCGTCATTGTCGACAACATGTGCAAGCTTGTCGAGGACCCTCAGATTGTTGCCTCTTTCTTGCCCAAGTTGATGCCCGCTCTTAACAAGAACTACGAAACTCTCGCCGACCCCGAGGCCCGTGAGAAGACCAAGCAAGGTCTCGACACTTTGATCCGTGTCGGTGATGTCAAGGATGGCAAGATCCCCGAGGTCTCCCACGCCGGTGACGTCGCTACCGTTTCCGCTATCCTCAAGGAGATCCTCGAGCCCAAGTACAAGGCCCAGATTGCTGACTCCGAGGCCGTCATCAACTACATTGCCGCCATCGCCGGTCAACTGATCGACGAGAAGGTCATTGAATCCCTCATCTGGATCGAGGCCACTACTTCCTACTTGTCCGCCCTCCTCGGTGATGCCGCTGATGTCAAGGCCATTGCCGATACCCTTCGCAAGAAGGCTTCCCCCGCTGCTGCCCAGGAGGAAGAAGCTCTTCCCGATGAGGAGGAAGGCGAAGATCTTTGCAACTGCACATTCAACTTGGCCTACGGTGCTAAGATTCTGCTGAACCAGACTCATCTGCGTCTCAAGCGTGGTCAGCGTTACGGTCTTTTGGGACCTAACGGTTCTGGCAAGTCCACCCTCATGCGCGCCATCAACAACGAGCAAGTCGAGGGTTTCCCCAAGAAGAGCGAGGTCAAGACTGTCTTCGTCGAGCACGACCTTGATGCTGCTGACACTGAACAAACTGTCATTGGCTGGACCCAGAAGAAGCTTGAAAGCGTCGGCGTCAACCTCCCCATTGCAGAGATCGAGAAACAGCTGGTCGACTTCGGTTTCCTCAAGGAACAACTCGAAGGCCCCATCACATCTCTTTCTGGTGGTTGGAAGATGAAGCTGGCTTTGGCCCGTGCTGTCTTCGAGGACCCCGATATCCTTCTCCTTGACGAGCCCACCAACCATTTGGACGTCAAGAACGTTGCCTGGTTGGAACAATACCTGATCAACTCTCCTTGCACATCCATCATTGTCTCTCACGACAGCAAGTTCTTGGACAACGTTATCCAGCACGTCATCCACTACGAGCGATTCAAGCTCCGCCGCTACCCTGGCAACTTGAGCGCTTTCGTCAACAAGGTTCCCTCTGCTCGCTCCTACTACGAGCTCGGCGCCTCCGAGATGGAGTTCAAGTTCCCCGAGCCCGGTTTCCTCGAGGGTGTCAAGACCAAGGCCAAGGCCATCGTCCGTGTCAACAACATGTCCTTCCAGTACCCTGGTACCCCCAAGCCTCAGATTTCCGACATCACATTCCAAGTCTCTCTTGGTTCCCGTATTGCCGTCATTGGTCCTAACGGTGCCGGAAAGTCTACTTTGGTCAACGTCCTGACTGGTGAACTTATCCCCACCTCTGGTGATGTCTACCAGCACGAGAACATCCGTATTGCCTACATCAAGCAACACGCTTTCGCTCACATTGATAACCACCTTGATTCTACTCCTTCCGAGTACATCCAGTGGCGTTTCCAGACTGGTGAGGACCGTGAGACCATGGACCGTGCCAACAAGATCGTCACGGAGGATGATGAGAAGGCTATGGACAAGATCTACAAGATCGAAGGTACCTCCCGTCGTGTCATCAGTATCTCCGCTCGTCGTAAGTTCAAGAACTCTTACGAATACGAATGTTCTTTCGCTCTCGGTGAGAACATTGGCATGAAGAACGAGCGCTGGACTCCCATGTCTACCCAAGACAACGCCTGGATTCCCCGTACCGAGATTTTGGCTTCCCACGCCAAGATGGTTGCCGATGTCGATCAGAAGGAAGCTCTTGCCAGCGGTCAATTCCGTCCTCTGGTCCGCAAGGAAATCGAACAGCACTGCGCCAACTTCGGCTTGGATGCCGAGCTTGTTTCTCACTCCCGCATGCGCGGTCTCTCTGGTGGTCAACGTGTCAAGGTTGTTCTTGCTGCCTGCTCATGGCAACGTCCTCACTTGATCGTTCTCGACGAGCCTACCAACTACCTCGACCGTGACTCTCTCGGTGCCTTGTCCAAGGCTATCAAGACCTTCGAGGGTGGTGTCGTCATCATCACCCACTCCCGGGAGTTCACTGAGAACCTCACCGAGGAAGTCTGGGCTGTTATGGACGGAAAGATGTCTCCTTCTGGCCATAACTGGATTCAGGGGCAGGGCACCGGAGCTAGATTGACCGAAAAGGCCGACGAAGGAGAGAAGTTTGATGCTATGGGAAATAAAATCGAAGAGACAAAGAAAAAGGCGAAGTTGACAGCTAGCGAGATGCGCAAGAAACGGAAGGACAGAATGGCTCGCAGGAAGCGCGGAGAAGAAGTCTTTACCGATGAGGATGAGTGAAGTTGAGGTGGTTGAAAAGTTGAAAAAACTCACGCCAAAAAAACAAACAAAAAAACATGATTTCATTGCGTCACGGGTTAGCAGTGTTTACGAGTATGATTAAAGCATTATAATGGTTCATGCATATTTCTTTTGTTATTTCTTTTCCAATGTCGATTAGAGCGCGATTTGTGCTTTAAAAAAACCATGCGATGTGATAGATAGATCAATACATGAATTACAGTTCAAACTTCAAACCCCGCAGTCTAGTCTAAATTTAACGTTGGTAAAAGTTCGGATGAAACTTATAGTATCCTTTGCTCCACCTCCGGAACTTCTTTCTGGGTTTTCGGGGCTGTTTTGGGCGATTCGGAGGTGTATATCGGAGTAGCGAGCGGGACATGGGAATAGCTTCAAGTAGGGCTAGCATGCGGCACGTGATATCGCGCCGACTAGCGCCTGCTGAGTAATGAGCTTATTTACACCACCATCATTACATAAGGCATGGAAACAGGCTCGCGAGTTGTACTTAGAATTATTTCCTTCTTCTATGCCACCGAAAACGTACTTGCGAGTCCAGCGCCGCCGCCTGTTGTCCGGCAACTTTCAGACACAGCTTCCTATATCAGTGATGCAGCATTCTCTCATGAAGGAGTTGGCGTATATCACTAATGTGATTGTGGCATTGTAAGACCGGTCGTTCTGCTTGTCAACAAAATGGCATCAACATACCTAACATTGGAACGGTAGGACAAATGATATTCTATCTCTAAAAAAGGAGATTGTCAGTCTCCCTCCCCGTAAATCGGAAACAAATAAAAATGAAACCCTGATCATTTTCTTTCTTCAGAAAAAAGACGAAGTCTGCAGTCTCATCCCCTTACTCGTCAACACGGGGCAATCCGTCCAGGACGCATTTGACTCAACTGTGGCTATATTAGCCGAAGCCATTGAGGAGTTGACTCGGCTTGACAAAGACATACTGGGGCTGCTCGAGAGCGATGCTATCGACGACGTTGTGCAGGCCTGCCGCTCGTACTGCACAGGTTTTGCTTGTTGGAGGTGAGCAATGATTTCATGATATATAGTCTTTGCAGGTATTAATTTTTTTTTCTTTGCAGCTTGTCTACGCCACGCTACGGTACTGCTTCCTGCGCGAGGGATAAGGATATCTCAATGGTTTTGTCGCTGTGAACGATAGACGTTCCCAGATAGATTGTCAAAGACCTGGAGAGTTTGCCTTTTTTATTAAATTTCTCTACTCACTTTGATCTGCGTACTCAAGTTGTTATAATCAGTTTTATCTATCGGAATTATATTCTCGGGTTAGTTTTGAACACACATGAAGCTTAGAGATACTTCTAGCCCTAGCCCTAACCCTATCCCAAAAAGGAAATTATTTGACCAACCACGCAAAACTTCAACACAAGCGAACATGACCGCCAAATCCAATAAATCATCATATCTTCGCGGTTAATTGAGTAGATTGGCAAAAGCGTCCCTGGAAATAATATGTGGCAATTAACATGACTGAATATGCACGCCAGTTCATACTATAACAATATTCTACCAGCATACCTCACGACTGCTTCTGCTTAACAGAGCGCCATTCAACCAAGAGGCTTCCCACCATCGTGGTGCAACCCAGCGCAACAGTCAGGTACCAAGTATGAGTCAAGCTCCGATCAATACCACCCAGTAGCTCATCCCAGTGCTGCATGGGTACTCCATTCTTAATATCTCCCAGTCCATGCTCCTCAATATACGCAGGTGTCAACCCTGGTATAAGATCTTCCAAGCTTGACGACAACTGATTCGTGAACAAAACCTGCGCAATAGCGATAAACACGGCCGGTCCCATACTCTGCCCGAACAAGATGACCCCGATCCCAAGATTGACATCTGCGGCACTCAACGTTGTCTGAACAGCAGCTTGAGGTGCTTGGAAGCCGATGCCTCCACTGAACCCTGCAAATCCGGAATAGAGGATGATCTGGGCTAGGGATGTGTTGATATTGTATGTTGTCATCAAGCCCGCGGCAATTGGCATGCATATGGAAGCGAAGATCATAAAGGGAGCATAGTAACCGATTTTGGTGGTGCCAAAGCCCTGAAGAAAGAGCCCGAGCATCATTCCAAAGAGGATTGGAATCATCAGGTAGCCGCTCTCGCTTGGGGTCTGTCAGACATAGCTTTTATCAGTGCCGTCTTTATCTTGCAGTCGCGAAGTCTTCTTACCTTGGATCGAACGATTTGATAGTATGTTGGCAAGTACCACTCCAAGACATTCGTCATCGAATTAGTGCACGCCGTAAAGATAAAGCCCGCAATGACACTTCGGTTTTTGATGACGCGGAAAGGGAGTGCAGCTGAATCTCCGCGTCGGTGCTCATTGAAGATGAAAGCGGCGAGTAGCACAGCAAATACAACAAACAGTCCAATGACTTTCCCATCTGACCAGGGATACTTTGTCCCGGCCCAAGAGAGCGCGATGAATAGTGCTGTTAGAGATGGGATGAACAAGCAGTTGCCGATGAGGTCGAGCTCTTTGATCTTCTGACTTAGCGTGAGGTCGTTCTCTGGACGGGTTTTTGGGTCTGAGAAGAGGAAAAAGATGGTCGCCAGTGATACAGCGCCAATAGGAAGGTTTATCCTACGAAGGAGTCAGTATGTCAAGATCTCTTAATCAACGAGAAAAGCATACCAGAAACACCATCTCCAACCCAAAGACTGCGTCAAAGCACCGCCTACTATAGGCGCCGAAATGATGGCAAGCGATTCCACACAGGCCATCAACCCAGCAAATACAGGCCGCCTATCGAGTGGCATAATCTGTATGACGACTGCAAAGCAGCCGGCCAACTCACCAGCGAACCCCACGCCCGTTACTGCTCTCCCTACAATGAACATAGTCGACGACGCAGCTGTGGCACAGAGCAACGAGCCGACAAGGAATACAACAATGCTCGCCAAAGATACGGTCTTGAGTGGAAAGAGCTTATACAACTTCGCGAACCCAAACTGGAAAGCGCAGGTGCAGAGTCGGAATGCAGACGAGTACCATCCTACGTCGGCGACGGTGTGGAACTCGTTTGTGATGCTCGGCACGGCTGTCGCGACGATGTTGGCGTCTAGGCCACCGAGGACAAGGAGTACACATTGTGCGACAATGATAAACCAGAACTTGCTGCCTGTTGGGTAGTTGGGTTCTGCGTTGGGCTCTGTCTCTGGAGTAGATTCGATGTTGAGGGGCTCAATTTGTCGCTGCTGCACTTCGTGCTCAAGAGCACGGACTTCTGTTGTTGTTGTTGTCGCCATTCTTTATTTCCATCCTAATGATAATTTTATATACTACCTAGGAAGGTTTTATAGAACAAAAAAGGTAAAAAAATAGACAAATTATTGTAAGTTCCAACATCTAACACATGGAGGAGTAGCCGAGGCTCGCTCGGCCTGAGGGCCTGAGGCACCCTATCTTCTTTATCTGAAGCTAGTCCATATTTGGCTTAGCGTATGTTGACATGTTATATCACCTGCAGCTGCACCTTCCTCCTCAACTTTAACTCTTCATCCTTCAACAAGCTATCAGAGCATTACCAGAAAGCCCCAATAAGACGTCCCTTTTTGGTGGTGAAGCTTTTCCATCATCATATCCTCAGCCCTTTACTCTTCTATAAGATGTATCATATCATGTCTCCTGCCAAAAAGAGAAGACGAACCGAATCTCTTTCTCTTGAGCACCATCTTAGCAGGCTCTGGCCTACAGAAACTGGTTACGCCTATCAACAGTTTGAAAACAGAACATACTGTGCAGTTTGATATCATCAAAGCATTCATTGATGGGCTTCAAGAATCTTGTCTGCATATATCTAGAATGGAGATAGATCTTGATGAAGCTCTTGCAAGTCTACAAAAACCCCACACTGTGGGATCTCGCTACGTGACTTAGGCACCGCCGGGCGTGCCGCCAATACTGACCCCCTTGATGATTCCGATATTGAGTCAGATACCGAAATCGCCAACCAAATCAATACTGATGATTGGATTGGGCCAATCACTGCGACACTTAAGCTATAATACTATGCCAATGGCACTCCCCAGATGCGTGGTCAGCCAATTGTATGCTATATTCTCCTAAAATACCTATACTGCTGCTTGTTTACTAATTATTATAATTTAAGACGGTCCTACCTCGCCCAAAAAACCTTCACATCCGACCCTAGACATGGCTGATATCATACTGAAATGCCAAACACAACGGAGACCCAAGATTAATACATCATGACAGCTAAAACTTGACATGAATATACTCCGGGAGGAGTTGCGTACTGGAAGACACCGGACGCGGCGAAGCCAGCTCGTTCAATTCTACCACTACCTACATACAACTACCACTACGAAACACCTTCCACCGGTGATCACTACTGTGCGTGAAAAACAAAAGATCCAACAAAGATGACGAAACGCAAGTGTAGCTCCGAATCCTCTGCTGGCGAGAGACCAACCAAACGAGCATCAAACAGAATCAAATATGATTCCAACGATAGGCAGAAGCTTGATGAGGTTAGGGAGAATTTCTGCAAAGCCAATGATATTGATCATAAAGCGTTTGAAACTCTCATCAACGGTTCTGAGGAAGACAAGAAAGCCTTTATTTGCAAATCTGCATATAACACTGCACTTGCATATGAAACAGCAATGCGCTCTCTCTGACCTAGATCGCGCAATCAGGATGATGAATACGTATCTAGTGAGGAGTCTTCTCAGGACGATTAGTTGAAGCTGGGGAAGACGATTGTGGTCATTGCGTTCGACACCAAATATTCTAATGTATCACGAAGATGAAAAGTCGCTATTCTTCAGGCAATCAAGACTAGCTCCTCGTCATCAGATGGGTCTTCGAGACTCTGTTGATGAAGCAGCCTTTGTCAAAAACAGTCCGAGACTAGCAGCCCATCGTCCGAAGCGTCTCGCCATAACTTCCGCCCTATATTCTAAATACCGACATTGGATATCATGGCACGGCAGCCACTTGAGAGAAAGAAATCAAGTCTTCAATATACTTGAAAAAGATCATCTTGTTATCTTAAGTATTCATTATCATGGAGAAGATGGTAGCTGGTTGAGAAGTTAGAGCCCGTTATCGACGTGCGCAAACTTTTCTCTTTCGGCTGGCCCCTTGGCAGTGTGAATTCTGTTCTGCAGATCGCTCAGAGAAAGTTGTATGGCCCAGATTCACCGCACACGTTATATGGTGGATGCACAGTGAGAAAGTTGACTGAGAACGCTCTACTCAGTATGCTAGCTTTTCGAGTACAATTTTACGTTCTATCGCATCATCTTGCCGAAAGCCTGTGGAGGCGAATTTGATCCTAAAGTCCCAATCATGCATTTGCGGTTTTATCTGTGAGATTGTTTTTGGACTTCATCCTCGCAAACCCAAAGACATTACCCTTCGCGCGGCAGATGATGGCGTGGATTAAGGAACATCCTAGGCCCGAGAGGCAGTAAGTCGTCCCGGCATTTTTGTCCAAAGAGTTATACTGATAGATCTAGGTGAGTGCTAGTGTCACAAGAAAATCACGGAATATACATTACGTTTGCCAGGTACGACGATAGTTAGCAAAACTACGCGACCAAAAAGCCATGGAGACAGGCAAGTTGCCTTGACTCTTTAAGGGCATTGCGAGTTAATTGCGGGAAAAGAAATCCACCGAAGTGCTCCAGTCCATTGCGGGGTGAAACTCGCCGTACATGTATTCAAAGAAGAAAATGATCCGACGCTCATGAAATCCGCAGCATATCCATACATTGGCATAGCGAAACTCTCTTGTGTCGGATGCACCCAGTTCTGTCAGCATTTAATGACATTCACAACGAATATTTTATTACCAAAGGCCAACATAGCAAGGCCTACTATCCATGGGCGTTTCCAAGCACTTGCCGTAAATCCAAGAACGTTCTTGAAAGTCACTATGCAAAGCTCAACTCGTGGTTTGTGCCCTGGAACGGCGGGTACACAGCGAATATATGCATATCAGAAGAGCGCACGGAGGAGCAACATGTTCATCTTCGATTATAGCACCTGAATCCGTCAAGCCGCCACCCTACACTTGTCAGAGGGATTTGGATGGAAGAAAGCTCTAGAACTGTGCAGCAACATCAAACCCTCTATACTTTCAGAGCTGCGTTGTATGAATTTCTTCTTCGAGCTTTGCACCGCCATGGGTGTATTCGGTGAGGATGATACCACATTGGGTAACGAGCTAGGAATACGGTCCCGCTTTGTTCAACACGTCTCGCACCAAATGAGCATAATTTTCGACAAGTTAGATCTGGGAATCCGTATTGCGGATCTCCAATACAAGGTGCACCAGGGCCTGCCTTCAGCTGGTGAAGGAGAGACTGCTGGGATCGAAATGGCACCAGGCCTTGTTTTCGTACAGGATCAAACCGCCACATCAAGGTGGTTGGTGAAGTCAAGTGAGCAGATGCTCAATGGTGGATCCAACACTCCAACGGCCAGATCAGTATCGTAATACTGATCACGATATCTCAAGGATCGCAGTTAGAGATGGAAAACGGCGAACCAATCAAACTTGATCCTCTCTTCAAGAAAGTACATTACCACACCGCGAAAGCTCAACTTGATCCGGGAGAATAAACTGTCAAATGCCACGCGCAAAAGAATTATTGGCGAATCGAGCGCTTTACATCCAGTCGGATGCATTATGTTATACATGGCATGAGCCATTCGCCTCCCCCGTGATATGAAAACGATGACTGCATTATACCAGGCAATTGAACTAAAGCTCTGGAAAAAGGATATATTACTTCAGGACATGATGAGTGAAGCTACGACCAAAAATATTCCAGGGCGGCTCCAGATGAGACCAAACCCCTGCTTTGACATTGGCATCCTGTTGGGGCTTCCTCTGCGACTATGAGGATGAAACATACTACGGAGTACGCTGGTTAGGATACGACCCGGAGAATAACTGGTGTCACATGGATGATTTGTTGGACGCCAAAGAGTTGATCAAGGAGTAACAGATCGGACTGCCTGTAAAGAAAAGGGCCACGGTTGGGAGTGGAGGTCCCACAGATGGAAAAGCTATAGCAAACTTCAATACGTATAGCGACTATATAGCCTGTTCTCCAAATTTTTACATAAAATGATCATTTCCCGCGGAAACCAGATCAAATCACTCCGCCACTACGAAAGAGCCTCAAAACAGCAAGTGGTGGTCAGTATATCGGAGTTCCAAAAATTTTCACTCCGACTGCCCAACCCAATAAGGTTAGTGCCGGCGTGGCCTGTCAGGTACAAACCTGAGACAGGCTTAGCCAGGGCCTGGAAGTTTCTATTTCTATATATAATACAAAAAAAAACTTGAATCTATTGTATATAAAATTTTCTCTTTTTTGCCATCGTAATTTGTACCGGGGTAACAGACGTCATTGAACGTGTACTCCGAGGATATGCGAATACAACAGAACGGAGGAGACTCGCGGAGAATAGCCTAAGCAGAAGCAAACAAATGAGTCAATTAATATCCAATTCTCTACAACTTTATTCTATTGTAACTACGTACTATATAGTGAATAGTTTGCATCGACGTGCATGTTTGCATGTTTGTAGGCTTACACACCAGAGAATGCACCACGTTGTTGGTTGATTTGCGTGTTTGCATGTTTGCACCAGGAACACATAGGGCTGAGCATCGGCTACCCGTGGCCGTCGGACTAACCCTCGGAATTCGGACTGAAAAAAAAGCCCACTCCGCTTGTATCCTCACCGTCCAGACCGACGGCTTTGCATCTCTGTGACTAACAAATAGTAACCCTGAATACCTCGAGGTTCATCCCGAGTGTTCTATTGGCTGGTGGAGACTGTGGCTGGAGTCTGGATTCAATATTGATTCTTGAATAGAGTGTTTGACTCAATGTTTGGTACTGTTGTCCTCGGAGTGGCGCCACGGAGTGGACTGTATGAATTTTTTGTATAGAGCTGCCTGTATAGTATAGGAGAATGGAGTATATAAGGAGAGACATATCTGCGTGTTCTGGATACTTTTTATTATCATCATCATCAAACAGTCTTCAGTATTCACTCTTCAATACAAAGAAACAAACATCATCGATCATCTACTTCGATCAGCCTCATCCTCTTCAACCTCAATCATATCCTCCTCAATCAAAACCAACCCAATACATCAATCAATCAAAATGTACGGCCTTGACGCTCCCACAATCACCCGCCGCGAATTCGACGGCTCCGACACCCAGCTGGAACTCGCCCACAAGCTCGCCGCCGCAAAGAAGAGCAACCAGAGCAGCGCTGCCACCAGCAACAACACCAGCGCCGCCTCCTCTGCGCGCGCATCCATGGAACAAGCCCCTGCCGAGAAGCAGCAGCAGAAGCCCATGCAGAAGAAGAACAAGGTCGTCAGCTTCTTCAAGACCGCCAACCTTGCGCGCGCGCATGTGTACATGATCTAAATGATCTATCCTACCACAACTACAACAACACCAAAAGTTATTTGATACACCTCAATTGAGGCCTCACGATTCACCACGACCATTCGATTCTATTCTATACTATACCATATACCCGACAAGCAACAGCCGCAGCAACTAAACTGGCTATTTTCCTATGTCCATGACTTGCATTCTGGCGTTTACCTATTTCTGTTTTCTTTATTCTTTACCTGTTACATACCAGAATAATAATAATACTCGTCTTTTTTACAAATTCTTACAAGTCTTATGTGTAGGCAGTAGACAGTATAGCAAGTAGCATAACTCCATTCTCTAATCAATAGATATAGATAGAAAACACACCAACCCAACCAACCAGCCATACCCAACCGAACCAGATAACCCGAACGAACCGAACCGAAGAAAATAATAAACCGATTTAAGAAAGAAAAATCAAGGCATCCATCATTTAAGAGCCGTCGTATCATATATATCATCCATCCTCCTATCTACGTATGTAGTCGACAGGAAGACAGATGCGAATAGACAGGCAATATAAACAAACCCTCGTATAAGGAAGTGAGGTGTTTGTTTGTTTAACCACCGAAACCGTACAGAGTACGTCCCTGTCTCTTCAACGCATACACCACATCCAGCGACGTCACGGTCTTGCGCTTGGCGTGTTCAGTGTAGGTGACGGCGTCACGGATGACGGATTCGAGGAATGATTTGAGGACGCCGCGGGTTTCCTCGTAGATCACTACACCACCGGTCAGTATACACATCCAAACCAACATATAAAGAAGGTAGGGAAGGGGAGGGACGTACTAGCAGAAATACGCTTCACACCACCACGACGCGCCAGACGGCGGATAGCGGGCTTGGTGATTCCCTGGATGTTGTCGCGCAGAATCTTGCGGTGACGTTTGGCGCCGCCCTTGCCGAGGCCTTTGCCGCCCTTGCCGCCTGTAATATTATTAGTATATATAAATAAATAAATAAGATAATATAGCATGCATGGTGGTGCATCATGATATGTATGGGTGGTGTCGGGATACGCGTCGCTTATGTAATGCCTCCCCCCTCCGGCACGCATCACGCATCACGACGAGGTACCACCACCACCACAACAACACAACACGACAACAAGATCCCAAAAAGAAAAAAATAATAGACAGAAATACTCACGTCCAGTCATAGTGACAGCTAAATTAAAAAGCCGATGAAAAAAATGATAAAAAAGGATGGAAGGTCGATGGACTAGTCGAAAAAGTCGATCGAATTAGGCGTGTCGTGGGTTGTCGAACGGGAAGAAGAGAAAGAAGGAAAGAAGGAAGAAAAAAGGGGAGGAAAAAGGTGGGCAGTTAACCGGTTTAAATAAGAATCAACTTAGGCCAGTAAGAAGTGGTCACGCATGCCTGAGTATGGCGGGCAGAAAGACAAGACGGGCAGAAAGAGACCGCCCCTAGCGTACGGAGTAGGCTCTGGCAGCGAGGGAAAATGAATCTGCTAACAAAAAACTCGTAAAGAATGAGCGGTTATGATGTGCTGCTTTGCGGCCCGCGTTTTTGCGCTGGTCTGCGGCCAATCAGCGTGTGGGCTAAGACGAGGGGGATGGCACGGGTAGGCTATTCCCTTTTTGGGGGAGGGAGGGTCATGTGACTGTCCCGCATTTTGACCGGGGCATACAGTGGGAGACAAGTATGGATCATGTTGTGTATCAGCAGTTATTATAGATATTTGGAGCTCTGTTCATAGAAATAGTATATATAATTACTGCATTTCGTGTATGGATCCTCGGAGGTCTTGAGTTAGCTTGTTATTCTAGTCTAGATGTTGTATTTAATTCTGGAGGCTTCTATCAGGGTGTTAACACTTTGTCCAGGAACTGTACAGCTACGCTACACAGTAGGTGAATAGGTATGAGATACTTGTGTATATTCATATAGCATATTTAACCCCTCATGGCTCGTCTCAGCGGCACAAGGCCAGCGTCATAAACAACAAATGTAAAAATATATAATACGCCTGCAGGAAGTAAGTAGAGAGTCCATCCCATAACCCTTCAAACAGCAGAAAAGAACAAAAAACAAAAACAAAAGACCACTCTGTTGAAACTTGAAATCATAATCGTCCACACTTTTCCCAGACTCCGCGCAAAAAACAAAAAAACAAAACCTCGCAGAAACAGAAAAAGAAGAAACGCTTCTCAACGCCGCCCTAATTAATCGACTCAATAATTCAACACGCATAAAATGCATTAGACAATAAGAATATGGTAAACGGTTCACGGAAATGCTCATAGGTATCTCGAGGCAAGAAATTAGGTTGGTTATTTGGTAAAAATCACAATCGAGCATGAGATTGCGAGGTCGTCGTCGTCATTGAAGCGAGGACGTGGAGAAAGGAGGGTTAGTGTCGGGAGAGTCTAGTCAACCCAGAATAACAGCAGGCTGCGTCTCAAACCCGGATCGACGCAAATGTCCATGATACAACCTATTGAAGATAACAGGCGACCCGTTGTTATACGAGCCCGCCTGCAGACTAGGAGAGCCCGTCGGACTGTCCGTCGTCAGGGTCTTCTCTCGGGGCATCTCGTCTGGCGACGTGCTGCCCGAGTTGCTGCTGGAATGTGGAGGGCTGGCTGGGTCGGATCTTTTGGCCGAGCCAAACTGTAACAATCAGCGTCCCTTCTAGAATCAACAATTTGAAAAAGGGTAGACTAGTAGAATAGGGTAGACTAGACTTACGAAGCAGTACTTGTCCACCAGCTCCTTGTATATAGGCGACTCCAAATGCGGCTGGCTAGACACAATGGCAGACGGCTGAGACTGATGGGCGTGCGCCGTAATCGTGCTCTCTCGAGACTGCGACTTGGCCTTGGCCGACAACGTGGTGCGGTCCTCTGTTGCACCACTGCTTTTGGCTGCTGAAAGCGACAGGCCAAAGTTATATCGAGAACTGAAAGCCTGCGGCGCCCGGCTCTCTCGTGGCTTGGGTGTTTCAAGCCAGTCATGAGAATCGGCCGCGGTCAGGTGAAAATCCGGCTCGGTCGCATGTCGGCTGCTGCCGTCCAACGATGCAGGGAAGCTGGTGCTAGACGACGACCTGAACTCGTCGAAACTAGCAGGCGGCATCGACCGAGGTCGAGCCATGATAGAAGGATTGTGTCTGCTTCGGGGCAGTGCTGGTCGCCCGTGATTTGTGGTATGCAGTTCTCCTTCGGCAGGGCGAGTCTTTTCCGCCTTGGAGAATTCAACGTGGTAGTTCATGCCCGAGTTGTTGTCCCAATACTCCTTGCCATCCACGGAATAGCGGATGCAAAGGAAAAGAGTCTTTTTGTCCAGATCTGTAATGTCAGATAGTTGAATGTTGAAATCAAACCGATCGTATCCATCGTGCGCTTGCTTCCGACGAATATCCTGGTTGTATTCAGCAGTGACTTCTGACACCGTCTTCCAATAGTCCACAGTAAAGCGAGCAACAACATTTTTCTGAAATGCCAGATTGGCCACCGACACCACTCCCACCAGGTTCTTCTGGTCAGGAGATAGATACATGCGTTCCAGTCGGACAGGCTGTTTTCGGGCGGTAACAGGGTGGGAAGAAGGAAAGTTTGGTAATTTGATATCCCATTCAGTGACAACTTGTGCCTTTTTACCAAACGGATACTCGTGCTCCTCGGTGTATGTTTCCACAGGAGAGGTGTTGGCACTGACTGCCAAAGGCTTGTCCAGTTGCAAAAAGTGGCGAATGTGTTCGAGCTGAGAATCAAAGTGGACGTTTTTCGAGAAGATGGGCGTTCCAGGCATGCTTGATGGTCGACGCTTCGACCGCAGTGCCGGACGGACGAGCTCACCCGACTTTTTGCGGACCATGGGTGGTTTCGGGCCTGGTTCGCCGTCCTCTTCTCGCTCGCTGTCGATAGAAGACGTTTCTGCAGAATCAGAGATTAAACCTGTCAGACTCGACTCGTTCGAGGTCGAGCGAGAGTGTGAGATTTTGCGTGCTTCTGACGTGAGCGCGGGCACTTGTTCATTTCTTTGTTGCGGCTGGCCGCTTGGGCCATTCTCTTCAGCCTTTCTTCTGATTTCCAAAGATCTGATGGCGGCGTCTATTGGGTCCACGCCACGGACGTCGGTCGGCGATGCTTCCTCATCGCTCGAGTTGCCAGCGGACTCGGGGGGCGAGATCACTGCGCCTGTGGGGATGATGGCATTTGTACGAGGGGGAGGGGATTGCCGGAGACTTGCATGAGGGTCGACCGACATAGACCTGAATTGTCAGTTGGTTCTTCTTCTTCTTTCTTCTTATTCTTTCGGGTTTTCTTACAAAGCTGGCCTGTCCTCTGATTTATCGCCAACCGGGGGCAGCGTGGCCTTGCTGTAGGAGGGGCTGCGACGGTGTCTGCGAAGATAGGACTGCGACGAGTACGAGCGCGGTAATTGCGGTCGTTGGGGATGTGCGTGTGGGAGAGAGAATGAGCGTGGAGGAAATTGTTCGGGGGGAGAATGGGTGTGAGGGTGGAAAAGCGATTCGTTGGGGTTGGATTGCGCGAGTGGCGCTGATGGCGAAGTGTAGGGCATTCTCAGCCGGCGTGCTTGCAGCCACCCTGTTAGGTTAGAGTTAGAGAGGAGTCATAACGTAGACGTTGCAATGATTGGCAATTGGCAATTGACGAGAATTGATTGATGAGAAGAATTGGTTGATGAGGGGCTGTGGAATGTGAATCTATGGAGGTTGATGATTGATGGCGGGGTTGACGGAATTGAGCGAACAAGTGAGGAAGGAAGAGAGGATGAAATAAGCTCATACGACACCTGAGCCCTCAGGCCTGCATTCAGAGCAATGCATTGAGGCGATCCCGACTGCGGCTGCCGAATTGACATGGACATGATGATGATGCTGTGCTGGACGGGCAGGACATGCAGTGATATGGTAGACGATAGATAGTATAAAGGACACTCACCTTTAGACAAGGCATGCACAGGGCATCATCCTTCAGCAAACACCTACACCGTGCACTCTGTAGTATGTACAGTATGGGAAGTTTTGTTGTAAGAAGAGGCAACGGAAAATCCGGGTGAGATAGACTGATATAACGAGCGCTAGCCGGCTTGCTAAGGCACTTACATAATGCTAGCGCCGCCCACCGACTAAAACGGTATCCATTATTCCAGGTTTAGTGTGCAGCCCACAGATGTATAATGCTATAATAATAATTGTACTATCAGTGATAAAATTCGACAAGGCTGGTCGCACGGCGTATCGTACGACGAGGATTTCGGCGGCGTCCCCCCACCAAGAGTCCATGACGAAGGGTAAAGGTTTCATCGACGGTGAGGGAGGGTGAATGAAATTCATGGATCAAGGCAGAGATAGAACGGTCTAGGAGCTTGGATCTGCCGCTGTACTATGTACACGCACGGCCCCATAACATACTGTGCTAATCTTGCACCATTATTCTCCGGTCGCGAGAGAAGACTTGAATCACGAATGTCGGTACCGTGTTATACGCAATTGGTACCAGAGGACTTACCATGGATACTTGCCATATACTTGCCATAACTTGCTTACCAAGTTATCGAAGGCATATTACATAGTATGTGTAATCCTTTGTTTGCCTCTATCACCTTGGCTGACTGTGGGTGCTGCAGGCGCTCAGCCATGCAGAGGGAAGGATCCACCGGGAAAACTTTGATAGCGGCGGCGGCGGCCTCAGTCATACAATCATCAACTCGCCTTTCGCCTCATGGAACATATTGGTCGCAAGCGGAAATAAAAATGGAAATATTGGAAATAAACCATGAAATAATTTAATAACATGCCAACGCCACTGCACCTCCAAGCACAGCACTGGACAGACAGCACTGATAATGCTGAGCATGCCATCCCTGCGCGGCCGCTGATTGGCATTCCCTGATTTCCGCAGGAGCGCCGGGCCAGGATGCGGTGGGGACTGATAAAGGCTGACCGGAGACTCTGGAACGGGGTGTTTTTGTCGCCAAGTCTCCTGCTCTTGGCGGGCTAATTAGGGGTTATTACCGTCATCTTGATGACTCTGATACTTATCTTAATTAATTATTGTAGCTCATTGTGTTCCTTCAGCTTCCCCGCGAACGAATTTATTGCTGGGCGTTTATCTTTACTGCAGACAGACGAATACTCCGTCTCTTCTCCTCTTCTCGACACATGATCAGTTGCATTAACTGTGGTCGAAAGGAGCAATTGCGTACGCTGAGAAATAGCGCCGTATTTCCAAGGCAGGAAACCCGGAGGGGACCCATGACGTCACGGCTGGATCCAGACCTCACCAACAAAACCATCACCCGCTACGACTATGATACATAGCTGGACTTCCAGGTTACTACGGCGACACTACGACGCGCTACACAGACTAAATGTCACTACGGTTCTTCTGAATAGTTACAACATTACCCCAACCGTCACCCTGTTTCACGTAGTCCCGTCTACGTATACGAATCCCCAGTATGACCTTGGCGGCGCCTCGACATGCGACTAGTGCACAATATTCCGGCGCGCACGCAGCCTCTTGACCCTCCTGAGGATCTCCCCTCTTCCTCCTGCAACTGCAACAGTCGGCGCATTCGTATCCTCTCATCCTACAGTCCTGTCCTAGAGTAATCACATGGAGCTACCAGCCCTAGCCGACCTACCTGCCTACCTCCTGCCTACCTACCTGCCTAGCACAAAGTACCGAAACTGACTTTCGTATGCATGCATGCACGCTGCAAGACATCCTGGTTTATTTCCATTCTGCCTGCCTCGACTCTTAGTCTGCGACTCTCTAGTCTATACGGTGAAATTGCAGTGAAATCAAGAAAATAAGCTAATCAACTACCACTGCAAGAGTAACACGGCAGTCTCCGGAGGTCATCAATCCGGCCATTGTGCTCCTGCTGTGCTGACGGCTGACTAGTAAGGAATGTACATGTAAAATTCTTGGAACATGGAACATCGAACGCCGAACTCCCATAAAAATTTTCACACAATCTATAACAATCTATAATCTTGTACAGTATAATAATCTAATGTGAGACAGCCAAGTTGGCATGACACATCGATACGTCCCTAATATCTCCTGAAAGAGTAAATAATCAATCGAGTGGCGAGAACCCTGGCCGCCGCTCAAAGCAAAGCTCACGGAGTCCGGCTGCAATAGCAGCAGCACGAGCCACGGCTTGGTTATAGCACTAGTGAGAGGGCACTCCTTTCTCGTATCTTGACTTCCGCACGGAGACAAACTGCCCAAAAGAAAGATCAAAGCCAGGGATCGTCACCGGCCTACTAGTACCGAAGCGACGTCGGTGAGTCTTATCTTCTTTCTTTTTTTGAATCAAAGAATTCATTGATATACTCTATCAGTGTCTTTAATCATGTATATAGTATAGAAGTTGTACGTAATAGTCCATTATCATGTAAAATTCTGCAAACGGTGGCAAGTTGCCCTCAGCCGTGGATCCGTGTTTTCTTCCCCATGGGCTCTAATGGACCCCGTACGGAGGAGTATCCACGGGCGCAGGGACATGATGAACCTTAGACTCTCTCTCTTCTCCGGATGGTGTTATCGAGACTCGACTATCTACTGATGCGCTGCATAGTCTAGAATTGAAGCATTGACATGGCTGTCAGTGCGTGTCAATGCTTCTCCAGGATCCGTTTGCAGAGACTCAGACGAGACTGCGACTGAGACTGGCCGACAAAGTGAAAAATCTGATATCGATAAGATCTTTAACCCAATCCGGCTAGCGTGGTGGGGTGTCAGTGTGGCGGCCAATCAGGTCTCTTGTTAGCGGGGCATTCCGATTCAGGCCTTCCCATTCAGGCATCCGTCCTATCCCTTCCTCTGCGACACCATAGCTACACCTATACCAATCAGTATACTATATACCATACAGAGGATAAGCGATTCGCTACGCCTGAGCGCACAATTAATATTATTATTCAATCGCACCACCAGCCAAGCCCGCCACACGGAACCTTATAACGCCATCCCGATCATTCTCAGCTGTCTGATGCTTGACTCGTCGCTCAGTCCCTGACTGACTCTCCCTACTCTGCGCCATAGAGTCCCAAGGCTAGAGTCCATAAATTAACCCGTTCATTTTCTCTTATATTGCTAGTGATCTAGCCCTACTACTAGGCTACTACTACTGCAGCGACCAGTCCCTCATACGCGTTAACGCCAGCTAATGCAGCTAGGGAGCTACTGGCGCCACCCCAAGACGTTGCGCGTCGGGTCTAGGCTCGCGCGTTCCCTGTTTTATTTTTACCTTCCATGCTTTTGGTTTTGGGAGAGTGCTACTTCCCTGTTTTGGAAGGAAACGACTTCGACGTTGTAGTTCTCTGCTAGTTGATTGAGTGTGTGTGTGCGACTATAGCGACCAACCCCTGGATGCAGATGCAGGGTGCAGCCAGGAAATTGCACATCTATCTAGTTTTATACTGTGCTATACCAACTATTCTGACGAGCGGTCAGGGATGCTGTGTTGATGGAGGGTGATCGAGTTTGCGCGGCGAGTCAAAGCGGCCAATGAGTGCCTGAATGCTCAGGCTGCGACCACCATGCAAGCAGCAAGTTTCATGTCTCGAACCTTTCGTGTCGTCTATTCGCCTCCATCTTTGACTCGCTGCCTGTGTCAATATCGCTTCGCTCAGGTCATACACATACATAGTGGCGAGCTCGTTATCTGCGGGGCTCGCCCATGACCCCTGTCTGCCAACGCAGCCATTGACATGTCCGAGCAACAGCCCCTTTCTTTGTGTGTGTGCTACTGTCAGTGCATACTCCATACATGTATCTTGGTCCTCTCGTCTTGGCCGTTGATTGACTTTGACGGATTCATCTGAGGAGGGGTCTCTAGGGTCTCCAGGCGGGGTAGCTTGCTTGCACGATGTGTGCAATGCGTGCGCTGCATGTGAGCTATCACATACCTTAATCTGATGCGAATCATATTGCGCGAAACAGTCTGCAAGTCTGCCTGCAAGACTAGCGGTAAGACGTGCTTTGCCTTGTCTACTCCTCAGTTATGCAGAGCACAACGGCCTGGTCTGTGCTGTACATACTGATGCTCTGCTTAACAATATTGCTGACTCCTATAGAGCAATATTTGAAACTGACTAATTTGCTCATTGTCCGCCACCGCCATCACCACTGCCACTCTATCCCTACTATCCCTTGAATGTCGTCTCGATGTTAGGGCAAGGATCAGGCAAACCCCTCTTTGCCTCCGCACTTTGTCTCTATACATAAACCAGCAGAATCCGCTCGGTCCTCTAGACGTCTGCTCGATTCATACCACCCTTCCTTCTCGTATGGCAAATGCAATGCAAAGCAGTGGCGGTGGCAGACAAGCGAGCACAGACAAATCTTTTCATTAATGAGTTGTTGATGAATTAATCCATTATTGACAGGTATGAACGTTAATATTAAGAATATACTCCCTTCCCTTCCTTCCCATGGGGTCCCCGTTTAGGCAGGCCAAAAACTCTTTGAGCAATAGGGTCCTAGGAACAGGCCTACAGGGACTACAAGCAGAGCTTTTACTGGTCTATCGACCTACGCGCGCCGATTATAGGAGTGGCTTGTTATTAGATGCGTAGATACGAGTCATACGATTCGTATTCCTCTTCCGACCACTCATATTATTCGATTGTTTGTTTCAATGAGTAGGTAGCGTACTGAATAGGCAACGAATCATGCCATGTCTAGCCTGAATAGAGATTTATCGATGATGATGAAGGCGATGAAGGCGATGAAAGGTGGCTAAATGCTTTCGTTAGATTGAGATTATCAGTATTAGAGCCTTCTTTGTTGTTGTATGCCGAGATTCTCGTGCATTCTTTATTCCATCTACCCTACCCCCTAAAGGTTTAAAGCTTGTGTAACTCCCAGACCGACTTTTGCTTTGTGAGCCGCCGAGCAGAAGCACAATAGGTAACTACCGAATTCCGGAGATTCCATCATTCGTCTATGGGTTGATCATGAAGGGGTGATCGGTTGAATGGCGCTCCCTGTCCTACCCTCCTTCTTCATCTCTTCTTCTTGCCATGTACTATGTAAATGTAATTATGTATGACCTTGATTGATAAGAATGGAATAAGAATAATGGATTGTCTGCGCATGGCGAGGCAATGCGTTGTTGGTCCGTCGCGTCGGCTTTGTGAGACGTGAGATTGCATCGCATTGCCCAGGTGGCTCAGCCGATCATGTCCATGTCCATCATGCCACGCCACGCCATATGTATCATACCATGTTATGCCATGGTTAAAATAGATCGACAGACAGACAGATGGATGGCAAATTAACTAATTCAATTACCTTGAATAATCATTCTCATGTCTAAATCATCTATATGGCTGACCATCTCCTGAGCATACGTATGTGGCGACGCCGGACTATATCTTGTACCCTACTAGGTACAGGGCACCTGGCAGTGTCTTGCCCAGGAGGTCCTCGGCTTGAATGCAAATGTAGGTAGACAAGTACATGCCTATCTATATACCCAGATCGACAGACCGTGGATAGCCGTGTGCGTTCTACAACTAAACTACCTTGCCACTGTTTGTTGCATGTATGTAATACAGCAATCTTTTCTGTCTCGGACTACCGTGCCGTGTCGGCTTTCTTCTGGCTCTATTTCGGGGTATGGAGTGGCCATGGTTACATGTATACCTACTGCGTACGGGTGATGGATATGGGGTTTGTATAACAGTTCGGAATACGGGGTAACGAATGCAGGCAGTAAATCAGTTCAATTCTCGCGATAATCTAGCGATAATCTAGCGGCACCCCCCAAGAACAGGATACCATTCAGAAGCGAGTAACATCATTCCTTCTCTTCGCCCGACTCGCTATCAGCATCGCTGGCGTCCCTCCCATCGTCATCGTCCTCGTCCTCATCCTCGCTTTCCTCCTCATCATTTGCATCCGTGTCGCCCTCCAGAACTGCACCGACATCATATCCATCGACGTGAAAAGCATCTGCGCCGCCCCCCGGAATCGTTTTGCCGCCGTATTTAGGTCGCGCATCTGCTTCCCCAACGCCCTCCCACACACAATCATCATCCTCATAATCGACATCTTTAGGTACTGTCTTCCCCCCCACAGTCGGATGATATGTAGGCAAAAACACATCGTCGTCCTCCCGAGCACGCTTTTTGCCCTTGCCAGTAGCAATAGTAATAGTAGCCCTTCCACCTCCGCCATCGCCAGCGGCAGCAGTAGCCTGCGCCAGCCTCGCAAACGCCCTGGCTTCGTTCGCAACCTGTCTCTTCTCCACCTGCCGCCCAATCTCGTACAGTATTTTCATCTCGCTGCCATTCAGCAGCTCCTCGGCACCGCCCTCCTCGAGCTTGGTTTTCCATGCCTGGACGTGCATGAGTTTGCCGAGGAGTTTGATCTTGTCATTCGGTGAACAAGACGAGTCTTCGCCTAGCAGCAGGTTCAGGTCTGCCTCGGCCTTTTGGATCTTTTCGAGTTGCTCGATTTTTTTGCGTTGGGCGCCCGTCATGAAGCAATTGGTGTTGAGGATTGAGATCTCGCCGCCGCCCGCGGTGCGAATGCGTGCGGGCGCAGGAGGTGGATGATATGCTTCTGAGGGGCTTCTGGGTGGTGTTTGTTGTTGTATCGTAGCTGGAGGCGCCTGGACAATGCGCTGTCGCTTAGCAGCATTGGGTTGCGCGGTGCGTAGACGTTTGGGAAGACGCTGTGGTTTTTTACGTCGCGCAAATCTACCCTGGTTTAAGAACACGACGGGCGCATCATCGTCCTCCTCTTCTAGGTTGTCCTGTTCGTCGTCGTCGTCTTGATCGTGTTCTTGACGCGAAAATCCAGCGACGACGCCGGTCGGCTCCGTTGAGACTGTTTTTTGTAAATATAAATTGGGTGTTAGATATAGGCGTAGATAATCTGACCTTGAGGTTCTTCCCTGATCTGGTTGTCTACATCCTCGTCGTCATCTTCGACGTCGTCGAATAGAGAGAATGTTTCGGGCGGGGGCCTGAAGAAGTGATTGTTTGGTTTGGAAGCCATTGCGCTGTGTGTAGGATGTTTGAGTAGGGCGGGAGTGTGTAGTTGTGGGTTGTTTCTTCGAAGATACTGGGTGATATACTGCGGATGTGGCGAGGTGAGCGATCTGGTGACGGGAGGTGAAGTCAAGTCAAGTTGGTAGGTATCGGGCGAGCACGAAACTCCTGAATCATTTGCACTTGGTAAGAAATTACTTGCAAAAGCAAAAAAAGTATCTGGGTTAGGCAGAGGAAATTCCAGCAGCCCTAATCTTTCGGTCGCTGGCTGTCGACGATGGGCAAAAGTACTTAGGGCTTCCCGTGATAGATGATTGATAGAACTGAGACTTCTATACTTCCGGTGTGGTGGAATCTCGGACCAAGTCGATGTTGAATCTCAGCAGGTGTGAAGCGAAGTCGAGGTACACATCAGCCAAATCAAAGAAACAGATGCGTTGGTAAGTGCAATTGTATCGTTGCAATTACATATATGCAGCGCTCAACCAAGAGCCAGATAAAGCAGCAGTCAAAACGGATTGATCATCATCCTGTTTCGCAACTCTGCCACCATTCTGATTCCAAACATTCATACGCAGGGATCTCTTCAGAAGCAAATTCCGAATGCAATACTTGAAGCGACCACCCATTTCCTTCTACCATTTCGTTCTATCTCCCTGTTCTACCTCCTCCAGGGCTAAGCCTCTCCATCATCCAACCCTCCTTCTGTCTCCTCCTTCTACCTCCTCAGGGGTTAAGCGCTAAGCCTCTACATAATCCAACCAACTTTCCGCAGCATGTCGAGAGAGAAAATACTCCGGGCCAAACAACAGCGCAAAAGACACTCTCGCACATATCCTTACAGCCCGGAGCGCCTCGAAAAAGCCCTCCAGACATTCGAAAAGTTCAAAATCTACCGCAATCTCGACCAGTACCTAGGATCTCCTTACAACCTTCGCAAGCGAGAATCCCGTAGCGCCAACGCAATGGATCTCGAGATAATGGATACCGATACCAACGATGCCAACTACAGGCCCAGAGGGGAGTCCTCCCGAAAGGACAAGAAGGACAAAAAGGACAAGCAAATCCAGTCGTCGGGTACCCCCCAGAAGCTGATTGTGAAGATCCCTGTGAAGTCCGTAAAGGGCTGGGAGCTCCTCCACAGACTAGTTCACATTGACGCTTTTGCCGGCTATGAGGACAGCGATGAAAATTCCGGATCGGAACAGAACGACGACGACAGCTGCCAGCAGAAGGAGCCGTCCGAAGAAGCTGTCAACAAAATTCGTACCGCCTTTGCGCATCCAATTGACTGCGAACTAGGCAACAGATGCGGAGTTCCCTGCCAGTTCTGTGATGACTTCACCTTCGGCATGTACGGCCTCGGGGCAAAAGAGGTAGAAGTGATCGATCATGGCAACTTTTTCGAGGAAGTCGAAGGAGGCCATCGCGAGGACGGTCACGAGCAAACACGTATTTGCAACATATGTTCCCTGGAGCGACTTCGTATCATGAACTGCGCAGGCCACGAGATATCGCCGATCCCCAACAAGAACTCGCAGACATTCGACTATGGCAGGGCCTACAAGTATTTGAGTTTGCGCGCTGATGGCAAGGGAAGAGGACGCCGTGAACAGAAAGACCCATGGTGCTCTTTGTGCATCAGCCCGGCATTTTTTCGGTGCGCCACTATTCACCTGGTCGACATGTTCGTCAATGACCTTGACCCCGCGTCCCCGAAGGCTGTAGGCTGCGGGTTACTTCTCTGCCAGACTTGCAAGGTGTTGGTGGATACACATCACAATGATATCGGGCAGGTTATTGCAGCAATTCCTGGGGTGGATGAGAGCGTTCGGGCAGACGCTGAATTCCTGGTGGCGGGGAGCAATCTCAGTCGGTATTTCAACGAGTGATTCTACGCGTGCATTTCGGTTTTCGGGTTTCCATCTGGTGGAAGCTTTGCTATCTAAGATATCATATTAGTTGCAATCAATTTGAATCTAGTTTTCGGTTATATATTCCATACCGTGCACTGTAGCTTGATCGTAGGCTGTATTTCAAATCGCGACGAAGTTTGTTGGTGTTGTGTCTGGGAGAAGAAGGAGCATGTGACAGGCGGCCCCAATGACGTCTCCACTTCCCCGGATGTCTTCCTTCCACCATCTCCAACCTCGGCTTTCCATCATGCAGCCCATTGTCCAGTTTTTAAATCACTTTCCATCTTCTAGCATATATCAATGATTTAATTGTATACCATTACCAAATTACTACCAGCCTACCAGCCTACCAGGCATTTGCGTTGATCGAATGCGCTGAGAGCATGTCTATGGCCGAAGCTTAAGTGGGATCCCACCCGGCCACTCGCTAGCTATTCTACCTACATATTGCTGCAAACCATTTCGGTACATATATAAGTTTGGATTGTCTAAATATTCACCATGCCCGACGACGACAGAACCATATACGAAGCGAGGCTTGTATGTTGTCATCCCCATCGCATGCTCCACCCAGCTAACCCCGCTCCCAACAGGATGCCTTTGAGCTTTATCATAAATACGAATACCCCGAACGACCCAAACCAAATGGCGACTGGAAAGCTGCTGCGCTGCGAGGCCCGACCCTTCCAGCCGTGGGACACGCCGTGGCGGGCGCCGCAGGCTCAGCCGTCTCGAACGTTGCGACATACCCGTTGAAGTTGATTGTGACTAGACTGCAAATGAAAAGACTGGCCGCACGTGCAAATAATGAAGAGGGACACAACTCTGGGCGGGCAGGGTATGCTACTATCGTGGACGCAGCACAGAAGATTTATGCAGAAGAAGGCGGTATAAAGGGATTCTTCACTGGTGTAGGAGACGATACGTGGAAAACAATAGCGGATTCCTTCCTCTTTTTCCTCGCATATACAGTCCTACGAGAGCGCAGACTCAGGTCGAAGACGAATGCCAACGGGAAAAAACGCGCGGTATTGCCGATCCTAGACGAACTCGCCGTCGGTGTGATAGCAGGCGCCTTTTCGAAGCTGTGGACAACACCTCTGGCAAACATAGTAACGAGAAAGCAAACCGCAGCTCCTACAGATCAGTCAAATCCAATATCTACGAGACAAGTCGCAGAGCAAATCAAGGCTGAAAAGGGAATACTTGGATTTTGGTCTGGGTATTCCGAGAGTTTGGTCCTGACATTAAACCCATCTATTACGTTCTTCCTGAACGAGTTTTTGAAATATCTGCTTCTTCCACGACACAAACGACAGAGCCCCTCGGCTACAGTGACCTTTCTACTAGCAGCCATCAGCAAGGCCGTTGCTTCTGCTATCACGTACCCAGTCTCACTAGCCAAGACACGAGTACAAGCAGACTCATCTCGAGACAAAGATGATAAACAAGGAAACTCATCCAAAGCCTTTGCATTTAATCTATTCACAAGTCTCCAAGCCACCGTCACAGAAGAAGGCATCGGCGCATTGTACGACGGTCTACTAGGAGAAGTCCTCAAGGGCTTCCTCTCCCACGGAATCACAATGTTGACCAAGGATGCCGTGCACACTAGCATCGTGCACACCTACTATACACTACTCATATTGACGAAGAAATACCCGAGCCCAGACGAGCTTATCGTCCAAGCACGTCTCCAAGCCGAAGAGTACGCCGAGGTAGCCCGGGAAGGCGCCAAAGGCGTGGCCGAAGCAGTAAAAGACGGCGTCTCGTCGGTGACAAGCACAAATGCGTCGGTTGATATGTCGTCGCTTGCGCCGCCGGAATACTCTCCTTTTGAAGACACGCATGAGCTGGCGGAAATAGTAGGCGATTATGTTGAAGATGATGCCGCGGAGTGGCGTAGTCTGTATCATTGGTTTTGGGGGCGTATGAAGGGGTGATACATACTCTGATTTTTAGCACGAAGAATGAATTTGTATGGCGTTGGGAGGTATGTTTTGGCCTGTTAGACTGTTATAGGATCGTGTGGTTAGCGCGGTATTCAGAATGTAGTACAGAAGAATTGCTACTAAATTTGTTAGAAGTTTCTCAAACTACAAGAATATACCGAAGTTACCCTGACTGGCGAGTTCATCGAATGATCTTACGCCCTACAAAAGTAAGCATTGGAAGCCATGTACGAAATATGATATTATAATCTGGAAATACAGATGATATCCTGACTATCTAGATACTCACATCACAAACAAGACCTATATAGTATAGATTCTGCATCATCCTCCTACATGTCCTACCGAAAAGCCGGTGGATTTCTCTGCCAAATAAACAAATTAACCACCAAACTAACCGCCGCAATATAAAGACATATCCTCAAACTCCTATCAAACGCTTCGCTATACGCATCACGGACCGCTTCTCTCCCCGCCTCGTCGAGCGTCGATATTATCTGCGTGTCTGTCTGTAGACTCGTGATTTGCTCCGGCGTCAATATCCCCTTCAGATCCGTTGCGCATGTAGCGGCAAACATGGCATTGCTCGCTGCCACGCCGATTGAGCCCCCCAAAACGCGGACCTGCGCGACAATCCCCTGCGCTACAGAATGTGTATGCGGTTTGGTCTCAACAGAGGTCATGAGCGAGATGCTAGAGAATGTCAATCCAACCCCTAGTCCCAGAATGACTTGGAATCCGTAGCATTTCCCCTCGATCGAGATGCCCGATCCGAGGGTAGAAAGCAACCCAGCACCAATCATAATCAGACAGCTTGCGCTGACAAATGTGTAGAATGTGAGATTCTTTTTACTCAAAATGGCACCGCCTAAGAACGAGCCGAATCCAGAGGCGCAGAGAAGGGGAAGCAAATGGACGCCCGCCGCAGAAGCGGATTTGAGGTTGACGAGTTGGAAGCGGAGAGGTAGTGAGATGATGACTAGAAAGAAGGTAAACCCAGTAAGGAGCGTGGATACAATGCCTGCAAACATGGGTCGGTGGACAAGGAGCTCAAACGGGAACATGGATGCAACATTCATCTTTCGCCCGAGAAGCTGCTGTCGGTAGATGTAGTATTCCCATGCAATGAGGAGTATCCAACAGACAACCCCCACAACAATAGTGGCAACCACGATACCACTCGACCAGGAATACACACCGGATCCACCTTCTTGAATTCCAAAGACCACGAGAACCGATGCAGCGAGGAGGAGAAAAGCCCCAATGCTATCAAAGTCCGCCCATGATCTCGATGTATCGTTATGTGCCGCTTTATTCGGCCAGCCAACGTTGAATAAAGTAATAGCTACCGCACAGCAGGGCCCATTAATCCAAAAGATCCAGCGCCACGAGACATACTCCGTAAAGAGACCACCCACAATAGGCCCCAACACACCCGCGATAGCAACCGTTGCCCCGATAAACGTTGAGGTCAGCGCCATAAGCCTGGCAGTGCTAACCTCAACGAGGAGAATAACTGCCAACGCATATAATCCTGCGCCACCGATACCCTGAAAAGTCCGGAACAGGATCAATTGGTTGATATTCTGAGACCAGCCACAGCCCAGCGAGAATCCAACAAAAATAATGAATGCAAGTATCACGGCAACTCGACGACCGATAAAATCGCTAAGCCTTGCGAATATGACCGCAAACCCTAAATACGCAAGTTGATACGCGATGACGGCCCAAAAAGTGCTGGCCAGCGAATCGAATTCGAGCGAGATGGTGTAGACGGCGGTTGCCATGATAGACGTATCCATCAGGGAGAGCAGGAGGCCAAAGCAGAGACCGATGGAAATAATGGTTCTGCGCCAGGGTTGCAGGCCAGGAATCCGATCGAACATTGGGCCTTCATGTTTTCGTTCTGGGGGTGGTGCCCCATCTGTATGTAGCCTCTCATCGCTGATGTTGCGAGTCGTCTGAGGTATTGCCATTGATGACTCCACTTTGCCTTGCTGCGCGGCCATAATGTCACTTGTGAGGTCGGTCATCTTTTGATATGCAGAAGACCCGGTCAAGTCTGTTCTGTCTACATAATTAAGTACTCTGTAGTCGCATTGATTTCGTCTTGACAAAGCAGACCATTCGGCCGTAAAGCCATAGTCATTAATCAGAGCCCACGATAATTCAAAATTTCATTTTCGTATGCTCTTTGTGTGAAACTGCATATCAACGGTCGTAGTTCATCGGGCCAATATTCCCCCCGAAAACCAACACCCCGCAACATATCTCCGAGACCAGGCTATTGTCCCATTTCTTTGAGGTGACTGGTCGCCATGTGGCTGCCGTCGGGTTTTTACGCGACTTGTCTGGCCAACGACTGCCCTGTGTGAGTCGCTAGCCATGTGCATGTATTTTCCGAAGGTAAGCATACTGCGCGTATATGTTTGCTTACGTCCGAGAGCATGCGCCACCAAATAGCGAGGCAGTCATGGTCTGTTCTGGCCTTAGTTTGGATGTGTCAGATTAGTAGGCAATGCTGAGGGCAGAAAATGGAAAAGCTCTCCCAATCGAGCAAACTATGGTGGGTCTCAATATGACGTCCCGAAGGCGGCCGCCGTCGAGCTTCCTCCAGACCTCATCTGCTGCCAGTCAAGCTCCAGCCAGTCAGCGTGTTCATCCGTGAAAATTAACGACTATTCAGGAATATTCCAGAGACTAGGCCAGTCAAGCTCACCACGACGCTCCAACGATGGAATGGCATCCGGCGTCATTCTTCCGCACGGACATCATCCCGCCAAACCCGTATGCGATCTTGATATTGAACCAGCCTATTAACGAAAATGCCTTTGATGCTGTGAGGCGGCATGGTGTGTTATTGTATCTCTTCTTGCCTTTCAATTCCTCGATGGTTACTGTTCATTGCAAAAAGCTGGCGCGCTTGGAAATTGCTGGTGTTCTGTTGAATCGTGTACCCCGCGCCAATTTTCTTTGCGCGCGAACCTCACGTGCCTTGGACAATTGACCGACATCGACGAAAAAGAAAAGGTCATAGAAATGTGGCCTGAAAGAACATGTTACTGACTATTTTAATCTGCGTACAGCATGCTATATCCTCGTTGCCGACGGCGGCGCAAACCGATACTATGACTTGATGAAATCCCGCTCCCTTGAGAGCACAGACGTACGTTCAGTCAACACATGTGCCCGATATATTATAAAGATTGGTATATATTGATAGTTGATACATAGTTCCCCTCCTGCATCCTCGGCGATCTCGACTCGATTCGTCCAGACGTGCGCGCCCACTACTCATCGCACAAAATCCCCATCTTGTGCGACCCAGACCAATACTCGACAGACTTTATGAAATGCACCCGGTTCCTGCGCGCGCATGCACATTCAATCACATCGCAGGAGAACCCCACCGTGACATCCGATAACCACGACCTATACATGACATCTTCTAGACCGTCATCGTCATCAACAACCTCAACCTCAACATCAACAAGCGAGCCGAGAAAGACACACAAACTAGACATCGTCGCCCTAGGGGGACTAGGAGGCAGAGTCGACCAGGGTTTTTCACAGGTCCACCATCTATACGCCGCGCACCAAGAGAATAATAATAAGACAACGCAAGAAGGAGGAGATTTATACCTACTCTCCGAAGAGAGCTTATCATTCATACTTGCCCCAGGCAAGAATGTCATCCATACACCGTTTACCCATCAGCAAAGCCAGCCCCAAACCCTGAACGGAGACACCGGAGATATTTCTTCAAACTCGAAGCGCATGATATTCTCCGAAAACGTGGGCGTAATCCCCTTATCCGGACCGACATTCATCTCGCTCCGCGGCTTCGAATGGGACGTCACCAATTGGCGCACCGAGATAGGCGGACAGTTATCAACCAGCAATCATATTCGCGCGGATCAGATTGAAGTCGACGTGGACGAAACAAAGAATAGAGCGGTGTTGTTTACGGTGGAGCTGGCTGAGAGGTTCAAGAAACTTGCGTCTACCCAGGTTTGAAACCAATTTAATTTTAATTCTTTTAATGTACGGGGAAGATATCTACCTGGATTTTATAGCGTCGCTAATGATTATAAAAGTACGTACTGCTCTTTCCCTAAATGGCCTTACGCCGCAACGTTCTTTTGCAGTGGCTACGAGAAAACTAGCGTGCGAGGTATCTCAGCCAGTATCAAGCCAGCGCATTTCCAGCGAAGCTACCTTCCATGGCAAAAAGAATTCCGCTGGCAGCTGCTACAGACACGCTTTCCGGGGATAACTTAGCGAAACAACTTGGCTAAGACATGCAATCTCCCTTCAGAGTGGATTGTAACCACCCGTAAATTTCAGCCCAAAGACCCATTCACAAGGCAACCTTCCTTGTGGGATTCACTCCATATCTGCGCTTTATACCACTATGGAAGCGTTAAAGCTGAATGAAGGAATACGTATAGTTAGCTACAGGCGGAGAGACCAATTTTTGCCTAAATAAAGCGACCTTCTTTTGCTTTCAGGGCACTTCTAGATCCTTCATGGCTATTCATTCATATGTTTTGGCTTCAATGGCAAGCAGGCAAACATATCAGTGTAATCTACACTTCTTTGTGTGGATATGTCTAGGAGTCCTATGATCTGTCTTTTATTAACATCCCTTTCATTGACAGGCAGCAGCGACAATGGGAATTGAAACATGCACACTCCAAAAGCCTTGTCAACCAGCTAGTGATCACAGATATTTTGGAAAGCCAGAGAATCTGCCGGAAGAAGGATTTCAGGCATAAATACAGAGCAAATCCCTCTGCAAAGCCATACTACTATATACATATACGACTTGTCTCTACTCGACAACAATGTGACGGCGACCTGATGCATCCACCGAACGACGCTCGTTGGATGTGACGCTGCCGCACCATTTTCTACAACCCCGACATGCCGGATTGAGCAATCTCGGATAGGGCTACAGCCCCGCCAGCCCTAGTTCTACCCCGAGCGGTGCAGATTTGGGAATAGCTTCATGTCGGAGTTGAATACAGGCATCCTGCTCAGCATGGACATCGGTTGTAGCCAGAGCGCACAGTCCAGCTTCTTTTGCTCTTGCTCATCAGATTCGAGCCATTCAACAACTTTTTTGTCCTTTACATATATCGTCCTAGCATCTTAGGAAAGTGGGAATATGGTATGGTATGTCCATGATTTATTCTTCTCAATAACCCTATGCGGGAGCACTTCACTACTTGATTTTTCTGCAACACACCAGCTAATATGGCTTATAGAGGCTGCTACACTCGTTCACAAAAGTGATTGAATTATTTTGAGGGAATGGAACCCTTCCAAGCTGTCCTTCTGTCAAGGCACCTTCTCTCTCGTCTCAGTACATGCACTGTCTGTCCACGCGACCATAACACTTGAGTGCGCTCTCTGGGTGGCTCAGGCACGTAATAGCGACCTCCTGTTGGTACGGATCCAAGCCGAAACTTCCCGTGGCAATTGTCGATATTACGAAATTCAGCTGGGATTTGGACACGTTGAAGGAGAAGACTTCGCGGGTCTGGGACCAGGAACTGTCGGCGCTATGTGAAATGCTCCTCAGAGTTTCTAGCATGTTTCCTCACGAACCAAGCTCTCACATCTTACCTCGAGTTCGGAGGGTTGGCGAAGTAAGTAATTTGACCACCGTTCGTTCAGCCTGATAAAACGAGATCAACGAGGCACGTCTTACCAGGCTGAACGAGCAGTGGTCAAATTACTTACTTCGCCAACTTTCGGAGATCGGCGAACTTCCTAAACAACTTGAAGTTGTATGTTTTAACGATAAATGCCGCAGAAGGAGAATGGTAGAGACAAAGTGGACGTCTCAAGAACCGGCAAAATTCCTGGTACATCGGGCGACGTGCTCTGGAAACCTATCGACCCCAGTTTCCAGGTGATCAACAATGCAATTCTCAGCAAGCTTTGAACAAAACTCAATACATAGTCATATAGACCCAACCCAATATCCACGAAGACAGACATCTATTTTGGACCAGGGACGATGGCAGATCGCGCTGCCGAGTTGAGAGCGGTCAAGAAGGCAATGGGGGAGGGGAAGTAGATTTAAAGGTACCTAGCTACCTAGATTATAAAGTTCGTGTATATACTTATGTTTGTGGAAATGAAACCAAGGAGTTTCGGCAACATTGTGCCAATAGGTATCTATCCGCTATATATATAGACCCCGGTCTACTGCAACGTTACCTAAGGCAGTACCTACCCAATGGCCGATAATCCATCTCGGTGATTTTATATTCTCAACTAGACACCTGAAACATGTTAAACCGTATTATTATATACCTATATGGTGCGTATACCACTAATACTACGGCGCTGTAGGTTGTCCGGACCTACAAGCACAACAAGCTGTGAATCCCGTTATAACCTCGACTTGTCCACATTCTCTCAACAACAAGGGCATGTGGTCTAGTGGTATGGCGCCTTCTTAGCATGGAGGAAATCCTGGGTTCAATTCCCAGCTTGTCCATCTTTTTTTTGGATCTTTTTATTGAAAAACAAACCGGAGGAAGTGTGGCTTTTCGGCTTTAGAAAATTTTTGATATTGGTGCGCTTTACTTTATGTAGCTTAGCGTCTGCGTTAGTGCCTTGGCCCTTGGTAGGCTTGGCAGCGCTAGTGGCCGCGTGGTTTTTAGACGAGACGACTTGGATGAGACGAATTGCGTTCTAAGCCCTAAGGAGTTCTACATTTTTTACTATGTACTCGATTTCAAATCCATGGCCACATGAAAAGCAAGAGAATAAAAAAAGAAAACATCCCAATTGATTAGGTTAACTAGCAGATACGTGGTATGGCCGGCCGGCCGCAAAAATTTCGCGGCATTCCTGTACTGGTCCTCGGATCCCCTCGGAACCACACAACCAGCTAGTAAGCTAAAATTAACGTTATCCTACAACGAGGGCATGTGGTCTAGTGGTATGACATCTTCTTAGCATGGAGAAGGTCCTGGGTTCAATTCCCAGCCTGTCCAAATCTTTTTTGAAACTCTTTTTGCATGCCAAACGTGCCGAAAAATGAGAGGGTTTTCTTTTTGATGCGGAACTTTTTGTAAGACGCCTATAATCTGTGGATGCCAGCTTTTTACAGCTTGGAAGTCGACCTGCCGGGTCCACGTTCATGGTCCGGCTCAGCCCCCCTGCTGCCGAGCCTTCACAGCATACCTATATCGAGGTCATAAAATAGGGCTTGTGGTTTAGTGGGATAACGTCTTGTTTGCATGGAGTCTTTTGTCCGGAGTCTCTGGGCTACATCACGAACGCCCGGGTTCTTTGAAAACATCTTTTATTTACATACTCTTGTTCCTTTTAGCACCGTCGTTGGCTTTACGGCCTTAGAATAACAGTCAGTAAACTTAGCCAGCTTTAACATCTACGTCTGGTACTAACTAGGTATTACTACGTAATACCAATGAGACTATTTGCTGGATCACAGGAAGCAAATTCTGGACTGAGTGAGTGCCCTTTAAACTTTTGACTTTATCCATCTAGACTCGGAATATATGGAAAGACAATTAGGCATGTCTTTCTCATAACACAAATAACATACATCCCTGGTTATCTAGAATTCAAGAGCCCTCCTTCTAAATTTGATCCAAGGCCCGTTGCGCGCATTGGTGATATGGTCGTATAACTGGTACTCGTCTGGCCGATGTCTTTCATGCATTCGACAACCTCGAAATCCAGCGTCCAGCAACTACGCCGTTGCAAAGGTACGTTCAGAAATTGCTAGAGCTTTCCCTAGGCATGCACGTGTGTCAATGAGAACGGCAGAAGCGCATCGTTCATGTTGACCCTAGACAGATCCTCTTCTTCTAGCCATTGTTCAGGGAGGAATCCGAAGGGACGAAGGAAAATACTGTTCATTGTGCTGGTGCAGACCATGGATCTCCAATGGGATGGTCTCGTGATTCAAGGTTAGAGCTGCGACATTAATTTGTATACCAATGTTACTTGTGGTCAGGAACGACAATGTCTAAAACGCGACGACAAAAGCCCATCACATTGAAACAAGAACAAGTCTACCACAGCGTCACAACACGCTACATACACGAACCAAACTGCATCCATCATTCCACCAAAAACAAGATAAAGCGAAACATACGTAACCATATAACCATAATCATAGCATCAAAAACTCGGCATTTCAAAAGGGGGAGGGAAATAAATGTGCACGAACAGAAAGCGAAGGGATATCTGATTAGAAAATCAAGCCATAAAACAACATAAAAACATACCAATAGAAGCAAGCAAGATAGCATGAAACAAGCAATTTCCAAAAAAAGGGGCAGACATAAAGAGCTTCTCAAACGCCAACAATCATCGACCTCGGAGACTCAACACTGGCTTCATTGAAGAAGCCAGAAAAGAAAAGAAAACAAAATCCCCATACCAGACCACCCAAGTCAAACTCCGCATTCATTATTTATATGCATGGCATTGTTTTTCGTTTCTCAATTCAACCTCTTCGTCCATTCCCGTCTTTGTTCTGTTGAGCAATGACGGGAAAAGAAAAAGGAGCAGAGAGAAAGTTCCAAGACGCCTAGAAAATAGAATTAAAGAAAAGGGCATAGCCGCCAAAAAATGGGCAGCGCAAGAAAATATATAATAAAAGCGAGGTTTTCAACCAACGTTTTTAGAAGTCAGAAATTCCAGACTGAATCATTAAAACGTGTGAGAGAGAAGGAGGAGGAGAGGGGAGGTATTGATGTGTAGGTAGGTATCCATCAATTCAATCCAGAATGGAATGAGTGAACGTTTTTACTTTCGCAAAACGGCTTCATACAAACTGGCAACTATGCCAATGGCAGATCCGGTCACAACGCCGGGCCATTGCGCAGGAATAGCCACATTCACTCTCTCCACGGAGTAGTGGCTGAAGGTACTCCAGAAGGTGAAATGGGTCCCATACACAAAGTAGGCAGTCAAGGCCTTGGCGATGTTGTACACCAACGGATCAAAGCTGGCCAGTTCCTTTGAAGAGGAGCGACGAGTGTTGTGCGAGTGCGTAGCTTGCGCACCCAAGCTCAAGTTGAAGAAATACGCAGAAGTCAATGGCAGAACCAAGCTAGTCAGCGCCCAGAGCAAGAATGGCGCCCAGAACGCGCCGGTGATCAGAACGAAGAAATCGGGGATCTTGATGGCAACTTCGGGCGTAGAAAAGGCAGAGCCGGCCTCAAAGGCCGGGACGGTAGTCAGATAGCGCAAAGGAATCAACTCGCTAAACAAGCCGAATAATTCCAGGAGAACAGTGATGGTTTCGATGGCCTTGACGCTGCTCAGTGCGGTGCGTAGGGCGTCCGAGCGCTCTGAAATGCCCGACTTGGTCCACGCGTCAGACACTTTCTCGCGAACAAGGGTGGTCTGACGATCAATGGCATCGGTGACAACGGCGGGCGACGGTGGCAGTGACGCCGCGAACGACAGTGGGGAACGCGCAGGAGTGCGCGCGGCAACTGTAGTTGACGAAGGGGTCTTGTCAGACTCGGTGTCCTCACTGTTCATTTTGCTTGTCAGTAAATGATCGACTCAATCGCGCGCGACGCGTCAAAAAAAAACGGCAAAATATACGCACGCTTCAGCAGAGGTCTTGCGTCTACGCGACGCGGGCTTCTTCTCCTCGGAAGACGCCTCGGGCTTTGGCTCCTTCTTCACCGGCGACGAGAGGCGCGGAGCTCCAGACAGACGTCTGTAGTAGTCGTTAAGCTTCTTCTCGCCGGAAAAGATGGAGCTGTTGGCGCGCAAATGACTATCCAAAGCGACTTCGAGATCGGCCTTTTTCAGGTCGGCGTAGCTGTTTGCACGACACACGTCAGCTTCTAATTTCGTGTCACTTTAAAGAAAAAAAGAGGGGATACGCACTCTTTCAAATCGGAAACTTCGGCGAGCTCGGTCAGCTCGCCCTTACGCAGACCGCGCAGGTAAGGTGCAGTGGAAGATGACGACATGATGGTTAGGATAGCAGAGAAGTAGTATATAGAATCTAAATCGCGTTGACCATGCGACGGTGAATCAGGCAGTAAAGTATAGGACTGGAGAGGTAGTCGATATGACTTGTAAATGTATATAGGGTTTGGCGTGATGTAGTTGAAGTTGTGGAGGGAGGAGCAGAGTTCCGTGCGGTGCGGGAGAGAGTCAAGCAAGTCAACTCGTGGGGCTGGGAAGGCGGCTTGTTTACATGCCCGCCTTAGCGTGTTTTTCGGCCCGCGCCTCTCCCAGCCACCTTCTTTATTTCTGGCATGTCTCTAAGAAGTACAGTACGGGGTACAGTATGTGTGAGAGAATTTTTCTTTCTTTCTTTCTTTCTTTATGCACAGGAGATTCTATTATGCTCGCCAGTCCGTCCTAAAAGAGTAAATATACAAGTACATCAGAATACATCTAACTATACAAAAAACCAGTAGTCTATTGGCATACCCAGCCACAAGCACAAAACGCCCAAACATGCCTCATACCATGCACCAAGCGCAGGGTATGTATGTGTATATTATGCGCCTGCTCAATGTCGCAGGCGCTGTTGTAGCAGAAAAAAAATAAGGATAACGATGTCATTGGACAGAAGATATCATATAACTGGCGCCGCTTCTTCTGCACTTTGTTGCATCGTCTCCATCTTCTTCAGCAGATACTGGTACATCACCAGCATCGTCCCGCTCTGAACACTCGTCCAGACAGCTCGCGGTCCGACGCCACGGAACCAGCCGCCAAATCCTTCGGTTTTGTATATGAGTCGCAGCCCTGTGACGACTGAGGATGTGTGCAATACGGGGGCTCCGGGCTGAGGCATCGTTGTTGATGGGGAAGAGGTAGATATCGGTCGTGAATGAGTTTTGGATGAAGAGGAGGTTGTTGTTGTTGTTTTATGTTGTTGATGTTGCGCCTGAGGGCGACAATCCTTTTTCGATATATGTTCTGTCGTCGTCGACGACGATGACGACGCCACTTCGGGATTTCGTTGCGTCTGAATCCTCGTCTTGACCACATCCAATGGACATGTCAAAACTCCCGCCATCCCACCCGCCGTCGTAGCCGTGAGAACTTCAAGCCCCAGCCCTATATCTCTCGTCCCAGCCCATTTCTTCGCCCATTCCTGCTCCTGCTCATAAAACGCGAATTGCAATGCGGAAAATGGCAAATCCCGAAACAATGTAGCCTTGTAACCCGAAAACATGGCTCCGATTCCTTCTGTTCGAACAATTGTGCGAAATGCATCTGTTGTGCCGCGGTAGTTGTATCCCGAGTTGAAATGTGGGTTGTTATATCGTCCCTGGAGTTGTAATCGTGTTTTGAGGACCTCTGTTGGCACATAGAGCACTGAGGCAGCTAGATCGGCAATGAAGCCTGTTCCCATGGTAGTTAGCATTCTGCCCCGACTGTCCTTTGACTGTCCTTTAGCTAGAGACAAAAGAGGTAGAAAACTCACCAGCAGAAAGATATGACAATGTAGGATTCATTCCCCCATCAATCATATGCCTCTTGGACCATTCATACATCCCAAAAAAGATAACCGTCCCCGGAAACGAGCCCATCATTGCCGGACTCACGCCGCTATAAAGACCTCGACGGAACCCTTCCTCTCGAAAGATTTTTAAAAAGGACGATGGTGTTGAGCCATATTTGGGCGGGAAGTGAGGATCACCCTGCTGTCTGGTTTTGACCGTATCGAGAGAGTGCATGAGCATATCACCGGACGAACCTCCAATACCACCTGCTAGCATTGACTTTTTATATCGTTAGTAATCGCGACAAAAGAAGGTCGAGGAACGATGGTAGATAAAAAAAACATACATGAAGATAAAGCGGACGTCCCTCATGTTCGTAATCATCTTCGACCCTCACCCCAGACTCGGACAAGTCCATTGTGCGCGGTCCTGATGTCTTGGCCTTATCGAATATTATCTGACTGAATAGTTGCTTCGACCCAGTATTCTCTGCATAATTCACTTGTGGTGGGACATCGTCACGACGATCGCCGCGGAACGAGGACGGTGTCGACGACAACTGTTGGAAGGAGGAGGAGCGATCATTCGAGGTCACCGCGGGTTTATAAATATCCGGGTCGAGGCTCATGTCAATCTTTTGTCTGTGTTGTTTGATATACGCCTGTCGTGTCTCCGAGCTGTAAAATGATGGGTATCAAATTCTGAAAGTGCGCCGCGCGGAAATAAACGGGGCCGGTAAGATGGAAAGGAATTAAAAAAAGAAAGAAAGAAGGAAAGGCAGAAATTACTCAGGCCCAAATCATAGCGATGGAAACAAAAAAAAAGAAAGAACGGGGAAACTGCAAGTGTTACTCAAAGCAATTGGATTTGCAGCACGCGATCGCTCTGACTTTTTTTTGGTGTTGAGTTTGACTGCGGCGAATGGTTTTCTCCGCCCGGACCCGCCGATATCAGGGCCGTCGGCCGAGCATTAATAAGTGAACCTGACAAAATAGTTGATTCTGGGTATTATTCTCTACAAGAATATGCGATGACTTTTGTAATTTTATTTTGATATACGATAGCTGCTCATCTTCGATAGTGATACTATGAGCCTGATGTAAGCACAAAACCCACGCAATGAGTATCATTGACCGAGAACCGTCTACACTCGCTCTGTACAACACATAGTGTAACGCAAAAGGTATTGGCAAAACGCAATAACAATATAAAAAGAATAAAAAGCAGTGTTTTCAAAAACATAACAATAAAAAAAGGAGGAAGGAAGAAAGAAAGCCAATCTGGCAGAGAAGGTCAACCCTTGACGCCAGATACTCCTAACTAACTATACGCAACCGTGCTATAAGTAAGATAAGGAAATATGACCTCCCTCACAAACTGTTTCTTCAAAATTCTTGAAGTTTTGCAAGCCTTTACAGCTTCTTAACCGCCCTGTTTTGGGTCCACACCCCCTCGCCCCAAAGTTCCCTCGGCTGTAGCGCTCATCTCCAGCTGCAGCTTCGAAACTTATTCATTTCGCCGTAATAGATGCAATCGTTATAAGCGTTACCGTATGAGGCTGCCATTTTCGTGCAAGAACGCAGTTCTATTTTACGTTGTATGTTCTTTGTTGCACAAGACAGTCAACCTCATTTTTCTGGTTCAAAGTATTTACTGGGGCTTCTTGCCCGCGGCGGCCGGTGCAGCACCGAGGTAGCGTTTCACATCAGAAGCCTCGTAGACTTGGTTGGTAACACCCTTGAAAGCTTCCCAGCCCTGGCGAACCTGAGGAGGGGTGCTCTGGTGGGAAACCAGAGTGTCCACGCGGGCAGTGAATCGGGCAACGGCATTCTGGACGAAAGAGCTCTGAGAGTAACGGGCGCGGAAGAATCCCAAGTAGATCACCAACAAAACCCAGCTTCCCTTGGAGAAGGTCAGGGCGGAAAGGACCAGGCGGAAAAGGAGACCAAGCTCAAGAATTGCAACGAGATACATGCTGGAGTCGTAGTACTGCTTGACAAACTTGCCAATGCTCTCTGCCAGCGGTGATTGCTTGGCAGCTGGGCGGGAGCCACCAGGAGAAGCTGGTCCGGTGCTGCCCTGGGGGGCTGGTTGTAAGGTAGGAAGCAAGTATGTGCGAGTGTAAGTGGCCACGTGGAAGACGGAGTAGACGCTGAAGGGCAACAGGGCCAGAGGGATCTGACGCGAGTAGAGCCAGACAAGGGCCATTCCTAGAATATCTAAGTAAGCGAGGGACACATGCAACCGAGGGGCATATATAGAGAAGTGGAAGAATGTCTCGTCAAGGGACAAGGGATAGCTCTTACCAAGATATTGAACATTCTCATCACTCAACAGCTTGAAGACGATCTGGACTGGAGAGCCAGCCAGCTTTCCCCGGGCAATATACTGCTTATATACCACAATTCCATAGGTAGCCGCGGCGGAGACGAAGGCTAGACGGTAGGAGATCTTGGCCCAGCGCGAGTAATAGTTGAAAAAAATATAGGACAATGTATAGCGGAAGACGGATAAAAGAAGAGTCAGGTGGCTAATAACTATGTCAGCTTATTGTTGTTTCCAGTAGTTTTGCTGCTGTTCGAAAGACTCGAAGGACCGGCCAGCCCGCCGAGGGCCATTGTGCGGTGAGGCTTAGTGAGGCTGATTGACATACCCTACAAACCAACCGAACCTGAAACGCCATGGAATGGTTAGTAAATCATAAAACTTGCAATTATTTTTCTTTTTCCACTGGAGAAGCAAACATACTGCAAAGTCTGGGCCAACGCCTTGATTCTGTCGCCCAAAGGCAAGGTGGCCGGAGGTGGAGGAGCCATAGCGGATCGGAAGCGGCTGGATGGAAAGAAGAAGAACGAAGGAGGAAAAGGATGGTAGGAATGGCTTCAAATGATGGGTCAACACAGCGCAAGCAAAAAGGATTCCTTCTGCTGAGGGAACTATGCTTCTTTGTGTGAGGGAAGGGGAGGTTGTACAAAGTCGAACAATTGTGCAAGCACTGTGGGAGGCTGGCTGGTATGCTTTGGGGAAGGTGACGAGGTGGTTCCAGCCAGATAAGCTGCTGATTGGCCAGCCCAGCTCGGGCATGGTCTGTGCTTGCCCGCTTCCGATTCTGCCATGACGTCCTCGGCCTCAGGCAGGCATATTCTATGCCTTGTTGTCTATCATGTGAGACTGTTGAGAAGCGTGAGCAGGCTTGATGAGAGTGTTTTGATGATCTCACTGGAGAACAAATTCAGAAATAAAGTTTGACCACGCATTGATTGGGCACTTGATCACAATGGCATATGTTTTAGGTCCCATGCCGTAATAGGACTAGCTCAGATCCCGATCTCTACCAGCATTTACATCCTCTTCCAGATTTTGTTTTGTTTAGACAGACCAGACAATTTCTGATTCCTCAATATAGCTATGTTTAGACGCTCGAGACAGACCGAGCCGGACAGGTTCTCCGTGAGACTTGGCACAATACTTCAACCTCTATCTGTGATTGCTTGGGGAGCGCAAGCAATGTCGTATCTGGATGTCCCTGTGGGCGCTGGGGTAAGAATTATGGTCTTTTAACAGTAAAATATGGTTCTCTTTAACCCTTCTGTAGTCCAGCATGATTGTAGTGCATGATGATGACTACAAAGCCGCCATTGAAAAGCTTCAGAGCGCGGGATTCACGCAGGGGTTTCCGAATCGCATGCCTGCTCCCGAGATTATGGAGAACCTTCCAAACCCGCAACAGGTGCTGGAGGAAATAAATGCCGGTTACAAACGGATGGATCGGTCTTGTGCAGTATTTGATTATCCTCAAGGTGATTCAGAAAGTGGGGGCATGCAGGTACTCCTGTTACCGAGCTCCTTTGCGCACTTTTCTCTAGAAGATATTGCAGAGACAACAAAGCAATATGATACCTACGGCAATCTTCACTACCCCCTGGAGCCAGCGCTAGTTGAAAGCTTTGTCAAGGCTGCAATCGATGAAGAAAAAGACACTGGTTTTTCTTCATGGGGCCAGGCACTAATATCCTGGGTATCCCTTATGACGTGCTACCTAGAGGTCAACAACGATATCCTCGATGATTCTCCGGATAGCCAAGCAATAGAATGGTATAGTACTAAATTTGGTCGAATCCGCGAGGCCAAGTTCGGTCCTATGGAAACGTCTCGGCTCGGGTAAAGAGATGCCAGTAGATATGAGGGGGAATCCTATTTGATGGTGGTTTTTATTTGATACTTACGTAGTCGCCAAACTGTATACACCTCTAGGGACCGCCCCATGAACTGTAATGGCTGAAGGAGGGGTTCTAAAACTTTATTCCTACATTGAACGGGCAACATTGATGGAATCGGAGAACTCATTTTACAGGTCCTCGCTTTACGAAGTATATGAATCACACAGACGATTTTATTGAGCACCTAAAAACACAGCAAACAATACAACGAAGAAAGAAAACATGGCGGAAGAGGAGGTATACAGGCCAAGAAAGTACACGAAAAGAAGAGAATAAGTAGAGTGATTGGACCGTCTCAACAGGCTTTCAGAAAAAAGAAGAAAGAAACCAAGAAGCTTGTATCTGTAGAGCAGCCAGCCCACTCTCAATATAAAAAGGCATCCGGATAGGAATTGCCAATATTAAGAATCTTTCTTTTAATGCGAGAAGAGAACAAGGGAGAGGAAAGAGGAGGTGAGGAAAAAACAGACATTCTTTTCTCGGTTGGCCCGATATCAAGCAGTCATTAGTGGGAACTAGTAGATGAAAAATAGGAGAAGTGTCAATGAGCGTAAGTGGCAGGAAACAGATAGACAAGGGAAAAGATATAACGAGTGAGCAATTAAATCAATAGACAGTGGAAAAGAGCAACAAGTCTCCATAGCCAGCTCCCCCCGTAAAAATAACCCACACCATTAATTAGGTCGTTGCATTTGAGGAATGGTGGCAGTTCTTGCCCGCTCTTCCATAGCTCGGGAGATTCTAACGGAGAGAGAATCCCTTCCGCTTGCTCTCCTTTTCGATAGGCCGTCCACTCTCGAGACGAGACTTCTTTTCTTCTAGATCCTGTCTCTGTCGTTCCAGTTGGTCTTTCATCTCCCGATGACGGGCATACAGCTCGTCTTCGCTCTGCTTCAGCTTGCTCTCCTTTTCGCGGACCTTCTGCTCGAAGACCATCTTCATTTCGGTTTCCATCTTGGATAGCTTCTGCTCGTGCAGGGCACGTTCCTCCTCCTGCTTTACGGCAGGGTTGACCTCCTTGAAGACACTTGGATCTTGAGCAACACCCATCTGGGTAAGCTTGTCGGAGCGGTAGTTCTCGTACAAGACGTTGTTTGTGTGCTCCTTGAGTTCTTCCATGTGTGTGCGGATAAGCATTTGACGCAGCTTGACGAAATCACAGTGTTCCTCGTTGTCAACCTCAATGACACCCCATGGGTACCGACGGCCGCGGACCTTGCGTCCATCGGGGCTGGTGACCTCGGCGTTGGCACCAACAACAGCGAAAGGAACCTTGGACATGATCTCCTGGTTCTCGGCAATAGTCTCTTCATCATCGAGCTCGTAGCGGGGGCCTTCAAATATTTGGATGGAGTGGTACTGAATATCGGCGAGGATCTAATAAAAGGCACGGTCAGTATACAATCTCATATGCAAATTAGGAAAAAGGCCAGAGTCATACTCTCTGCTTGAATAGAGCAATCTCCTCGTCGGTAAGGGTATCGGCCTTGGCGATAACTGGGATCAAGTTGACCTTGGTGTGCAGGCGGCGCATAACTTCAATGTCAAGAGGCTTCAGGGAGTGGCCGGTAGGCTGAATAAAGTAGACGCAAGCATGGACGCGGTTGTCAACAATGTTCATGCGGTTGACCTTGTTCTCAGCTTCAAGGTAGGCATCGAATCGCTGCTCAATGTTTTCGACAATGGGTCTCCACGAGTCGTCATTGTTGACAAAGTCACCAAATCCTGGGGTGTCAACAACCGTCAAACGAAGACGGACTCCGTTCTCCTCGATATCAGCGCTGATTGACTGAATAGAGACGGTCTTAGGGATGATATCATGGCTGGGTCCCTTGCGTTCCTTGGGTGGGTAGAGGGAGGTGTTAAACAGAGTGTTAATCAATGTCGATTTTCCGAGACCAGATTCACCTAAGCAGCAGCGCAAGTCAATTAGCCATGGTTTTCTTTTCTTGTCGCGGAATCTTTATCCGCACTTACCAACAACCATCACATTGAAGTTGAATCCCTTGCGGACACTCTTGCGGTGCCACTGGTTGGGGAGATTGGCAAAACCGACGTATCCGGTCAATTTACGGCGAACGACATTGCGCATGTCTGTCGCAGCTTGGGCAACGGCCTTGGGGTCTTTGGAGCTCACGGTTTGGGCATTGCTTGAACCGCCCATTGGGTTGCTTCGCTCGACGAATGGTGACGTGGCCTTGCTGGAGTTGCTGGGGATGGGCGAGGTTGGCTTTTCGCCGGGCGCCGTAGCGGAGCCATTAGCTGTGGTTGCTAGATCCCAGTTAGTATAATCAAGTCCGTCCATGTCGCTCTCAGATAGTAAAGATGGAGAAGGAAGCGAAGGCGCGGAGGACTGGGACTGGGAGTTGGAGCTCGACGATGTGCTGTGAGAAATGTTGTTGAAATCGGATCTCGTCAGGTGGATGCTTTTTCCGTCCAGGCTGGAGCGGTACTTGACCCCAACAACGCGATACCTGGAACCAGACATTGTTCTCGCCCAATCACGCTGCTGAAGCTTGTTTTACGGATTGCACAGCTCGACACAAACAAACCCCTGAACGACCTCGGCTTCGATGACGATAGACACAGAGCGACCGCAATAGAGAAAAGAAACGTGTCGTAGGCTTACCCATTATTGCAAAAAGAAGAAAGAGGAAGACTCAAGTCTTGGGAATAAACGAGCGTCGGGAAGGTGGGAAGGTCCTGGGGGTGTTCTTTCCGTATTAATTAGCTTTCTGGTTGAGCTGGAACCACCCGAGGCAGGCGCGAATGATGAAACAGGAACAAAAACAAGCAATTATTTTTTTCTCTCTTGCAATTCACAATTGATTCCCGAAAACAACACCTGTGCGGTATAATTCTTTGTTGCGGGGAGGAGAGAGATGGATATGGAGCTCGAGGTGGACGTACCGTGGACGAAGGTTCCCAGTCAGGAGTAAGACAAAGGACAACGGCCAAAAAAAGTTCCTGAAGAAAAGCGACGGTGTCCCGACAATTCCTTACCAAAAGAGCCCTTGGATGAGGAACACTCGATCAGAGCACTTGGTCTGTCGAAATGGAACAAATAGATAGAAGCGAATCGAAAGGGCACAGGGGGGCGGAGGGAGAGAGACTGAGAGACACAACTTTGGACTCAGGAGAGTGAGACTCCACCAACAATAATTCACTAACAAACCGTCTAGAGGAGAAAGGGGGCTTGACGTGGGCCTTTCTTCTTGCGGCCTAGCGTGGAGCGTCCGCCAATCAGCTGGGGTAAATCACGGGATCCAGAAATTACCGTAATCTCAGTCTGATAAAACGACCATCAACACACCGTCAACTTTCAAGACAGACGCTCTGCACAAACCAGACTCTACAGGCGAATATCTACCGCTGATTGCAAAAGAACCCCTCCTTTACTACCCGATCTCGGACCAACGTATTGCGCGTTGGAAACATTGAGAATATGCGACAATCCTTCGTTGAGCGACGCAGTGCTCTGTTGTGAGACAGGACGAAGCCGTTCATAAGGGCTATTAGGATACCAACGCCATGCTGAGTGACTGTTCTACACTTCTACACCGGAGTACTCCGCACTGTCCGCGTAATACGTACGGCACAATTCTATCCTCGTCAAGTCAAAATAAACGGGCGGATGCAAGGATGCAAGGATGCCTGCAAGCAAGCCGTTCGGGTCTGTACAGCGGGAGACTGCATGGCTGGGCATACAGATGCAGCCAGTAATAGCTTCGGTCAAAGACGTCAAGAGCGTAGTATGTAGACCTAAAAGATCATCCACGTACTTAATTTGTTTTCCTACGACACGTCAACCATGTTGAGCTTTCCTGTAGTCAGTGTAGTGATCACCCAGCGCTCAAAGTTACACCAACACGGCTCAGCCTTAAAACGTTGAAATTGAGCCTGTGCACCAGCGCCCACTGTTGCACCAAGCGGCTTGACAAGACCGGCGAGGTAACGGTGGTCGAAGTCTTTTTGATCATATATATATCCAACCCATGTCGGGTCTCACATTAACTAGTACAAAGCCACAATCCCAATGCATAACGAATCTAGTATCACTATAGCATTTACTCAATATGACAGATCACCTGTCATGCCTTAGCTGCATGATATCCAGAATTGGTTATAAATACCATTATTGTATCAGCTACGTATCATAAGACCTAGCAAGCAAGCCGAAAAGACGATTCATACTTATACTTACGGTGAAGTACTTGAACACTCTCCCATATATAATGGTAGAAGAGGCAGTGTGAGAAATCTATGGGAGGGTGTCCAAATATCTTCAAGGTTGTTGGCCTCTATTACTAATAAGCAATTGGATAACTTCCCATATATTCACCGTAGTGCCTCTTGCTCTGCCATTTTTTACGGGAGGATGTCCCACTGTATCACTGTCCTGTTCGGCTGTCATATCAGATTTAGATTACAGGCCTAGGGCGGATATAGCGGAATGCTTTTTCGATTGCAAGAGCAGTTCTCCCAGTACGCAACTCTCTTCGGAAAATATTCATATCCAGTTCTAGTTCGCGTGATGGATCAACCTTATTAACCTTATTCAGCCATGCTGTTTCGCTCTTTGGAATAAAATCAGCAACGGAGATGGTTGGATGAAGACGTTCTTTCGGGCAAGGTAGGACCGGCTTGTAGAAAGAATAATTAGTAAGTCAGTAGTAGTATAGATGTTTAAATATATGTAGCATACAAATGTTGGACCACGTTTCTGAGGGTTACCATCAACAAGCTCCCATAACTCAAGCGTGACTGTGAGTGGCCCAATCCAGTCATCGACGACGATTTGTGATACGATTTGATCAAAGGTGGTTTCCTCATCGTCTCCCTCGACGCCCGAATGACCGAGAGCCTCAACATCATCACGATTCTGTGCCTCCTCATTTCCAAACTTGGAGACTAGATTGTTTTAGTAACTATAGTACCCATTTTGTTGGCAGCTATAACGGAATACTTGTATCGAAAGCCTTGCCAAGAACTCGGTGACATCTCGGAATCCCATTCTGGATGCATTCGAAGCCCCGAGACACATTATCTGGGCTGCGAGCCCAGGAATCGATTTATTGTTTTTGCAAATCTCAATTTACTAGTTTTCAATGTCCTTGCCAACCTCCTCGTCCGAGTCAGGGCCCAGCTTAACGCGAGCAAACCCTTGCAACTGAGTTTCTATCCACTTTGGCCTTGCTCGAGACAGAAGTATTAAATGGAAGGGCGTGGGTAATAATGAAGCCCCATTCCGTTCTGAGAAAATGTCACTGAACTTTTTGAGCAAGTGCTTGAGAGACGCTTCCTGACATTCGTCTAGACCATCCACGACACAGAATATTGGTTCAAGGTCCGCATCTCAAAGTATGGAGACAAAAATTTCCCAAAGAGGAATCACGTTGGATACCGTGTATATATTTCCCCCATGACCTGTGAATGCTCCTCGAAAGAGTCTGAGAAGACGCGGGTGCTGTTGAAGGAGCTGGTACAACAAGCCTCTTAGTATTGCAGTGCCTGTGTTGCGCCTCTCATTTTTATTGTCGTAAAAGTAATATAAGACGGTTCCATAATCTCTGGTCTTCACAGTCTTTTCAAGAACCTGCGTAAGATATATGGCAAGCATGGTCTTCCCTTTACCAGGCCCACCGGAAACCCAGAGGACTTCCGAGGCTGGACTGTGCAACCACTTCGAGTAAAGATGGTTGTGGGTAAACCATTCACAGGTTCCATCAATTATTTGTCCCTTTATATCGATAAGATCGTCTCTGTCATTCTCTGGCTTAGTCAGGATCAGCGCATCCATAACCATGGTAAACATTAGCGTATCCACCATCCCACTGCTGATGGTGGTCTGAGTCTTAGGAATCACGGAAAGAAGTTCTTTGGCGTATGCAGCTGCAGCTGCAGCGGCGTAGCTTTGCCAATGCTTATTTTTGTGTGAGTCTGCATAGTCTGAAATCCCCCGGATGACCAAGCACTGCAAATTATCCATCAAGCCAGCAGCCTCCATCGCAAAACAGAACGCGTTGTGCTTCTGAGCCAAGCGGTCACGCGTAACACCGTGCTTCATTACCCGATTGCCCGAGGCAATAATACCGTAGTGAACGAAAGGCTCGGCTATTCCCCGTGCGGTTCGTACAACGAGTCTGCCTTGATCACGAGAGTCACAGTTATCCGCGGGATTCGGGTGGTCATAATTAGCTTGAAACAAAGCGTCCTGCCCCGGGCCAGGATAGCGAAATATGGGGGTTTTCTTTTCCATTTGAGAGAGATAGCCGGGTATCCGGGAGGAGCCCAGCATACGCTCCGATCGCAATGTAGTAATTCCCTTTAGAAGTACTGTTGGTGGTTTGTTCAAAATCCCTGCAGGTTCTAAACGACCATCGTCCACAACCTTGCCGAAATCGTACTGGATCACGCCCACCGAGTCTGCGGAGGGGTGGCTAACCACAATGTCTCCAAGGCGGATGTCGTTTTTAGGGCTAGGAACTCCTCCAGCAATGCCCACCATCAAAGAAAACCGGATGAACCTGAAGGTTGACAACATCTGGGGTACCACATTCGACGCAGAATTCGTCCCATAGACGCCCGAAGGCAAGCAGGCAATCGCTACATTGTGATCACCAATACTCCCAAGAGTATAATTATTATCATCACTCGGATTGTTAGCAGGGAGATTTCCATGGACATGATCCAGCAAGACTGTGGCAGCTGCTTTTTCAACGGGAAGAGCGCAGATCCATCCGACCGTGTAATCGTCGCATGAGATCGTTGTTGTTCAGAGGCATCAATAGCTGCAAGAATTCCGTCGCGCGTGGATTCAGGTGGCATTGTACAGATTAACAACGATAAGACTGGCCACATTTAAAAGGCACATGGTGTTGCAAAGGGCAAAGGCTAGGAAGATATAAAGAGTTCTCGGCGCTTAGATAAATAGCAAGGAAAGCTCTCCCTTTTTCCTTGTGAGCCTGAGGAGTCAGGCATGACTGGTCTGCAGTGCGAACGACGTCTCCCATTGTGAGTGGATGGGCACTGGCTGTACTGGCTAGCTGCAGCCAGCTCACATTGAAAACACCATATCTTGCCGATCGTGCTGATATCCAACTAGCTGTACGTAGTATCGTAGCTGTCGTGACGCGCCATTAAAGACATTGCCATTGGCTGTTTTCATGTGGACGGACTCTTTGAGAAGTTCGGCTTGGTTTCAGTGCATGCGGGTGGCATTATCAGCCTATTAGGAGCGTATGAAGGCCGCGACATGCATGCATGACTGCTCCGGCTCGAAGTCAGAAATTGCTTTTGAATCCTACTCCTCACAATCGGCAATCTGGAAGGAAATCCAAACAACCAGTACCTTCAAGTGTATCTCGAGAAAACGAATCTCCATCGGAGCTCCGAGCTTAACAGTAGGATCATACCGGGGTGGCTCTCTGCCTGGTCGAGGATTGCCATGGGTCCTGAAAGGATATGACCTCTGGTTATGCAGACAGAAGATACCTGCAAGACTGTCAAGACTCGACCATGTCAAGCACTCACGTCGGAGATACAAGAGGGAAGGAACAAGCAGCCAATCAGACGGCCAGCGAGTTTATCCGGCCAGGCTGGCCAGGCTAACCTGATTGGGTGGCCATGGCTCCGTCCGTTTCTGTCCGCTTCAAAAGACGAGAAACACCAATTATTAATCAGAGAAACACCAATTGACACCCTACCAAGGGGATTTTCTGCCTTACTTTTTCTCTTTGATCCTTCCGCCGGTCTGTACTAGTTTTGAACTTGAAATTGCGTTCTTTTTCATCCCCACCTCCATCCAGTCAACGATGTTGCGGCAATCGACGACGAGACGGGCAGCTCTGCTCTTTCGCAGCAGCACGCCCAACTCGTGCGCAGTATCAAATCGCATTGCAGCTTCGAGACGATTCGCGAGCACCGAAGGAGGCAGCAACGCCTTCGTCCCTCCTCCGCCGTCACAGAAATCCCGCAGCTGGAGAAATCGACTAGTGCGCTTGGGTTTGGCCGGTGGTGCCATCTACTTTTATAACACTTCGACTGTTTTCGCGGAGGAACCCACGCTCTCTCTTCGACCACAGCCACTCGATGCGGAGGATGCGCCTACGTTGAATACCCTTAGCGAAAAGGTCGGTCTCAAGCAACAACAGACACAAGCTGTCTCAACCGATGCGCAGGCCACAGAACCTCAACAGGAACCGGAGCAGGAAGGAGGTCTAGAAGGCCTAGAATCACAGGCTGGTCAAGAAGGCGCTTTCAACCCAGAGACTGGAGAAATCAATTGGGACTGCCCATGCTTGGGCGGCATGGCCCACGGCCCATGTGGTGAAGAATTCAAGGCTGCTTTTAGCTGCTTCGTCTACTCGACCGAGGAGCCCAAGGGAATGGATTGCATTGAAAAATTCAAGTTTGTTCTCCTATTTTCTTTCCTACATAACATGTTGAAACATACACTAACATAACAAATCTACAGAGGCATGCAAGACTGCTTCCGCCTTCACCCGGATGTCTACGGCTCAGAGCTCCAGGAAGATGAAGTCGACGAACAACTAACCGAACAAATCGCCCAACGAGACCGGGAAGAACAAGCACGAAAAACACAAGAACAAGCAGCATCCGGAGATAAGCAACAAACAGAGATACATGACCCCGCAGTCTCCAGCCTAAACGAGGCTGAGAGACGTGTCGAGACCGAAGAAATCCGCAAAGCGAACGAGCACTCCAAGCAAACTTCCCAACAAGAAGAGGAGCTTGTACCAAGGGCATGGCACGAGAGCAGCAGCGAACCGCCGAAGAAGACTGAGAAATAGACTTTATTCAAACCCCCTCTCTCTCCTCCTTGCCTACCGACTTAGAACGCGAAATGATCCCACCGCCCCCGAAATCTGAATACGAATTAGAACCGATTTCATACTCGAGCCTTGTCATATTATTTTAAAAAAGCTCTATTTTCTTTTGTTCTCCTGTGGTTTCAGAAAAAATCGTCTTTTTTTGTCACGTCTCTCCTCTCTTCATTGTTGATTGAAATGTACAACTAACCGAATCTCTTTCTATTTTCTTTTCTGATTACTACCTGCATTAAAATCTTTTCCATTTCTTTTTTTTTCATGCATGAGCGAGACCATAAATAGGAGGAATAGAATGTTGCAATGCACATGAGAGAGAGAGAAGAAATTTTGTACATTATCTATCATAACGGGTTCTATTTTGTCTTAATATAACAAATAATGTACGTTGTTACTCTCGAGGGCATCTATGAGATTTTCTAACATAGGAATTTTAAGTATGATGATTGATCTTAGAGAGATACATACGTACATACTTCGAAACTTCAATCTTCAATTTCACCCCCCTTCCACCTCCCGACAACTACCTCTCTCGCCCACGCTTTCTACTCCCCTTTGCAACTCCCTTGTCCCAAGCTCGAAGGTGAGCTTGTTCCATGGAGTACATAGTGTCTCATTTCTCTATCTCCCTCCACTAGACGCGCGGCACGTATTTTTCATATGCAAGAGTGTTGTTGATAAAGCCCACTCACTGCTTAGTACTTACGGTCCAACTCTTTCGGATCTTTCTGATCTTCATAGTGTGTGAGGACAACCGAACCGGCTTGGGAATGAATGACTGATGTGAATATTCCCTGAAAAAAATCAAAAAGAATATAAGATCGAGTATCCTTCTTGGCCATCACAACTAAAAAAGTAATTGAATGATGTTGAATTTATGGCGTGCAACTTTTCAAGTCCTATATGCACATCTATTGTTAGTATGAAGATGCTCGTTTGATATATAGGATACCTACCAGTCAACATCGCTGAGTTGTAGCCGGCGTGCTCGAAAGCCCGGTCGATTCGACTTGTCCATTCTAGTGTCCCGCGACGGTCGTTTTTCTAAAGATTGTTGAGGCTTCTTAGCAAATGCTTTCTTATTTGGGTTCCTCTGGGTTCCATGGGTAATGGGTTCCTGGGTAATGGAAGAAAGGTCATCTTCACCTTCGGGCTGTTCGGTTTCTCCAGGGTCATAGCTCAAAACGAGGTTCTTAATACGTTGCTGCTCCTCTCGGTCTGCCTGTTGCTGCGATTTCATGGCAATTGCAAAGCTAGAATTTGACGGCAACTCAATCGTGCGAGTCTATACAATGTTAGTACACCATCCTTCTTTGTTGAGTTGTCGATGTAATTCAGTTGAGTTCTGACCTGTTGTCGGTTTCCCTTCTTTGTCATCAGAGAAAATGCCATTGTGTTTTGCGGCTGCTGCGGCGTCTCTGTCGGTGTCTCTTCGATTCCAGTGGGTTCCCGGCGAGACGGCCGCATAGGAAGCGGGATGTCGAACATCGCCTTTCGTTCAAATCTTCGACCTTCCATGCTTTCAGCCATCATTTTCTCAAAAGCCCGATCAAAGTCAGCTTCGGCCTCAGGGTCTCTCTCTTCTTCCTGGCGAGAAACATATATTTTCTCATCCTCTGATTCAGAGTCGACTCCTTCACCATCATGCTCTGCATTTTGAGTAAAGGGTTCGGCCTCGTCCGCGGAGGATTGCATGTCATCAACATCAGGAACACCATCCTCATCAAGACCTTCCTCACCATTGGCATCAGATGAAATGCTTTCTACTTCGTCATCCTCTGGTTCAGCAGCTTTATCGCCGTCCTGGACTTTATAGTTCACGGCAATAGCCTCGCTAAACAATCGTCCTGCCTCTTCAAGGTCAGGCGCAATCTTCCATTGGGGACGAACTAGAGAGTAAGTATCCTGAACGAGAAAGTCGACATCCATGGGTAGCGGATCTTTAGTGAAGATGTAGAACTGTAACTGGTTAGTATTGATACAACCAGCCTCCGTGGAAATTCTATACCTGAAAGAAGGTGAGGAAAAAATCAAGCTTCTTCTTGGCCGATCCACGGTCAAAGCAAACACCACATGTATCAAGTATCGTGCAGACAAGACGGATACGGAAGAAATCGTCCGGCATATCAAGGATGTTGATCTTGCCTGGAGTTGGTGTCCCATTTTCTAGTTTGTTTTCATTAGATTGTCAATATACCCAAAGTCAGAAACAATCAGCGTACCATGTCCGAATGCAACTATGCGGTACAATGCATCGAATATTACTGGAGAATCAATCATTTTGTAGTTGTAAAGCTCTCCGAGATATTTGACCTCCGCCACGCGCTTTTGGTTGAACTTGAAATCATTCTGCTCCAGTCCCAACGTGATAGACTCTAGAACATTATCTACCACGCCAATGACGAATTCCTGATGGTAGCGGTACAGAGCACTAGCGAGGATGGCCAGCAAGTGAATATTGCCGTACTTAACCTTATTGGGTCTGCTGAACACGCGTTCAAGGATATCAACAACCTCTGCCTCTTCCCAGTGAAGCTTCCTGATAGACTTGAGTATCTTTGTGTAGTTGCGTTTGTTCATATCCAGATATATCAACTTCCGAATGTACAACTCCATTGGCGTGCGCTCCTTTTGCTGAATAGCAGGTCGCTCGGGAGGGTCAACGTAGTACATAGCATTCTCGATTATCATTCGTTCCTGCTGACCTAGATGTGTAGCAGCTTTCTTGCGACCTAGAGTTTCCAGGAATGACGACATTCTTGGTGAAGTCTCGGGGTTGCGTAGTAGATAGCGGCCGCAGTTTTCGAGCAGGTTCCCCATTATCTCAATATTTGTGCGAGAAAAGTCATCCAAGCACACCTTGAGACAGTGGAAAATGACATGCTCGGGAACCACACCAAATTTGGTCAATTCGGCCAAGTATCGTATGTTGATCATTCTGACTTGTCCGAGGAACTCCTTTTGTTTGCGACGTTGCAAGCTTCTGAACTCATCATCCAGATATGTGATCAATCCTTGGGGGACATCGGGCATATGCTGGCCGAGGGTAGCCACAAGGCGGGAATACAGCGGAAGCAGATCAGTGCGGCCCTTGGGAATATCCTGTATAGACTTGATAAGTCGATTCCGCGAGGCCTTGGAGTTCAAGAAGCAGAAATCCAGCGCAAGTTGATCGACTTGATCCTTGGTTTGCAAGTCGGGAAGTTTGATGAGAAGTGCATCGACCTGGGCTCCAACTGTTTTGTTGACGACTGCGATTGACTCGTTGTCAGCGTCGGCGGGAGGTTTCCCCTCTGTCGTAGACACATCAGCCACAGCGTCTGCTTTATCCGAGATATCTTGTCCCTTTGGCTGTTCATCACCATCCCCTTTCTTTTTCTTGCCATCTTCCAACAGCACAGCTGGCACTTTCCCCTTAAGGTCTACAAGGTTCTCGTAAAATCGTCGCTCGTCCTCATCTTCCCAAATACCCGCACCATCGCCTTGCCCGCGGAGATATTCGGCGGTCTTGACGAGACCAATGCCCCCGTTTGCTGAAGAGTCTGCAGCCTCCTTGTCGACCAGATTGGGCATCTCAACTCCGAGGATCTCGCACATAACGTGAGTATTGGCAACCAGCTTCTCATGCGCTTTAGATTGTTTCTCGAATTCCGCTTGCCGATCCTCGAAAATTTCGCCACTCTTGACGTACGCTTCGGCATTACGACGGCTCTGGGCAGAGAGCGCCTTCTGATCGCGAACAACATGCGCTTTCACGTCCTCCAAGTACCGAGTGAGAATATTCTTGAAGCGTAATTGCAGTTTCTCGGACGCTAGTGGCGGCTCGTTTGCTGCGTCTCCGTTGGTTTGCTCGGCCGCAGGAATATTGCCTTCCGCAGTGGTTGTGGTGCCATCTGCATCAACGGTTTTGCGGCCTTCTTCGGCTGTCTTCACTCCTAAAATGTCCCAGCTAAAAGATTTCACGAAGAGAACGGCAAGAGGGAGGTTCGTGTGGTCCCTGTCATATCCCAAAAGGTCTTTGAGGACTTCCAAGGGATACGGGTCAGCTTCCTTATCCTGATCACCTTTGGCCGCGGCTCTATTTCTGGATGGACCATCCATAACCTTTCCACCAGTGCTTGAGCTAGCATCTTTACTCTTGGTACTCAGGTCGTCCGGGCGCTCAATGTCATCCAGCGTTCTCAAAAATCCGACAAGCCACAATTCTGTAACCACCCGCAGTAGGACCCGGTGCCTCGACAGACGCTCCTTCTCCTCCCTCTCACGGACATCCTGACTGAGCGCTTTGAGCTGTGATTTATCCGGTGAACTCAACCCTCGCCCCAGCAGCCATCCGATTTGTTTGGTGAACTCGTGTGGGCCGAACCTCTGATGTAATGCGCTAACAATTTCAACACCAGCCGCGACCTCCCCTGGTGACTTCAATTTGCATAGACCTTCGTAGCATGCCGAGATAATTTCGGAAAGATACTTGTGAAGCGACAGGGTACGGATATCGGTGAGGAAAGTGGCGAGCGCAGATGCTGTAATACCGGTGCGAAGGCGCTTGATAAAGGCGGTGTTCTTCTTGAGCGACGAGTCTAATGACTTGCTGACATCGAAAATATCTGTTGATTAGGAATAAATATCGCGTTAGAAATGAGTCCAAAATTGCAGCATGGAGGGGGCTCCAAACTCATACCGCTTTCTCCAGCCCACGTTCGTTCATTCAGATCGCGGAGCTCCCCTAGATTGAAATACGCGTCAGAAATAGGACCCCAACTAAGCTCTGTTTCAAAGAAGAGGCTGTAATACGCTTTCTTTTTTGCTCCATAACTCTCCACTCAGCCACGCATGGGGTGTGTTCTGGCGGGTTTTAAACCGCTTTGCGAATTTGAGCGGAAGATTGATTTGGTAGATGGGGTTTCACTCTTATCAACTCCAGGCGGAACGAAAATGCCAAAGGCGAGCTGCATGCCACATTGGATTGTTGGAATGATGAGAGTGCAGGAATTTCAGAACTTTGTCGGTGTAAATTCCTATCAGATCTCCTTTTTCCTTTTTGCAAAAGTGAAGAGATGCGAAAAAATGGCACTCTGATGGTTCTGCGGGCAACCTTGGGAAGGTGGGCTGCTGCTCTTGACTTGCCCGGCCGCACTTTCCCCACACGCTCGCCGTCTCATTAGTTCCTCAGGCATCGAATATCAACTTCACATTCTGAGAGAATGCCATTTCTCATTTCTTTTTGCCAGGAGCAGGTATTACTCTAGCCAAAAGCTACCAAGCTATGGATTCCTCTTTTATGTTTGGATGGGTAGTTCTTACGTCGGTCGCCGCTCACAAAACTCTTCAACTCATCGCATTAGCTTGAATCATACCACAAATAGATATACAAGAACACATCAAGATCACGACCTGACAATAAAGACATTCAAAATCCTGGAACCGCTTCAATTCTCAACCCAATCCATTTTTGAATCCACCTCCTAATGCGTTGCTGCCTCCGTATATCCCGGCTCCTTCCCCTTCTCCGTCTGCAACAGTCTATGCTGCATCTCGTGCTTCATGTCCTGGCTATTCCAGCTCTGTTGACGATTGAACTTTGGTTTCCAGGATGCTGTCTCCTGATTGCTGCCAGTGGCAACAGCCTCATCACTTTCGCGGATTGAGTTGGGATCGTGTTTATCATTATCGTGACTGCCGGAGGATGATGTCACTGGTGGAACTACCACCGTAAATTGTTTTGAAGTAGACATTTTTGATTATATAGAGAGTACGAGGAAGGGTAAATGCGAGATGTATTATTTTGCAATTAAACGTCAATATTGAATGGATAGTTGATTCTTGAGCAGTGTTATCAATTGATGTGAAGGTTGGCAGGTGGGAAATGGAACCGCCTCGACCTTCTGCAATCGATGGAGTCTGGACTGGTACGATTTATGCATGTGAAAGGCACCTTACTCGTGCGCGTTAAATAAGAGAAAAGAGATATTTGTATTACCCTGCCTCTAATCGGAAATAGAATCAATGTTTTATATATAATTTTTATTTCTTTTTTTGATCTTCTGACTAACTATACTTTTTTTTGGTACCAACACTCACTTATCAGTCAGTGCATCGAGTAGAGAAAGATACAAGGGGTGCATAGAAGAAACCAACTTCCAGGATCAACTATTTGCTGTCAGTATAGTATTTCATGACTCAGGCAGTGACACGACCAAAGAAAAACAGAGGGGGAACAAGACGGTAATAAGGAGATATAATCCATTAGCAGATACATTTGTGATACACGGATTTTCTCGAAATGGGATGCGATAGGGGTGGAAGGGATCAAGGTAACAAATCATCTTATACAGCATTACATAAAAGCATGTAGAAAAATGACAGCCTCAACAACAGGCCGAAGCGCCATAAATTTGGAAAGAGATGCAAGATAGGGGGGGCCATGCCGACGCAGCGCTATGCGATAAACTCTAATAATGGTGAAACGATTTTCAAAATATGTAACAAGAATGTTAGACCGGTAGGAAATGGAAATTTGATGGCAGAGACGCGACCATGATTCGTAAGAGTCGTGGAAAGGGCGTGCTCATCATTTGGGTTTTCGCCAGTAGTATTGCTGCATCACGATTAGTATATCTCATATATAAAGCGAATGAATTGGCTTGCTGACTCACCTTATGCTGTTTCCTGCAATTCCGCAAACCTGGTTTGCGTAAATCGTTGACGACAGCCTGTCGACGCATTTCATCATCATCGAAATCCGGGACATAATAGAACTCGCTTTCCAAAGCCTTCCCGGCAGCATCCTTGCCTTCTCGCGTAACTTCTCCAATACATTTAGCATTTTCAAGAATAGCTCTGACTTCACGTCGAGAGAAACTTTCAACTGCATTGGCATCGGCCTTCCAGAGAGAAGCCGGCAAGTTCTGCAGAATCGTTGAGAAAGGTGTCGATGCCAGGCGGGAAAAGGCAAGCTGGTTGGCGGCGTGATTCTGAATTGAAGCAATGGCTGCAGCTCTCTGTTCATTCACCTTCGTGTCTTCCACTTTTTCTTCTTCCTCTTCCTCCTCCTCTTTCGTCTCCTTTGGTGATTGGGCCGCTAGTGGTTGAAGCGGAGCACTGACTGGGCGTAGAGGTTCCACCTGAGGACGGGCAGGACGAGCAAATCTTACTGGAGATTCACCAGCATGGAAGGAAGCCATTCGCGGCAACAGATTGTCACCGAAAGGACCAAAAGAATGCACGATTGGGTCGTTCTCCTCGTCGTGATCAGAGAAATCATCATATGGCTCAGACAGTCTGCTGAGGGCATTGCGTTGAGGGGAGCTATTGAATCCGTCAAAGGTTGTAGTATGTGACTCAGTAATATCCTTTTCTTCCCCTGCATTTTCAGGTGTCGGAGTATGTTCATCTTCATATATAGATATCGTGTTATGTAAACGGGTGGGACTGGACAGAGGGGACGATGGAGGAATGCGAGTCCGAGCTATGGGGGAAGGGGACGTCGGCGATACAAGACGTGGTGGTTCTCTGACGGGACTTTCACGACCATCACGACGCGTTTTAGGGTTCCGTGAAGGAGAACTTGCGTCCCAGGCGAGGTCGGAGTCGGTCGAGGCCGAGTTCTTCCGTTCATTCCTAGGCCACTGCACCAAAACTCGGGCGTCATGCACGTCAATCATGATATCGGCGTCCCTAATGTCAGAAGTAAATGTCTTGCCCTTGGCCAAGTCATATGTTTTCCCTTGACAGTGCAACTTAATACCGTTCCACCCGGTGCACATGATCTCGACGCGGTCACGATCGAAGGGGTTTCCGGCGGGCTTGAATGCAGCCTGAACATGAACGCGTGATATCAGTCGATTGGCAGAGAGCTGATGGTGGCAAGACGCGCTAGATCGGCCCATGAGTAAAGATTCCCCGGACTCGGGAAGCATCAAAGTTGGAACAGTGGACAAAGGGGCGCGTTCCGAGTTGGTTACAAACACGCTTCGCTGTAAAATTGACCGGCTCATAGGCAGGTGAGGGGGCGACGAGGACAGGATATGAGTTGAAGAAGTTGGCATCGGAGTAGGATAGTCACCGGCATCTCGTGCCACTCTCTTCTGAGGTCGAGGAAGGGACGGCGATGAGCTCAGAGGCTCGAAGGCGGGCAGCAATGAAGCAGGACGCTTCACGCCTGTCACAGGGCCACCACCTAACGCGGCCCTAGGAGGAGACGACTCCATTGTATGGAGGGATGTAGTAGACAGCTGTAGGTATTAGATATCGATTACACTTGGAAGACAATTTTCCGTTGTTCAGGGCCGAGCATCAAGACACGCAAAAGCACGCTGTAATTAAGAAGAAAAAAGTTGTACACCGAGAGTCGAGTCGAAAGACAATAAGACGACAGAGGGGAAAGACAAGCTTAAAGGAAAAAGAACAGCTCTAGGAGGCTGGGACTGCCCGAAGCAATCGTGGTGGGCTTGGAAAGGAATTGGCAAGACCAGCGGCCATGAAGGAAAATGTGGAAGTTGCGTAGGAATGCCTGGTAGTGCGTCTCGTCTCGTCTCGTCCAGACCGCGGATGTGCACACGCCTGCGCTTCACGCTTTCGCCCGCTCCGAGACGCGTTGAGCAGGCGCCAACCAGGCTCCACTGCGTCTTCGCGCTATCACCGGCGTGAATTAATTATTTTGGACGCATTCAAGTTCCCAGTCAGTTATGAATGCATGCTGGGCCGTATATTATTGATTTCACAATGCAAAAGAAGCAGCAGCAGTAGTAGTCCCTAGATGCCTGCAAGGGATTGACGACATCATCGTACATTCAGTCAGCGAGCGACGCGTTGATGGCCAGGTCACGTGTCCGCGTCCACGACCGAGGCATGGCAACTCTTGCTTATGATGAGATGTTGAATTGCTCTATTAAACACAGTTCAAGTCCAGATTCTACATATAATATACATATGTAATATGCACCTCGAGGTTTACTGAGCGACAGCGACAGTATGTCGTCGTTGGTAGAGCGGACAGCATGTTTGCACTGTTTGTTATCGAACTGCACACAGTCTAATAAAAATCAATAAGTATCCTAGATACCTCCTAGTATATTATATACTAATATATATAAAAGAAGAATAAGTATTTAGGGTACTCCGGAACGCATTATCCTTCCAAATACTTGTTGACCAATGGTGTAGATTCAACTTGCAGTCCAGCTGCAGCTTTCAAAATCATCTCCTCGCGCGTAGTCTTCAGTCGCAAATTTGAAATTTTTGGACGAAGTCTTGGTATTACTATATGATATTGACAGACCCGAAAAACGAAAATAAACTATCCGTGTTAAGAAAAAGCCCTGAGTCTTCGTAGAATGAGAGTATTGGAATACTTCATCTATAGCCCGAAAACGAACCAACTCAATGCGTGGAATTAACTACGCGAATGGCCGGCTGGCTCAGTCATCGCTATCCCATAAATCATCTTTTATATCATACGCACCAGGGTCTCTTACTAGTGGAACCACTCGGCTGGATCCATTCCTGCGATAAGTTCGTCTTCGTAGAGGTGCTCCATCAAGTCGTCCTCATCGAAAGCTTCAAAGAAACTGTCGTCCACAACGTCATGTTCATCATCGGAGTTGGAGTCGGAGTAATCAAAGTTCGGCATTGCATACGACACGACCCCGAATTCTACCTCGGTTCCTTGGAAGAGATCTCGAAGACCGAGGAAACGATCCGCATGTGTTTTTCCTAGTGGAATACAATTTCTAGGAAGTTGAATAGGTCGGGTGGTATCCGTTGCGAAGACTCTAAAGGTGGTGAAGTGTGGATAAAGACCGTTTTTACAATCTGTTGCGATGTTCTGAACCATTTCCTTAATAGGCGAGTTGCAGTCTGTGATATGTAGTAAATTCATTGAGGAGGGGAATTGAGGGTGTGGTGGAAGGAATGCATGTGGGACGCAAATATTCTCGAGCACGGAGAAGTCACAGAATGAGCCAACCTTGTCGCAGCAGGAAATGTAATCTTGGATATCTAAGATCGGTTCATCCTGTGCAAATCCGATCTCAAAATACTGGAGGGTGTCCTTGTGTAGGAGGGCAGCTTTGTAGGCCTGCACAGCGTTAGATTCGGCCGAGGATTTCGGAATCGATAGTTTTGTACGGGTGGTGTATTCGGGTCCAAGTTACCAAAGCTGAACGACTTCAGTGTCTTGCACGCCTGTATTAATTTCTCAATAGCCCCAGGGCTGACATAGCAATTGCGAAAGTTTAGGTTCCTCATCGCCAATGTTCCAGACGTCCACGTAGATGGAACGGCGTGTCGCTGGTGTCACTGAAAATACCGCCCTCAAACCTCACAGATTCAATTTTGGGGAGGGAGAGGATTTCCTTGTAGGAAGCAATATTGTAGCCGCAAAAATCGTCACATTCGATGTAAAGAGACTCGAGGTTAGACAGAAACGATGGATTGTGCTTGAAGAGATGAGTAAGTCGTGTTGGGAAGAATCGTTCCCCTCTCAGATACAGTTCACGAATATTGGGCGTCTTGTTAAGCAATAATGCTAGAAAGACGTTGAGGTCGGCTTCCTTCATACCCGAAACCCATCCTCTCTCCTCATTGCCCAACTGAAGATCCTGAATTGCGCTTTTGAAGAGCGCGGAGTTCTCTGCATCGAGGTTCAAAGTCTCAATTTGGTCTCCTGGCATAGGTTCCGAAAGCATTACGGAGACACTTCGCACGTACGTTCCGAGGTGTGGATGGCAATAAATGGCTTTAGAAAAACATATCGTCTTTTTTATACTATAGGACCAGTCGTCGTCGAAATCGTAGAAGAGAATAGGTTGTGCTAGCTGACGGAACAGCTGCGAGACCAGGCAGACATTGCGTAGATATTCAAACTCATCAGCGGGTTTGTCGTCCTTCTCCTCGGCTTTCGTGTTTTGACCAACACTATCAGCGGGGTTTAGGGTGGGTTCATCGAAGGCAACGAAGGTGAGAATGTGTTTTAGGAGTTCAACTGGAAGATCCTGGATATGGACCACAATCAAGTATGGCGTGTGTGCCAATTACCGAGGTAGGACCTGGGACCTAGGGTTAATAATATTAGCTAGATTGTTACGTACACGCTCATGATGGAAAGAACGTTGATGAACTAAGCTACATCCCCGTCTATACCGTAATTTGATCACGTGATGGTATTTAAAAGCGGCAAGGGGTTTTTAGCCGAGAATGGTGACGGTCCGGCGCCTCTTTTAAGGGTCTCTTACGCAGTCCCTCCCCTACATCATGTTAGAAATTTAGAGCCCCTCTCATACATATATTAGGAATCAATACTATCTTCTTGATATAAGTCACAGGATGTCTTCACATTATTTTGGTTATTCTAATCTATGTGTTATATTTACTTCTGGAGGCTTTCTGGAATCTGCAGGGGTGCTGACACTTTGGTCAGCAACTGTACTCCGTAGATACTGCCCGATGCATATGTTTAAAATCCGCCCCCATGCACCTGATAATTTCAATGAAACCACTATCAAGGATAAAAATTACACATTACTGAAGCATTCATTTCTTGCACATGGCGGGTACAATATCAATGAATCAACGCGTTGCGCAACTCCTCCTCCAGCCATCCATCCCCGCATGGATGGTGTTTTACATATCCACACCTCCACTCCAACATTGGAAGCAAACTTTACAGCTAGGTACCATGTCATCTGGATAATAAAACCCTTCCGAATGGCTGCTAGGCAAGTTTTATTTATAGTATGATATAAATACAATGCATTTGGACAGCGATACCTCGTCCATGCGCATTTGGTGAAGTACATACGTAGAGTGAACAGCTCAAAGGCATCTATTCCACATACTCCCATCAAGATCAATCGATGACCATTTACATTTAGTTATCAATTTACGGAGTACGCAGGATAATTTATTCTAAAAAGACTGCATTCAAAAACAATTAAACCAGACAAGCTATCGTGCAAAAGACAAAATAAATAAAAAGAAAAAAGGGGTATAAATCAACATGAATTACCGCCACCTTTGGCTTACGCTGAGAGACGTTCGAACATGCCTGCAGGTTTCTCGTGTTTGCTTTCGGATCTGGCGAGGCAGAATTTAAAAACGAAATCAAAGTGAAAAGCCGCTGAAGAGTTGCATAGAATAAATGAGGTGAAAAAATTTGGTGACAGTTAAGGCTAGAACGAGATCCTAAACCCTGATGACGATGGAGAAAGAAAAGAAAAGTAATTTTAAAAAGTAAGCGAATTGTAAAGCAATCAGGATAGCGCAAAAAACTGTTTATCCTAATAGATGGCAGAATCGTCAGATATATAAGACATGGGACTTCACTCAACATCCGCATAACTGTAGACGAAGAAGGAAGACCAAAATAATTTACAAATAGACGTGAATTGTCCGAAGTCGAATTGTAATGAGATCCATCTCGTCTATTCAGACAAGATGAGAGTGGCGATAGTGCCGTCAGGGATCGAAACGGTACATCCGGTAGTGGAACCATCTGTGTATGACTTCGAGGTTGGGTCATAGGCGCAGGTTGAGCTGGCACCATCAAACGTAACGGTATAGTTTAGGTAAGTGTCAGTGGTGGGTGTGTTGGGGAAGATAGAGGCGTATGTCAAGCCAGATGATGATGTGTAGCCCAGACCCAAGTTCATTGGAGCCCAGTTACCAAAAGTATTACCATAAGCATCATCTGCGGAAGATCCCCAGACGCAAGCCTTTGTTTGGTCATAGCCGTAAGGGTTGATGTAGTACTGAGCTGAGGTGGCATCGCCTTCCCACTGGTAGTATGTACTTCCATCAGGGTTGGCAAGTGTGATGGTTTCACCGGGCTGAACGCAGGAAGGTAGAGTTTCGCTCTCAGTGCCTTTGATAGTACAAATTAGCTTCGATTGATCACAGCAGGACAAGTGAACCCAAAGAAAGAATTAAAAAAAAAAAACATCATCAAAACTCACCAGGATAATCAGTACGGCAAATGCAGACTTCGCCTGGTGTCTGATTTTCAACAGACAGAGCATCAACAGTACTGATACATAGGGTTTCGTAGTCGCTGTTTGTTCGGTACAAGAGACCATCTGTGCAGTTGAGACCACCAACCGACTGACCGGTGCTGCCCTGGGTACTGGGCCACTGTGCCTTCAAGTAGCCATCAGGGCACTGGTAAGAGCACATGGCGCCATCAGTGCAGCTTTCACCACTGACAGCGGTGACAATATCCTCAACGAGGGTTTCAAGAGCGTTCAATGTAATGTACTGAATGCCGGCCCAGCCTCCAAGACCGTGATAGTCGAGGGCAACCGCACCATAGTCAGAGGGGAAAGTGTCGCAAGAAAGCACACCATCGGGGAAAGTGGCATCGAGACCTGTGCCAGTGCTGGCGCTTGCGCTGGAAGTCTTCGAAGAAGTGGCGACAGGGGTGCTGCTGGTCGAGGTGGTAGTGGGCGTAGAGCTGGTCGAGGTAGTAGTGGGAGTAGGGGTCGAGGACACAGAAGTGATGCTAGCAATTGAGGTGGAAGTCTCAATGAGCTCAGCAGCCTGGACTGCGACGCTGGTGCTGGTGGCGGTAGCGCAGGCACCAGAAGGACCATTGCCATCGGCCCACTTGTACTGGCCGTCCTTGATACCCGCGCAGACTGCGGTAGCTGGGACCGGAGTTCCGTCGAGCTGGTAAACAGTCACAACTTCCTCGACAGTAGAGGTTGCTACACCGTCATCACGCTTGTGGAAGTGTTGGTGAGCGTGGTGGTGGCCTTGGGCAGCGGCTAGCGAGCCCGCAGCGGCGAGTGCGACGGTCGCAGAAAGCTTCATGGCGACCGTTAACGGAGAACGTTTCCTTCGTGAATTCGAAATCTAAATTTGGCTATGACTGTGAATTGGAAACACCTGTTAGCAGCCATTGCACTCAAGTTCGTTTGTTTGTTTGTTTGTGATGTTGATCCTCCTAGTCTTTCTTCCCGTGTCTGTTCCCTCTTGGAATTGTCGACTTAGAACAATGTTTGATTCCAACCTCTGGTCCTTCAATTGTCTGCATCGTCCCAATTCCACGTCCAGAGAACAGTCGGCAATGACTCGTCGCGGGCTAGAGAAGAGGTGGAAGGCTATACGTACGGGTATGTCGCGGAACGGACGTTGCGAGTTGGTGAAAAAGAGTGAAAGTCACTTGCAGAAAGAAAAGCTTCCTAACGAATGTAATAGAGAGCGCAGGGCGTCTCTCTGGTCAGAGGGAAACTTGACTGACGGTAACACAGGAAATGAAGGAGCGTTGGCGAAGGGTGGAGGAGAAGGAAGGGGCAGCCGTAAGATAAACAGTTTATTGTGCCAGGGGGCGCTGGGGCAGGCAGGCCGAACCAGGGGCTTCTAGCACGCACTGCCGGGACCGTGGAGGGCACTAACAGTGGGACTAAGCTAGCTAGTACGTATTCAGCATACTGATTGCTGACGACTGAGCCATCAGCGGCGCAGGGCCTACGTGTCACACCGCGTACGGGCTGTGTATCGGTGCTGTATTGACAATTTCCGTGACCGAACCGGTAGACACACGTAGTGCCACTGGCTGGGGTGTTATATTGCACTAAATTTTCGCAGGCCAATCAGAAGCCGCTGCTCATGCAGCTTTACTTTCTTGAGAGCGCCAAGTGGAGGCCCTAGCTGCATCGGCGGTATTTGCATATGCAAAGCTAACAATTGGCTTGTTTTGCCTTTTCCTGTTCCTGACAATAGCCCCACTCTGGCGAAATTAAACCTTGCCAGCCAAGCCCGATAAGTGGGTCTCTCATACGTGAGAGCCAATCCCCTTGCTAGTCTGCATTTGTTCCCAACTCCCAGCCGTCCGTAATTAACGACATATATTATCCCATTTCGGGCATTTTGGCCACCCCTCGTTTGCTTCTATCAATGAACAATGAATATGTAGGACACTGGACAGTGACACACCAGATACCACGAAATGTCCGTACTCTGACTGTGCATACAGTCAAGCCAGGCAACAGCCAGGATGCGTGTTTTGGTTTTTCCGCCTCGGCTGTTCTGGATCCAAAGATGCGAGCAATTGAGATCTGCTTCACTAGCTTATTAGGCATACGTAGGTCACTACGCGGAAGAGCGGGCCTGCCTCAATATTTGCACCTTCTATCCGATACAGAATCCTTACGCCGTCGTAATATTACCGCCTGGTTATATCAAGTCTGATTGCGCCTCTCTGTCTCACTATGACACGGATCCGTGTCCGTACGCTGGTACTGTATCCATACGGTACAGTGTGATTAGAATCCATGAGTGAAGACTGGCTACAGTGGCCACTGGCTAGTCTCTTAGCACTGAAAATGTATGCCTTGCCACGAATCCACTGCCTTGGCAATTGCTATCGCCGGAATTGAACCATACAGAGTGCTTTGTTGAGTTGAACGTTGACTAAGTGGATGATCGATAAAAAAGCTAAATAATTGTAGAACTGCAGTCTAGTTCAAGTTCTCCGTACGACTCCCGAGGAACGTGCCGCGGCGTACGTACGCTGCGATTAGTCTCATGATCTTCAGACTTGCTAACTAACTTTATGAAGGGAGGGAACAGTTCAACAAACAATTGTCATCCAGTCGACTGCCTAATCAAGGGGAAATGACAAGATAAGAAGTAACATAAAAGTTGGCAGAAATTAGTATCTTGTATAGTTGCAATTGATGTCATGACCAATGTCTCAAAATTTGAAGACAGTGGAACAGTGTCGCATTGGGTGCAGATCAATTTAAATTGTTGGTGCCTTAGTTTAAAGGGTTCAGTTCTCCGGATTCAGATCTTCATTGCCAAGACAACGTCGAACATCACTATGCCGGCCGGCTTGAAGCATATCAGACATACACCACTGGTTGGTATATGCCGGAGTACTCTAGATCCTTATTATCTTGTGAACTGCATAAAAAGAAAGGCCAAACAACACCTTATTATACGAGGTATAAGGTTCTCGGAGTACCCAGTCATGAATTCAACGTCAAATTCACCTACGATAGTTATCAATTGATAGATAAATCACATTTAAGTTCCTGTTTCAAGCCGAACACGGTGTTTCACTGTAGCTTTCCATCTCCGCATGTGTTCCTTGCAATCCTTCGACATCATGCGCGGTCCACCTCCAGGGAATCTGGTCAACTCATGAAGAAATAGAGGCATCCATCGTTTTCTTTGTGTATGGAGAGTAGAACTTCTTGTCAGGCTGCTTTGGCGGCCCCAAAGAAGAATCCCATAAATAATCGGGACAGCCTTTTAACCCAAGATACCGCAGCCGCTTGGAGTCCCAAAGACAGAGGCCGAGGTTCAGGAAAATAAAGCTCATATCGTTGTAGATGTAGATCTTTACTGACAAAGTGCCAATACAACGAATGAAGATTCCTCGTTTTGGAGTTAGGTTGATCGATCCAATGGACACTCTGGCCCCAGTCATAATAAGGATAAGAGGTTTTTGCAGGCTTTGGTTCTTCAAATCTCCAAGATCCATTCTCCTTGTGGCTGAGTGAAAATTTGGACCAGGTCCTTTCAATGAATTGTTGACGCGTTTGGATGGGTAACTCTGTAAAATATCGCATTGGATCCAAATTGAGAAATTCCCTCACAGCGTCCGAGACGCAATTTATCTCGTCCATCTCCCAGAGGTCGCGTTGTCGGTGCCCATTTTTCACTCCAATATCCGGGTTTATATCCATAATTTTTTCATTGTACTGACTGAAATCAGGATCTTGCCCAAGACTGTTGTCATAATGGATTGCTCGAATATTCCAATAAATAAACAACTTCCAAAGAGCTCGCTCAATGCGAAACCTCTCAACCCATGATGGAGACCACCAAGCAGCTGGTTTGAAAAATGCACCACTCCGGAAACTCATTAATTCAGATAATTTATCAGGAGTCGTATTTTTGTCCACGTGACTGATAAAAATGTGTTCATGGATATTTTGAAGGAGAGTGGTGAAGCAGATATACTGGAGATGCTCAATACGATAAGCTGTAAGCAACAAATACCGTGCTCCTAACGTGTCGTTCGTGAGCCTGCCTTCAGGTAGGGATTTATGTTTGGCAACCAGCGAGTCAAAAATCTTTGAGTCTTGAGTCTTGGACCTGGTATGTATATCTAGCGAGCCTATGACAGAAATCACACGTGCTAAAGGCTTAAACCGTGGAATTGATCGCTCAATAATCCCATTCAAAATGTTAGCAGCATCGATGGCAAACGCAGCATTCACCTTTGAGGATGCACATATGAATCTATAAACAGATGGAAGGTCCGGTAAATCTCGAAGAATCATTACCAGTAACTCCGGCGGAAGACGAGCAAATGCGTTGGCCATTTTTTCTTTTCTCGCAAGGGCTGCCTGTGATCAGTATTTGAAGTCTCGTTAAATGAAACAGTGAATTATTTTGTAACTTGTGCTGTGTTTGCATGTTTGATTTGCCAGGTTCCTGTTGCCTAACGAGGGTGGATGACCTTGACTATCGTCAACGATTCATACAAGGCTTCCAAGGTTCGGGGGTACGTCTATCCAGCGGGATCGCTGAGCTATCTAGCATAGTCATAGTTGATGCCATGGCCATATGATTATGTCTTAAAATTTGAAGACGATGGAACGGTGCAGATCAATTGTTGATGTCTTCAAATCTCGCGTACTGTGTACAAGTTGAAACAACCAACTAGACCAAAAAGGGACAAGTCATGTGATCTTAGTTTTCAATAGGTGCCTGAGGCACCAAGGCATATGTGACTAAGCAGATAAGCGTCGACCCACTTGATTCGAGCCTTAATTTTTTTTTTCCTGCTGATGGACTACGCAAGTCTGATAGCCAATATATCAAACAAAATGGTCGCAGCAACAGATGCCTTGACCACGAAGGTCGCATCGGGAACTCCCTATCAGCTGGATAAACCACAGGTATTATTTTCGTTTACTTATATTCCGGGAACTGCTGCTAATCGCCATCGCAGGTCCTCCGAGCTTCGACCGCACTTCTTCGTCACATCAAATCCCAACAGCAGGAACAAGAAGAGACATCTGCAAAGAAGACCCTCATTGGAGATGACGAGGATGACTCGGATGCCGAAGGCGACTCGACTACCAACGAGCTAGTCTGGCTGGTTATGACAACGAAGAAGCACGTGGTGGACAAGAACCGTCTGAAACCTAGCAAAATCAGCATCCCACACTCTTTGAACAAATCGTCTTCCTTAAACATCTGTCTTATCACGGCCGATCCACAACGTTCAGTCAAGGATATTATTGCCGACCCTGCCTTCCCGTCTACTCTCTCCTCGCGCATCACCAAAGTCATCGGCCTGACGAAATTGAAGGAACGCTATAAGAGCTTTGAGAGTCGGCGACAACTGCTTGCCGAGCACGATGTGTTCCTCGCTGATGACAGAATCATCATGCGATTGGTCGAGACGCTAGGAAAAATATTTTACAAGTCCAGCAAGCGACCAATTCCTATCCGCATCGAGAAAATCGACAAGGTCGATGGCAAGCGCGTGAAGAACAAGTCATCTAAAGAAGATAAAAAAGCGAATTTCGCATCACCCCTGGTTGTTGCGAAAGAGATTGAGACGGCCTTGAACAGTGCGCCTGTCTACCTCGCCCCATCCACCACCACAGCGGTGCGCGTTGGATCTTCTGGCTTCACCCCAGAGCAACTAGTCGAAAATGTGCAGTCCGTGGTCAATGGCTTGACAGAGAAGTTTATCACAAAGGGCTGGAGAAATGTAAAAGCTATTCATATCAAGGGACCCACCACAATGGCCATGCCCATCTGGCTTGCCGACGAGTTATGGCTCGATGAGACGGATGTTTTAGAGCAAGCAGAGGAAGAGACCAAGGCAATTGACAGCGATAAGAGCGGCAAAAAGAGGAGGAACCCGGCCGAGGACGATGCGCCGCGAGAGCCACCTAAGAAGACCAAAAAGCTCAAGGCGGCTGCCGACGAGGATGATGCTTCGAGGAAAGAGAAGCTTCAGAAACGAAAGGCCCAAGCGCTGGAAGCTGGCAAGACCAAGGGAAAGAAGTGATTAGTTAATTTGTTCAACGTTTCTGGTGTTTGCATGGGTTATGCGGCGTCCAAAATTTTCTGATACTCGGGATTTCTGGTCTACTAATCACTTTCTGTTCATATGTCAATAGAAAATTTACGCTAGCCATTTTTATACTTCTTCGCTATTCTAAACTGAAGAATAATTATTATATGGTGTAGGTATAGTTCGTAGTTGAAGTATGTTGGTTGGCGCATTGCCTTGGTTATCTGACAGCCGAGGAGGGCGGGAAACATCGGTCGCGCCGACAATAGCCACCAAGTAGCCGCACTAAGAGGCTCTCTCGCTCTCCCAACTGCCCGCCTTCTCTCTCTCGTCATCAACAACCACCAAGCTCGCATTGAGTGTGCAGGACAGCTCAAAACACATTGCTTGATGTTACCGGTCTTTGGATATTTTGATTGATTATACCACAATGATTTCTATTGCCAGGCCTTCGGTGCTGCGCGCTGTGCGGTCGCAGCTTCATCCATCCCGACCAATTTTCGACGTCCGGTTATCGGCCCTCACACGACTACTCTCAACATTAGCAGTTCTTGAACAACGCGGTGGCAAGCTTTCAGCACCCTCGCTGTCGGCCATTGCAGCTGCCCAGAAGCTGGGAGGATCTATTACGGGATTTGTCGCTGGTAGCGGTGTGAAGTCCTCAGCTGCCGCCGAAGCGGCCAAGATCAAGGGCGTTGACAAGGTGGTTGCGGTGGATAACGAAGCTTACGAGAAGGTACGCTGAAGTTTGAAGGAAAAAAAAAAGAAATGGGAATTGGTGCTTACAAGATTCCACTGTAGGGTCTTCCCGAAAACTACGCTCCGTTGCTCGTGGACAATGTCAAAAATGGCGGTTATACACATGTGATTGCTGGACACTCGGCGTTCGGAAAGGGCTTGTTGCCTCGTGTCGCAGCTCTGCTCGATGTGCAGCAGGTTTCTGATATCACTGGTATCGAAAGTGAAGACAGTATGCTAAGAACCTCAGGATGAATTGACCGGTTGAAAGTCCGTAACTAACACCAAGCAGCTTTCGTTCGACCGATCTACGCCGGCAATGCTATCCTTACGGTTCAATCCGAAGATCCGATCAAAGTCATCACCGTCCGGGGTACCGCCTTCCAAGGCGTAGAGACCGAGGGAGGTTCTGCTGACATTGTCGACGGCTCAGATCCCAAGGCCGAGAGCACAACAGAATGGGTATCAGAGGATCTTGCAAAGTCTGACCGCCCCGATTTGGCAACTGCGTCTCGAGTTGTTTCCGGTGGTCGCGGCTTAAAGTCTAAGGAGGAATTTGACAGGGTCATGGTACCTCTGGCAGATGCTCTCGGAGCCGCCATTGGTGCTTCTCGCGCCGCTGTTGACAGTGGATATGCCGACAACAGTCTTCAGGTTGGTCAGACAGGAAAGAACGTGGCACCACAGTTATATCTCGCAGCTGGTATCTCTGGTGCTATTCAACATTTGGCTGGCATGAAGGATAGCAAGGTTATTGCGGCTATTAACAAAGACCCCGAGGCCCCTATCTTCCAGGTGGCTGATGTCGGATTGGTGGGCGACCTATTTGAGAAAGTGCCGGAGCTGACAGAAAAGGTCAAGAAATAAACCATATTCCCTTTCTTCTTGTGTATGTATGTTATGTCAAACTGTAATGAAATAGTGGTCTGCGGCATTAGTGCTCTGATATAGATGAATGCATTAGATGATTGACACGTATCCAAAAGGACGAAAGTGGTATCTCAATATAGATGGCCTCCAGGGATAACAAGCTACAAACGACTAAATGCAAAGATTAAATCAACCGATATAAACACCAAACACGCCAGAAAATACATGTATGTGAGCTTTTTTAAAAGAAAGCGAGAAAAAATGATACGCTCACAAATACCCAACAATTCTGCTTCTATTTTATCATTTCTTTGTTCATTTTCCATGAGCTTCTACAATAATAGCAGCTCCCTGCATTAGTCGCACTCTCGACACAGACGGCGCAATGATAATCCCTGCTGGCGCTTGTTCGGCGCGTAGTCACGGATAGCCATTGGCCACCACCACAAGCGACCCCTCGTTGGAGCCAGCAAGGCAGACCGCACTCTGACAGAAGCAGTCTAGGCTGATTCATGAAAAATAATTATTACACAAAGGCATTTTTCACTTTTAAGCTATTCAAACATGACTGGCTGGCTTCCAAGGGCGGCGATCCACTATGCGGCGCTGTCAACCGTTGGTTGACACGATGGCATTGTTTGGTTGGATTGAACTTGCATGCATTTAGGGGATTTTGCGGCGCTGCAGCGGCTATTATTGGTGTCACCATGCATTTCTGCCATTTCATTTGCTGACTTCAAAGCTCGCTTGGTGGTAGACTGTAGATCAAGGTTGCGCGGGGTTGGGAAAAGGATGTCGGAGCCGCGCAGTTTTGTTTCACCAGAACTATAGTGGAGTGTAGTACGGATGGTCAAATGTCTAGCTATGAGGAGGTATAAATCGTAGCGATTTCGTGTGATGAGGCTCAATCTATCAACTCCAGTTCAAAAGATTTCATTGCGTATATAGAGGTTGCTGTTTCTTTTGCAAGCACTTTTGATCATAGGTTTTGCTATAATTTCTCGGTTTTTTGTTTATTTTCTTCCTTCCTTTCTTTTCTTTTTTCCCTTCAGCATGGATCTTGCTTCTCGCTTTGAGCCGCAGCGGGCTGCACCGGTTCCTCCTCTGGACAATTCAACGTCATCAAATTCCTTGTTCCCACCATATTATCCTCCAAGGAGCTCAAGTCTCGCTCAATCAAAGGGCCCTAATGCTGGGAATAGGAGTGCTTCCCCGGCTTCCAGCATAACTTACACGCAGATCTCCCTTAATGATGCGGATGACAACGCAAAAGGCCCAAATCCAAAACCGAGGTCAACATGGCGAAGATATCCACGTTTATTTTTTGATATTTTACCTCAGGGCTGGGTCCTTGAGTACATTTCCTGTTTAATCAGTGTGCTTGCTTTTGGATCCATGATTGTTGTGCTCCGGGAATTCGATCAACGAAACCTCCCCTCCTGGCCGCTCGGTATCACCCTCAACACTCTTATAGCATTTTTAACTGCTATCTGTCAGTCTACTTTTCTCTACCCGGTTACACAAGGGCTTTCACAATTGAAATGGAACTGGTTCAAGGGTAAAAATAGACCACTTGGGGACTTTGAAAGATTTGACAATGCCAGTCGAGGAGCATGGGGTGGTGTTTTGCTTACTTTCGGCACGAAAGGAAGGTAGGTCTTCTCAAACTAGGACCCCAGTTGATTTAATTATTCAAAAGCTCACATAATTAATCGTTTACAAAGACTTTCCGTCCTGTTGGCCACCATACTCTTGGTAACGTCCGCCGCGACATCAACTATTACACAGGCGGTTCTTACCCAGAGCACACGATATGTTTCCACCGCTGAAAATGCTACAATTTACAGAATGATAAATGATAACAAAAGTTCGTATTCTTTACGTTTAAAGATACGTAAACAGATCAGCTAATGCATACTTTGTTGCAGCTGGTTATGCCTCAACAATCCAACAAGCGACAGGCAACATGATCAGCGCATTGTATACCTCTACCGAGTCTTCTTACAATTTTACCGATCCAGTTTGTACAACGGGAAACTGCCAGTGGCCACTCTTTAGCTCCCTTGCAGTTTGTGTAGAGACGAACGACATCACAGATAAACTGGTTTTCCAAGAACTGGCGGATCAATGTTGCACAGAAAACTATAATGCCACAACCAAATGGGAAGGCTGGCTTTGGACGGAAACTTGTACCAACTGCACTCAGGTGGGACTTACTAAAGACCCGTATCTCACTATGACGCCACAATACGATAAAACTCTTAACTCAACGAGCTACCTCCTCGACCACAGCGACAACGAGGCCTGGTCGTATCTCTACACGTTTAGCAATGAGAGTTTTGGCTATAATTCCTTGGCAGCAGCCCAGATTCTCTACGTGAATTCTTCAGACGCTGTGAAATATGGTACACCCCCTCTCAATAACACAAGGTTGTTTATGGAGTATGTCCGTGCCGTTGAAGCCCTATTCTTCATGTGCGTTGAGACGTACAACGTCACGACGACCAATGGAACAACTACTACAAATGTGACTTCAGTGGCTAGCAATGTTACATATTACGATTCATACGGCTACCTCGAGGACAACGAACCAGTTATCGTTGATAACAGTACGATTACCGTGGATGGCTTCAACTACAGCTTTGCCGGTGTAAATATCAATCTGCAGGAGCTCATTCAATCCATGGTGTATGGATACTATGTATACGGTGATGATTATGATGGCTTGGGGGCCATGACTACTTTCACTTACGCCCTTGGCACGGTTTTGTATAGCGATGGCAATTATGAGAATACCACGGGGACTACAAGGGATGATCAGATGCGTGGAAGTGTCAATGATGTGTTGAGTAACATGGCTCGAGCATGTACTAATTGGTATGTACCTGTCTCTTCCAAGGCTTTAATTTCGTCTTCATCCAAAGTTATCATCGGGAGGAGGGTGGATTTTCAGATCGTTTTCTCACACCAAGCTATTCAGGCTGCGTTCGTACATCGGCGAGCCGGTCGAAGGGCAGAACTTGATTTCAGAATCTTACGTCATCGTCCGATGGCCATATTTGATCTTTTTGGGTGTCCAGATCCTTTTGTCCGTGGTGTTCTTGATCTGGGTCATACTCGACTCGAAAGTACGCAAAGTGGATATTTTGAAGGACTCCGGCATAGCAGCTCTGTTTGCACTTTCGGCGGAGGACAAGGAGAATTTTGAGGCTAGGTTTGCCCTATTGGATGAAAAGTCGGACGAGCGAGAGGATTTAGAGAGGATGTCGGAGGTAACTTTGGTGAAGAACGAGCCTGGGCAGTGGAATCTCAAAGCGGTGGATTGACCTGACCGACCAATTAAGGATTAGTTTGAGTGCCTAGGCAGGTGTCTAGGGAAGAGGAAGTTTGGCCAACGGTGTACGAAGATGTCGTCGCGGGACTTAGGGCTTCGGGTCTCCCAATCGGGAAAGTCGCACCCCGATCCTTGACAGCAAAGAAAAAAAAAACCCCTCCATATCACAACATGGAGATGCCTATAGCATATCATAATGCACATAATATTTAGCAATGTCCATGGAGATACCCCCGCTAAATATTACTAAAAATAATACATATTTGCTTTCCAGTCTCCTCCTAAAACCGGATGGTAGATACCGCCAAGGGAGGGACTACACTGCTACTAGCAGCAGCAGGGTGTGGTGCTGGTAATAATTTGATTTGTTTACCACCAACTGGTAGAGGAGGGGTATTCGATGAATACATCATTTCAATTTTAGTGAGACTTGTCTAGTCTTATAATGTCCTTGCCCCCCCACCCCCCGCGTAATCCGGAAATCGCTGTTGAAACATTGGACAAAATATCCAAACTAGCCGTTCCGTACGAGATATTTATATTCTCATGTTCTCAGCCTTGGAATTTGCAGTCTATCGACGAGTCCTTTGCCACGGAATCCTCGGAAACGATGCCTCATAGTGCTTATGGCTTACGGCACGATTCAAAAAGTGGAATAGCGAAAAAAAAGAAAGAAAGAACGAAGGAATAAACTAGGCTTGGAAATCCTGTTTCTGGATTTTCTTGCAGCTTGCAAGTCTCAGTTGCTTGCCATGCGTGATGGATTTTGCATGTGCCGGGATTGTCGGTTCTTTTATCCATGCATCTCAACCATCCAGCCGATGAGGTTCATCCTGAACTTCCGAATGATGCAGCGACAAGTTCACAATTATATTTACTAAAATACTTGCACTGCGCCACGGAAGTCCAAGCTCAGCACAGCTAAGAGATTTGGTGTTACGTGACACGGCCAACGTCAAATGCGCTCAGAGCAACCTCTCGAAATGTCCTGGGACAGATGCCATGCAGCCTGATTTGAAATCCACACAAAGATCGAAATATATCACGTACAATCTTTTCCATGAATAGGCGAAAACTGTTCATACAGGTCGCAAAGCTTATTGAAGCAGAAAAATCCCAACCCAGTTCGGATCTACAAAGGTAATTATTCACTAGATATTGTGGAGGTGGATTTTGCTGAAGAAAAGAGAATTAGAGTAGGACAATCCTATGCCGAAAAATGCAAGCAGTCGATCAATGACGAACGTGCAGTTGGAAGTTGAGGGTACCGAAACCCTGGACTTGGTATTGCGATAATCGGCATGGGCGATGATCACACCTCGTCGTGTAACCACAACAGAACAATTAATACTATAATAGGCCTAGGTTCTGAAACTAATAGTTTCGGCAGGGATTCGGATCGTACACATCTAGATCGATAACCTATTTCAGCTCCACTTCCTGCATAGTTCGTGGGGATCGTGTTGGGAACTATACGGGATGGAAAAAGCAATGAGATCTCGCCTTGGGGCTGCATTAGAGCGTTATTGGCCTGCAACACCTACGGAAATAAGCCCTGATCATCTCGACTTCCAAACTGAGGAAATATTGTGATTGACTGAGATTTGAGAAGTAAAAAAAAAGAAAAGAGAAAAAAAAGACTAACCAATTGTCTGGCTACTTTCGGCAGCCTCGTATACAGCCAGTCGATGGGCCGCTAAAGATATATCATACTGCCCTGCCCCCGTGGCAAGAATGTGATGGAAGGACTTGGATAAGGTGGGATGTTTTTTATCCTGCTAAACCGAACTTTTCTGTGTTTCTTTTTATCGATCTTGAATTCGAAACACCAGCTTTATAATTTATAAGCATGCCATTACTCATCCCCTCATCCCCAGAGTTTTATAGTGCAGCAGCCGGTGTCGCTGTGCATCATCTACTCTTCAAACATGGTGAGTGGGATGGCAGTGCGCCGGTAATTTTGGCTTCTTATTTTGTCATTTTCACAATCCTCAACGCGACCCATCTTGGAGAGTTGGTAACCGGAATCAAGGATTTAAACGCATTCCAGCTTCTTGCGTGCCACCTCCTCGGTCTCTACGGCAGCATCATTATTTACCGTGTCTTCTTCCACCGTCTACGAAAGTTCCCAGGCCCCCTGGCTGCTGCCGCAACGGCTTTATATGCCAGTTTCCTGCCGGCCAGGAGGCTGAACAAATTCGAAGAAGTGGGCAAATTGCACCGTAAGTATGGCGACTATGTGCGCCTAGGTCCGCGAGAACTGTCGATAGCAGACCCGAGGCTTGTGCCTTTAATCTATGGCCCTACGTCGCCAACAATGAAGGGTCCCTTCTATGATGGCGTTGATCCATATATATCAGTCCACACGACAAGAAATAAGATGGAGCATGCCAAACGTCGAAAGGCATGGGATCGCGCGTTTAGCTTTAAATGTATGTCTATAAGTCTCAACCTCCTGCCTCTCCTTGCTGTTCCTACCAGACTGAAACTAATTTGAATGTAGCCCTCCGTGACTACGAACAGCGTGTGTCAAAGTATAGTGCGCAATTGTTGTCCGTGATCGCAGATAACATTAGTCAGCCCATCGACATGACTCGCTGGTTCAATTACTACAGTTTTGATGTCATGGGAGATCTGACCTTTGGCAAGTCGTTCGAAATGCTCATCACCGGCAAGGACGCTTATATGCTCGAGACTTTGCATAATGATATGCAATCTTTTGGACCTTTCTTGCACGCAATGTGGATTCTGCCGTTTTTCAAGATGATACCCATACTGAACAAGAGCTACCTGACATACTATAAATGGCTCAATGGGCAGGTTGATAGTAGGATCAAGGTATTACTCACTCTTTTCCTCAGAAAAAAAAAAAAAAAAAAAAAAAACAAGGCGATACTAAAACCGGACTGCTCCCACAGAATGAACCCGAGAAACCGGATGTTTTCACACAACTTTTGAGAGACTTCCAGGCTGGTGGAAAGACTGAGAAAGACCGACTAAAGTTCCATGGAGATGTCAACGTGGCTGTAGTTGCTGGAAGGTTTGCTTTCCTCCCTACCCAACTTTTACCTACTTTAATATTTCCCAACGCTGACACCTGGACAGTGACACGACAGCATCGGCTCTAACCAATTTATTCTATGAGCTAGCCAACTCACCCGATTTCACTCGCATGCTCCAAGATGAAATTGATTCCGTTACGGAGAAGAATTATAAGGAGCTGTCCCAGATGAAGTTACTCAATGCTGCCATTGACGAAACCCTGCGTTTGCATCCACCTATTCCTTCCGGCATGCAACGAGTGACTCCCCAGAAAGGTATCCAGATTGACGATATTTATATCCCAGGCGACTGCCTGGTGCAGATGCCTCTTTATTCCATATTCAGAGGTAGGTATACTTCTATATATTCTGTTTGCTTCTTTGACTAATAGGATATATGTATAGACGAACGCTGCTTCGTCCAACCCAATGATTTCATTCCACAGCGATGGACGAACCGAGTGGATCTCATCAAGGATGTATCTCCCTATATGCCATTTGGTCTTGGTAAGATCTATCCTATCCATATTCCAGCTCAACAAATGCATATACGACGAGTGTCTTGAACTGATCATTGATAACCTGTAGGCCCATTTTCGTGCGCCGGCAAGCAGCTCGCTCTAATGGAGATTCGACGAGTCACAGTGGATCTACTATCTCGATATGACGTTTCTTTTGCCAAGGGCCAGACTCGCGAGGCATTCTACCAGGGGCAACAGGACGTGTTTACGTTGGTCTGCGGGAAGCTACAGCTTCTTTTTACTGAACGAGTTCAGAATGAATGATTTCACTTCCATGTACCTTCTTTTAACTAGTTAGCTACTTTGTTTTCTGATATGTCATTTGATTTTTTAGTTATGAGTTAACTACTCATTTGAATTGATTGGCCATTTCTTTCTCTCCTTATACCGCAGTCTATACCCTTTTTTTTTTCCTTTTTGGCCTCCTCGACTAGAGCTGAACGAGGCTGTCGCTGTTGTTCAGCTATTTTTGACTGCTTTAGGCATGGATTAGAGACCGTGACTAGCTGCATGGAGACTATGCAGTAAGGTAACTAAACAGCGTTCGCATAGAGCTGCAGATGCAGATGCATTAGCGCCTTAGGCAGACATGTAGAGGTGTCGCTGGATTAAGAAAGCCATGCAGATTCCCAAACCGGTAAGGGTGCGGTGCGGACCGCCGGACCGCCGGACCGACCCGCCACCCCGCCCAGCTTATATCAACCTCTCAGCCTCGTCTTCAATCTTCGACTATAATCAACTATTAACTTATTTGATGGAATGTGAGCTAGGGCGAAAACCGAGTAGGTGACGTTGGATTCTAACAGCTTCACTGTCTTGGTCCGACCCCGTCCTCCGCTGAATACACGTCGCCATTTCAGCTTCATATTACGCGCCGCGTCGCGTTTGCTTATGTCTTAGCTCCAGCTATGAGTGTGGATATCGAATCTTCCCACGACGACGTCCTAAAAGCCTTTGCAAAGGCGACCAGAAATATCAAGCTCTGCCCCAATCGTGTATGGGCAATCGCCAAGGCAGACCTCCCCAAGCTAATACCAGCCGAAGATGCAATTTCATGGCGCGGCACCCAGGATAAGAATGAATTTGACAACCATGAGCATTGCACTTTTGATTTTTGTGAATACTCGCGACGCGATTTTACCGCAGTCGAGCAGCGTCACGAGTGTCAAGAGCAGAAAGAATGTGTCCAGTTAAAGTATATGTTCCCAAGGGACACGCTGAGACGAGCTGCAGAGGCTGGAGAGTCGACGGCATGGAATTTGAGTGGAGAATCTATGATCACATTCCCTCAGCCATATATGGCCATCTCTCACGTTTGGTCGGATGGAACTGGAACGGGATCTTGGTCTGAGGGAGAAGTTAACAAATGCCTATATGATTTCTTTCGAGGAATCGGGGCTCAATTTCAATGTGAAGGTATCTGGTGGGATACTCTCTGTATCCCCAGAGAAAAAGCAGAACGCAACAAGGCCATTCAAAAAATCCAAAGCAACTATCAGGACTCGAGGATCACCTTGGTCCATGATTGTTTTCTCCGGAATTGGAAATGGACAGGTCCCGAAGCCGCATGCTTTGCTATTCTCATGTCACCATGGTTTAGTCGAGGTTGGACTGCGCTTGAGTTAGCAAAGTCGCGGAGGGTGAAAGTGGTTTTTGGAGGACCTGATGGTCCGCTCATAAAAGATCTTGATGAAGAGATTCTTCAAGGACACCCCGCAACTTCCAATCCTCACGGCATGGCATCTGAAATAATTAGGAAACTCCGTCACACCGAAGTAAAAGAAATCAACGATCTTCTGACGGTGCTTGGCCCACGATATACATCTTGGCCCAAGGATATGGCCATCATCTCTGGGCTTTTGGTAGGTGTTGAAATAGCACCCAAGGAGTCAGAACGCGATATCTGGCAACAGAACATTTACCAAGCTATTTTGAGGAAAATACCTCGAATTTCCCACGGGCATCTCTTCCACAATTCAGCTACAATGTCTAGTGGATTCAGTTGGTGCCCGACTAGCCTATTTAGTATGCCCATAGCTTCTTCACCTGCCTCACTGCGCATTGAAGAAAATGGCAATGTCAGCGGCGTATGGAAACTGATTTGCATCGACCGCATTAGCCACGAGAGATACGTCTGGAGGGGCGTACACCCTCTGGTGAAAGCACAAAGTGACCTTGCCCTGGAATGCCGAGACGCATGTGTACTTTTAGCCGAGCCTACAGTGAGTCTGATAGATAAGGCTCTACTAGTACAGGTAAGGGTGGAGAATGATGCATCTGAAACACTATTTTATCGATTCGTTGGACCAGTATATTTCCACCCACCACTGACCGAAGAAGAGATTGGGAGAGAAAATACCGACTGGATAACAATGAAGGTAACCATTGGAGATACGGATAAGATGAAGATGCTGAAAAGGAATGCTTGGGGTTGTATTAGGGAGCAACTCCGTCAGCCAAATGGAGCGAGAACATCTCCACGAGAGGAGGTTGTCAATGCCACATTATCAGCCAAGCATGTTGGAGGTGTGGATTCAACGGAAAGAGATGAAAGCCAGGAAGATACTCTGGAAAGAATGCTATCGGCAGCTGCTGATGGATCTGAAAGGGAGGCCCTAGCACTCTTAGGTGAACTACCTGATCCCAACGTGAAAAACAAACATTCCTGGAGCGCTATTCATTATGCGATCTGGAGAGGACACCGAGGCCTGTTCGAGGCGCTTATAAATATAGCCAACCCAAATCTGGAAGATAGACTTGGACAGCAACCGCTACACCTTGCAGCTGAACGCGGAGATCTTGAGATGGTCAAAAAACTTCTACATTGTGGAGCTGATTATGAGGCTAAATGTACGTATGATGGGCAGACTCCGCTCCATCGTGCTGCGTGGGGAGGCTCTAGACAGGTGGTCGAGCTGTTACTGGAAAAGGCAGGCAATGCAAACAAGCAGGACGAGGACGGAAATACTGCCTTGCACATAGCAGCTGAAAAGGGGTACGATAGCATCGTTGCCCTCCTGATTAACAAGGAAAATGTCAATTCGAACGGCTGGGATGGTATGACACCATTACATTCCGCCACAATATACGGTCATCAGGAGGTCATCAAGCTACTATTCGACAAAGGCGTTGACGTCAATACCCGCGACAGTGTGGGTTGGACGCCGTTGCACTATGCGGCAGAGAAAGGGCGTGAGACAGTAGTTAAGCTGCTGCTTGATAATGGTTCCGATATCAATGCGAAGGATGACAAGGTTGGTTGGACGCCGCTGCATTTTGCAGCAATGAGCGGACACATTGCGGTAGTCAGGTTGCTACTGAAGGTCGATGCCACCTTGGAGAGCGATAAGGCCGGCTGGACGCCACTGCATTTCGCGGCAGTGAAGGAGCACGTAGAGGTGGTCAAGCTGCTGTTCAATAAGAGTGCCGAGCTCAAGCTGAAAGATGACAAGGTCGGGTGGACGCCACTACACCATGCGGCAATGAACGGTCATGATGATGTGGCCAAGCTCCTGCTCGACCAGGACGCTAACGTCAGCTTGGAAAATAACAACGAAAATTGGACTGCGCTGCACTATGCGGCAGAGAAAGGGTACAAGAATTTAGTCAAATTGCTGCTTGAAGAAAAAGGAGGCAATGAGACAGTCAAAATCCTCCTTGAAGAGAAGGGTTACGAACAGGTGGCAAAGCTGCTGCCCAATCGGGGCATTGACATTAACTTACGAGATGAAGAGGACGGTCGGACACCACTGCACTATGCAGCAAAGAGAGGACATGAGGAGGTTGTGAAAATTTTGCTCAACAACGGTGCTAATGTCAACATGAAGGATGGCAGCAAGCACTCTAATCTCACGCCCCTGCACTATGCCGCAGAGAACGGCCATGAAGCCGTGGCCAAATTATTGATTGACAAGGGGGCTGATGTCAATGCGAAGGACGGCAAAAGTTATTTTGGGCAGATAACGGAAGGCCACAAGGTACAAATTAATGGGCCATTCGGTCGAACGCCGCTGCACTACACGGTAGTAAACAGAGACTGGAAAGTGGCCAAGCTGCTACTTGATGCCAATGCTGACATCAATGCAAGAGATGGCGACAAGCGTTCGGGTCTGACACCACTACATTATGCAGCGGAGAATGGACACAAGGAGTTGTCGAAGCTACTGCTTGACAGAGGGGCCGATATGAACTCGAGAAACGGCCACAGGAACGCCAGAAGAAACTCCAATCGGACGCCCAATTGGACGCCACTGCACTACGCAGCAAAAAACGGCCATGAAGATGTGGTTGAGCTGCTTCTTAACAGGGATGCCGATGTTGACTTGAAAGATGACTGGGAGCGGACGCCGCTGCTCTATACGGCTCAGAAAGGGCATAAGGAAATAGCCAAGATGCTGCTTGACAAAGGTGCTAATACCGATATAATGGATAGTCATAAGGACTCAGCTAAGGCACCATTACACTATGCAGCAGAGAACGGACATGAAGAGCTGGTAAAGCTACTGCTTGAGAGAGGTGTTGATTCTAATACAAGGGATCTCATCCTAAAGGGTTCTACTGGGTCCTATGACCGGACGCCACTGCACTACGCAGCAGAGAATGGACATAAGCAGGTGGTCAGCCTGTTACTCAATAACAACGCCGGTGTCAACTTAAGGGGCTACAACGACGGTTGTGGAACACCACTGTTATATGCAGCAACGAACGGCCATGACAACGTGGTGAAGCTACTGCTTGACAAGGGCGCTGATGTCCAAATTAGTCGGGAACAAGACAGCGATACGCCATTGCATGGTGCTGCAAGAAATGGGCACATAGCGATTGCTAAACTGCTTCTCGACAAGGGTGCTGACGTCAATGCGAGAGATGCTAGATACGGAGGTTCAGACACCTATCGGATGCCAGCCCACTACGCAGCACGCGGTGGCCACGAGAAGATGATCAAATTGCTACTTGATAAGGGTGCGGATATACACGCGGGTGTTGAGAAGGTGTCGTACTGGTGGCCGCCCTCTAATACTAGCGGTAGCTACATTGGTCCGACCCCATTACACTATGCAGCAATGAACGGGCATGAGAACATAGTCAAGCTGCTCCTTGACAAAGGTGCTCTAGTCAACCTAAAGTACCCCGGGTACTATAGCCATACGCCACTACATTACGCAGCAGGACACGGGCATGAAAAGATGACCAAATTGCTGCTGAATATGGGAGCTGATTTTAACATAAAGGCCCGCGTAGGGTCAGAGAGCCAGAGAGTTGTTGATGGAACACCACTGCACTGCGCAGCGGCATATGGGCATGAAGAGATTGTCAAGCTGTTGCTTGATACAGGCACTGATGTTAATGCAGAAGACGGCTCCTACTCCTACTGGACACCGCTGCATTATGCAGCAAAGGAAGGACAAGTAGCAGTATGCAAAGTGCTCCTTGACGAGGGTGCCATCGTCAGCTTGAATAATAGCACGCCCGGTAAAACACCGCTGCACTTTGCCGCAGAACGTGGCTATGAGGCGATAGTTAAACTGTTCCTCGATCAGGGTACTAACATCAACAAAAGGGACGGTATCTTCTCTCGTCAGACTCCTCTGCACCGTGCGGCAGAAGGGTGGAACTCTAAAGAGCACTACGCGGTGGTTAAGCTGTTGCTCGAAAACGGCGCCCATGTAAACGTAAAGGATGGCATCTTCTCTCGCCGTACGCCACTACACTATGCCGCCATTTGGGGGCGCAAGAAAATAACAAAGCTGCTGCTCAAAAATGGTGCTAATATAAACGCAAAGGATGGAATTTTCTTCGGACTAACACCGCTGCACTATGTAGCAATGAAGGGGCATGAGGAATCGATAAAGCTACTACTCGAGAATGGTGCCGATATAAACGTAAAGAACGGCATCTTCTTTAGTCTAACGCCACTGCACTATGCGGCAATGAAGTGGCAAGAGAAAGCGACAAAGCTGCTGCTCGAAAATGGTGCTGATACAAACACAAAGGACGGCATCTTCTTTGGCCGAACGCCGCTGAACTACGCGGAAACTAGGGAAGTGAAAGAGCTACTGCTTGGTCAATCCACGGAGTAGTCTACGTATGTCAAAGTGGTTTCCCTCACTTATACTATTTCTATCTTGTCCCTGAGCCGCCTAAAATCAAATCCCAGTCATCAATGCAAGTCATATTGATGGGAACGGCGGATCATGTCATGGATACTTTCAAGTTTCGTAGGTGTTGAGCCCAAGCGCACCAACCGCGAAGGCAGTGGGCACGGGAAACCCCCGGGGAAAGTACGGCGATTTCTTGTTCATTTTAGGTATGTTCGCATCTTGGCGCTGTGGATAAGGATCGACAGATTCGACGCAATGGTTTAGTTTAGACTCTTGCGAGTGCAACACCATCAACGGCCTAGATTAGAGCACAACCGCGGTAAGCCAGAACACCTCCCGCGGGATGAGAGACGGATTGTCCGTATAACGAGGCGTTTCACTAGTTAGCCTGGGACGGGAAGACCGAGTCAAGAGTCAAGACTTAGCGATAGTTAGTATTGGACTTGGATTTAGCCGTCTATTAGCATGCCCTCGCACAGGCCATAACATGATCAGTGACCAGATCCTGCCATCCTGCGAGTAAGACTGTGATAAGAATTCATATTTAGAATTTCAACATGCCCAAGTCGAATGCATTTTGCATTCCCACAATGGAGGGGGGGGAACCCGGGAGACTGTTCTTGTAAGATCGATAGGCCAATTCGAGCGTCACTAGCACCACTAGTTCGCAGTGACTAGGGCTAATCACCGACAGCGCCCGCCCGCCATCAATATGATCGCACTGCTAAGATGGACATGTTTCATGCTGCAATGCAACATTTGTGGCTTGCGCTAAGCAAGCCTGATGCAAATCCTTTATGCAGCTTGATGAGGTGTTGGATCATCGGCAGTTGTACTTAACAGAAGTCATATTGGCTGGGATAGTTTGATAAGATCCGAGTTTGATATGCACAGAAGGATTAATACAGATAGTATAGATGATATCAATCTCGTATCCATGAACGTATGCCAGATGTATACACTTCGTATCCGTGGATAGAAAAGCCAAGCCAGCCGTGTCGGCCCGCCCCGCCGGCGCTGCCGCCCAATCGCCAATTTTCACACACACAATTTCCCGCTGCGATGATCGCGATGAATCCGCAGCAATGGCACAATTCCTCTCGTATATCGTGCAGGGCTATACGAGATCATCTTTCATGTCTTTTCTGGCGATTCATCAGGGTAAACTCTGCCCTGTTCCAGAGTAAGATGTTTCAAAAACCTAATTACAAACTGATCAGCCGTCACGACTCATGACACTGACAAATCCAACACAATCACGGCAACTATTGAAGCTTGATAACTTAATACCATGACTCGAGGGGCGACGAACGTAGTTAAATGATACTAACTATGGACTAGCTGCCCACTAACCAACTGCCGTGGCCCCAGGGGCCGGGGCCATTGTCCAGAATGTCAATGTCCCCGAGGCGATCTAAGATCCACGGTGCGCGAGCCGAGTACACCATTGGCGTTCATCAATTGCATCGTGATGATGAACTGGGACAATGAGTTTGGTACTCGCCCCGGCGCATGCAACATGTTGGTTCACATTAGTCACGCGGAGTCCACAGCTGTCAACTTTCAGAAAGGATCAAGAAGCATGCTGACTCGTAAGAAGTCAAAACCGGTAAACAGAGAGCTAAACAGAGAGCCTAGGCAGAGGACTAGCCTCTCTTCCAGGGGAACAGGCAGGGTGGCAGTATGCCTGGAAGCAGCATAGTGGCAGCCCCCTCAAGCCGCGAGCGCGTCCTTGCCACCTTGGCCCTCATCGATAAGAGGTTAAAAATGTCAACCAGTGCGTGCTAAGATTAGAAGTAGCAAAGTGCCAACTTTAGCATCGTGCTAACAGCCATGCAGGTCCACATCGCGGCCAACACGCACTTCTGTTAGGCTTAACCCTACCCGTAGCATCGGGATCCATCATCCGTCGTTTCTTCAGCCTGCCAGATGCAACGACTCTACAACTCTACCGCTCTCCCTCTCTTAAATAACCTAGTAGAAGCACGCTCTAGGTTTGCAGTTGCCCTGACTGTGGTGAAGCCCTGAAGCCCTGAAGCCCTCAAGATGGCATATTTGCCGTGAACTCGGCCATTTTCATCCATTGAGTGATTAACTGGACGAAGGAGCGCCAAAAGAGGGAAAAAGGAGGAACAGAAGTAAATCGCATATAGTCTTGAGGTGACGATATCATCACTCGATCAATCGCGTTTCCATCGAGGGAAACAGTGTCTATCGACAGCCAGCTCCAAGAGGATCAGATCATGACTTGGACTTCGTCCACAAACACCAATCATATACCCCATGAATACGATGGGAAATGACACCAATATAATAACCTCGGATATCGCCCACGCCATCGCCGTCGGCAGCGTTCCTCCCGGCGTCTCGGTGTCGACTTTGCTAGAGTCGCGCGATGGCCCTGCCAAAATTGGCATATATTGCGTGTTCGCTTTGTCATTAATCTTTTTGCTTCTGCGGTGCTATTCAAGACTCTTTGTTGTTCGGAAATTTGGTTCAGATGATTGGTTAGCGTGTATTACTTTTGTAAGTCAACTCTCTCTTCCCCTTTCCAGCAGAGCCATTCTGACAGAAGATAATGACAGATCCTTTATATACCCCTCGTGCCGCTATGTGTTTTGGTAATAGACAATGGAAACGGCAGACGCAGCGTCTACGTTGAATATGTCATGTCCATCAACAACCGCAAGACAGACTATGGAGAAGTCCTAGACGTAGTCCTGCATTTCCTCTACATCGTCGCCCTCTTCACCTGCCGCCTGTCCGGCCTCGCATTCTACAAACGCCTATCCGACGCCCACCGAAAGCTCTATCTCACCATCCGTATCTGCTCCATCATCTTTGTCATTCTCTTTCTCGCCCAATTCTTCCTCCTTCTCTTTCACTGCATCCCCGTCACGGGAAAGTGGCCGTACTCCTGGCAGCCGGATTACTCGCAATACAAGTGCGTGACCTGGGGCGCAGTCTACATCACCATTTCATGTCTATCGTTTGTATGCGACGTCATCATGTTCGTCATTCCGTCTATGTTGATCCATCTTTTACATGTGCCGTTGAGAAGGAAGCTGGAACTTGTCCTGGTCATGTTCCCTGGCGTGTTGTAAGTTATACAGAATAGCCGCAAAAGATTTGTTAACTAACTGATGATAGAGTCCTCGCCCTATCCATCGCTCGCATCTACCTCGTCTGCATGGGCCAGTGGTCCGCAGACAACACATGGTTTTACGACCCACAACTCGCCGTCGAAATGGCAGAAATAGGCTTCACTCTCATTGCCTTGTCTGTGCCCGCGTTGAAGCCTCTTTGCGGTGCCTATGTCCTCACCAGGATCCGCTCCAACCCTAGTGAGCCTGGCAGTTACCGTCCAACGCCTTCTGAATCTCAACCCATTTTGTTGAAAAAGATAAGCAATTTTACGCTCAGTCCAGTTAGCGAGGAACGTCCGAAACGTTGATGAAATATAATTATTATAATGATGATACCATTAAGACTTGAAACAGGAGTGATGCTTTCTTGCCTAGTTCGCGTAATCATTCTGAAGTGCATCCGCCATTACTTCCCTGATTACTAGTACAATTCATGGACTAGTAAAAGTTCGCTCGGTGATGCCTACCATAACCATGGGCTGATACTGTGCTAGCAGTTTGCTGCCTAGAGTACCTAGAGTCAGTGACGTTGAACCCGCGCTGCCCAGAACTTTCCAGCAGTATCCTCGACCTATGAAGCGGTAATACTGGCGAAAAGATGCACGAAAATATTCCTCCTCCTCTTCGGCTCATTTTTTTCTTCCTCTTCCTTACAACCTACCCAAACTGCCCAAAAGCACACAGTCAATAGCCATGGCAAAAACAGCCAGGATGAGACCCTGTAATCGGCCTTCCCCGGCCCAACTACAGGCTGCGGCTACTGCAGTTGCAAGCAGCAACAACGAGGCTTTCGCTGAGCTCCCCGGTGCGTCCTCTTCTGCATCTTCGAATACTTCCACCTTGAATGCAGGCAGCAGCAGAAATGAGGCTTTGGCTAGACTCATTGAGATGGTCTCCGCGGCCAATGTCAATGGAGTCAGCAAGTACCCCATCGAAAAGCATGCTGGCCCGATGTTCATCCACGAGAAGCAAAATACTTTCTGTGGTATATGCGGCATGTGCATCACTCTCGAGGATGAGCAGGCTGTCTCGCGGTCCGTCAACCCATACACCACCTCCGGGCCGGGAACCGTCCAGCATGCTGATGCCGGCAACGAGGAGTTTGAAAGCTTGCAGGAGGCGGAGGATGACCATGAATGTAATCCGGCACATGAACGGAAGTTTGGCGTGATGCCCAAGCCTGGATGGACTGGACTGTACCGTGTTGGTGAGTGCTGACCATTCGTTACGTAGAAAGAGATATACTGATACCCCCCAAGTTGTCTGCGAAAAAAAGAAAAAGGTCGAAAGCTACTACGTCTCTGGCGTCGGCCGCTACCACCTCTGGGACAGCGACCCCAAAGCCCGCAAAATGTACAACAACTGCCGGTACTCTGCCGGCGAGCCCGTATTCACCATCCCCACCAACAACGCCGAAGCGCTCGTCGACCGCCAGCACTTTTACACCAAGCAGCTGTCCAAAGTCGCAAAGAAATCTACCACCTCAAAGCCGCTTGTCAAGCGCGCCAGCGTGTATCCAGCCCATTTCCACGACGACAGCAACCAAGCCTTGTTCCCTCATGGCTTCCCTGTGCACGACAACTGCTGGAAAATGGCTGCCAGCGTCATTGGCGCCGACAAGCTTGAGAAGAATTTGGGCTCGTTCCTTGCCGTGCTCCAGCAGCGATGGGACAATAATGGCATTGCTGTTGCGGAAAGCCGGCAAATCGCGGACTGGATCGTGAATGAACGAGGGATTCACTCGCGTTCGGCATGGTACCAGAACTTCGGGACCCTCATGACAGGCTGCGACCAGTACGACGTCAACCGCATTCTCATCGCCATGCATGATCCCATCCATAGCGACGAAGTGCAAGAAATGATCGCCGAAAGCGCACGTCGCTACAACGCCGCCAAGGAGAGAGAAATGGAGCTTGATGGCGATGATGATGACACCTTGTCTGCTACTTCTGGTGAGACTACTTCTTCCTTCACCGCCGTATCTGTCCCAGGTAGCAATGGACCCGACTTGTACGCGGTTCCGACTGAAGACGTGATGCAAATCATCGGTGAACTTGATTACTCTGCCGTAGAGACCTTTTTGGAGGGCGCAAAGTTGCGTATCCCATCCTCTTACTGGCGCAATCGAGCTCCGAAACATATCATCTGGGAATTGAATGAAATTAATGACCAGACCACGCCGCTGGACTGGCAGTATCTGTGTCTGCGTGCCGAGCGCCTGTGTGTGGAGTCACTGGGTCTGATGAACCGTCAGCGTATCTTCAATATTTTGAGTGAAGTGGACGAGGCTATGGACAAGGCTATGGACGATGCTATGGTTTGAAGTCATTTCTCTTGCTTATGAGATGGTCTAGCAAGACTAGGTAGGTGTGGTAAGGGGGGTTTTCTTTGGCTAATTCAAAATAAAATAAGCGATAGAAAAGTTTGCTATGATAGATGCTTTCTCTTTTTCATTTGGTTAGGTAGGTTAGGCTTGTAGCAATCAACTACTTCCAGCATCAGTATGCATGTTCGTATGAATGGCCCTCTTGAGGTTAATTTATAGAATCATAAGTAATACTTGATATATACATGAACGGCGCCCCAATCCGCAATGCAATATTCAATCGACGTCTAAAATACCCCCCCTCGCCAAAAACCACTCCCCCAACGCCTCCACCCCCATCGCCGCCGACATGACCATCTTCCCAAACATATCCACATCCCCCGGCGACCCCAACTCCAAAAACTCCGTAAAATTCAAATCCCGAATCAAAAATCGATTCTTCTCTGCATACGCCAACGCAAAGTCATACCGTGTTCGGGCCTCCCATAGATGTGACGACATGTACCATGAAATATGCGATAGACCCAAGCGACCGTCGCATGAGAGACCTTTTCGTTGCTCTTGTTTTTCCTTTTCGTTGGGGTTGCTGAAAATGGACATTACCTCCCATATGCGAATTAAGAGGTAGGCGAGGAATATGGTGCGGCGCGCGGATTCTTCGAAGATCCAGCTTTGCCAGAAGTCCTTTCCGCCGACGGGTACTGATTCTGATGATGATGGTGACGGTTCTTCAAGAAGATGGTTTATAGAGAGGCCGCTGAGGAGCAATAGAGTGTCTTCCAGGTACACATTCTGCAGGAAATAAGCCAACGACGAGCGCAGGGCTGGCATGGTCAGATCAGCCGCCAAGCGAGCTGAAGTGTCGTCGTCAAATAGTCTGATTGTTTGATATATTATGAGTGCTTGAATGCGTGCCAGGCACTCTATAGCGCTGCTCGGCTGTTCTGATGACAGCAGATCGGCCGCGCGGTTTTCGATAATTGATAGTATACTCTTGGAGTTGGTTGCATTCCTATTCATGTATAAGGAGCAACATGCATATGCATCTGGATTGCTTTCATCAGCAAAAAAAAGACGGGCATAGAGGGGGTGGGGGGTGAACGCACCCTGCATAGACCGCGGCATGCCGTTCTGATACAGCAATGGATGGCACCACGGCGTCTGATTATCCAGCACCATAGTCCGATGCGCATTCTGAAACGCATCCAGTGTAAACCGCATGCGAGCCATGGCAGACGAGAAGCGTGCTTCACGCATCGATTGAACAGGGAGTGATGGCCCGCGGACTCCATCATACATGCCATAGGACGGCAGTGGCAGTGGAGGGGGCAGCTCCTGCTGCAGAGGTAATATTATTGGCTCATGAAAAGAAAACTCTGATAAGCTTGCTGCAGTCACTAGCAAAGGATATTCGCAGTTCAATCCCCGCTGGCTGCATCGCGAGCACACGGGCAGGAAAAGATCGCAGCGCCGCTTGGCTTTGGCGCAGGCTCTGCAGGACTTGCGCCGTGGGATGGCGCCATGTCGTTCCTTGTATCTGGCAGGGGCTTGCACCACCGACATGATTTTTGTTTGAATTGAGGGTGATTTAGTTGATTTTTCTCACGTTAGTTGGCTGGAAGTTGATTGATTGCGTCCGCCCGCTTTTGCTGCATCGCCCGCCATGTGGGGCGGCGGAATTCCGCCAGAGCTACAAAACATCATCAACAACCTATCCAATCATACTTGATGATCAGTGAATTTCTCATTTTAAATCCAGTCTATACAGTTCCATTTATTTCCTGCGAGGGCTTGGCTGCGAAATATGACTCAAATTCGAGTAGTGCAGGGCCTGATGGCCGGCTATAAAGAGAGGCTTCCACCCCCTGGGAAGAGGAAGAAGATATTCATTCTTAATTTCATTGTCAGACAGCCTTCGATATTCTATTTCTCCTCGAACTATATAAATACTTCATTCCTAAAATGTCAGACCCTACCTTCTTCGTTATCGGCGCCACAGGCACCCAAGGCGGCGCAGTTACTCGCCATCTCCTCGCCCACGGCTGCACAGTGCACGCCATAACACGCAAGCTCGACTCACCAGCAGCCCTAGCCCTAACCTCCCTCGGCGACAAAATCAAACTCTTCAGCGGCGAACTCGACAACGAAGAAGACCTCTCCTCTGGCATGCAGGGCTGCACCGGCCTCTTCCTCAACCTGCCCGCCAACCCCGCCACAGCAGTCGACTACACCAAACACATACTCGCCGCTGCTACACAAACAGGCACCATCAAACACGTCGTAGCTTCAACCTCCTTCTCCACCGACCACCCCGAAAGACTCGCCGCCTGGGACCCCAACGGGATAATCGCCATGGTCCTCCGCCCAAAACAAATCATCGAAGACCTCGTGCGCAACGACTCCTCCTTCAAGTACTGGACCATCCTGCGCCCCGGCAATTTCATGGCGAACTTCCTCCTCCCCAAAATCTTAATATCGTACCCCGGCACGGAGAAAACAGGCATTTTCCGCACTTCATTTCGAAGGGAGAACATCCTCCCCATGGTGGATCAAGATGACATTGGGAAATTCGCTGCTGCAGCGTTACTCGACCCGCCGCGATTCCACGGACAGGCTATTAGCATTGCCTCGGAGCTTCTCACGGTAGACCAGATCATGGCCGGTCTCAGCAAGGCAACAGGCAAGAATATCTCGGCCTACTACCTCTCGGATGAGGAATATGAGGTGGAGCTACCAAAGAATTCGCCGGCTTCGTGGCACAAGGTTCTGAGGGATATGGTTAAATTTGCGGATATGGAAAGTCTCAAGGCTTGGGGGTTACCGTTGAATTCGTTTGAGGAGTTTTTGGGGAGGGAGAAGGATGTTGTTCTGGAGACGTATAGTCAGGTTCCGTGATTCATGTCGAATGTTAAATGCATGTAATTAGGGGTGTTTGTCGAGAGGCTGGCTGCTTGAGCTTAAAATGCTATATATCTAATTTATATGATTTTATCAGCTATTTTCATTCGTAGATATGTGTATATAATAAAATTATACCTCCGTACATATAAGTGAAAGACATTTCCATGACTTGGCTGTGGGCTCGCACGAACAGATCTACAATGATGCTGTAAGTAGTTGCTTGCTACAGTTCCTAATGAAGGATAAAAGTGTTGATTTAAGTTTAAGTTGAAGTATTCATGAATCATATTTTCCAGCGACTATTAATAGTCGTTGGCCTGCAAATGGTATGTATGTACATCAAACCCAACACATGAAAAAAAGTCATCTATGTGCAATTCGTGGTCACATTTAGGTTCGTTAAAAAAGCAATGAAAAATCCAGGGTAACTCCATTACCCATGGCAGAAAGAAAAGACCCATGTAAAATCTATGGGTCTTTTTGAGTACTCAGTAAATTCAAGGAGTAGACTGCGACTGTCTCTCCTCATGATGCTTCTCATTATTCTGCGACCCATCTTCCTCCGAGTTCCTACCAAGCCCATACTCGGCAGCCTGCGCATCAACCTCATCATCCGTGAGCCTGGGCATCTCAAACGCCGCCTTGACATAGCTCTTATTCTCAATGTAGCCCTTGGCAAAAATCAAATCAATCTCTTCTAAGCTCCTTCCCGCAGTCTCTGGGTAGAAGAAGTAGATGATAGGGATGCAAAGAGCATTAATAGCCGCAAAGAAGCAGTACGTGCCCCATCCGATACTCGACACCATCACGGGCGTAATCATGACGACGGTGAAGTTGAAAATCCAGTTGCTGCACGTCGACACAGCATTGGCCTTGGCTCGGGTTTTGATAGGGGAGATTTCGGCGGGATACAACCAGGGGAGTGGCAACAAAGTAGCGCCGAAGAAGCACATGTACAAAAACAAGCCGAACACGGAACCGTTGTAGACATTCTTCTTTCCGGGGATCAGGCAGGCAAAAGTAATAACCATGGCCACGCATTGGCCCATGATACCACCCAAGAATAGCTTGCGGCGGCCAATCTTTTCGATAAAGAACCACGAGAATGTGGCAAAGATGGCGTAGCAGATCATGTTGATGCCGCCGATGAGCAAGGCCCTATTCTGGGACTCGCCGAGGGAGTTTTCGAGTAGGACGGGGAGGTAGTAGATGACAGCATTGCAGCCGCTGAGTTGTTGGATGATTTGAGACGAGGCACCGATCAGCATGCGGCGGAAGTGCTGGGTACGGCCGCCAGTGAGCAGATCGCGGTACTTGACTTCCTGGCCCAGCGCGCCAGAGGCACGCACGGAGTCGATGACCAGCTGCTTCTGGATTTGGGTCTCGTGGTGGTCGACTTCCTGGCCAACAAGCGCGGCCAGCACGTGCTCGCCTTGGTCCATCTTGTTGTGGATGATCAAGTAGCGAGGCGAGTCAGGCAGATGCCACATGCCGACGATAATAAAGATACCAAAGACAATCTGGAAAGCAATGGGGAATCGCCAGGTAAGGTTTGCGGGACCAAAATGGCAGCCAAAGTCGATCCAGTATGCGATCGCTGTACCAATGGCAATAATACCTCCTTCAATACAGATGAGGAGACCACGGTTGGAAGTTCGCGAGCATTCAGCCTGGTAAGTTGGAATAGTAGAAGTGTTCATACCATTGCCAACACCGGTAATAACTCGACCGACCATAAACTGCGCAAGGGGCACATGGCCAACCATCGAAGTGACCTGGATAATAACACCGATAATCATAATGCTGGCGCCGATGATAATCATTTTGCGTCGTCCAAGTTTATCGCCATAGAAGAGGGCAAAGACGGCACCGCCGAAGCAGCCCAACTCATAGACAGAGGTCACCAGAGCCTGCATCGTGGTGTTGTTTTTAGTGGCGGTGAAGACATTGTTGAAGTGAGAGTCGCTGATGATGCCGGACATGACGCCCTGGTCGTAACCAAAGAGCAGGAAACCTAGGGTGCTGACGGTAGATATGGCGAGCGACAGGCGCTTGCCCGACAGGCCGGCGTATGTGGGAGCCATGATGCGTCTTATCTATTGGAATGTGGAAGATAAGACAAGCTTTGACATGAAATATGTCCGTAGACCAGACAAGAATGGGAATGATCAAAAAACAGGATGACGACGAGGGGAGGGACACGTCCTATATATAAGGCAGCACATTCTCCAGCGCATTCTTCTCTTTCCCCGCCAGACCTACAGACCCAAAAGAAATCTCTCGCATCGTCAGTCGGAAATGCAATATGATTCAATGATGGACGAACACAGCGACTCCACGCAATGCATCATACCTCTGCTCGAGGAGGGGAGGGGCCGCATCGTCAGCGGTACACATATCGCGTAGCAGGCCCAACTACGTAGTTAGTAGTTACCTGGTGGATCAGCCTCCACTGGACCAGCCTGTGGACAGTGGAACTGAATGCAGCAGCAGCAGCAACAGCAACCCAAGTGGACCTTTCACATTCAGGCGGAAATATTTGACTGCGAGCCATGACTAGTCGCTAGGTATACGGTAGTGGCGTATATCCACCAACGGTTCCTGACGCGGACGGATATGATATCAAGACGTACAGCGGTAGCAGCACTCGGGATTGCGACCACCATTATTCGGCATATATGCGCTCGCAGCGGAGTAGAAATTAATCAAACGGATCCTGCCAACCATCGCCTGAGAGTCGCTTCCTATTCTCAGCTTGTTGGGTTGGTGTTGTACTTCACTTGCACTTCGCGTCAGTCGAGGCTCAAGGGAAGTCGCTTTCGGGTTGCTGATCTCGGAAGGCATTCCGCATACCTCACCGCCATATTTCGTCAGTCTGGCAGTCTACCGGGCCCTCGACGCTGATCAGACCTCGACTCGCTCATAGCCTCATCCAGCGAACTCATCGTCTATAGACTCCATGCTGAGTAGGTACTCAAAGCAGGGACAGGGTCTTGGCAGCACTAGCAGCAATGACGACTCACCGACATCATTCCCGAAGAAAGATGTTTACCGAAGATACCGAGCATCCGATTGGCCGCGTGAATTATCCGCCCCGTAATTACCGAGCCGATGATTGGCCAATATACTTGATAGGCGCTAGACCACAAGCAGGACATCGTAAAAATTTGCACCGAGGCTGGATGCGGCCTAGTCTGTTCGGCAGTTGGCGAATCAGATGCGATGGTTAGACTGAAAAATCTGATGCATGACGTAGCAGGGTAGGCAGCCAATCAGGTGTGTTTCAATGACAATTTCTGTTCTGATTGCCCGATTGGGCGATGAATCGGGTTTACATCTGAGATCCATCACGGAGGCATAAAGCAGAGTATGTCTCGATTCGCCAGGATCATGAGTCAAATTACAAGTACGTGTTAGCATACATATCTATTCAATCAATGTTGTGTATGGAGTGTTATCATGCACCGGGCTCCATGTATGATAGAAGATTCCTTGCAAGTGGAGAGTAACTGAGAAAGGAATGCAACGTTTTCACTAGTTAGGTAGTCAACGCGAGACACAGTTAGTCTGGAATAGACCCTACGCTTAGTACGTACGTACTGGCAGAAATTGTGGGCACTCGAAAGGCCTAGTTTATTCAACCAACAGCCTCGATGGATCTGTTTTACATCCGAGATCCATCACAGAAGCATCAGGCGGAGGAGTTTTATTCTCGATTCGCCAGGAGTTTTGATTCAAGGATATATTTAACTTGGCCTATACATGTCTATTTAGTCAATGGACAGTGCGTATTCATCGTGCACCGGTGTGCATTCGTATAACGAGTGGAGAGCAGCTGTACAGTAACGATTTTCACTAGCCAGTTAGTATGGAGTCTATGGACCCTATGAGAGAAACTGTGGACACTCTAAAAGCTTAGTTTTTATGCAAGACCCTCAGCTTGAAGAAACTACGTACATAGTCCAATGTCCGTATTCTTTTCTTTTTAATTAATTTCTAATCAGTCACCACCCGGTCGGAGCAATCATGTCAATGTCGGTACGGAGTACTCCGTTTTATAAGTCTGAAAGAAGTAGAGAAGCCGAAATTCTGGATGATAAGATTATGTACAATACTTCCGGTAGGTTCCGTACGGATTTTATTGCATACGCACTGCACGCCTCCACAAGACTATTTGTTCATACTCCTAGTCTTCAACTAGGAAGGTAAACCGTACATAGGCGAGAAATGTGTTCACTTCCGAACCGCAACAACAAACAACCGCGGATACTTCAGTATAACCTTCCCATCCACACTAACCGGATACACACCCTTCAACTTCTCCAAATAACTCGCAACAAACCCCCTTTTGTCCTCTTCCGACAACGGATCAATATACGGCCTCAGCCCCGTGCCCTTTACCCACTCCACAACCGCCTCGTGGCTCTCCAAGATGTGATAGTAATGCGTATGCCAGACATTCACACTCTGGCACAGCGGAATCAAATGGTCGTAGATTTCCTGCACAGACTGGAACTTTGCAAGCGCCGGTTGTCGCTCTTTCAGGATCGGTGTCCAGGGCGCACCTTCCTCGCCGGCTGTCTGCCGCATGAGCTCGTGTGATGGCTCCAGGTAGTTGTCTGGTACTTGTATGGCGAACACGCCGCCGGGTGCCTGCATCGCGACGAAGCGGCTCATGAGCGGCAGGCGCTGCTCGGAGGGGATCCATTGAAACACTGCATTGGAGAAGAACACATCTACCCCTTCATCCTGTCCCTGTCCCTCGCCGTTGGTTGACGAAGGCGTCCAAGTCCCCAAATCAGCCAACTCAAACTCAACCTGCGGCAGAGTCTGGCGCGCCTTTTTGATCATGTCAGGCGACGAGTCCATTCCACTGATATGGGCATCGGGCCAGCGTGCCAGTAGCACGCTCGTGGAGTTTGCGGGACCGCATCCCAGGTCAACCACGCGTCGCGGCGAGGAGACGGGGATCTGAGCGAGGAGGTCTCGCACAGGCCGCGTGCGCTCTTCTTCGAATTTTAGGTATTGCGCTGCATTCCAGTCTTTGGCTTGTCTGTACGTGGATGCCATTCTTCTGGTGTGTTGTTGTGTTGGCTTCAATGTCTTGGGTGTTGTTGCTCGGGAGGCTTGCCGAAAAGCGGGGGATGCTAGACTTTCAATTCTGACTGCGGTGCCAACAATAGCAGACGATAAAAACTTCATTTCGTGTATTTTTTATTCTTGCACTGTTCTTCATATTATACCTTTGCTCATTCTTTTCTTCTGTTTATAAGTCACCAGCCAAAAGACACGTGAAGCCGGAAAGCCCGACGCTCGGCGGGTCAGGATGAAGGACTAGGGCGTATACACACTAACCTCCGGTTTTCGCTATTTTTCTCCTCGTCGCCTCAAGTACAGTGGCATCGTATACGGTGACATTTTGTCGATCAAACAGCAATGCACTCCGAAAAACTCTTCAAAATTAAATCGCGCGTCGAGCACTTTCTTTTCCGACAAAAGGAAACACATTGATTGTTTCATCTAACTCATTTTAATCATTACAGAGTCCAATCGTCATCCGGCCATGTACCTATACAACATACACACGCGAAGAACATCTTAAACTCCCGAGTCCATGTTTTTTGTTTCAAACCACAAATGAAAAAGTACCCAGCCCCATTATCCAAAGACATTATCCAAAGAAATAGGTTTATGCCCGGCTCAAGCTCTCGCCAGAATCAGCCTTGGCCTGGCCGTACTTGGCCAGACGAATCTTGGAAATACCAATGAAACCAGTAGTATCCACAGGGCTGAAATCAGTCAATGTGTCCATGCTGCTCTCCTCGGCACTGTAGAGCTTCTCCGTCTCGCTGAAACGTCCCAACACGGAAACAGCTCCCTTGTAAGCACACAAACGGACAGTGCCGTTGACAGTATCCTGACTAGCGACAACGCTCTTCTCGATAAACTCGCGCTCAGGCGAGAAGTACAAACCGTTGTACAGCAGCTTGGACCAGGTAAAGGTCACAAACTGGTCGCGCAGCGAGCGCACTTCACGGTCTAGCACCAACCCTTCGAGATCGACGTGCGCAGATCGCAGGATGGTCATGGCAGGCGAATCGTAGCAGCCGCGGGACTTGATGCCGATGAATCGGTTCTCGACAATGTCGACACGGCCGATACCGTGTTTACAGCCGATGTCGTTGAGGGTTGTGAAGATGTCGACGGAGCCGGTCACGGTCTGGCCGGAGGAGGTAACCAGGACGGAGGGGATGCCCTTTTCGAAGGAAAGGGTGAATTCCTCGGGGGTGTTGGGGGCGTCGAGGGGGGAGTCGGTCAATTTCCACATGTCGGCTGGGGGGGTGATGTTGGGGTCCTCCTGTTGACCGTTAGCATTCTTCTTCTTCTTTGTTTTGTGGGTGAGTCATACCAGAATGCCAGCTTCGTATGAGCAGTGTGCAAGGTTCTCGTCCATGCTCCAGGGCTTGGCCTTGGTGGAAGTCACAGGGATACCGGCTTTGGCGGAGTAGTCGAGCAGATCGTTTCGGCCAGCGAAACGTTCGAAGAATTCTGGTAACCGCCATGGGGCGATGACTTTGATGGTGGGCTTTTCTCTGTCAGCATCTCATCTCACCCTTGTCGGATCGTCTGACAGCAATTCTCACCTGGATAGCATAGAACGCCAGCTCAAATCGGACCTGGTCATTTCCCTTTCCAGTGCAGCCGTGCGACACGGCGATACATCCGGTCTGTTGAGCAACGCGCATTCTATGAATCGTCAGTAACAAGCCCGCACAGAAAGATCGTAAGGTGTATGACGCACTGAGCACGAGCAATAACTGGACGAGCCAATGAAGTTCCGAGCAGGTATCGGTCCTCGAAAATAGCATTGCATTGGATAGCGCGGAAGCACAATTCCTCAACGAATTCCTTCTTCAGATCCTCGACGACGAACTTGACGGCGCCAATGGCGAGGGCTTTCTTCTCGGCGGCAGCGAAGTCTTCGGCTTGACCAACGTCGGCCTGTGAGTTCTGATTAGCTGATTGCGCGAATAAAATAATAGACGAGCGGCGGTGAAAAACGTACCATGAAAGCAACGACGTCGTAGCCCTCCTCAATGAGCCATTTGAGGATGACACTGGTGTCCAATCCTCCAGAGTATGCCAGACAGACCTTGGGCTTAGCCATTGTGGTGAATAAATAGGGTATAGAAAGTGTAGAAGTTAATTGAGCAATTGAGCGAGGTGACGGGAAATGTTGTTGAAATGTCGGTCAGGTCGAGCGGGCGGCGAGCTTTGATAACTTTTTTGGTGGGGAAATTTTTTGTTGTTAGTGTGACTCAACCAGTCACCGCCGATCCCGGCCACCTTATCTCTAGCCACCACCTACAGTGTATGACTATGTACCTGCATAGCTGTGACTCTTATTTATTGACTTTTTACTTGTTAGATGCGAGCTGCTTTATTAAGGTGTACTCTCACACTGGACAACATATCCCGGAATTCAGAATGTATCTGGAGGTAGCTGTCGCGTGATATATATATCCCTGGATCACCAGTATATATAGAGCAAGTCTACCTAAATTAATAATTCGTGCAGAGCAATTGATTAGAGCAATTATTTTAAAACCTATTATCCAGAATATCCGATATTGAACGAACATCTGAAATTGCCCACCGGATGCTACCAGCCTCAGGTGTCACAGAAATCACGTATGTTGAATGCATCGGCATATAGGAACCGTTCTTCAACCCGGATATAGGTAAAGTCTGATAAAAGATTTTCATGCTAATTAATTATACCAATTACCTACTATAACAAGAGCAAGCTCTCCAAGCCACCCAGAGTCACATCTGCTCGCCTGACCATCTGTCCCATGAGATTGAAGAGATCACGACTCAACAGCCTTCGCCCTCAACCCAACAATCTTCCCATTCGTCCCATCCAGCGCAACAAGCCAATACTCTGCCTGCGCACGACCAATCTCCACTCGATACACCTTGACATCAACACCGCTCTCATCTACACTGGAGTCTGACGCAACAGCCGCTGCCCGCACCGCCTTGAACGCGCCTTCATATTGATTCCGCGGATCGAACGATTGCTGGGAAAGTGTCTCAATCAAGCTGGAAATATCGGAAGCACTGGATTTGGAGCTGGTAATGAGGGATGCGAATTCATCTAGACAGACGTCGAAATTAGCCTTCCATTCCTCCAAATGAAAAAAAAGGGCGAGAGAAAGATATAAATAGAGAGGGAATAATATACCATTTCCCGGCCACACCCCCTTCGACGCACCCGCCCAGTTAAGCGCCACAGGCTCAAAGGGTTCATCCGTTTCCGAGATGTAGAATGCGTCAACCGCCTTCAACACGTCTGGCACGTGGACGCCGCTTTCCACCGTTTCTGTGCGTAGGCCTGCTGTGGATTCTGTAGAGATTTGGTTGCTTCCGGCATCGCGCTGGCGGTTGGCCTTGTCCAGGAAGGACATGTAGTCTGAATCCGAGGCCATTGTTCGTATTGTTGTAGAGGGTACGAAGGGTGGTGGTGTTTGTAGCAAGCTCGTTGGGTGTGCGGGTGCGATCGATAATCGTGCTGCGGATGATGTTGAGATTCGTGACAGATTAATAGATGAAATAAAAGACTTGTGTGTCCTTGCAAGGTAGTTGGGAGTTCTTGACATTGGGTGTTGCCTTGGTCTTGAGTGCTGGGTTATGCGGGGAGTCTGCGGCGGGAAGCATGACGCAATGAAAAGCCGCCTGGAAATTTCTTAGCGAATGCCAGCTTTGCATTATCAGAATTATTTTATAGAAATTACGTATCGCCATGAAAGCTAGGTCAAGTGAATCGTTACACAGCTATGAATTGTCTACCACTACGGGTTTGAAGAAAAATATTAAATGTACCCATTTTATTTTAAAAGGTATTCATTTTAGACATAGAAAATTCATGCATCGCGCTACACCAACCCATAACCACAAGACAAAATGATAAGAAATTTTTTAGACAGTGGTAACCAGGTCCTTCTTGAGAGTACCAACGAAAGCACGCTTCTCGGCGGGGGTCTGGTAAGCACCGTGACCGAACTCGGAAGAAGTATCGATCCACTTGAGGTCGATCTTCTCGTTGGCCTTTCGGCTGACTTGTGGGTAGAGGGTCTTGCGCAGAGTCATGACACGCTTCTTGACACCGGGGATGGAGCCCTTGACGATAACGAAGTCGTTCTTGACCTCACCGTAGCGGACGAAGCCACCGAGACTGGAAATAGTTAGTACGTGAGTCTAGTAATTAATGAGAGGAAAGGAACATACGGAGTGATGGTCTTCTTGGAAACGTCAAACTCGGTCGAGGCGTTGCCCTCGTCAGTTCCCTTACCGATACGGTAGATCTTGTGGTTGACGGATGTACGGTGGTGGTAACCCATCTGACCGGCACGGGCAACAGTCCACTGGACGTGGTTAGGATGCCAGGCACCGATACAAGCGACCTTACGGAGACCCTTGTGTGTCTTGCGAGGAAGCTTCTTGGTGCCCCAACGGGAGGTGACACCGTTGAAACCGTGACCCTTGGTAACGGCAATGACATCAATGACCTCGTTCTGCTCGAAAATGGTGTCGATGTCGATGGTCTTCTCGAACAGACCGTGGGCGAATTCGACCTTGTCGGGGATGGAGCCACCGTTGACCTGGATTTCCATCAAGTGGGCCTTCTTCTGCTTGAGAGGGGTGTTGCGGATCTGAGTGTGGGCGAGGATACGGACGACAGTGCAGTACTTCTTGATGCGCTCGAGTTCGCGGGTGACAGAGGCGGCGCTGCTCTCGGTGTGCTTCTTGGTGTAGCGGGTGAAGGCCTTCTTCTTGGACTTGTACCAGTTCTTGTAGAAGCGACGCTTGAGCTCGTCGCTCAAGTGCTCAGCCCAGACGGTGGTGAGCGATCGGAGACCACGAGGAGTCTCAATGTATCCGACAACACCAACGGCAACGAGCTGAATTTTTCATCAGTACTGGCCACAACCCCGCAGAGAAAAAAAAGCAAAAACTTACAGGAGGAGTCTCAATGACAGAGACAGCCTCGACAACCTCCTTCTTGTGCATCTTGGCACCAGGACGGTCAAGATCACGCACAATGGTGGTCATACCGGCCTTGTAGCCCATAAAGGCCGTCAAGTGGACGGGCTTCTTGGGGTCATCCTTGGGAAAGCTGTCGCAGTCTTAGTTCCTGTTCTAATGTTCCAATCCAATGCAAATTTCGATGTCACTAACCTCTTGACCTTTCCACGGTGACGGGCGGCACGCTTGCGTGGCAAGTAGGCGAGGGAGCCTGTAAATTATCCTGTCAGTCCATCTCGCACATCGATAAAATTCTGTATCCGTAACGGATTCGGGGACGTGGTAGACGAACCGTGCCTAGGCGCTTCGTACTTGCGGTGACTCCTATAAATCAAACAATTGTCAGAATGATACTCGAATGTAACATTGATCACTATAATGGCGGCAACTCACATCTTGACCTGTTGTCGTTAGTAGTCGTCGAGGTGGTGAACGTAGCAAATCCAACCTCTAAAAATTATCCGCGGGTGTTTTGCACGATTGTGGGCTGACCTAAGCGAAACTCTTGGCGAGTCGTCCCGTTTTGGTATGGCGGCTATTGGCCAGCGTTATCGCTTATCGACCCGCCCGCTACCGACGGCCAATCAGGCGGAACTCCTTCCTACAGCATTTTTCTTTGGCTTCAACGCACAACTATGCATTATGGAATGGGGATGATTTCGACTAATAGAAATTTAGATGATACCGAAACGAGCTTCAAATAAATCCAACGGCGCTGCAATTCATCCAACCAAGCTCATTCAACTAGACGACATGCACAATAAACGGATATCACAATAACGGACTGCTCAATATGGATTGCATAGGTACTCAGGCTTTCAACCAGATGCAGAAACCGTTGGCTCCAAAGTTGGCAAAGAGCCCTCCTCGCGATCAGGCTTCCAACTATCCTGCTGATGAAAGCCCATTTTTATGAAGGGGCTGTCCATGAGATCCGACAGACGCATTTTCTTAGCAGACTCCAGCGAGAGTTCAACATCTCTGACACCCCTCGGACGCATCCCATCTTCGTAAGAGGTTATAGCTGTTTGAAGTGGAAGTTCTCCTGCAACTACCTGATTGATTGAAGCGAATAGCTCGGCTACATCCCGCATGGCATTGTTCAAGCCTTGTCCACGGTCTGCCTTGCATTAGCATAATCCTTTACCAACGGCAAAAAAGGCTAGAAAAAAAAAAAGAAAAAAAAAAACTTACGAGGCAACATCGAGTGCGCAGAATCTCCAACCAACGTAACCGTACCGCCGCGATTGTCCCATTCAATAGGCGCCCACTGCGTCGATGGATCAAGCGGAAGCAGCTCATCATCTTTCAGTGCCATACCGGCTGTACGGAATGGCTCACACATCTTTGAGCACCTGCTTTTGTAGAATTCTAATCTCGTTTTGGGGTCCCTGAGTTCATCGACGTGAGGCGGTCCCCACCAGGAGTGCTGGACTTGGAATTTCCACTCTTCGGGGTGCGAGAGGTTGGAGCAGTCGAGCGCTGGCGTTAACAATCAATTTCCTTTCCATTCTAAATATGTCAGTTGCCTAGGCGTACATACCGGTCAATAGAAAATTCCCATGATAATCCGGATGATACGCAATCTTCCCAATGGGGTGATATTTCCGCAAAAGCAACGCCTGTTCAGCCGTATACCCACCAGCCGAATGGTTGATCATGGTCATATCAATCTTGAAAGGCTTTGCGAGCTCTTCTCCCACGAGAAAATCGCGTACTTTGGAGTGCGAGCCGTCGCAGCCGACAAGCAAATGGCCCGACTCCTCGGATCCATCTGAGAAAGATGCTGTCACGAGTCCGGGCTGGGTGTGCGTGATGCTGACTAGTTTTTTGTCGAACTGAATATTAAATTTTGATTAGAATGTTGTCAATTGAAAACAATTTCCCACTGAATAAAAGGAAATGAATACCTTCATATTAAGCTCCGCCCCCCAGCCCAAAAGCTTCCTCATCTTCCTGCGTGACACACGCACCAATCCCTTGAACGGTATTTCTGCAAGCACCTCCCCTGTAGCTCCATTGATATGCGGAAACGGCTCATCGGCATCATAATGAGGATCGACTGCTCCCTCACTCAGCCTCGACTGCATATGCTCCGGTAGAACAGCGAAGAGATATTCCTTGCCCCAGTGAAGCTGCATGCCTACAAACTCAGAGTTATCAGCATAGGAAAAGATGAACTAATAAAAACAAAAAAAAAAAAAATGATAGGGGTTAAAATACCCCAGTCCCGGGTTTTGTTCCAGTAGGTTTCTTCAGAGTCTCTCTCGAAGAGGGTATATTGTATGTTTTCCTTCACCATTCGTTTTAATATGATTTGACACTCGATAATAGAAAAGAAAGAGGAGCAGACCTTTTTCAGGCCATGCGCAAGAGCAAGACCGCTTGTACCTGTAACCCAACTGCATTAGCCCCTTAATCTTGTCTAGTTATATTGTAGTTGAAAACAATACACATACCCCCGCCTATTATAAGCACCTTGAAATCATGCTTTTTTGACTCCATGTTTCTCGATTTTTTTTTACTCAGAATGAAAGCTTCGCATTATCGCCAGAGGGAATCCATACAGGTTTTGAGTCAAGCATAGACCCCGCTTTCATGGTCGTGTTTGTGTAACATACAATACAGTATGTATGCCTGCAGCACCTCCAGGTGACCTGCGGATAGATCGGTCAAGATCGGTCACCGGCCCCGATGAACATGCAGCAGGCAAATGCATTGCAGGAGCCCCGCGACGAATTGCAACGCACATAGGGAAACAAAGAAGATTGTTTGGAAGGCAGGAGAAGGGATGGGCATATTTATGCGGGATGCCTGATAGGATGTTTATGGAGGGTATTACACATATGCACCCCTAGTGTGGTTAGAAAAGTGGATAGGTTTATAGGTATACCTAGCTAATACTTTGATCATACATTTTTTTCATAACCAGGATATATCTTAGAGAATGTTCCAGATTATACCTTAGACAATACAGTCACAGGCAAGATATAGAACCTAAATCTAGTCCTTCAGCGCATCATGACCCCAATTCTTCAAACTCTTGTAGCTTTTACTCTGCGTATTCCGTTTAGCCGTCTCTTCCTGCGCCAAATGCCGCTTACAATAAGCCACGACGCGCCGCATATGCTGAATGTCGTCTGTTTCGTACTGGCCCGGATCTTTGTCGGGGTTGTGTTCGAGGATGGATACGATTTTACGGCCACTTCAACATAAATAACCCTTAGTCTTTTGTTCTGGGATAGAAGAAGGGGAATGGAAAAGACGAACCTCTCATGACCGATCGTCTCGCTGTCACTCGAGTCGGATTTGTGCCAGCCGGATGATTGGGAGTGGTCGCCCTTGAGCCAGTCGCGCAGTTCGGGGGCGGTCATGTTGACGAGAGAATTGAATTCCCTGTTTCGTGTGTTAAAAGAAGAACTGATATCATCTCATGTAGAGAAGGCATACTCGATAACGGTACTGTCGTCTTTGACCATTTTGCGGTGTTTGTTCCTTCTAATCACAGAGGATAGGGTTACGCGACGAGGCTGGTGATTTCTTGCCAGAACAGAATAAAATCTCAACATCGATATTCATGTGGTTTGACAGAACAAAAGTCACTGCAGTACATCATTTGCACATCAGTCTTCCTGTGCGATTGAGTCGAGGCGGAACCAAGATTGGTGCGTGACATCATGCCGCCACTCCATCTGCATTTCCGCATTCGGCAACATCATGTCAGTCGCGACTATAGCCCTAAAAAGTCACGTCACCTTTCATGGTAAAAATTTACCCCCAACTACTATCGCATTTAGAACCCCGTTTGTGGTAATGTTAATTGGTAAATCAAGGCTGTAGTATTCGGCAAAATAGAAAAAAAGGATATATAGTCTACAGAAACATGAGTTTATTGTAAAGGCACAGGCAGCCAGCAATAAACAAGATCTTTTGTACTCCGAAATAATCACCTTTTAACAACTTCCAGCGAGTGAAGTTTGTTTCAAACTAATACCTTGAAATGAGGTAATTCCTCCTTTCCTCCTCCGTCCAGCCTTTGACCTGCTCAATCTCCCCCCTTTTCACAGAGACATACGGCCCAATAATATCCTGCCCAATCTCCTCACACATCACACCATCATCAACCAGCCCATCCAAACTCTCACCCAACGTCTTAGGCAACAACTTGCTAATCCCCAACTTCTTTCTTTCCTCGGCACTCAACAAATTGGCACCCACGGGACACGGCCCGCCTGACAATCCCACATTCTTCTGTAGCCCATCAATGCCCGCCGCCAGTATAGCGCACAGCGCGAGATACGGGTTCGCCAATCCATCCATTAATTTCAACTCGAACCGATTCTCTTCGATGCGTCGGAGCGGCGTTTCCTTGTTCTCCCACCCCCATGCCGCGAATTCGCCGCCAGACCAGATTCCGCTTGCCACGCGGCTGTAGCTTTCTTGTTGCGAGAGCGTGAATGCGAGGACAGATGGGAAGTGTTCCATGATTCCGGCGAAGAAAGATTCTTCTTTTGCCTTGTTCTTCGTCCCATTCGTCGACACTGATTGTGATGGGGCAGACTGGTTGATAGAGATGTGCACATGCGCGCCGTTCCCGGCGTGCATTTCCGACGGTCGCGGGTACAAGGTTGCGCGGAGGTCGTACTTTTTCGCAATCTGCGAAATTATGGCGCGCGCTTTTATGAGTGTATCAACTGCCTGCACGGGGTCGTAAGGAGGGAGGACAAATTCCCATTGCCCCGGCGCAGCTTCGCAGTGGAACTGCTCAATTGCGATGCCAGCTGCAATCAGCGATCGCGCAATCTCTTCTGCCATGTCCAGATATTCCGTATCTTCGGCGGTCATGCTTTGGAAGGAGTGGTTTTTGTTGATCAGCTCGTAACCGTCTGTCGTTTTTCTCATAAAGACAACTTCGATTTCGAAGCCGACTAGGGCGAAATACCCGGTTGTTTTGGCCAGCTTGTCGGCTAAGTATTTCAGTTTTGAGCGTGGGCATTTTGCTGTGGGAGTCACGCAATCTGCTTCCACGCCATCGGCTATGACGACTGCTCTATTGGGAGAGCCGATTTGCTGGTATATTGTCGATAGATCAGGCCTCAAATAGAAGACGCCCACGGGGATACCGCCCGGAGCCAGATGGTCGTGGGGAAGAAGGTAGAAGATGGCTTGAGTGAGCGAAGGGAGTTTGCCCGTGTTCATCAGGCTTGTAAATCGAGCTATAGGTATGGCGCGCACCAGCAGATTGGCATTGTAGCCCATGAATTGGATCAGGACAAATTCGATGCCCGGGTTTTCGCGAAGGAATTGTTGCAAGGGGCTTGTGCCATTTTCTTGGATTGCCATGTTTGTTGTCGGAAGGGTTTTCGAGAAACTTGGGTTTTATTCGTTATAGCTAGTTAAAAGTGCTAGCAAGATTTCTTTTTTGTTTTCCAGGAGTTTATCTGGTTTTTATATGATTTCGCCCTTGTCAGACTAAATGTGTTTGCTGAAGCAGCTTCACGGTCGAAGAAAACTAAGAATGTCTCTCCCATGGCCTGTTTAAATAAATCATCAGCTGAAATATTGAAAAGTTACACAAAGTGACAAAATAGGTAAATGCTCTCCACTCCGAATGACGGCTCTGTAGATCATGAAGCTGTGATTCGTCCTGAGCATATCTTGGCCCTTCGTATTGCTGCAGCCGCAGTATAATAAATCTCCCAAAGAAGCTAGACTCCATACCTATGCTGAATTATTGAATAACGCATATCAAGATAGATAGTCTGAGTGGGCTATCCTATTAAGTACAAATTAATAGAAGAGCTTTATAAATATATTTTTCAATAGAAAACCAAATTAATCTTAAAACATGAAATATAGGCTGCCATATGGTCTAGTTCAGTCGGATAGATTGATGTCCCGAGAGAAGAGAATGCCTCGGCTGTTTTGCCACGGTGGGGAATATGGCCGCCGATATAAAGAAAACGCAAAGTCCGCTGCTTTCTGCAATGATCTATGCCAGCACAACAACATGGATTCGACAATCGCCAAACCATTGACATTAAAATGCGGTCTAACAATGAACAATCGCCTGGTCAAGGCCGCCATGGCGGAAAACATGGCCGACAATGAGAGCTTTCCTACAGTGCTCCACAACAATGTATATAGGGAATGGGGAGAGGGTGGCTGGGGCATGATACTTACCGGTATGTACCTGGGTCTACCTTGAATATGACCCATCACATGGACCTACCTAATCACTGGCAATGTAGGAAACGTCCAGGTTGACAATAATTACCTCGGGCAAGCGCGCGATGTGTCGCCTCGTCCCTCTACATCCACCGAATTCATCGCGAGATGGAGGGTCCTGGCCGAAGGCTGCAAGAAGAATGGCTCATTAGCCATTATGCAAATTTGCCATCCAGGACGGCAGTCACCTTTTGGTGCAGGGTCACGCGGTTTCTGCCAGAAGAACATTGCCCCGAGTGCCATACCCCTGGACCTGGGATCTGGTCTGGTAGCCAAGTTTGCAAGCTCGTTCCTGTTTGGCACCCCACGCGAGATGTCTCAGGTGGATGTGGATTCTGTGGTGAAGCAATTCGTGGACTGCAGCCTCCTTGCCCATGAAGCAGGGTTACAAGGCGTAGAGATCCATGCTGCCCATGGATATCTCCTAGCGCAGTTTCTATCATCAAAAACAAACCATCGCACAGATCACTACGGAGGATCGGCCGAAGCGCGTGCGAAAATTGTCATTGAGATTATCCGTGGCATTCGGAATGCACTCCCCGCCACTTTCTGTGTCGGCATCAAGCTCAATTCTGTAGACCACCAGTCGCGCGAGGCCCTCCGCGATTGTGTTGTGCAACTCAAATTGATCGTTGAGGCCGGGGTAGATTTCGTCGAAATCAGTGGTGGAACCTATGAAGACCCTCAGGTAGGAGGAGCCGCCTCGAACTATCAATATCCTGCAGCACATACCATGTGAACCGGGATGAGGAACTAACCCTGATATAACCAGATGCTGCAAGCTGCCGTTCAACCCGAGAAAGAAGAAAAATCCGCGTCCACTCTTGCACGTGAGGCCTTTTTTCTGGAATTTGCCAGCGCCGTACGCCATGAAATACCTGACATCCCGCTCCTGGTCACTGGAGGGTTCCGTAGCAGGACAGGACTTATTACTGCCATCAGAAACAATGCGTGTGACATGGTTGGTCTTGGGAGACCGGCAGTACTCCAGCCATCTTTGCCCAACAGTGTCATTCTAAACGACAAGATACCTGATGAGCAAGCACATTTCCCGACTAATCCAATCACGCCTCCATGGTTTATCAAGATGTCCGGGGTGAAATCCGCTGGTTCGGGTGCTGAATCTGTAAGTACACGTGCCTTTGTTTACTTGTCACCACGTATTTCAGAACTAACCAAAACCCCGTCTTTCAGAAGTGGTACAGTGAAAAGATTCAGCAGAAAGGGCGTGAAGTTTTGGCTGCTATTGCTTGAAAGACCTAAGATGATATGTCCCGCTGGAGGCTACAAGGGAAGGAAGAGTGCCGTGGCAGGTGCTTAATGAAATGTGTTGAGTCAGTAGTGTATCAAGTCATGTTACAGTACAGGCATATTCAATAACATGATGTGCTATGACGTGAAGTGAATATATAAGGATGCTCTTTTACCTTGTGTTTGCTTTTTTTCTTCTTCCTGTCTTGAATTAACTACGATACCTTGAGTATATGATCTTCTATCAGTCAGGATACTCAATAGCTATTTTGATAACTCTTTGCTTGAAGAAGTCTTTCATAGATCAGAAGCCCTTTTAACTTTGTCTGTTAGAAGTTATACTAGCTATACTCTGACAGTTGTAACGGGTAAAGCACGTGTGCATGTCAGCGAAAATATTCAGTGTGAAGGAATGAAGAACTAGCTAGAGAGAGCACGGCCTCATATTTATACCCAGACTTGTTGCTCACATGATCTCTAGATATATGCGTACAATGGCATACCCCATCCATATACAGCAGATTGATGGAGAATTCCACACACAGATATCAAATACAGGAAACCGAGAGAGCTTCCCAGCAAGCCCTAATCGGGGGCGCCGGAGCCAGCTGCCGTCACAACAGTCAATAGCCAAAGTTTCCAATATAGTCTATAATATCTAAATAAATCTACGCACAATCTTAGTTAGCTTGGATGTTTCTATGTCGAGGAGTGTTGTATGTGCTACAAAAAGGTTACATCTATATCTCATAGTATACTCTGGCTACAGTGGTTCAGTCCAGCGATTCTTTTGGGGGCAGATGGAGATGTAGCTTTTTGCTGGAGTTGACTGGGCAAGAATGCCCATGACGCATAAGTAGAGAAGAATGAACTTCATTCCATAAATGATTTAGACCGAGACATAGTAAGGGGTGGGATAGTAGGGATAGAGAGAATCTTACATTCTATACTGCATGTAAGTCTATAGCAAATAGGGTCTGAGTGCTATGTATGCCTCTATGTCAACAATAAAGGGTAGCACTAGACATTTCGTCTGACGCCCAGATGTTGTGATTCGTCCTGGGAAATAACTTGACCCTTGGTATTGCTACAGCTACAGTGGCGGTGAAAGTCTCGACTTTCTTTCAGGGCGCAACATTCTGCGAGATGCATCTAAGCGAATGAAATTAAGCATAGCTATGAAAGCGTAATAAATATAGGGGCAATTTGACGAATAACCACAAAGGTATCTCGCAAGTAATGATTTTATTCTACCAATATTCCCTGTTCACAAATAAATAAACTGAAACTCTAAAATACATAAGCAAACCGCCAACAAGAAAAATCACGAATGCGTCAAAGCCCAGTCATCCGGTATTTTAAAGTCCGGGGGTATCTTATACTGGCCCTTGCAATGGCCATCATCGCATTTATCCAGCTCGCAAAGCCCGTAGAGACGACAGTAGCAATCCGGTGCGTATGGACATGCCGCTGTATTAAGCTTCTCCAACGATATGGCGCCATTATCCTCTATCTCGGATCGTTTAATGAATAAAATGTGCCATAAATAAGACAATATCCGCCCCGAAACACGATCATCGCTGGGTGCTGCACCGCCGGGCCCAGTATCAAACAGCCATTGCCTCAAAGCCATGTATTCGTCGATTGTGTGCTGCAAAACCATTTTGCGTCCTACAACGAATTGCGCGCAGCATTGTGAGCGGACGGTGTCTTGTCGGCCCAGTACGCTGTCGGGATTGTCGTCACCGAAAAGAGTCTTGAAAACATCTGGGAGCACCGAATCGGACACGGCGCGTGCATCCCATGGGCTTAGAGTAGCCTGCAGGGATATTTCCAGACTGCCCTGCGGTTTTGCCGATGCAGGGCATGTGCTGACACTCCAATCGCAGCGCAGATTATGATACCCCCACGGCTGGAGGGCGGCGTGGACATCGAGAATCCTTAGCAGTGCAGCATTATCATACGCAGGCTCGTCGTTGTGCCACGCCCAGCGCGACCCATGCACAAACACGGCGCCTGCTTCTGGTATATGATTGTAATTGTCGATAATAAAAGTCAGATACGCCATCGCCTCATGGCCCTTGTTGGCGGGCACCTGCAGATATTTCGATGAAGCATCCTCCGGCGCGTCGACTGTGTAGATGCAGATGTGATACTTGTCAGACAACTTGTCGATCCACGACGGGTCGCCATCGGCTGCTACGCGCGCCACGACTAATGCTGGTTTCTTGCTACCGGCCATGCCGGGGCATATGCCTCGCGATTCTATCGCCTTGGCATTTTGCTCCTGCGGCCGGTAGCGGATCTCATTCCAGGCGAGAAGCCTGTCGGGGACTTTTGAGATCACGCCGCGTGGGCGGTTGATCCAGAGAATGAGCAGCAAGATGCCAATGAATATGGCGGTTTGGATGGCAAATCTGTTCACTTTTCGGGGCATTGGAGACGGCTTATTCCATTGTCAATCGAATTAAAAAAAAAGGGTCGCACAAAGATGGGAGATCGCCAAGATTCTTAGCCAAGGCCTTGAGATGAGATTCAAGCTTGGCTTCCACAATTGATTTGATGTCGATGAAGGCGATTTGAAAGCTCGGGCTGTAGCGGCGACTATTTGTGCAAGTAAAGCAAGGTCACGCCTTGCACTGTCTGCCAAAGATGATGGTTGTCGTCAATGTGTTCCATGCAGAGCGTGCCTGATGATTGTTCTGGCCACGATTTATCAACTTGATGCGATGGTGTTTTTCGTTGATCAGGCCCGTCTCGGGATGCCCCTGATTGGCTCAGCACACCTCGTGGTACGTCAGCCCCGGCTTGGCGCTGACATAAACGTGGGCTAAGCTTTTTACATCCACGTTATTCTGTATTTGTACTAGTGTACATTCCCAATAACCCTAACCCTAACTCGCTTTTCTCTCAGGAATGGACTTCAATGATACTTGACAGCAAAACACGTTGGATTGGGCAATAACAGTAGTAAAACAGAATCAAAAAAGTCAATACGGTACATGCTATATTATCTTGTATTCTCTCGTCACTCCCAATAATAAGAAAACATCGTATTCCCATGAAACTCATCGCCATACAGAGCACCCTTGGAATCACCTCCAGCACCAGCCGTCACAATCAACGGCAAGAAATGCTCAGCTCCACCTCTGGGATGCATACTATATGCGTGCGGGAACTCTCGCCATCCCTTCAACTTGGCCAGCCGCTCATCCACGTCGTCCGCCAGCACAGCATCGTTAACCTTGCCGGACCACTCGCGAATCATACCTGGGAAATCCGGCGTCCGACTGCCACCGCTAAACATGAGTCGCAGGTTGTGGAAAGTCGGGAACCCGGATCCAACAATGGCGATGTTTTGCTTGCGCAGCGCTGCAAGCGCCTGGCCCATGCGGTAGTGGGCTGTGGGGTCCTCGCTTTCGAGAACAGACATTTGGACAATCGGGATTGATTCGTCGGGTAAGATCAGTTTCATGGGCACAAAGACGCCATGGTCCCAGCCTCGCTTCTCGTCGAGTTGTGGGGAAAACCCGGCTTGCTGCAGGTGGTTATAGACTTCCTTGGCTACAGAGGGTGAGCCAGAGGCGTTGTATTTAAGTGAGTAGGCTTCTTTGGGGAAGTTGTAGTAGTCGTAGTACAGCTCGTGCTTTGAGCCGGAAGAAATTGTCGGGTGTTCTGTGATCCAGTGCGCGGTGATGAGGACGATGGCTTTGGGTGCTTGTGGGGTACCCAGGCGTAAGATTTTTGGGATACGGGTCTTCCATGAGTTGACGAGGTTCTGGTGAGCAGGGTCACCTAGAATGGGCATGGGGCCTGTAAAACATTCGTCAGATACATAGTCAAATTAGTTTTGCCGCGCAAGTCATTTATTTGTCCTACATACCACCGCCATGACTGACGCAAATCACTGGCGCCAGCGGCGTTTGCTTTTCCGCAACCATTATTCTAACCGTTGAACTTTGTCGTCGAGAGAAGAGCGTGATGAAAAAGCCCATCAAAACGATGAAGAAAGCGAAGGCGGGGAATCTCTGGCCGGCCATGCGACGGTTATGTACTCCGGACTGAAGACTCCCTAATGAGGCTCTCTGCTGCGGGGCGACAGTCACGCTCGCAGACAGTGACACAAAATAAGACGCAATATTTTGGCAGGTTGATATCAGACTATTTATTTAGTGCTAGCGATTTTATATACAAGACATTTTGTACCACGCGCGCGCGGGAAAATCCCACCATACGTACTACGTAGGCAGGTCCAAGCGCCCGCGCGGTAGAGTTCCGCCTTGTCTCATCCAATCACAGGCGAGATAATTATTTGTAACCCGTTAGAAATCAACGGATAAAACGTCTGGTTAGAAATCAAAGAGTCCCTTCGCCTACATCCCCGGAAGGGTTTCGTATATCCGGTTCCGGTTCCGAGGCCCTTCGATGTTCCTTCGTATATTTCATCGCTAGCATCAGGCGATATCGGTATTAGAAAGCGAACATCGCTTTCCTAGTAGAATTGACTCCACCACAATAAAAATCAATGAACATTCTAGATAAATATAATAACGACATATCAATAAATACAGCAAAATGGATCTCAATAAACCCATAAGTACTCGCCAAATCCCGCATCAATTCCTCAAAGATGCCTTCCTAGTCGGCAACATACCACAGCGAGCGCTCGCATCCGACCCCCGCATTTCATATGCCCTCTACATCCCCCAGGAGCACTATCAAAATGATCGAAAATTGCCCCTTCTTGTTCACGTCCACGGCACCAGCCGAGACATCTCCCCGCTCAGACACTCCCTAGCATCATTCGCCGACTCCACGCTCTGCGCCATTCTCGCGCCCTTGTTCCCCGCCAACCTGGATGGCCCAAATGACTTGAATTCATACAAAGACATAAAGTCTAGCAGTCTGCGCTCTGATCTTGCCCTGCTCTCGATACTGGATGAAGTTGCGTATACATGGCCGGGCATTGAAACGGACAAGATCTTCCTCATGGGATTTTCTGCGGGTGGGCAATTTGCGCATCGCTTTCTGTATCTATATCCGGAGCGTTTGGCGGCTGTCAGTGTAGGTGCGCCGGGCCAAATCACACCGCTGGACTATAGCCAAAATTGGCCAAAGGGGGTGGCCGATGTGGAAGATGTGTTTGGCAAGGCGGTTCAGGAGGATCTTATCAAAGCTGTCACTATTCAGATGATTATTGGTGGTGATGATGACAAGGGCCATGGGAGTCCTGCGTTTCGGGAATGGGTGCGCAAAGTGCAGACTATGCGCGGCAAGGCGTCGGAGCCTGGGCATGAGGATATAAGTGATACCAGTCTCTCGGTGAAGAGCCGAGTAGACACTATTGAGAAATTGCACAAGGTGTGGAAAGAGCATGGCATCGAGTCAAGGTTGGACATTGTTGATGGCGTGGCGCATAATTCTGCGGGGGTGCGTGATGTCGTGTTGCCGTTTTTGGAGCCTCTCATCAAAAGGGGGACAAGTGCGTGAACAAGTCGATTGTTCATAATGGACAATAGAATCCGAAGAATGCGTCGGAATGAGAGTGAGAAGTCAAAGAAAGAGAAGAGTGGAATCAACTCGGGAAACGAAAAACTTTCTTTTGTAGAAAACGAATGGGTGAAAAAGAGATTGATGACAGAAGATGTTTTTTCTGAGCCAATCGACCATGATCATCCATCGTACAGTCTTCAGACTCTCCCTCAATCTCAATTATCAACGTGACGTTCTGATTTCCGTAGATCACAATGGTGAATTGACGAGTCTAATATCGCTAAATCTGAAGACTCGATGATCTTCGTACTTTGAATGCATTGATCACCGTCTCTTGGGGAAATAGTTAGATCTTTGTTCATTTCACTGCCTGGCTGATAGAGTTCTGAAAATGGTGCGCCGATTAGTTGTTCTATGCGGCTTCGAACCGCAGCCCAATCCTCTCCGCCCACTGCGCATTGCATGTGGAATGCACCTTGGGGGTTATTTGCAAAAGAAACCCACACGCGACTTGTCTCACGATGGAGATTGTTTGGGCATTCCATTCACATGCCAGCAGATTTTGATGGAGCAAAAGGATTGCATCATAAACTGTAGCGACTTCATCCCAGCCGATATAGTAAAATCTTGCCGGATTTCCCCGAATAATCCGGTGATATCATGCAGTCGCCCCGTGAGCGTATCAAGAAGATTGGTAACACAATCTTAGGTTAGCATCACTGATTAAAGGTCAATATATATACATGATAGAGGCCATACCCTGATGAAGTCTCACAGAGAGGCCAACTTTGCATCAAGTAATTCCTGAATAGGGATGAGACCCAACTTGCTTGGTCTGCCTCTGCACGTTTTTCACAGATTTGATCTGCTCTAGAGCCCGTTTGGTGGGCTTGAAGGCGCCTGGATGATTCTGGCTGCCTTCATATATGTCGGCAATGGGCATATTAGAATCAATTAGTCCAAGGAAATTGCAAAGCTCCCCCGATCCCTCTACCCGCTGTACTGCGTCTTCCGTCAAGTCATCATCATTCACTTCATGCTTCAATATAAGCAGTCGCTCCCCACACACGATAAGATATGAGATATGCTCATGGCGTATCAAGTGCCCCTCAACGAAAAAAGCCGTCGTCCTCGATGGCATAAACAAAAAAAAAAAATAAAAAAAAATAAACCACGATATGTGGCCACATGAAGAGCAAAAAACAAACACAACGAAAGAAAACCATTCCACCAATATAACCAGGAAAAGACTATGAGGAACTATAGTTGCAGCGTGAAAGGTAACAGCCGGTCGATGAAGGGAGGCGTGAGAGTCAAGGCACACACTCTCTCGAGTCCCAATGGGAAAGAGGGACATATTTCTCCTTGTCTTTGCCTTTGTTGCGTTTCTTGATCTCAATGGAAGTAATACCCGAAAAAACCCCGAGAAAACAAAAGAAAAACAGTGTTTGAGCAATCCTGATCCAGCTCCTAGACGTTCTCGTCCATACTGCCAGCGTCGCCCGCATCGTTCGCGTTCTCTTCAGGGCGTACGTAAGGCTCCGAGAAAAACCCAGAGTCCTCTGCTTCCTCCATTTCCTCGTTGTCTTCCTAAGGATCAGTAGATAGCACATTCGAGTCGGTCCCGGGATTTTCTGGAACGCGGAAAACACAGCGTCGGCATTGAGCACATTCGAATCATTGCCAGTCTTCGCAATTCAGTATTGTGTACAAACTGGGCATACTCCTCCGTCACACCCCGAATGTTCCATGGACGTTTGGCTTCTTCGATCTTTGATGGATCATTAAAATGTTTCATAAAGGTGTCGACACAACATGCAGGCCCCATATAATCGAAGGCTATCTGGTGGAGCACAATGTTCCAGACAGGGAACGTGAATCTACGGGTGTATTCACAACCTTAACCCTGCAACCAATCGCCGCCAGTTAGAGAGCACTCGCAGTAATAGAAGTTTACGGTCGCTGAGTGATATGAGCGTTCAGACATGGGTGATTGTGTCGTACTGGGAGGTGGCACAGAAGGATTTTCGCTCATGTTGATCCAAGGCTCTGTTGAAATTTCAGAGGCTGTTCCTTTGCTTGGTTGTAGACATACACCGTGTGGTCGTTTGCTGAAATTGGATAGATCTCCTGACCACAATTGCCTTTGGCAGCGATTTCAACATGAACCCTGATTCCATGCATGAACAAAAATTCTCGAACTTCCATTCTTCTGCCCGCCGTGGTGAAGATGGAGGTAAGAGACGGGTAGAATAAAGTAAAGAAGATCAAAGGTTTCGACTGCAGAAAACCTCATAAAAATGCTTCTAGCCAGGACCTCGCCATCTCTTGTTCTGCTATTGTGCAAGATAACCTTCGTAGGGAATTGAAGGTACCCAATATGGATTGAGTGGCCAAGGTGTAACCAAGATCCTCCATGGATTTTGGTGTACGACGGAAGTGCGTATTCCAATGATGTGATGAATACTCATAAAAGCTTTCCAGATGAATTTCATTTTGACCAAGGTTTATGACTGAAATGCACGTGTCTGCGAGAAGTCGATTGGATTCATCCGAGTTCTGCATGTCCTTCTCTGACTATATCTTGTTAGGCGGCAACTGAAGTATAGCAAGTTGCTGGCAGGTATACCTAGTCATCGGGCTGGCCTTCAGTTACGAAGGGCATGTGTGAATCAAAGCACTCGGATATATGCTTTTTAACATCGTCGCTGTATATCTTTTCGATCGCTAGCTTGGGATCTAGCGCAGTCAAACGTTCGAGGGCAGTGGCCATTTCCTTGATATCACCTTCAGACATCCCACCTTCACTGGCAAATGGCGACACGTTTTGATCTCTTTTTTCGATACACGAAGTTGCCATATCTTTTCACAACGGGGATGTAGTGTATCTCGAGTGATCTTAGATAGAAAGTGTTCCCGTATAGCGTTCTCGTTTTGGCTGCGGTCGTGACCCTTGAACCAGCTCTTGAGCACCAAGTCCTTTTCCTTTGCCAGTTCATAGAGTTTGGCCAGAGTGTTTGCTAATTCGTCGTTTTTATGGCCCATGATCAACCGTACCTCGTCTTCTGTAATGTCAAACTCGAAAATTGTGTGTAGGCGATCATTCATCTTGCGCTTAGGTAGACTCTCAATCGCGCGTTCTCGACAGACGAATTCCCAGGTAGGGTCGTCAAAGGTGGCTATGAACAACATCCACGCGTTTTTGCCCGCGGCGCGGTGCTCTGGCAGCATGGCTTCACGGGAGGAAGCTGTGGAGGAAAGTGTCAGAACACGTTCAAGATAGGTTGAAAATACAACATACTCAGGCCACGATACTTACTGGAATATGATTCCTCAAGATTACTTTGCAGCAGTCTTCATAATTCTCAGCGACGATGATCTCGACACTCTCACATGGCTATATCGCGGGGCAATAGCGATTACTTCATGTTGCTCTCTCATCACATGAAGTCTATGGCGTCATGCGGCGTTGACTCGGGAGGACTGCCATACACCTCGACGCGTCGTGGTAGCACCGTAGACATTCTTCACCTGGAGGCCGCCCGTCGACACCAAGGGACGGGTGGGTGCTCTTCACAGGATGGTGCACTGGTCACATCGAGATCTCTGCCGCTACGCGGGAACAAGATCTATCAGTTCCATTGCACCAGTCGCCATCTTGCGAAGCAGGTCGATTGAGAGGCAAAGCTGGTCATTGGGATTTCGGCCAGCAAAGACAAGACTGCCAAATAGATCTTTCCGCGTCAAGACTAATTCTTCAGCCGCAGCTTGTGGAGGAGAGGGTGCTGGGAAGATGGTGAAACTTTGGTCTTTATAAGGCACCCCATTTCGGTCCAATTTGTACAATTCAACTTGTCCTTGAACAGTGTTGGTACCTTTGATTTTCTCCCAGCTGATTATGATTGCCACTTGAACTTCTCCTTCTCCACCAACGAGCCAGAGGCCGATATCATTGCGGAGTTCCGGTAAAGATTCACTCCATCCAGATTCGACGGTGAGAGATGGCATAGTCTTATTGCCTGGCTGCAAGAATAAATCTGGCTCTTTTATAGAGCCTATATAAGGACCACCTATGAATTCAAGAGCTAAAAAATATTGTTAAAATAGCCACTGACACAGCGAATAAAGTTTCAACTTACTTGTACCAACCCAGACGTTCAAAAACTCATACTCAGCAGCAGTTATGAGTCCAGCATTGTGCCATCGACCTTTCTGAATATGTAACCAAGGTTGATGGCAGTCATGGATTCTGGTCGGCGTGATGCTGATCCGTATCGTCGATGTCCCTGAATTGTAGTGTTTTCTATAGAAACGAAAATATTCGGTCAGCTAGGTATTAATCCGGATGGTCGATGTCACAGGGTCGTAGTCCTTTCTATATAAAAAAGAAAACCATGAGTTTTGCGCAGGTTTTAAGAGAGGATAAGAAAGTTACCTGAAACATCCTTCGAAGTTGCTGTCGAGCTGATCTAAGACGTTATGAGCCCATTTTGTTGGAACGTTTTTATAAATCAGTTTTTGGTCTATGACAGGTCCTTGGCGGGACGTCATGGAAGTGAGAGTTGCTGTGGCATGGTTATAGAGGTCTTCGGGAGAAGAGAACATCGAGCATGAAAAGATTTGTTCTGAGTAGTGACTCTCTGCGTCCGCCGTCTCACTGGTTGGCATACGACCGATTGAACCTCGGCGCGTCCTCATTTTGACTGCTTGAATAAAGGCTAGAGCTTTGAAAAGCTATCGAAGATAACAATCAAAAAACGCGTTAGATAAGGTAAACACGAAGGGAGGTGATGGAGAGAGGCTGGCGATGTAGGAGGGGAAGTGAATGAAGAGAAGAATGAAAAAAAAAAAAACGTGCGACGGGAATGATGATGTATTGCCCGACGTCATGTGCCTGCTCATTAAGCGAGCAGGCAGCAACCAGGCAACCAGTCGCTAAATGGTGCACCGATGAGGCATGATATGGAACATAAAAAAGTCACTTACAGGCCATGATCTGAGGCATGCTCCAGCGGACGATCTGGGGCATAAGCAAACATATAAATAACGATCTGGGGTATGCCCGAAGGTATGATCTAATATGAGTAGGTATATGACACAAGATGGGTTGTATAAAGCTGCCAGGAGTGTGTGGGAAGGAAGAAAAATTCTGCGTGATGAGATGTCTACCTACGCCCTATATAAACGCCCATGGCGGTTCCCGATTAGGAAACCGCCAGGCAAAGCCCACAAGATTGCGCGATATCAATATGACCGGGCATTCCCGTCATAATGGAAAAAAAATTCGCTTATTGAATGCCCCCTCCCATAGACAAAGGAAAAACAAAAGCCAATGCGGGAAATGTTTGGGAGGCAGGTGATAATTGTAGGAAACCGACCTCTGGCTTCTTTCACTACATCAATCTTAAAGCCTGCCACATCAACGTTAGCATCTAGCACCTTCTTGAGATTTTTATCACTCTACACTAGCTATATGGGATTTCTTAGGTTCAAGTAGGCTCTAACTTTTAGGAATAGACCATCCAGGAATTGATATTTGGACAATATGAGCTAGCTACATAGAGCCTTTCAATCGTAATACTTTTGCTCCACGCCTGCCAAAATCTCCCTCTCCTGCTGATTCACAACTCCAGTTCTGAAACGATGATCTTTGGCGATTCTGGCTTTGGCCCATTCTACACAGGTAGATATTAGCGGTGTTTCTTTCATTCTCACGAGACAAAAGAAAAGGCCAACAAAAAAGAAGGGGCGGATTGGACGAACCTTCAGCCGTGATACCCTCCAAAGCCTTCAAATGACTCTCGGGCACCTGTATCCCCAATCTCTGCAACAACGGACTCCTCAACGGCGCCATACGAACCGCAGCCTCTGGCCGTGCAAAATAAATCAACCCTAACCTCGGATTCCCAGCTTGATCTGGTGGTGGTCTCACAACACGATGCACCGTCGACTTCAAGAACCCACCGCTTAAATACTCGAGCGCATCCGCAATATTGACTATAATCGCTCCGGCGTCGGACTTGACATACCTCCACGAGTTGCTATCATCCGGGTTCTGAAGCACCTGCAGCCCCGCTACTGGCTGATGGAAGAGGAAAGTCAACGTGTTATAGTCAGTATGTCCCTTGGCCCAGAGATTGCCCAGTTTGGCATCCTCCTCAACCGAGCGCGGGTAATACTTCATGTATCGCAGGTATTCGAGCCCCTTTTCCTCGTACCGATGGAGCTGCACGAGCGTTTCCTCGTCGATTTCGAGCACATATGCAAAGAGGCGGAGCAGCGGTAGGAGTATTTTGTTGTGAATATGCAGGGAGAATTCTTTGATCTCTTCGTAGTAATCCCATATCAACTGCGGGTGTTCTCGCTCATGCTCTGGTGTAAATTTGGGGATGTTGTAGCGCTCGTCGTTGTCGCGGGCGCTGAGTTCGCCTGTTGAGCGCGGCTTGTACCCTCGAAAATCTCCTGCGGCGGTGTTGCAGAGATATTTGAGTTTTTCGTCGAGGGGGAGCTCGAAGAGGGCATCGGCGATGGCGTATTGACGATTTACTTGCTCGTCAGTGAGGCCGTGGTTGGTGACGTAGAAAAATCCTTGCAAGGACTTGTCAGTTTTGATTCGTTGCTCATTTCATGTGCGCTTGTTTAGAACGGTGCGTTTATCATAAAATATTTGCATATGCTTACCATTTTTATTGATGAATTTCAACACCTGCTTTGCCAACGCGTCCTTTCCGCCGGGCTTGTCAAGGAGGGAAATATCGAGACCCTCAAGGTCCGCCCATTGCACTGAGAATCCGAATTAGTCACTCTACGGCCATTTCAATATTCATGATCGTTGGGCATTAATTACAGTTTTCTTTGGTTTGCGATGGCGGCGTGTACGTCTTTAGTCCCGGAGTCGTCATCTTGCTGGTTGCTATGATGGCTAATTAGATTGTCTAGACGCGCTTCACGTGTATCTGATGAGATGACGTGCGAGAGAAAAATCGTAAGGATAGATCGGGTTGTATAAAATTGATTGCTTTATCCTTGTTCTCTTGAAAGACTTAAATACTGCTACCACGCAACGCGGAGTTGTCGCCGACACATCCCACACTAACTTCCACTACAGCTGGCTTTGAAAGAATCCAACAACTTTAAAATATGACCATGAGATGTTTTAGACAGGGATTATGAGGATAGCGTTGGTGTTGATTGGGCGTGCCGTTGCGGCATTGAGAATGGAAATCACATCATTACCAGCGATCTTAGGGTTATTGCCCAATCGGGTAATAAGCCTGGTGGAAAATCCGCTCCAAGCCACCAACGTTGGCTGTCGCTTTCGCTATTTCCAACATTCGGCGTGAGTTTCAGAGGTAATCAGAAGTCGAGTCATTGGATATGGAGGGGTAACTGAGCGAATTTTGGCAACTAAGGAAACGACTACGTATAACCCCTGGTGTACGTGGCCTGCGTCCCACAAAAGCATTGGCTTGTTTTTCCGATGTTTCAAATTTTGTGATATTTTCAGTATCTAGATGACTCTAGACGCTTGTCACTCGATTTACGCACGCTGGTTTTTTCAGTGGGTATAATATCACGCCATTCTTCAAGCACGCTGCGTTATTGCTGTACAACCGGATAACAGTGCGGTTTTAGCAATGAAAATCACTTGCAATATTGGTACGTAGGTAACTAGTACTTAATTTTCGGTATAAATATTAGAGAGGATCCTCGAGAACGTAGTGGAGAGAATTTCGTTTTGATGTGCAAGTCCTGGATAGGCGCATAACTGCACACGATGGCGGAAAAACACCTCGATGCCTCGCAGGACAAAGCTGTCGTTGACATCAGTCCTGTTCAACCCTCTGAAAACTCGACACAAGAAATATCTGACCTAGCTATCAACCACGAAGATGAACCGAAATCTTTTCGACGACGACTCAAGCAAATTGTGTGGGATACATTGGACTATTCGCCCACAGAACGCAAATTCGTTGCCAAGATTGACTTTTTTATTCTGTAAGAAAATCGCAAACTTCCGAGCTTGAATAGAAAAAACCTCGATGGATGGATGGATGGACTGATTTGATTTTGAATAGGACATGGGCAAGCCTGTCATACTTTTCCAAGAATTTGAATTCAACCAACCTCGGTAATTGAGCCTCACTCCGTCAATTATTGTCACGATGAGACGTATATTATTGAACGGTTGAAACTGACTTGGATGTGATATAGCAAATGCATACGTATCCGGAATGAAAGAAGAGATCAATGTTGTGGGCAACGAGTACCAGACTTTCACAACCATGTGGACCATGTATGCAGAGTTCTCCCATGACTCCTTTTTCCATGCTAAGCACAGCTTGCTGTTATGCATAATCTGGGATTTTACATAGCACCAGCTAACTTGACTATCAACAGTGGCTATGTGATCAGCCAAATCCCATCGCAAATGATTTGCACACGAAGTAAGCCATTCCTGCTGAGAGCTTTGCTTTCTAGAAAATGCCTCATCTAATAATACAAATAAATAGTTCGGCCGTCTGTTTGGTGTCCTTCATGGGAACTCCTCTGGGTTGTTGCGACGTTTGCCTCGTCTGCAGTCAAAACGCCGCATCAACTGTATATCTGCCGCTTCTTTGTACATTTCACCTATCTTTCTTTCTCAAGTTGACGCACTTTCCATGCTACGCGAGTAGAAAAAAAGAAGAAGCTGACAATGAAACAGGTTGGCCTCGCAGAAGGCACATTCTACCCAGCCGTGCACACCGTCCTAGGCGCATGGTTCACAAAACGCGAACTAGCAAAAAGAGCCTGCATATTTTTCGGCTCTGCTTTTGTCGGCTCCATGTTTAGCGGCTACCTACAAGCAGCTCTGTATACAGGCATGAGCGGCGTCGGTGGTCTCTCTGGCTGGCGATGGCTATTCATCTTTGATGGCATCATTACATTTCCCATGGCGATCTGGGGGTATATTGCACTACCGGATTTGCCCACGAATACGCGCGTGTTTTGGCTGAAGCCGCACGAGAAGGAGTTGGCGAAACTTCGTATGAAAAAGGCTGGGAAAGCTTCGGGCGAACCGGTGACGTGGGCTGGGACGAAGAGGGTGTTGAAGAAGTGGCATTTTTGGGTTTATACGGCTTATTATACGTGAGTGCCTTTAAGGAAGGGTTTGCCTGGGGGATCTCTACTGACATCAAAGGAATGCAGGTTCTTCATTTGCAGTGAGAATATTGGATCTTACATGAATCTCTGGCTGGAGAGTCTTGATAAGTATGTCCAACCCTTTTGTCTCCGAAGTATCTGTAAATGAATAGACATGTTTGAAACTAACATAATTCCAGGTATTCGGTCTCTGAAATAGACACCTACCCAACCGTCACCTACGCAATGACGATTTTCACTAGCATAATCTACGGCTGGACAAGCGATTATCTTAAGCTTCGAAGTCCGATTGTCTTCTTTTCGCTGACCGTGTGCTTCTTTGCGGCTATCAATTTGACCGTCTGGGATGGAGTGCCGTTTGGTTTGAAATGGGCTTCTTATTATCTGACGGGGTTAGTTCTGCCTCATCAAGTTGACAGCTATGTGTGAAGCTGACCTTTGGGCTCGCAGGTTTGCGCAGGGGTCTGGGCCGGTGTTCCTGGTACGTAAATACACCAACTGGAGCAAAAGACTAATTGCTAATCTCGAAATCATCCACAGACAATGGTCAATGAAGTCTGTGCTGGTGACAGTCTTGAGCGAATTATTATTCTTGGATCGACCAACTCTATCGCGTATGTCTTCCACTTTCTTCTTTCATCTCGGGTTTAACAGAGCATTTTCATTAACTCTGTCTGTTTACATCGCTTAGATACGCATTCAACGCATGGATCCCGCTTCTATCATATGATACCGTATACGCGCCCCGATTTCTGGTGGGAAATGCGATCACGGTTGCAATGATTGTTTGTGCTACGATCACACTCATACTGGCTGTGTATTTGGAAAGGAGGGACATTGCGTATGTATACCTAGCTAATCGATATCTTTATTTTTGCTTTGCTGACTCGTGGCAATGAAGCAGAAATGCGAGCATCGAAAATACCCCGTCTCCGAGCATCGTTCCATCCGAGACAGAGGGGTGGCGTGAAGGAGGCAAAGAGAGAGAGGAGGAGGAATCTGATGGGGCGGTTAGGGTTTGAGAAAATCTGTGCAAGAAAATGTTAAACGACGCCCCATATAGATGGCATCGTTGCACTGTGTCTAGACGGTGGAAGAAGGGGGATCAGAAAAGTGTTATCTCAAGTTTTGTTGGTAGTTTCTATATACAACAATCTTCTATTTAGATCTCGCCTCATCACGATATCCACTCAACTCCGCCATCGGCGAGCCCACCCCCAACTCACTACTCTGCTCTATACCCAGTTCACTCGCCGGCGCGGCATTAATAGGAGCCCAGCCCGGTTCTATACTCGCTACAGCAGGCATCATCATCATTGGCGACACTCTCTTCCTCTGTCTTCGTTCCCAAAACGCCCATGTGAGAGATGCCACAGCCACGAGGCCGAGGGGAATACCGACGCCCGCGCCAATTGCGAGGTTGTCCGATGCGGAGCCTGTCGATGGCGTTGTCGTTGTCGATGGACATGAAGAAGAAGATGATGTTGAGGAGGCCGTTGATGAGGAGGCGGTGGTGGTAGTATTCGCAGTATCGGTATAATTAGCCAGCGCAGCGCGACCGGCAATCATTGACGCGCTGTCGAGTTCAAACGGACTCCCAATAAAGCACGCCACACTATCATTGCTGCTAACGACCTGGCCGCAGCAGTACTCGTACTTGCCGGTGGCGGTCGCATTGAAGAAAACGATTGACTGGCCGCCGCTGCGCGGCTCATTATTCTGATTATCTAGCAAATAATTGTCTGTCAACATCTGCACAATCCTCTAACCTAAATCTTTTTAGGGCTCGAATCAACGAACCTATACATTCCGACGCACAGCTATCTGCATCCCACGTAGCATCAGTGCAACTCCCCGCACTCATCGTCCACGGCTCATCGACGACATTGATGCAGTAGCCATTCGTCAGACAGATACTTTCCTGGCCACAGCACCAGGTATTCACGTCGGAAGTGCAGGGGACGTCGTTGTCGGCGTTGCTTCCGTCCGGGTAATAGCACTGCGTAGCCGTGCTGGTCACGGCCAGCGTAGTGAGAATGGCGATTCGTAATGTTAACATTGCCGTGGTGGTGTAGATATTTGAAGTGGAAGAAAGGAAAAAAAAGAAAAGGAGAGGAGAAAACGTGAAGAATGGCGCAGCGTCAGCCACATCGCCAGCTGGCCGACGGCGCCGTTTCTCAATGGGTCATAATCATGATGAATATAGGCTATAATTTTTTTTTGCTTGTCGGCGCCGCGTGCGTGAACCCGAGATTCAGCCTTGCGCTATTCATGTCTTATTCCTATATAGAGATAGTATATCCATAGGGCGTACTGCCTCATGTGTTTATAGGTATCCTATTGGTTGTGGAGTCGCGCTTCATAGCTAGTTGCCTCAGCTGAAAAGCTTTTCTCCCCGGCCCCGCAAGCTTTAATTAACATCTCAGCATCTGACAGGGCTTAGGTTCGTACAGCATCCTCTATTTGGTTAGATCTCTTCACTAGAGCGAGTCGGCTGAGCGTCAATGGCTGCTGCCATAAACTTAAAGGATCTAGCGTCGAACATACGATATTTCGTATATAAAGGGTGTGTGTACTCCCAAATACTCCACTTCGAGTATTGACAGTAGCACCTACACTATGAGATCTCGGTCCTGGCCGTCCCTTGGGTACGGTATATGAAGCAGCTTGCAACGCGTTGCCATTTAGTCCACCTTGTGCATCTTTGTCAGCGCCTTTGTGAACAAATATCTTTACTACATTTCCAGGTCCGCATTTGGCATTGATGTCAACTTTCCTGTCGGAAGAAAATCTCCACGATCCTCGCGTCTTCTACAAAGGAAGCAGCTTGAAGTGCAGTACCATATTCACTACCTTTGGCGTTTGATATCTGCTCCATTATCTAGAAGCAAATATGACCATCTTCCAGCGCTTTTTGAAAACGCAGCAGCTTGTACTTTATTGCCTCCTTCAAGATTTGACTAGATTGCATGCCAGCGTTCATAACCTGATCATCTGCGCTACTGTATTTACTATAGATATTTATCACAGCCTGTGCAGCGAGAGACCGCAATCTGTAGTTGTTGTTATTGCTGCGATGGTATCTTTTGGGGGAGTTAAGGAAAGCAGAAAAGATAAAGAAACACAGAATGTAGGTATGAAGAATGGTGCCGCAATAATACCTAGATACGTCCAGCACCGATGACAATCATACTAAACAGAAGTGTCAAACCACTGATTCGACATATTTTCATTCTCCTAGCGTCGTAGGTAATCCGATCATCTCAGCCTTGCAATATTCGTATATAAACTATCTATAACGAACCCCTCCACCCTAGCCTTCACTACAAACAAGCCCCTTCGCTCTGGAACAACGCCAAACCTAACCAAGTAATTTTTTCCAAGTAACAAAAAAGTGAAACTACCTTTGCGTGTTCATTAGTCAATTGCATGATACTAGACGTATTTACCATGCATTACAGAGTAGACAATACGTGGGACCGTAGGGCTATTCGGAGGCATCTCGCCAATGGAAAAAGAAAATACATACGTATGATACCCTGCAGCAATTTAATTAAGAATTAATCATCCGAGAGGGGCTAGCGCTCGCAAATTTGCCTGTATTGGGTAAGACGCTTGAACTAGGGTTATGCTTATATTGAGTGTCTCGGAGGGGTCAACGGCCACGCACCAGAGACGTCCAGGTGAGCGATATAGCGTCGCGTATATTTCTTATATTATATAGATACACTGTGAAAGGAGGCTGGTTGTAGTAAAGAGTTCTCGGGATATCAATTGAATATTTAGTTTAAGGTTATATAGTGTTCTCTTCAAGAAAAGACGGGTCATAAGCATTAATTCATCATCGTCAAATTCTGATCCTGCTGCACCTCCGCCCAAAACTTCCTGCCCCCATGCCCACACGCAGACTCCATCCATGCAAACGACTTCATCACAAACGTGACTTGCTCCCACTCTCGCAGCCCAAGCTTGAGACACAAATCGCGGGTTTGCAGCACCATCCACGGCCGCAGATCCGGGTCAAGGTCTTCCGACGCAATACCGCAGATTACGACACACCATAGTTGGAGTTTCATGAATGCGGGATTTTGTTTGAGGGTATATCTGTTGTTCACATTTATAATGATGTCGCGAAGTGGGGGCACGGTTTTGAGGCGGTTGCGCCGGCAAGAGGGGACGGCGAAGGTGATGTGGGTTGTGAAGAGGTGGGTGACGAGCCAGCACATGCCGTAGACGATGGAGGCTGTTTCGAGGGTTTCCCGACGCAGTTCCCGCTTGTCAGCGGAACAATTAGAGTGGATTCCGGATTCATCCAGGTCGACTATAAGATACGGGTCGTCGGTCATCAGGGGGAGGCTTTGGAGGTTGTATTGCGCCAAGTTGCGAGCGTCGTGGAGGCGGTCGCGGACAATGATGTCGTCGCGATATGGCATTAGAGTGTGGAAGCAATGCGCGAGTTGGCCGAGCTCGACAAAGGTTTGCTGGATTGAGTCGCGGATCGAAAACCATTTTAGCTCTAGGAAGCCGGTTCCGGTAAATGGGGGCAGGCTTGACGGTGGTATTTGAAGGATTTCTAATGGTGTAAAACCCACCAGTGGTTCCCCCATGTCATTGTAAATGGGGAATGGCGGTTTTGTGTCTGTGTGGATCGAGTTTTTTATACCGGTGCTTCGCTCGTTAGAATGAATAATACGAGCATAAGATGAATAGAGATGGTACTTACTAAGAAATTTGAAACCTGAGGGCATACATGCGGATCTTGTCGAGACCGCCGTGTTGCTCAATCAAAGTCAACATGCCTGCCCAATGTACAGGATGCATCGGCTCGTATCCAAAGATACTCAACCCGCCCAGCGATTGCAGTGCATGACTGAAGGGATTGTAGTCTGCGGAATTGATGTGCGCAAGATCGCCAACTGGATCAGCAAGCGCGAGCATGCACAAAGCCATGAGGATGGAGTCAAATTCTACAGTGCCATATTGCGGTTTTACTAGAGCTTGACGCAGCTCGCGCAAACAGGCGTATTTGTAATGCTTCTTTTCATACTCGCGACGATGTCTCTGTGCATCGACGCCGTTCCACAGCATGAGTTTGTCAAGATGGATCGACGAGACGAGACAGACAGTTTGAAATAGGAAGGGCGGAGGGTTGGCCTGCACGTGGTCGATAAAAATATTGCGTCGCCAGTGACTAGCACCGCGCAGCGCAGGTAGCATGATCCGAGTATCTAAGCGGTTAGTTAGGCTAGGAAATGGAATCTTGAGGGAGCTTACAATGTTGAACCAACACATTGCAGTTTGGACCCAGTCTGCTGTCAATGTTGTGATTGAAGTAATCAAGAAACGAAGCGTCAAGTGTTTGTTTGGGGTCGGCAGTTGTTCGCGTAGATTCTACTGGACGCTCCTTCGCTCGGGCGTGTTTGGGTATGGTGTTTTTAGGTGCCCTTTTTCTTCCCACATTGGCTCGCCGGTGCGAGGAATCATATATAGCACCATCTCGTACGCCCTGCGCATTGTCTTCTGGCGGAGTGGGTAGCCCGGGCGGGCTCCTGGACACCAGTGTGTATTGTTTTGTCTCATCGTAGTCCGACGGTGGGCTGATTTTAGGATTCTCAGCACTGCCAATGTCTCCTTGTTCTTGCTCTTGTTTTTCTTCATTTGGCGACTGCTTCTTCAAATACACACGGCGCATCAACTGCGAACGTAGCTCGCGCCGAGCGTCTCGAGGACCCGCATTGACGATGGTTGGAGCATTAACAAAGATAAACTTGTCCGGCGGCATCGTGCGGCCGTTGTGTGGTGGTCGCAATCAGCGCTTCCATTCCAAGCTGCGACCGGCGTGTCGTATTAATGCAGGGAGGATTAATTCAATGGTATTATATGATCGAGCGGCGGGGTGAAACGTCGACCAGCGGTGGCGGTGGTGGTAGGGACATGGCGATATATACGGCGTAACCTAGCTAAAATAGACTCAGCAGCCTGCAGCAGGGAAGGTTCAGGGCAGTCAGCCTAAGTTAGCAGGGAAGGAAGGAAGGATGCAGCCGCGGGGACTCGTGCCGGCCAAACTGGCCGCCCAGACCGCGCTGGGCCCGCCCATTGGTCGATCACCGGGGCGATACCCCGGGAAAACGTGTCTCCGGCCGCCACACTTACCGCTAGGCCGCTTTAGTCGCCGCTAGTGCTCCCAGTACAATTGCCCTTTGCATGATAGGATCGTTTATATCCAAAGCGAGCGATGGCGTGGCCGAAGGATGATGTCTTACTACTTTATCAATTTCTATGTGCAATTGGATATTTTCTATATTTCATTGGTTGAGCTGTGCTTTTGTTATATAGGCCCTGCAGCCCTGTCCCGAAGTCCGTCCCTAACTCCGGCCCACGCGTACCCCCACATCCTTTGCAGAGCCAATCGTATTGGGTTCCGCCCATTTTAGCTTCCGCCGTACCCGCCCGCAACATCCACCTCAATCCACTCCACCAGTCATGCAGTTGTTAGTTACCAGTTACTCCTTCTGAACCAGCACCTTCTCCGCCCAAAGGACTGAAAGGAGCGGGCATGGCCTGTCAGATGCTGCACAAACATCGCATAGTCGACCCTTTTCTCTTGGCACTGCGCCACCGGGCAAAAATGACAGTCCCCCGCGAGCACCTGCTTCCAATCGCTTACCGAACTTGACCTGGACTCCGCAACCACAAGGTCCGTGAGCCGCACAGTCATGTCCTGCGATATAAGGTTTTCCTCCACGTCGGGGAGCCGGTAATACTTGGCTACTGCCCTGTCCGCATAAATAGTGTTATTCCCGGAGGAAGAAGAAGAATGGACCAGGGTCTGGTTCCCAAAGCGCAGCATTGGTGGGAACTTTCCATCCGGATCGGCATTACTATTTGGTTGCATCCGATTCAGCAATACGTGCACGTCTGCCTCGGGCACGTCGCCTGAAAACTGGATCAGTATTCCTTCGGGGGCCTGGGCCTGGTGTGTTCTGGTCTTTTCGGGCCAGGCGTCGTCTATCGGAAGCTCTTCCGAGAACTCATAGTAGCGGGCCAATGTTGCACGCTGGCCAATGGTAAGGGTTATGAATGCCTCCAGTTCTGTCGACGTATATCTGCGAGCTAGTCTGTGTGTGCCCTCTTGAGTTTGTTTTAAAGACTCGGAAACCCAGTCTCCCGTGGGCAACTCCCACAGATCGACGGCCAATTTGGCTCGGGCTGATGTCTCCAGACACAACCGACCCATCTCGATATCTATACACACCGCTAAATCATTGGTAAGGTTGCTGTCTTTTATAACCTTTCCAGTCTCGAGATTCACAAGACACCACTCGCCGTCCATGGCAAACCGAGAATGGTCTAGCTCCCAGGCCTGCGACGTGGGAAGCACCCAACCGGGACAGTGACGTATGGGGAAAATCCGCATATACCTCACCGACCAGCGCTGCTGCCCCCTCGGCATCTTCTTAAAATCCTCCTGTTGACACCGACTATCCACGAAAAACCTTCTCACAAACGCAACAAACGTCTCAACATCCCGTTTACTCGACATCCCCCCCAGACTCGCCCTTATAATCCCCGTCGGCTTCCCCCCTCTCACTTTGAATGGCTGCCCACACCGAAACCCCTCACAGTAATTCCTCCTCATCTCCCAGTTCGCCAACCTCAAATGGCCCGCGATACCGCCGGGGTTACACACCCCGCCCGTGCGGATCTGAATGTTGCACGCGCTCGCCAGCGCTTCGAAATGGTCATGGTTCACCCATGCACCGTTGGCCATGCAGATGTTGAAAGCAACCGTTGGTCCTTGCGTTGCGCCGTCGCCGTATGTGCTGTCATCATCTTTGTAGATTTTGACGACGGAGCGGCCGTTGGCGTGGCGTAGCTGTGAGAGCTCCAGATACAGGGAGCGAGTGAGGTACGAGGCATGTTCTGATATGGCATCCATTGAGCCGAATAATTGTTTGTGTAGGGCAATGCCGGTGTCGAGCATGACGAGGCTGTGGAATGGGACAGTGCCGTCTTCGAGAATTTCGTGTATGTGTTGGTGTTTCTTTGCGTGGAAGTTGTCAAATGCGGTGACCATGTCTACCGTGCCGCCGCCAAAGTACCGGCGCGATGTCAATATGTCACTGGACTTTTTGCGCACGATCAGTGCCCCGAGATCCGGCATGCCGAAGATCTTGTAGAAACTGACGCTGACAAAGTCAGGCGCTGCATCGGGGTCAGACAGATCCAGCTGAGCCGAGGAACAATACGCAGCGGCATCAAGCAGAGTATACATCTGTCCGCGACTTCTCTGACGTATGCGCTTGGCCCATTGACTCGGTGTGCGGTGTCCGTTCATATTGGATTGTGCCGGGTATCCGACCAACTTGATAACCCCGTTATCTTCTATCTGGCCGTCGGCATTGTTCTGGTCCACCGGTAAATAACCCACCCCATCTTGTGCCTGACGAGGCAAAGATTCAATCCATTTATCCAACTCCTTATCCGACGCAAAACAGTGATACTTTTTCTCTGCCAGCTCTCGAATCCCCACCAGACTCGTATGCGCATCCACATGATATCCATACCAGAATCCCTTCTCTTCAAAACTATACGCCACCAACTTGATTGCCGCCGTCGCATTAGCCACAAAGACAACATCGAAATGTTGCGGGTCCGCACGGAAAAATTCAAGTACACTTGCGCGAGCTCGGTTTACGTATTCGGTAGCACGGAGGGAGGACGAGGAGTTGGAGTGCGGGTTGCCGTATAGACCCGACTTCCAGAGTTTGGCGGATATATCGACGAGGGATTTGGCGAAGGGTGTTGCGCCGCCGTAGTCAAGGTAGCATGTTTCTATTATTATCCATTAGTTTGATGGCTTTATGACGTTGGCTGAACTGGTGGTTGGTGGTGGACGTACTGTTAAGCTCCGGATACTCCTTTCTGCGTATTCTGTTGATGTCATACATTTTCATCGTATCGTATACCACCTAATCTTTCAACAGGGTTGTTTCAATTTATACGAGTAAGTAGTAGTTCATGACAGAAAGATAAACTATTTTTAGGTAGGTCAGCAGTGGCAAGGATGCTCATCCTTATATACCTAAACCTCACCTACCTGTGTGAGTGCTTACATGCCTTTGTTCATGGAGAAGCTCGGCGGCCGGACCAAGACGAACTACACGTCATGGCAAACTCGAGCAGAGTATGAACAAGTTGTCTGATTCGTCATGTTGTTTTCAGCTAGATGCGATATTCGCATGGATTGTCGATGCATGGACGTCTACATTACCGCTTTCGGTATCGTCGCGAAAACCGCCTAGTTCGTTAATCTACGTAGGTGGTGATCGAGAACTACAACACGATACCTGTGGTTGGCAAGAGCAAGTATCCTAGTCTCATCGCGTCGCTAAAGGGTCAGGTAGCACGGCCGAGTCCCGTTCATGGCGTACATGCATAGATTAACAACTGACTCGTATACGCCCAAGGGCTTCGAGAATCTTTTTCTCTACCAATAGACTTTTTCTACCTTCATGCACTGTCACTGCATGTACTAAAGTGTCCGGCCTATAGAAGCACACAGCCCGCCGTCATCAGCACGTGGATGACACCCTCTTTTTCCTGCGGAGGATGGGTGTGCCTGGCATGGAACCTGCACTAGGGCTTTAATTCCTCTTGGAGTAATTCGGGCGTCCGAAGCAGGCCATTTCTTTAGTTTCTGACTGACTTGATTTGTTGTCTAACTCCGATGCATCATGATCTTCACCATCCTCCCCTCAAGTCTCTTTTTTTGGAGGGGAAGTATTTTTGGGGGAGAACTCGGAGTGCAGCACCAGCGAAAAATGTAATGCTCAAATTGTCAATCGCCCATCCTTGCCAAGAGCGTTGCTCGTATTGGTGTACGCTCTCACTCAGCTTACTGTACGAAGTGTATTGTGTAGCTGGAATCATGCCCAGGTGGATGGATGGATGGATGTCAGACAGCCTTGCGCGTACATTTTGTAGTGTACATGCATAGCCCGGTCGTGGTAAAAACGGATTGCTTTAGCGAGCGAGCCTTTGCGGCTGTGGCATGACATGCATGCAGGCCCCGAGATTCTTGGAACCGTGACGACGACAACGGGCATTAACCTGATTAGAGCGACATACATTACAAATATAGTCGTTATTGCCCTACTGGATCTTAACGCTTGAAGTTGAAGAGGTGTACGTATTCTGTGTCCCCTTGCACAGCATATTCCCAACTATGCAAGCAACTGCGAAAAGTGGCATTTCGTTCGCGACTGACAGACATGCGGGACAACAACTCCCAGTGGCTGGCTACCGGCAACCCGTGGCGTTGGGTATATCCTGTTTCTGTCTACGCATGTAGCTCATCGTTTATTTGCAGACTTCTATTGGCCAAATCCAAGAAAAATGGCACGGTTGCGCCTTTTTTCTGTTTATCTGATGATGAATGCATTGTAACACCATTTATTCTTCATTCTTCTTTGTTCGTTTCGAGGCTAGCTGACTGACGACGATGCATCTATTTCAAATACTTACCTAGCAGATGGATAATGTGGCATATTAAGTAAGATTTATCCTGTTTTGGCGGGATCAACAGCGGCGCAGTGTCAGGCGCAGGCACAATGTCAAGAAAAAGAGGGGAAGGGAATAGATTGATGGGCGTTGCATGCATAGTACTAGCGTCGAGATCGGACACATGTTCGCGCTATCGTTTGTACTTGATTTCTAGATGATAGGAAGAAACCGAATGATTGGTCTGATGTAACTTCCTACTAAAATAGTGTAGATGAACTACTTGATGTGTCAATCGGATTGGTGGGATTCGTACCGAGGAACTTGACTAGCAGTGTATGTACATGTGCGGCATAATCAGATCAGCAGTGAAATACATCGACTATCAGTCATCACGAACCTACACCAGATCAAAATTAGCACTCGGCTGACTGAGGCGGGCAGACAGACTGCCAGACAGTGTGGCAGAGCATCTTAGTCACCGGTTCCGAGCCTTTCCGCCATCATCATAATCCGAACTGCATACATCCAACGGACGTACGGAGATAAAATGACCCATACATAAGCGAGAAGAGAGAAGATCAAAATCCCATTGTCCCGGTTCTTCTCGCGTATGACAGGGCCATTGTGAAATGGCGTGCATAAAGAACATCCGTAGATGTTAATGGACGTCTCGGAACTCGGCAGCGATGACAGTATTTCCCGCTTACTCCGTATATCTACAGATTGATTCGTAAGCCATGACACGAGTACGGTCAGAGTCAGAGAAAGACAAATTGCATGCTTCTAGTCTAATGCTTGACAGAAACTCGGTACATGATTGTACCTAATCAAGTAGGTAGCCTAACCGCGCATGTCTTGAGCTGCATGATGTCTGGACGGGCGTGCCTGGGTGATTTGGGGGCCTAGATTAGTTGCTTTTTTTCTTCTTTCGGAGGTAGCAAATCAGATATGATTCTGGGACCTGGGATGAGTTATCCATATGAATAGTAGAGCTAAAGTTATAGTTGGACGCCTGAAAAGCGTTCATGGTGGGTGGTTTGTAGGGACTTGCCTATCAAGGGATATACATGGAACATTATGTATGTAAATACAGTACGCTGCCGGACTCAAAATCACTAAACCAGCCAAACTAGTCAGGCTATCTGGAGCCACTTTCAGCCCGATTACAGCATTCTGCTTGTTGTCTGCTTCGAGCATCTCCTGTGCCTCAATTTCTAAATCCTTGACAGACCCAGAGAGCAAAGATCTATATACACTGGTTCTTTATAGTTGATGATTTCATTCATTTCTAGAGTTACAAGGAAGTCTACTCATTATTCCACCGCGATGAATCTCTCGTCCATCCTCATCTTGAATACCTTTTTTAACTATTTTGAGTTTGCATCCGAAAGTGAAGGCTAACTTAAACTGACTTCCGGGCGGGACGGCCCATAGATAGCGGCATCCACCCACCCCAGCGGGGCGATTCGGCCCCCATTAGTAAAGCGAAAAGGAACGGCTCTAGGTAGGCTCTCTTCAACCCGCCGAGTCTATCATCTGAATATTCTCTGATGATACGAGGTGTTTATTCTGTGAGTTTATTGAAAAAGCATCACAAGCCGAGTGCAGTATGCAATGATACATATTGATAACTAACTAATCTAATGGCTGGTTCAGAACTTTCCCAACAAGCTTCCTCATCACGGCCAATGCGGAATTTAAATTCTCTTCTAGTACATCATATCGCTTCTTCCTTGAAATCCATTTCTCGCTGCCACTCCATCTCTCTGTTCGGGCTATCCTGTCACGGCCGTACGTCGTGATCTCATCTATATGTGATCGCTTCTCGCACTCCTGGACGTCCTCAACAATAAACCTGATAAACATGTCCTGCATGTCAAGGCTCAACTCGGTGTTGGACTTGCCATGCTCGTCTGAATCAATAAAAATCTCCGCTGCAGTTGATACAGAATGAGCAGCTTGTCCAGGATCGACAAAGCCTGTCAACACACCCCTATCAACTTCCCTCAAAGCATCATGAAAGGCATCAAAGAGGTAGATTAAATCTACTCCATGGTGCGCGGTACCATGATCGGGCCCAAGGAAGGGATTGTCGACTTCAACATGGTATGAGTGGACACCAACGCGATTCTTTCCATGCTTCATGCGATATTTCTTCAGGTATTCGCCTGCACAGTGCACAGGATGAGTAATGGTGAGATCGGAGAATAACTGCACGAGCCCTGCACAGAGATTTTCTTTTGATGATGCCGGTACGATACTATAAGCTTGTAGAACCCTCTCGACTGCTGCTATTGAAGGGTAATAGGCTGCGAATGTAGCGTGGAGTTCGGTATAGTTCAAGCTCGCCATGCGGACGAAGCCGCTGACCTCGGCGTCCGTGGCCCCGATCATGACCTGAATATTTTCATCGTGACTTTTGAACTCCTCCTCATGATCATTAAGGTCTGCATCTCCCAGGCAGATAGAAACATCCAGACCACTCTCTTTAATGGTCAAATCATCAATGACAGGCATATACAGCCCCCAGTGCAGCTCCTCCGCGGTACTACGAAACAAATCCTGTGTCGGGATTCTCTTTAGCAAGTTAAGCCGCTCGACAGGACTCTTTGCTTCATCAACAGACCAGAGCCGGCACAGATCCGCCCACCGCTCATCTGCTTTGGCCAGCGACCGGGAATTAAGCCCTCCCCAAGCTCCAGATTGCAAAACTGCCTTTTGAAAAAGGGGCGGCCGCCTTTTTTGCTCTTGAAATTCCGCCTCGAGAAGGTGTATGTGGCATGAGATGCCACCAGCAGATTGACCCATGATTGTGATTTTGGCGTTATCTCCCCCAAATCCTTCAATGTTGTGCTTCACCCAGATCAAGGCAACTTTCTGATCGCGGAGGCCAAAGTTGAGACCCCGTAGAGGGGCATTGTTGCTTCCTTGTTGTGCCATGATCATATCAGACGAGGCGCCAAAACCAAAGATGTTTAGACGATAGTTGATGGCTACCATGATAATGGGCGTTTGATTCTCCAGGCTTCGGAGGACTAGCCGAGAGGGGTCTGTGGATCAATTATGGTTTAGTAGGTGTAGGATGTTAGAAGGTGTACCACGTTAGGAGGATATAAGATATCTACGCACTCCACATTGGAAACGTCGCTGCACCGTCTGAGAAAGCCCCGCCATGAATCCAAACAGCAACAGGCAGCTTAGCTGTCTCGGAGTCAATGCCTTGGGCTGATAATGCCTTTCTACTCGGGCGTACGACGAGCAAATTCAAACACTCAAATTCATCTTGGCGGTCGTCTGGGAAGTTAAGATGGGATTGAAAAGGACGCGAGTTTGGCGAATCCTGATGTGGACATATTGGGCTGTATACGTATTAACTTCCAAGGCTTTCGAGGTTGATGAGAAAGGCTCACTCCTGATCGACTTACCCATTCTCTGTAGCATCAAATATGTCGCGGGGCAAATGGTGTCTTAGTTGGGAATGCTCCCATCGGCCAGGCACGTGGGCGTATGGAATGCCGCGAAACTCCTCGATCTTATCAGATATGGGTGAGCACTTTCCCACGATAGTCTGTACATAGCTAGGAACTGTAGTCGTCGGCAGTGTCACCACAGCGGCCTGTTCTGGCATAGATTTCATCGTGGAATGGAGTTGCCGAGAAGTGATAAAGTTAAAACTAGATATAACACGAGTAACGTAAATATGGAGTTTCGCATGCTGCCATCTGAGATCTTCATGAAGATTGAGCTTTTGATTGGTGTCTCAATGGTTGGTCGTGATGAGTCATAATGATTCATTATGAATAATACTGTAGGATCATAAGGTCAGACCAGTTGCAGGCGCCTGCTGCTTGTAATATGTCTAATAGACCTAATAACCCATTTTGTTTTTGATCATGCGGATTGGACAAAAAGGATCCTTATCACTTGGCGACTTCAAGAGGTTGGATAGTAGAGAAACTGAGGATGCGGGTTGGTAATTGATGTGTTTCCAAACCATCTAGCCATTATATGAAAATACTACCTATTTGTGGCGGAATAGGTCCAGTTTCTTGACTGCAAGAGCTTTATATACAAAGAATTGAAAGAAAAGAATCAGATACTCGATGTACGGCGCTTATAACCCCTTATTGCATGTCGATTCTCCTTCCTAGCGACTAATTAGATCATTCATATTCCTTGTGTTTGTCTCCGTGTGTAACGCATGAAACCCTGCCTGGGGCAAGCGCAGAATAAAAGGGCGAACGTTTTCATAGTCTTTGAGATAGGTACACTTAAGAGGTCAATCATGACGACTCAAGTTCCCAAGCCCTGGCTCTGTACATGAAAAGTATTTGACTTCTAATCCCAAGGAGCCGTTTGCTCCCGGCATGCCCGAGTATAAGGCATCCGCACAATGCGCAGTATGATGCGTGTTTGCCGACAAATCATCCATCTTCTGTCCTCTTGCCGCTGCACGAAACTGCTTCATCCACACATACGCGCAGTGATGCTGATGCTGATGAACGGTGGCATAGACGACAAAATCATGATTCCCCAAACGTAGCTCATCTATTGAAACCACCTCGGTCAATTGGGGATCTAGATAGAATTCCCAGTCTCGATCGGCCAAGTATTCTTCCATTAGATCTCCGTCGAAGCACTCTGGGAGGAGCCAGGAGCCAATCATAACATCATACTTGCAGTCTCGCTGTCGAGCAACTTCCGGACTGTAACCGCAATTTGTCCACTTTGGCCCGTGGTGGAATAAAGACGAGAATACCAAAAGAAAGAAGACTCCGAGCAATAGTAAAATGGCAAATCCAAGACCAAGTATATATTGCGATCGATTGTCACTATTACCTTTGTTCTTGGAGCCGTCTTCTGAGAGCAATGACTCATCATCTCCTTGGTCGATGACAGCACTGTATTTCATCATCGGCCATAAACTGTCCAGCTGTTTCGTAAAGGAACGATTAGATGTCGACAACAAGCTAGATGGGTTGAGACGACACACCTTGAGGAATAATTTCATTATTTCCACTGAACCACTGCAGAAATAAATGGACTAGTCTGAAGGTCGTGGAAACAAACTGTCTGACAAGAGAATCCAAACGAACAAATGCCAACGTATGAAGTGTCGAAGACCTATATTGTCTGGACTCGGGGCGAAAACAGCATTGTAGGAATAGTACAGAACAAGCTGTATTGGCTACGTAATTTACATACTACTGACGACTCCATCGTAAAAGATGATTGAATACGATCCATACTGCGGGGATTTAATGTGCTTCTAAGACATTAGATTTGAATTCGAACGTAAGGTTTTGAGCCACGGAGATTTCCTGTCAAAATCGGGCCAACAATATCTAAACTAATTGGACGATGAAGCCAGCTGAAGTGATGTATACCAGCTGAGGCCCCCAGCCAAGCAAGGTTGCTGAAGGTCTGTGAAGCCAACTGTCTTGGTATGAGATAAGGATGTAACTTCAGATGCGGGGTTTGCATCTATAAATTTATATTTACTCGGCAGACACAAGTATTAAGGTGTATGTGAATAGTCCATTGTTCTTAATACCTCGTGATAAGATACCGTAATAGGACATTCAGCCTTAAGGCCTCCAGCCGCACCATAGGTAAAATTTATGTACTCTTAGTCATAGTCAGGTCTTGGTGTATTACATGTTTAATTCAGCGCCATCCCAGGTCCTTTTTGTGCCCATTATCAATTTTGTATATTTGAGTAAAGACAGACGAGCACTTGGCAGATTTAACGATTATTGATTATGTAACATAGTGCTTACGGGGTAAGCAGTTTTACGTCAAAGATCTTCGGACCTCGAACATACTCCTGTGTTCTAGCTTTCTTTGCAATAAGAATATTTTTTGCAATCTGATACTCCTAAATCTCATTATTATCAGAGGGAAGACAGAAGAAAACTCCATGGCAAATCAAAAAATCACCTATCAACCGTTAGCTCAAGGCCCGGCAGAGGAGACTACTACCTCGTCCTCGGGTGCATTATGGGTCTCAGAGAAAAGAAACCCAAAAATCAAATGGTGGATTACAAGTCAAATTTTCACCATTCTGATCACCGCATCTGCCGTTTATTTCAGTCTTGAATCATGGTATTCAGCAACAACATGGACCGACTGCGGCAATTCAGTTGAGACTGCTCTTGAACGAGGGTGCCATTACGATATGATGATGGGAGCGTGGCTTCCCGAGGCCTGCTACGACCCGGAGTTGTCGAACGAGTGGCTCCTGACTGAAGAAGGCAGATGGTATCACGACAAAAACTTCACAGAGCCCTGGGAGGTCGAAGATATCAAAAAGGGCCTTCATAATTCGGCCTTTACGCGCCCAGACTATCACTACAAACATTGTGCGTATATGTGGGTGCGTCTGCTGCAGGGTATGCACAAGGGACAAATGCTTGATACTGATGCTATCTCTATCGGGCATGCGATGCACTGCTCCAAATTTCTCAGTGAGCCGACAAAACTAGATGACTTGGGTCCTTTTACAAGAGTCAGAGCTGGGTACCCCAAATGTGGACGACCGCGACGGAGTGGATGGCAGCAAATTATTCAATCTAAGCTTGAGGAGTGAGGAAATATCATTGTTTGATCTCGTTCAATTATAAGGGATTGGTAGCTTACCTAGCCCTATCCCTTTTCCAAGTATATATTTTTGATCGATGATTGTTATTAGCTATTTTTGTATTAATATCCAATTTTCTCAAATCGTAATCTAGTTAATCTTTTCTTTCACGGTTTATACCTAGGTAGTTTAGAGTACACCCAATCTTGGTTCGAATTTTATGATGGAATATATCGGATGCCCAGGTGCTGTGGCTGCTTATACATGCAAGGCCCCCAACAGACACGAAAGATATCAAGGATTCAAGGGAAAAAACCAGTTCTCGGACAGCCACCAGACTTCATGATCCCACTCTGTCTAGTCACGTAATAATACGTTACATACCATACGGTGTTTTGTCACATTGTTTTGTCCCAATGGTTTTCTTACCAGTTTACGTTTTCCCAACACCCACCCCCCCCCCCCCCCCCCCGATGGACATTCACCTTCTCCATGCTCCGAAAAACTAGTCTGTAGACTTTTTGCCTGCAGTCCTACAATTTTATTTTCATTCATGTCTTCGAAAAACAGTTTTGAGTCGGGAGCAGAGGAGGAACGCTTTTTGTTGTCAGTAAAGGAAGACCCTTCTTCCTATCCCCTAATTGAACGGCAAACCTCACCAGAACCGAAGCGGCGGTCTCACGGAATCAAAAGAAAGTTGGGATCCTTCATACCGTGGATCATACATGGGATTTTAATCCTTTGCTATCTCATTACCTTATTGTACAGTCGCTTCGAGAGTCACAACCGGTCTTGGCCGAGTACGTCTTTGTCGCATTCCTGTACCAATAAAATAGGCACTAATTTTTTTTCTTTTTTTTCTTTTTTGAAAGATATCTACAATGATCTCCCCAGCGGCAAGGTCGTCAAAGAACTTGGCTCCAGGAATCTAACGGTATTCCAAGGGCGACCATCCCGTCAAAACGAGGCAGCATGGGACAAACTTCTCAGTGGTGAGTGATGAATGACATTAGTTATATGAATTTAGTTGAAAAAAAATGACGTATTGATGGAAATCTCAACAGTTGGAATTGTCAGCATAGATCAACATGAGAATTCTCGAATGATTCGTCCGACAACCTGGAATCGTAACGAGCAGGATCACTATGTTGTCGAGCTGGACGTGTTCCACCAACTTCATTGTTTGGTATATATAGTAATCTTGATATTTGTTTCAGTCACTGATATTAGGTTTGCCAGAAAATGCTTCGAAACCAAGTGTGGCAACCAAAGATATTGTCCTGGTCCGACAATGAACCTATTGACTGGTGGGAGTTTCATATCGGTGAGTATATATCATCGTCAATTTTGCCGATTTTGTTCAAATTCCTAATGCATAAACTTACTAGACCACTGCATCGAACATCTACGGCAGACGCTGATATGCAATGCCGACTCGACTCCACAAAGATTTGTCTGGGACAATGAATTTAATGTATACACATTGCCGAATAATCAAATGTTCTTGTGCAAGGACTTTGACGAGATTTGGACGTGGGCGGAAGCCAGGAATACAACTGGATACATGCCAAAGGCGGCTGGTGGAGTGGACAGTAAAGATAATGTGGAAAAGCCATAGATATATCCCATTTGAAACAATTAGATCGAGCTTTGCAAATAATATCGATTCACCGGCCAAATTCCCAGCAAATTAACTCTCCAAAAGTACGTCCCCATCCATTCTCTCCTAAGAATCAATATCACCAGGATGAATATAGCCAGGTGGATACGGTTGTTGCCACATATGTGTGCGCCGTAATTCATACAAGTATGCCGGATCTCGACACATTCTCGACTCATGCCCCTTAATATCAAGATCTATTGCTCCGTTTGCTCCAGGAGAACCTTCGCCCAAGGTCGTATTTATCGGACGCAAGGGTAACTCGATGGTTGGGTCGGCGAAGCATAAGATTCCCTGTGATCTTTATTAGTAGGAAAATCAAAGTAAATAAGGATTGGTGTGTAACCTTGCGAAGATAGTCAAGACAATGAGGACCATGAGCCCCATCCTCCCAGTTTGCGCCAATGTCCTCCCCGGCCATCGCCTGTCGTAAAGATTTGCGAAGCAGATTCAGGCAATGAAGATAATGGAACCTGTCAACATTCCATTAGTTGGTGTATTCTCCCATGTTCAAAAACGTCCGTCCACAAACATTGCAATGCCGCCAATTTTCACCTCGTCCCCAACACCTATCTCGACAATTCCCGTGGGTCTTTGCCTCGTGAGACTGTGCCAAAGCTCATCCCGATTCTCCTTGATAGACTGGTATTGGAGGTCCGATTCGTTGAAGCTTGTCGGTGTTGTGAAACCGTACTGAGATGATGACATTTGTTTCTCTTGGTTCCAGAGTAGTATCCAGATAAGGACGGCTGTCAACAGAATGTTGCATGCCATGGAAAGCAAAAGATATGTGCTTTTCCTGGGAGTTTCTCGACTTGGCATGTATCCATCATGAACTTCTTGATCTCCATCGACAAGGTCATTGACCTCGCTGTCGAATGATGGTAGGCTCAGAAGGCGCTCGTCCATCCCCATTTCTTATTATTCCTTTCTAAAATCTACTCTAGGAGTACATGGGACCAGGAAATTTCTAAAGTATAAAGCTTCCGAGCTAACTCGTTTGTTATCTGATGATTTCTGACACAACGGATGGCAAATCCCCCACTCCGACGCCAATCTCCTAGTTTTCACCAGCCAAGGGGATAATAGTTTAGTACTTGCTTATTAATTATCATAGTTCCATTCATATTGGTCTTGACTAATCATGCCGAATACGCGTAACAACCCGAGTACTCTGTACTGTAATACAGGCCCTTGTCATTGAAAGAAATCTAGTAATAAGAACAATACAGGGGCGTTACAAGTCCCAGCTTCAGCCGCACCTGCTGACGCTGCAGGTCATCTTCGGCCATCTCTACTGGTGTAATTTTGATATCTATCATGCTGGATAGGTAGATTCACGTACAGGATAAGGCATATGATCCTTGGCCTACTTTTATGCTACCTACCTGCCAACTTGATAAGACAAAATAGCAGTAGTTTGATAACACTACTGCCTATTAATGTTTATTGCATGATGCCTCCCGTATGCATGAATGATCTTCTCTTGTCTAGAATACTATGGATGTGGTAGCGGCCTCATTCTGAACGTCCTCTTACATTCGTTTTATTAGGTAGTATATAGACAGACATCTTATCGTATTTTAACTGGGAAAATGTTGCTTTTGGGCATATTAGATACATTATTGTTGCAACAACAAGAGGAATAGTAAACAGCACTCTGGAAAACCACGGTGATATGTATGTTGAATATACCGATCCATAAGGCTAAAGTGAAAGGTTAACTTAAAAGTTAAGGCTGCCTTCCGGGCGGGACGGCCCATAAATAGCGGCATCTCCACACAACCAGCGGTTCTTTAACCCCGCAGAGTCTATCATAGACTTGAAAACTCAGTCCATCATTGTCTGAATATCGTCTATGATACGAGGTGCTTTAGCCTCGAATAACGTAATAACCATCGATCATATCCATTTTGGTGCCGCCCCCTTACCTCGGGGAGTCAAGCGGGCCCACACTACAACTTGGTACTCCGTGTACCGTGTCCAGTACATACACACCGTCGCTATCTAGGCTAGACAGTGGTTTGTTCACCTAACCTGATGCTTCATAAATAGGAGCCCACTACGTACCTTTCAACCTTTGTTCTTTCCCATGTTGACCTCAGAAATTCGTACAAAATGGCCAATATTCTAAGACCAATCAGCCTCCCCACCCACTGCCTCATCCACAGCACCGTCATCGAGGGCCTGGGACTCTACGGCGCCATATTCGGGCACATGCCATTCCGCTCCTCCCTCTTTGGCGGCCACAAAATCCTCATCCCAGACGGCACCAAAAACCCTCGCGTAGCAGACACAAATATTCTGTTTTGTCTGGTCAGCTGTACGCTGATGCTGCCTTATTTTCTGAGTTCGTACATGCCTATCAGGGAGAATCAATGGTTGCATGTTTCCGTGCCTATGCGATTGCTGCTTTCGGGGGCGTTGTGTGGGAATGTTCTGTTTCGAGGGGAAGGGATGAGTGAAGAAGGGTTTTGGGAGTTTTTGGGGCTGGGGCTGCTGGATTTGAGTGGAGCGTTGGCGGTGGGGTTTGAGCTGGGGACGTTTAGTGGGATGGTTCCTCATCTTGTGAGGGGGAATGGTTCTTGATTGCTCGTTGATTTATGAAGATAGGGCGAAAAGTCGAAGTTTTCATTTGGCATTCGGTTTTATTTGCACTACTTGCTTCATATACTTTGAAGCAAATTGATAATCATCTCTACTCCAGATCAATTTACTCGTGCCCATTCCTGAAACAATCCGCCCTATACAACCACTTCAAACAAACTGTAACGCAGATCTTATTACACATCTTCTACTTGAAACGAACGACCAAATACTCCGTAGTGACAGTCACAGTCAACGGTATATGAAACCTGAGGACCGACGTGACATTGAACAAACTAGTGTCACACAAACAATTGCTAACGTGTTTCAGAAGATCGACGATGCAAGCTAGCCACGTGTATGTCTTCAAAGCGAGCTGTGTGTTACCAACCATAAGAAATCATCTTGTCTGTAGCAGTCCTCCGTACAACGCGTATACAAGTCCTATCTGTCGCTTTTATCAAAGACGCGGATTGGTGGAAGTATTCAAACAGGACTACTTACTAGTCAGGGGATTTACCAACCTAGCCAGCTCACAAGATACCGATAGGCGCATGCTAAGTATAATTAAACTAATGATAGCGCCAAAGCCTATGCTCAGCCCTGGGCCTTCTTCAGACTTCAGTACCTAAGAACGTATCAGCCGCCTTCCCCAGCCGCCGACGTCGAATCCTGCCAACAGCAAAGCCACGAACTATCTTAAATCGGCGGTCACTGACTCGACAAAGTTCGACTTCCCTATTTATAAAAATATCGTAGCGCCTGTCGCTGGGCAGTGCTAGCAAGTAACTACTGTTGAGGGCGAATCAGAAGCAGTAAACGTAGCAAAACCGCGTTTCTAGGGTTGTTTCAAGTAACCCCGTTGCTAAATGTGACTAGCACAAGTACCTTGTACCTTACTACCTATACGAAGGGGGGGTTACCGTGCAGATTTTGGATGTAACCTGGCTATATTGAAATTAGTAAGTAATTGGGGTACATTTTTAAGTTTCTATTGTTCCTGGTTCCATGGATTTGGCTTCATGATTTTTAAACTTTCCGTGAATCCGTGTACATGACAGCCTGACTTTCCACGGTTTTGGTATATATAAAACCGAGGGTCTGGAAATTTTAATTAGTATTTTTGTTTTCATTCTATCTACCAGAGTCGACATTCTCCTTTAATTAGTCAGGTTGTTTTTTTTTTTTTTTTTTCTTTTTCAATAAGAAAAGAGCAAAGATGAAGCAAAACGCACTCGTCACTGCGGCCGTGCCATTCCTTCTCAGTGCCAAATCCGTTGCCGGTTACACGCTGCAATGGGATGTGACTTCGAGCAACTTTTTGGATTATTTCGTGTTCGACACTGTTAGTATTTTGCCTGCATCATTCCCTTCATTTGAACCAAACTAACTATGTATTATAGGAAACAGACCCCTCCGGCGGCTTCGTCTCGTACGTCGACGAGTCCACCGCAGCCAGCGATGGCCTCTACAGCACCAGCAACAGCACCATATACCTCGGCGTCGACACCAGCACCGTCCTCTCCTCGACTGCCACCGGCCGAAACTCGGTGCGCGTCTACAGCCAGGATACCTTTAGCAGCGGCATTCTCATCACGGATTTTGAGCATGTGCCTGTCGCGACGTGTGGGATTTGGCCTGCATAGTATGCCCCCCCTTTGCTCCCCTACCTATGCAATGAACTGACTAAATGATGGGTTAGTTGGACAATAAACAACGCCGCCGATCCTTATGGGGAAATCGACATCATCGAGTCCTACGACGACGTCAGCAACGCCTACACCACCTTACACACCGGCAACGCGTGCACCCTGACAGATACCGACTTTACCGGCACTGATATACGCACAAACTGCACGCTCTCCAACGGCGCTGGCTGCGGCGTGGAGTCTACCGCGTCCCAGTTTGGTGCCGATTTCAACGCTGCTGGCGGCGGTGTTTGGGTCTTGTCACTTGAAGATACGCTGAGCGTCTGGGTGTTTGCGCGCGACAGTATACCCGCGGATATTACGTCTGGTGCACCCGAACCAACGGGCTGGGGCACGCCGTTGTTCGCGTTTGAGTCGAGTAGTAGTTGCGAGGTTGCTAGTAATTTTCTGGATCAGACTGTTGTATGTCCCCCCTCACAGGGCCTCCCTCCCCTTCTCTCCTCCCTTCTTTTCTGGCATCTTTTTGGATGAATCTGACGAAGTGCAATGTAGATCTTCAATATCGATTTCTGCGGCACAAACGGTGCTGGCGGCGACGAGTGGTCGGAATGGACGGATTGCGCGAGTACGACTGGGGTGTCGTCGTGCAATTCGTATGTTGCGGCTAATCCGTCGGTGTATGAGGAGGTTTATTTTGGGATTAATTCGATTAAGCTGTATCAGTAGGTAGATGGTTGGATTAGGCATGTGTAGTTAGTTATTGTTGCTACCTACGTCTTGTACGTACCTACTAGGTATGATGTGGAAATGTTAGAACTAGCTTCTAAAATGTTTGAAGATCCTGGTCTCAAACATCGTTTGGCGTGCAATTTGACATCTCTGTCCGTCGTCACGGTCGTGATGACCGCGTTATGATTCCCTATTTGGGAAGCCCTATGTTGATTGTGGCTGTCTGGCTTGGTGGGTTCGCCGTACTAAACTCTCACCGATATGGCAGCTTCCAAAAGAGGGAATCTAATCTGAGTGGGCTCGACTGAGTGGGCTGTCTCGGTTGACGTGGAAGCAACCACTAGTGCTGACATCAGTCTTGAAATTTTCAATTCAGACATTCAATTAATCCCGACAGATTGTAGAGCTGCCCTTCATGCAGCACTGATGGATTTAGTTACGTCTCGGGTGCTTGTGAAATAATGATTTTATACAATACTATAGATTAGTGTCTCATTAAACATATGAAATCCAGATCTTTCATGTACATCAAATGCGTACCATCACCCAGAGCACTGAGTAGCAGCACAGCATTCCTCATAAGATCCTTATTTAGAACAAAAAAATTATCATGCTCTCCGCGAATCCAACTCCACCGGCCCGCCAACACCCAACTCCGACAGCATCCGCGGCGGCTGCGCAGTGCCGTTAGCATTAGTAGCAGCATACTGCTGCTGCGAATATAGACTGTTGTCACTGGGTGTCGTGGTGTAGTCAGCTGGGATTTGTGAAGACTGGACATGTTCTGCTGCTGGCACTGCTGCTGGTTTTTGTTCCACCGGTGCAGCAGCCACCGCCGCAGCTCCAGCACCAGCACCGGCTCCGGCTGCGAATCCTTCACTTCTTAAACGGTGCAGCTTCCGTCGTTCCCAGAGCGCCCACGCGATCGAAGCCAATGCAATGACTCCGAGCGGCACGCCGACACCAGCCCCAATCGCCGCGTCGTGGTTCGACGATGATCCGGAAGACGAAGAAGATGTGGTATTATTCGCCGCACTCGTCGTATTCGTTGAATTACTCGAGGAGCTGGTCGTCTCATTGTATAACACATAATCGGCCAGCGCGGCATAACCAGGCATAATATCGCCATCGGGAATTCTGATGCGCGAGTAATTGCCCGCGCAGACGGCGTCGTTGTCCTCCGACACGATGTTGTTGCAGCAGTACTCGGCGACGGAGTCGAGGTATGTGTAGAGCACTATGGAGATGCCGGAGGAGTTGAATGTTGAGCCTGTTTGAAGAAATTTCATTAGCGAACGTTCTTAATAATGCGATGGGTAAGGAAGGGCCTACTGTCAAGGCAGTAATTGGGGCAGTTCTCGCTCTGCCATGAAATGTCGGAGCAGGACGATCTGGCGAGTGTATATGGCTGGGCGACGGCCATGCAGAGGCCGTTGGACATGCAAATCGAGTTTTTGCCGCAGCAGGCGACTTCGGTGCCATTGCCGCAGGGGGTGTCGCCAGAGGCTTCTGAGCCGTCCGGGTAGTAGCAAGTTGCGCCGGCGAGAGGTGACAGGATCGCGGTCGCGAGTGTGAGCGAGAGAGCGACTCTCCCGAGCGAGACGGCGGACAACATTCCGGGTGTATCCTAGCCAGCCGGTAGCTGACGATAGACGGAGATACCTGTTGAGAGCACGAACGAACGATTCCCGACGATTCCCCGGACGTAGGGTTGTGTTATAAGTATTATATGGTGTAAAAGTAGCGAGAGAATGTCTAATTGTATGAGGCGACGGGGGAATCCGCCTACTTATCCAGCGGCGGTCATTTTAATCTGCTTGAAACGGGGACCCTAAAGGCCTAAACTCTTGGTAGTTGTTGGTTCTAGCCGACGATGAACATCGCGTGCTTTGCAGGAGCCAGGAGTCGTTTCATCTCCACTTGAGCGTTAATCTACGTCTCTACCCATGCAGTGCTGCGGCTTCTGAATGGTCCGCAAGATTTAGAAGGCGCATAGATGCATATTCTCACTTTCTCTAAACCCTGTCCCGAATTCTTCATGCCCTTGCACTAGCAGACTCAAGTTGGTGCAAGAATAAAGCCAGCAATTGAAGCGCTCGACTAGTCTCTAGTGTCTTCTACCTTTTCCTCAACGGGCAACAAACTGGAGAAAAAGATGGGCCAGCTGAACATCCATTTGCCTGCAAGCTACTAAGCCCCCCCTGGCGTTCAACCGTTGTGGGTCTGAAATGGATTTGCCGGATTTCCAACCTTGTCGAAATTGTCGATTGATCCCTGTTTTGTGCTGGTCAGCAACCAACACAACGGGATTTTTCGCCCAATAGCGTCTGCTCGCCGCATGCGAATGGATGAGATGAGCCTCTCACAAGCTCGTGCAGTTCTTGGGTTTAACAACAGCCAGTCGTCGAACAACGCCGCAACGCCCATAAGACGTTACGCGCTACACTAAAGCCCAACCTAAGCCAACTAAGCAGTGGCGCCGTGGCGGCAGCACGCTTAATTATTATGTCACTTTTACTATTGAAATTGAAATTGAAATTCCGAATTGCATTGCATACTGAGTCTGGCCTGGCTTCTGTTAAATAGTGTTAGTGTTGGCGGCTTGGAAGCTTATGGATCCATCCCCGGCTCCATTTCTGCCCCCGAGAGTTGTTGGTTCCTGGCCTGTGGCTACTGGCCAGTGACCTCTCCCCTATACATACAGACCATGTACGATGTTACATATCACGTCAAAGGCTTAAGCCTCATTTTATCTTCTTCGCTGCGACTTGGGATGATATTTATCTTGATTTATCTTGATTCTTGAGCACAAAAATTCAAAGACCTTGGCTGGAGGTGCTGACTGCTGGGTAGTAGCGAGCAACCAACTCTAGTCTACGCGACGAGCTAGGCTATTGGCTTATTTATTATTTAATATAAAAAGCACGCAATGGCTGGCAGATGCCGAAAACAATACTCAAAACGTTTAATTCGGGCTTTCAGCCGCTCCACCCTGCTTATCCCCTTCGCTAGCCCTATCTTTGGGTGACACTGACAGTTGTACAATGGCGGAGTCGGAAGTCGGAGTTCATGCGGACTGTGGAGTCGGTTCTGTACGTAGCGAAAATTTTGTATATTAAAAGAAACGCAGTCAGATTTTAGAGCACCTATTTCTGCCCAGCTGGACTGAGACAGTGAGACTCGGGGTTTGCAATGCGAATGCATAGTGAGCATTCGTAAGCGATTCTGTTGTACCGAGGAAGTCGGTCGGTCGTAGGGAAGAAGATGATGTTTTAGATAGGAACATGAGAGCAAACAAATACTTCCGGAGACTAGGTAGGAGGAAGTTGAACATCTGGCTCGCGCCAGGCGCGCCTCCTTCCACACAAAGTATCGATTGACCGTCAATGCGCGTTGTTAATCTTGTACTGGTGGAGACGCCGGTGTAGATCTGTGAACAAAGCGCAATTTTTTGCGATCATAAACTTCACAGATTGTCCTAGATAGTAGACACATATAAGTACCGAACCCGGCGCATTATCACAGACTTCATTTAAAGCTTCAAAAAGACGCCGCAGACTCCATGGCACACTGTTGTGGCTGTAGTGTGGTAGCGGAGGGATAAGCAGCTCGTAGCAACTTTTACTTGCAATTATCACAGTACAGTAACTCTGACAGCTTGAAATATTCGACATCCTATATACAGATTATCGGATTACATTTTGGAACTGCGTGCCTAGTTTGCTTGTTTCCCCCAATTCACCCTCAAGCGAGTGAATAAGCTATGTTATGCATGCTGCAGAGCCTCCAAGGCCTCATCGGGTAACAGTCTTTGCGCAATCTTATCCATCTGCTTCCTTTTCTCGTCAGCCGATTCTCCAAACTCCTGATTCAAAATGAAAGATGGTCGAACAAAAAGGCATTTTTCAGGAGAGGTGGCAGATTTCTTGCTCAGAACCTTGAAGATACTCTTCATCCCCTCGGCGTTCTTGGCTTTCTGAAGACGCATGTCAATTCCTCCAATCTCCGTGTCGTCGCCGTTCCTCACCAAAGGATCATTATTATTTTGTATTTGTTGGAGTGCTTTGAACGAGTACAACACGAGCGCGGCAAGGCCTGCGGCGTACGCCGTGGCGTAGGAGCTTCCGCTGACTGGATCTTTCGAGCCAGGCACTGGGATGTCCTCGCCTGGTACGAGGAAATCCGAGTCTGCATATAGGTTCTGCTTCGCGTTTTCGCCAAAGACCGTTGCTGCCCCGATCTTGATCACTCCAGGCAGGCCGACGGGTGCAAAAGATGAGATGGACTCTGAGGGACCCATATCCGGAAGAGATGCAAAGAGCAGGATTTTTCCATTCTGGACAATGCTATCTATCAGCGTTTTGACCCTTTTGTCTTCTTCCTTCCCAAGATCCAACTTGAAGCTCCAGCTCATCGAAACAACATCGACATCCATGTCGACCGCCCACTGCAAGGCCTAGAAAGATGTCAACTTGATATAGCCTTCGCATCCCAGGAGTACCTAGCGGGTGTTAACTCACTTCGCATACAAACGCAGATGTATATATTTGGTTCTCAACGAGGCGCGAATCGTCTAAACGCGCGATATAGAACTCTACCATTGGACAAATTTCTGCGATGCACCCTGCCATTTGGGTCCCATGAACGCAAGGGCCGACAAAGTACGCGGTATTATCAGGGCGGAACGATTCGCCCTTTTGTCTCCCGTCCAAAGCATCCAACCTTGTGTTTTTCTCAAGTTTCACGCCGTCGTCCAGCAGTGCGACTTTGATAGAAGGGGCGGCATGGTCGCGTTTTACCAATCCACGGGCGAAGGATTTGAATGCTTGTAATGCTTGGACCCATTGCTTAGGATTCAAGCTAAGGAATGAATGGATAATTAGTTCGATTCTTGCCACTGCCCATATATGATGAGAATACGTACGGCTTATCTACTGGTTTGTTGGCGTCTTTGTCGATTGTGTTGAAGTCGACGGCATTATTGTTGACGGCAACTTTTCGTGAATCCTTAAATTGAATGTCTGGGTCTGACTCAAGCTGGGGGCACTGGTCCCTGATTGATCTCTTTAGCTCGCCTTCGTAAGCCTTGCAGTCGGCTTCATCGGATGCATTCTGGCAGGCGTTAGTAGCAGCTTCTGAAGCGTAGGAATACTTCCTGTCCTTACCGAAGGGTGGATCTCTATGATCAATTTCCGCAGCTTTTCGAAACATTAGTTACATTTATACCACCATAGAAGCCGTCTACGAGAAACATACATTGTGCAGCTTGTCCAGCCCAGAGGTCCTGCTGGCCCATCCTCGAAGGACAGCCGTGTTTCCAGAAGAGTAAAGGTGAACTTCTTTAGCTTCTGGCGCAGCACGCAGAATACTATCACAGCATACGTCCCACTTCTTCCATTTCAAAATCTCGACGTGGAAATCCTGGCTGCCTTCTGGGTTGCCCCTCAAAGCCCACCGCATGGCAGCATTGGTGTGTGGCTGGGGCCCAAGGTCTTCCACTTCTACAGTGAATATCTTGGTAGCCCCTTTGGCCCATAGCCAGTTGAATATCTCCATGTAGGGGTTGCAGACGTCACCATCGGGAGATTCGCCATCTTGCGAAACGGTATCGTTTTGCGGATTCCAGTATGGGAGCTTGACAAAACCCAACACGGACTCAAAGTTCATCCCAGACCGGTCTCGAATGGTCTTGATGTAGGTCCTATCTAGGCGCCTTGACTCGGAGGCAAGGTTAAGACAAATTATACGGACTGTATGTTTTGAGGTTAATGCAACTATGTCAATTTGTCCTTATGGTTTGCCATTACCTGATCTGACCTGCCCCGAGTATAAGAACTCTTTCATCTTGTCCCACGCTTCCGGCGCCGATGCATGTTTGTTTAAGTAACTTCTCGGTCCGCAATATGGCCTGTGGTCCCGAGTCGCCCGCTGTACCTTTCTTCGCAGTTCGAAGCAGTCCTAGCGCCATCTTGCCATTCTCGTTTTCAACAAGGTTTTTGACTTTGCAGTATATCGACTTTGGGTATCGCTGGACCAAAATCTCAATAATTGTGCTTAGGTGCTCATAGGCAATGGCATCCTCGTCGTACAGCTTTATAGCTGCATGTAAAGGAGTGTACCCCTTTTCGTCTGGTGTAACAAAAGCGCTGTTGTCGATGACCGAGACCAATAGCGGTAGATTGTCTACCAGTACTTTTGCAGTGCTTCTGGGATCTAAATGTCGCTCGTCGAGAACAGCATGTAGACATGACTTTGTGCTTTCGCTGAAACCTTTTTTCAACGCCGCCATCAAGTCGTTGTTTTTCTGCAAAATCTCCTTGACATCTACCGTACGATGAAGACAGGTAGTATCGCTCTCTGGTCTTCTGTGGAGGCTACTACCTTCTGACTCGTCATCCCCGTTCGTGTCGTTCGCAGATGACTTCCTGGAGCATCGCTCGAGGAGGACTTGATGCACATCCCATAGAGGACATCGGGCTGAATTGCCCGCGCAAGTTGTTTTAATGGCTTCCGCAACCTTGTGAGGCACCAATAATGCGAGTATCGCAAAGAGAGCCTCGAGGTTTTCGTCTGAAGCCATGCACAGAGGGGAACCTTTGTTCCGAACTTCGTGAATTAATAGTTCAGGTTTATCCAGAACCAGTTTCTCCAAGAATTCCAACGCCTCTTGCGGGAGCGGATTGTTCTCATCGAATGGTTCATCCAACATGAGATGAAGAAGATTCCTTCCTCTGCGGTCAGAGGCGAATCGAACTCTTTCGTGGCCGGCTGGTTTCGGCTCTCCGCTAAGCAACCATTCAACTATCTTGTTGAGAAGTTTTCCCACATCTTGGTCACCTTGTAGTCTTTGTTTTCGCTCATTGGGGCCTTTTCTGGGATTTCTGGCTTCGCTATGCGTGCTTGGGGATCTTGATCTGTCCCCTCGAAGCTGATCCTTGGCCAGGACCATGTCGATGCCTGACTGTTTTGCGATTGCTACCATACTGAATAGAGAGTCAAATTAGGTGTCCACCACATAATGGAAAACATCGCAGGAGTTTGCTAAGTTTAAGACTGGGCGTATCGTGTCCACTTCAACAAGCTTCCTTGCTCAATCCATGCATGGCTTGAGAGGCAGAGTGTTGGTGCGTGAACGCGTGGAAGCTAGCAGCCACAGACTGGTTTGCACCCATTGTCTATTTTTGACCGCAATTGAGGAAAGAGAAAGATTGGATAGGACAGGCAGCTTGCAGCTAGCCGTCCTTGTGCACTGAGTATTATTACACAAGGTGGTAGATGGGGGCCGCCGTGATAATGCATATCCATCACAAGTACGGAAAGCTGCATGTGACAGCTGCAACGCGAGATCATTGCTCCTAACTATTTGAAATGTATCAGACTGTGTCTCTCTAGAAGAATACATGGATTCTCATCTATGGCTGACATTTTGATGATCACAGCAAAAATAGATATATCTCCCTGATCCATCTACAGAATTATTGTGCTTCTCAAAGCCCTCTCTTTGGTGACTATTTTGGTTGGTTGCCTTGCCCCATCTTCATCCTCACTACAGTGCAGAAGCTGTTCCCATTCAGCTGTCAATATGGATGACCAAAGCTTTGAAATTACTGTTCAGCTTAATGCTGAAAAGGACACTCGCGGTTATCACCAAAGAAATGCCCCGAATGAGGAGCAGCGACCCAATGTCGTGAACGATTTTTGTCAGGGCCTTCTACTCCAAGCTCGAATCGACAGAATTGTTCATGGACGGGAATCCAAGGATGGTCCGCCGGCCACTCTCGTGGTGTTTTCTTTTCGCTTTCACGGTCTGGACGAGCGGCGCCGGCTGAGACAGGCCTCTATAACCATTCTTTTTGAAGACGAGAAAAACCGAGGCGCGGATTCCGATCCTGTCGTAATTGGGCTATGGCCGGACGGTGACTTTACCCTAGGAGCGGAGACCACAGTCGATGTGGAAGACACGAAAGGGTTCGAAGCCGGGCTTAACATAGGCCAATCAGGCGGGGGTGTCTATGTGATGGGGAAATAGGAACGGAAACAGAGTATCCAAAGGGATGCACGGGCTTCGCTCACAGGGTCGAAGATGCTGGATATGAACGTACGAGAACACGGTCCCGACAATGCTGTTCGACTTACAATCAAAGAGAATCCGCATTCTACCTCAGGGGTCGTCACAACTTTGGGGACTGCCGTGCTACTTCGGAGGCAAAATGACAGCGATCGCTTCGTGGCGTCGGTCAGTATCAGAGCCAAGGATAATTTTGCTTACAATACTGTTCGAGGACCCAGAAACCTGTTGGGAAACACGCCAGCCAATGATCCTGTCGTTTTCCAGCCAGGCCTGCAATATCTGCGCCCGCTATCGAAGGGCAGGATGTCTGAACCGGTCTGTGAGGAGGAGTTGAATGATGTGGCTCTTGACGAACTGGCCAGTGCCATTTCTAGCACCGTGTTTGTGACCACCGCTCAGCATGCCGGTTGAGTTTAGTATAGGTGCCTTTAAGTGCTTAGCTGTGTAACCCTGTATTTTCTGGTCAGGGGGAGGGGGATTTTCAATTGAATCTTCAAGTTACCATATGCATCCTGTGGAGCTAGGACCTCTGCAGGAAATTAGAGGAAACCAGAACGCTTTGAAGGAACCTATATCTGACATGCGTATACCCTGTCAAACCTATACGAATGAGTTTCACCAGCATCGTCCGGTCGTTTCGCTGTGACAACTGTCGCATTGGATGGCCAACCAGACCGGGGTGTGACAATACACGGATGGCATTCAGTCAGCCTCGTCTGTTCGTGCCACTTTGACTCAGGCGACCACTTAGAAGGGAGGGATGGGGCAGAGAAAGTCGACATATTCGCGTGGGGAGCGGTCAACTCCTTCAGCTCTTTGGACAATACCCCAGAAGTATAGTTCACAAGCCACTGGTGTCTAACCACCAAAGATCTCGATTTTTCTCATCGTCGCAGTCACTCTTTGTTACCCCAGACAACAACACCCAGGATGGTAAATAACAAGAAGAAAAAAGTAAAATATTGGTAAGAGAGACTTCAATCCACTGAGATAAGCTGACTTACTTGGCGTGTAGCATACATCTCGTCGGATTCCCTCACAGCCCTCCGCCTTCCGATAACAGAAACGATATAGTTTCAGTGGCCAACGCAATCAAAGCACTAGTTCCAGAGGCTGATGTCTACGACCATGACATCTTCGATGCCGACGAGGGTGATGGCCCTCAAAATCATGATTGGGCAGACGAGCATGAAGTTATGCCGTCTCCGGGTGCTAATGGGTATTCTATCCAGGTAATCGGCCCTCCTGGGTGTGGGAAATCTGTTACTATAAAGTTTATCTCGCAAGAAAAGTGCCATGAATCGCCGGTAATCCTGCTCGAGCACATTCGCAACACTCATAACACATCACACAACATTTACGACATATACACATCTCTAATCCATCAATTGCTCTCCCAGCAACCAGGTGTATTCAGGTCACTTCGGGTACTGCTGTCACAAACGTTATCTCGGGATAACTGGTCTCTAACATCATCCCTCGTCCTACTGACGGAGATGCTTCTTCGTTGCCAGTCACTAGAATTCTTGATAGTTATCTACGACTTTGAAGAATGGCCCCTCGATATACAGTCCTGGTGGTCAAATTCCCTTGTCCCATTACTGCGTTCGTGTGGCATCAACTTTAATATTCTTAGCAGCAGCCGGAAAATAATCGAGAGTTTTGATTCATTAACTCTGTGCAGTATTGACGTGGAGAGAGAATATGACAGCTTTAAGCACGGATTCGTCAACCAGATAGTGTCCTACCTCATTGATCGTGCATATGGACAACGAAACAAGGGAAATTTCGTCAAGCGCTTGTTGAAGAAAAGAATAATATCCAATGCGCTGTCCTTTCAAGGCTCGTTTATCTCTATTCGAGCCCATGTCGCATCCTTATTGCCTTCCTTCCCTTTGAATAACGAGGAAGCTATCCAAAACGCCTTGGTACTAAGTCCCGCAACGGAGACTGAATTTTACGAAGCAGAATCATTGGCTCTCCCCCAGAGATTTCCTAGTACACTCTTCTGGATCACGGCGGTGATTTCGTGGTTGCTGGGCGCTGCAAGACCACTTAGGGTGAGCGAGCTCGCAACTGCCGCTGCGGTCAATATGGATGACCAAGACTTGAACGACGTGAAATACAAAATATCGATGGATATGGACTATGATCTCAAACGCCATGTCAGCGCTTTTATTGTGATCGAGAATGGTTACGTGAGGATTGCCAGCGAGGCGGCCCGAGAAGTGCTGTCAAGGGTCGATGTGAGAAAGCGCCTTTGTCTGGAAGGTGATTATGGTCTTACTCTGTTGTGTCTCCATTATCTGGAGATTGCCATCAATGGCATGGGCACGGAGAAATGGATAGAATATCGTACACAGCCATTCCGCAGAGACTCGATGCCATGGCTCAACGATTCAGAGTATCGGTTTTTTGACTATGCCTGTCGTTTCTGGCCTACGCATTTCCTTCGCGTTGAAGACCCGGATCAAAAGCTGATTGAGGCAGCTTCACATTTTCTGCTTAACCCGGAATTAGGCAAAAGATGGTTCGAGTTCTACTTTATCCTGAATGGTAGAGCAGCTGGTTCCATGGAAAACGTGCACGAGGTTTCAAGATCGGTAGATGCTCTCACGTCTCCCGGTAACTGTAAGTCACTGGACTGCGTAACAGAATCCAGTAATGCGGCGTGTTCACGCGTGGAGGCTGCGGCTATGGCTAGCTACATTGGCCTTCAACCCGTCATTACCTTCATCATGAAAAGTCCATTACCAGAAGTGGAAACTTCATTGACAACTGTACGTCGTGGCTGGTTCCAAGGACCGGTAGCCTTCCTGAAAACAGATTCACCTTACTTCTTGGAGGCTGCTATAGCTACCGATATGGCTGACCTGGTGGATGAGATGTTTCGTAAAAACCCTACTGGAGTGACAGATCTGTTCCCGCTTCATACGGCAGCTCTTATGGGAAGCCACAAGACTGTGAATTTGTTACTCAAAATATTGAAGGAACCTTTTCAACGTGATGGACATGACGCAACACCATTACATCTGGCAGCTGCTGGCGGAAACCATGAGATGATTCAACTTTTAGTGAGTCATGCAAAGGTGACTCATCATGCGAATATCTCCAACATATATACTGGTATTCTCAATGCCCAGAATGCAAAATCCGAAACCTCTTTGATTGTGGCAGCTCATATGGGAAACATGAAAGCTGTAGAGTCATTGGTTCGGCTCGGGACGGACGTTGACATCGTAGACCACAAAGGGAGGACTGCACTCCATTACGCGATCATGAATTCTGTCGCTGTGACCGATGGGCTGATTACTGAGACATCAGCGAACTGTAGGGACAACGGCGACTCCATACCCTTTCACTTTGCTGCTATACTTGGCAATGAGGAGGCGGCAATTGCTCTCAAGAAAGTATCGGACATCTCTAGGCAGACCGAAGCAGCACTCAACTCACAAAACAATGACGGTAAAACGCCTCTTCATCTGGCAGCGGAGTATGGCCACACCAAACTAGTGAAGCTTTTCCTGGAGAATGGCGGAAAGCCCGATATCAAAGACCGAGAGGGTAACCGGGCTATCGACTTGGCGGCCATGGGGGGCCACTTGGACGCTATACTGGCGCTGATTGCGCGGAGCGTCAAAGATGGGACTCCTAGTTCTGGCGCTCTAGATGTGGCGTGCAGGGCTGGCCAGCTTCTGGTGGTTGAGTATCTTTTGAAATACAATATGGGTAATCCAGATGGTGATGAATGCTTGCCAACGTTCCCATTGAGCGAAGCAGCTACCGTAGGTCATGATTCGATAGTCCGTGCTCTACTTCGCTACCACGCAAATCCCAATGTATCGGATTCTGCGCGACAAACTCCGCTGCACTTGGCCGCGAAGCACGGCCAGCATGTCGTAGTTCAAACGCTCTTGGATCACGGTGCGAATGCAAATGCACGAAACATGGAGAGAGAGACACCGCTCCATCAAGCTACTAGATCCGGAACAACGGAAGCCATGTCCTACCTGATCCGAGTAGGTGCCGATATTCAGGCCTCTTCGCGTGAAAAACGTACCCCCTTACATCTTGCAGTGCACAGTCCAGAAGCGACACAGATCTTATTGATAAATGATGCGGATCCTGACTCAGTCGATGTACTGGGACAGACCCCCCTTCACATAGCTTCGAGTAAGGCGTACTACGAGGCACTCAAGCTTCTTTTGGCCTCTGGAGCAGATGCCAGTATTCAAGATGATGAAGGTGCTACACCACTCGATCTTGCGGCCCGGAAAAAGGACATCGACTTGGTCAAAATCCTGTGCGAGTATGTTGTGAAGACTGACAACTTCGACGATATTGTCTATTCCGCCGCATGTGTCGCTGTTGATGTCGCATCTGTTGAAGTGCTGATATTCCTGCTGACACTTTCGCCACAGGCCATGAGTAAAAAGGACGATGAGGGGCGCACGTTGCTGCATTTAGCAGCCGACAACAATACTGCTGCCGTTCTCGCCGGGTTGCTTCAACAAAGCTCCACGGTCGACCCCCTAGATGATCAGGATAAAACACCCTTGCACTATGCAGCAATCGGGGGGTGTTGCGAGAACATCCAACACCTTATCGCCAGGGGTGCTGAGGTAGATAAAAAAGATGAAAAAGGATATACCGCTCTGCATTACGCAGTCGAGTCCAGGAAACCGGAATCTGTCGCTCTATTGATCTCTGCGAACGCCAAGTTAGACCAGGTGAATGAGGACGGTGAGACGCCGCTCTTCGTTGCCGCATATATCGAGGAGACAGAAATCACAAAAAGACTGCTCGATAGCGGCGCCGACGTCCATATTACAGATAAAGGGGGATGGACGCCACTCCATGCGGCTGCTACAGGCAGTCTCGAGGTTACGGATTTGCTAGTTAGCTCCGGAACTGATGTGAATATTGCTGGGTCTGAAGGATGGACGCCTCTCCATATAGCTGCGAAATTCGGGAATGAGGATATCACCAAAATACTGCTCAAAAGCAAAGCCGATCCAGATGCAGTCGATGCAAACGGCTGTACCGCACTGCATCTTGCCTGTGAGGAAGGAATGTACCAAATAGTCAAGGTATTGTTGGAAGGGCACGCTTCAGCGATTGTCAAGTCCCAAGACTCCAAGACATGTCTTGACCGCGCGGTGCAAAGGGACCATCACCGTATTGTAGAGTTGCTGATCGACCGCTCGACCGATATCACCTGGGAGACCGACAAACTTGTACACTGCTACTGGGAAGCAATCGACCATTATTCTATACGAACCGTCAAGTGTCTCGTTGATGTGGACTCTTCGCTGCTGTCACGAGAGTCTACAGAGGGTCTAACAGGGCTCGAGACGAGTGTGCTTCGTGACGACAAAAATGATAAAGCACGACCCTTAGCCCTATGCCTCCTCGAGCTCGGCGCAGACCCTTTCAGGAGAGGAACTGGCAGCTCCAGGACAGCGTTCGAACTCGGTGTGTTCTCGCACCGTGAGCTGAAAAGCTCGTTTATTCAGGCCTGCGTCGAAAAAATTGCCACAAGACTGGAGCTAAGCCCGTCAAATTTTGGATTTGAAGAACTCCGTATCGCCGCTGAGTTGGATGATTCAATCCTCTGGGATATATTGGCTCCTTTGCGGGAGAATGAGGAAGTGCTCCAGTCCAAGGACGACGACGGGTGGAACATCGACTGCTTCATCCATCAGTCCAACGGGAAAGTCAAGGCGGATGTGCGAGATTTCATTTCTCTAAAGGCGACGAGAGAACCTGGGAGATTGATTGTCCCAGATGTGTGGATGTTTTCGCGCACCAATGACCCTCCACATATCGAAGTGAGTGGGCTTGATGTTCACTTCCCAGGTACGTGAGATTATTGGCGTAATTTGGTTCGGTAGAGCACAGTCAGAGAAATTTTCTACTAAAATATTAATTCCAGCAAGAAAGGGCCCCGTCGCACTCAGAGCAGATTTTCCTTTCCGCCCAAGAGGGACGGACGTAGCCTACTTCGAGATTACCATACACCGCGAGACGGACGAGACGAAGCCCACCGGAGAGGATCCTGTGTTTACACTGGCCATTGGCGCCTGTGGTGAGTTCAGCAACATGACAGACTCACTTCCTGGGTGGAACGTATGGTCATTGGGTTACCATTCGGATGACGGAAATATTTACGAGGAAGACTCAATTACTCCTGCTGAAGCAGCAGGAAAGACATTCAGTCCTGGAAGTACTGTTGGCTGTGGCATCGACTACAGCAAGGGAGAGTACTTTTTCATCCTCAATGGAGAGATAATCGGTGCGTCTCTCCCTTCGAGCGCGTGATATCTCACATAATATGGTAGCTGACTCTAAGGTAGCTTCTCGTCGTAGCAGTGTCATACACCGAAAGCTATACCCGATAGTTGGTCATGACGGCGCTAGCTGCCGGATAACAGTCAGTTTTAGGGATTGTCTCTATGCCTGGCCCGAAGCAGTCGAGCAACTGGAGGTAAAGGGAGAGGCACCGAGTAGATTGCAGAGAAGATCTACGAATACAGCCTTGCACTGAGTGATGGCCAGAATTTAAACAAAGTTGCATGAAGACTGGAAGAACACTTACGCAGATGTACCAGCTCAGAGTTGGATAGCTCTGACTTCCTCGATACACACTCAGATAATCTATGACCATTGCGATGCTCTATAGTCCGAACTGATAGAGGCATTTCCCCGCATACACGGAGATGGTACTCAAGTAAGCTTAGTTAATAAAATCAACAAATATAGCCATACGAACACAGCAAAAGCAATTGACTAGAAGATGACATGTATTGGCCTGCAATAGCTACATACTAGTCAATCGGTGGAAGCCGTACTGAGTCGACTCAACCTCACCGAACACATAGCAAAACCAAGATATAAATCAGAGGGAATGCAATGGCAACAAAAGCTATGGTATCTGACCTCATATCGCCATGCATGAGCTCATTCGCCGCGTTCGCAACAACCGATGGCGTCGGATGCCTGGTAGAAGGAGTAGTGGTAGCCCTAGACGATGGTGCCGGCCCTGAAGCCGAAGCTGACCTCAACGGCGTTCCACTAGGATTATTCAAAGTACTAATGGGTGTAGTAGATATTGCAGAGGCAATCACAGCCTTGACAAAATTGGCAGTATTGTCTATCCCGAACTCGCCGCTCTCATACTCATCTCCAGCGCCATCGTACATACGCACAATGTAGCCATCCCGATTGTCGATATAGCCCCTGTCCGAAGTATACTGAAATGTATAGTTGAAGTCGGTGATTGGCACGGCTCTCTGAGTCAAGGCCATGTAGAATGTTTCGTCCAGGAAGAGGTCGATGGTGGCGTTTGCGGATGGATTGTCGCTGCTGTCTGTCGTCCAGGAGATGGTGAGGCCGTTTTGGATGTTGATTTTGTCACCGTGGGTAGGGAATGTTATTGTTAGGCCTGTTTATTCTGTTAGTCTAACAGCAGGGAATAGATTTAGTAAAAAAAATTGGAAGGTGAGAAGGGTCATACCCTGCACGAAACAGGCTATTCCCGCGAGGAAAGTGATGATGCTGGGTAACATCCTTCATGTAGTTGGAATATCAATCATAGATATTTCTGGCGACATTACAAAAAAGAGACAAAAACCTGTAATTTAGAAGTCTTCTCGAGCGACGACGATGACTCATTCTATTGACCCATTCACACCTGTAGTCACTGTAACAATGAATCCTTGGACAGTAGACATACTGAAGTCGTTTAATTCATCTCATCAAATCACGGGATCTGCCATTGACCTTCCTTGATGATGGCTGGCTGCCTCAGGCTGGCAAGTGTTCCAAAAGAAATAGCCTTAGGGCTCCTTCTTAGGGGTTTGGGGCGTTCAGGGCAACGCCGACACTCATCTTCTTTCTCTCCAACAATCTCATAATATTTCTCTTCAGAATATCGCTGAGAGACCTCACGATACACCTTCCAAGCTTCTGCTTTGCGATTTGCACATTCGTGGATCTGATTTTGTATGGGTATCTACATGTACTGTCACGATTTCCAACCAGCCCAGAAAGATGTGCACACCCTAGAGGATCTGCCTCAGGCAGCACAGCACGTGTACCTTCTTCCATCTTCCGCCTCCTTCCTTTGCGGCAAACGCCCGCCTGCCTTTGTTACCCCTCCCTCCTCTTCTTCCTCCTTTCCTTCTTCTCCATCTTCTACTCCTCCTCCTTCTTCCTTTCTCTCCCACAACTCATAGTGGATTCCTCTGCTCTCATACCACCTTTCCACATCGCTTTCGACTTCTGTCGCGATGGGTTTCTTCCTTTGCGATGGAGTTTGATACCTCCTACTTCTGAAGCCCTCACAATCTCCTTTTCTTCTGTTCTCCAAGTTCAACAATGGACAGCAGCAGCAGCAGCAACAAAAACAACGACGACGACGACGACGAACTGGGAACTCGCCCAGAAAAATACTACTGTCGGGACCAGCCTCCCTAGCCCAGCCTCCCCAGCACAGGTGTCCCAGACATCCCGTTGATCACTGGAGACAGCAGGATCTCCAACGACCTGGGTCCAAAGATCCAGAGTCCTGTAACTCCTTGCGTCCATCTTTCATCATCATTCATTGGTCAGTTCGTTTATCCGTTATCCCATCTTCGCCACTCTTTTGCTGATATCGATATGGCTATTTAGGAATTCTGTATCGATGATGAAAATATTGTTCACAATGCGGCTGTACCCACGGTACAACGTCGCCCATCGAGTTCATCAACTAGAACGCTGATTCCTCCAAATATCAATAACAATACAGCTGTACCCATGGTACAATATTGCCCATGAAGTTCACCACGATAGCTGGCGCTCAGAATGAATCCAAGGTCAGTTCTATCGTTAGATTTTAATGAGTACAAGCTAACAAGCCCTAGGTCTCTTGAGAGGAGCGAGTGAGGAAATTTGTCTGCCCCGAACCCAGCTGCAAGATGAAATCCGTCATGCGGCACCAAGCAAATGAACATGTCGACAGGGTACATCGTCAAATCAAACACAAGTGTCCAGTCGAAGGATGTGGGAAGACATTCGTGAAGGTACAGGCTACAAAACATGATGAGGAGTCGCATAAGGAGAACCCGACTAGATTCCTATGTCCACTGGCTAAGACTTTGGGATGCAAAAAGGCGTTTGCATCTGATCAGGGTGCAAAAAGACATACAAAGATGCATAGCGAGAACAGGGCTAGATATAAATACCTGCTTTCTGAGACGCTGGCCTGGCGTTGGACGAATTTCCAGCGCTTTCGCGAAATCCGCGACCGCGGGACAAGGATGATGAGAGTAAACCGCATACCGTCGACGAAGAAACTCACCAGAGATCAAAAAATCAACAGATTTGGCACAGAGGTCGTCGACGACGAAGGCACAGGCCCGGCATCCCTCCGCATTATACTTTCGAATGTATTCTTGAACAAGTCAAGACAAACTTATTGACAATTTTCCAAGGGAATACACTCGCTGATTCCGATGCTATAAGTTATCGACAGATTTTAAGGGGGGTAAGCTTGCGTTGGCTGTTGCGCGCGACCTGGCCTCTGTCTTGACAACTTGCATGCTTTATTTTGTCACTTCGAGGCGACAAAGCATATTACCGTATTTGGTCGTCCACTATGGCTCCTTACAATGATTCCTCAATATCGATGAGATTGTTCTTGGACTTCAACATTGCTAATCCAAAGACTTTATCCTGTTTTGTATTGTCAAGCTTGTGTTTTCTTTTAGTAATGCTACCATTTTCCATCGCATAATCCTAGCGTTTGTAGAACGTGCTTTTATTAATGTAAATGTAGCCTTGTTTAATCTAATCCTGACCAAGAAAGAAGGGGGGTCAATGACACCCCTGTCCAGTCTGTCTATCCAACCGACAAAAACACGACGCTTCAATCGGCACATCGGCCACCGCAACCGCCAAATCAAGCTGTTTCGTCATCATCCTCGCCTCGTCGCTTCTCCCCAATCCAGTCAAACATTCATACAACCCATGCAGCGACCACACATTATTCGGATGCTGCATTGCGCGTGGCAACACATCATTCAGCCCGAGGTCTGTCATGTACACCTCCAACGCCTCCTCCAGCCGCCCCTGCTCGATGAGCAATGCCCCATAAGCGTGTCGTGGAGGCTGCATCCATCCCCACGGCTCGTCATAAGGCAATGCCTGATCGGCCTCAATAGCCGCCCGGAAATGCACAAAGGATTGCTCGACGTTGCCTTTGCGATACTCTATTTCGCCCTGCAGCATTTCCTCGGCAACCTGTAGGATGTGCACGCAAGTATTATTGAATATCGTCCGTGACGGCAGCACTTTCTCCAGCGCTCGCTTAAACAACTCGCGCTCCCTTTCTGCATCCTCCATCTTCCCCAGCGCAGCGCTCGCTACACCCTTGGCATAATGCAGCATGGTCGTCGTAACACAATATAGCGTTTGATCATCTGGCATTCTCAGCGCAATAATATCCTCCCACCGCCCAAACCGAATCAACGCATGCACCCTCATCCCCAAAAACCCCTCCAACCAATCCGCCATCGGCGGCGAGTCAACCCTCAACAATTCCTCCGGTATACTCTCCTCCAACTGCCGCACCGTCTCCAGCGCAACGTCCGACTGACCCGCAAACATTGCGGCATACAACCTAAAATGGAGATTATGTGCTCTATACAGTGTATAAAACCGTAGTGGCCCGCGGGCGGCAGAAACGAAGTATTTCGTGTCAGCGTTGATGGCGGCTGTGTTCCACATTATGGCCTGACGGTAGTCGCCGCATAACACGTCGAGATGGGTGGGCATGTGATTCAAGTGTCCTGCATCAGGCACAAGACCGCGCAGATGGTCAGCGACGCGGAGAGCGCGTTCCGGGGTTTGCGACATTTCCATGAGGTGGATGTAGAAATGGAGGATGCCGGGATGTGTTAACCCGCCATCTTGGGCGATGGCCCGGTCAAGCACCTCCTTGACCTCAAGAGTGCGCGAGGCCGGGTTTGGTTGGCCACTACGCAGATCCCATAATTTCCATGGATTCAGATTCATAAGCGCATCGGCATATAACGCTGCAATGTCGAGATCATCCGGGTATTTGGTGTATGCGATACGCATCTTTTCCGCGTAGGCGCTATTCCATGCCGAAAACCATTCCTCCGCCGATTTGCTTTCTGGCAGTGTTTCGCATGGATATCGGGCTTGAATAGCATCAATAAGCGCCTTCTCATGCAGCGATGCTCTATCTGCGGTCGCTGCAGCAAGCTTTGCGGCCTCATGTGCCTCTTTTAAGCTGTCGTGCAGATCCTGACCATCGAAAGTATCCCAGGGCTTGTTGTAATTCGGGCCCCGGGCATATGCCAACCCCCAATACAGAATCGCACAGTCTGGGTCGGCTTGGATGGCTCGTTTGAAGCAGGTTACGGCTTCTTCGTGGTTGAAGGCATATGTCCAGATCAGGCCGCGATTGAACCATGTTTGAGCTGCAAGAGATGTCTTTGATGAGATGGAGCGGTGGTAGGAGCCGAGGTTGAAATAGTTTTCTGATGATGATGAATCTGGGTCCATTGTGCTGTAAACAATGCCATTCATTCGGACGTAGACGTAGGTAATGTTGTGGAACCTTGATGATGTCGAGGTTTGAGTTACGTATGTGGGGTTAATTTATCCACCGTGATGTGTGTTCGCGTATCTACTGTGAGGCCTAATCATTTTATTTCACTCAAAATCCCACTCTACTACATCTGATCTAGATTTTTCGGTCTGTATTCTAACGTGCAATAAATTAGACACCTGCCACAATCCATGGATATACCTGTGACCCTTCATCGACTAGGATGGACCTCCTTCCAGGCCACTGAGTAAATTCATTCTGGACTGATGCTCTATGAAAAAGAACATAATCGATTTTCACGTTATACGAGGTAGGCAGGAGGGGTTTGTCCTTGGCGTAGGCTCTTATTCCCTTCAAAAGTCCTGCAAAGCCATTGTAATTGCAACCACACAAGACATGCTTGCATTTTGTGGCGGTTATCCATACATCCTGCATCTTGGCTCGCACTGGGAGCTGCCAAGAAAACGAGGTGGTACCAAAGTGTCTCGAGGGATGAACCTGTGACGCCACTTGAGCGAACATGCTTAGTAAGATTGAAGATTGAATAATGCTAAGAGCGAGAATTACCCCGGATATTACCCCAGATTGCGGTGCACTGTAACTCGAAACGGTGGGAAGGGAGGCTCTATCTGAGCGTTTTTCGGTGTAGATCATCGAGTTGAGCCCCTTCAGCACTTGGCTCGTACCTATACTATCAATAAATCCAGGATAAAATTGAATGTAGAAGAAATGTGGAAGTATATATCCTTATGTTGTATTGTGAGCGATAGGAACGTTCTCGCAAACACTATGTATCTTCGAAACTTGCTATGGATGTAAAATGACAACGGAATATACGCTGAGATATCAAGCATTTATGTCATCTCCTCAAAGCCCAATGAAAGGGTCCGTCTTTGGTGGTGTAGTGGTAAATAATCCGTTGTCATAAGATCTACTGCAGTCTTAGCTGAACGTCAAAGCGGACAATTTTCGGAGAGGATTTAATGCCTTTATTTGTGAAGATGCAGGCATATACAACCCAAGAATACGACATTGCAACGCCTCAGTCTCAAAAAGAGAGAAAAAAGGGTGTAGGCCTTGGGGTTTCCTGTTGGTTTCTTCAATTCACGCATGTCTTCCTCTAGCTGGGACTCAGAATTGAAAAGTATAAGAACGCATCTTGCTCTCGCTCTTGATTTAATAAAATATGATTTTTTTTTGAATCGCAATCAAACATCAATTGTCAAGTGTACCTCCTTGTGGAGAAAGAAATATCAACATGAAACTCTTCAATATCTTCACGGCGGTTCTGTCCACAATCACAAGTGCTGCTTGCTCAGCTCTCCCTGAACCAATGACTCCTCGGCAAGCCTCATCTACACGTCTTGTCTTTGCACATTTCATGGTAAACGCCGCTCCCTTTTGAGCCATATAACCCTAAGCTGACTGACTTGATTAGATTGGCATCACCAGCGACCGCACCAGCTCAACCGACTACGACGCCGACATGCAACGCGCCAAAGCCTACGGCATCGACGCCTTTGCGCTCAACATCGGCGTCGACCCCTACACCGACCAGCAACTAGGCTACGCCTACCAGTCCGCCGCAAACAACGGCATGAAAGTCTTCATCTCCTTCGACTTCAACTGGTGGACCACCTCCCAGGCTTCCGCAATCGGTGCAAAGATTGCTCAATATGCCAGTCTACCAGCGCAGCTCATGTATGACGGCAAAGTTTTTGTGTCGTCGTTTGCTGGCGACGGTGTAGATGTTGCAGCCTTAAAGGCAGCGGCTGGTGGGAATGTGTTTTTTGCGCCCAATTTCCATCCGTCGTATGGAACGGACTTGTCGGATGTTGATGGTCTGCTGAATTGGATGGCATGGCCGAATGATGGCAATAACAAGGCTCCGACGGCGGCATCGAATGTTACTGTTGCGCAGGGGGATGAGGAGTATGTAACTGCGCTGGCTGGGAAGCCGTATATTGCTCGTCAGTTTCCTACCATTACAGGCTTGGATGTACGTACTAGACAGCTAACTGTTTACAGCGGCCTCGCCATGGTTTTCCACTCATTTCGGACCAGAAGTCTCATACAGCAAGAACTGGGTTTTCCCATCGGATTTGCTCTACTATCAGCGCTGGACAGACTTGTTGACCCTGGGCCCACAATTCATTGAAATGGTCACATGGAATGACTATGGTGAGTCGCATTATGTTGGGCCTCTGAACTCTCCGCATACGGATGATGGTTCCTCGAGATGGGCTAATGACATGTAAGTCTTCCCCCCCTACTAGTAGTGCTCAATTGTTGTTTCTGTGCTTAAAAGTAATAGGCCCCACGACGCCTGGCTCGACCTCGCAAAACCATTCATTGCCGCCTTCCACGCCGGCGCCACTTCTGTCGCCTCGTATATTACCTCCGACCAGCTCATCTACTGGTACCGGCCTCAACCGCGGCTCATGGACTGCGACGCAACTGATACCTGCATGGTGCCGGCCAACAATGCTAGCGGGAATTATTTCGAAGGCAGACCCAATGGTTGGGAGAGCATGGCAGATTCCGTTTTTGTAATTGCCTTGCTTCAGTCTGCTGGAACAGTTCAAGTGACCTCCGGCCCAAACACGCAAACATTCAACGCACCTGCTGGCGCAACCGCGTTCCAGGTCCCCATGGGCTTTGGTCCGCAGAGCTTTTCGCTCACGCGGAATGGCGACACGGTATTGTCTGGGACAAGCTTGAAGGATATAATTGATGGGTGTATATGCGGGATTTACAACTTTAACGCTTATGGTGAGGCTAACTTCCTCTCTCGTATAGCTAATATCTTTTATTGATAAGAATATAGTGGGCTCGCTGCCAGCAAGTTTCTCAGATCCACTCGAGCCACCTGCACTCGGCGCCTTTAGCGAAGGATTAAAGGTTACGACATGCAGCCCGACACCATCTTTGGGATTGACAGCAACCACACCGCCAGAGACTATTCCTACGGGCACGATTACGCCGGGGTCGTCGATTACAGGTCCAACTTCCACCACAACTACGTCGCCTACCTCGACTCCAACCTCAACAACGTCTACCACCACCTCTACCACCTCCACAAGCACCAAGACAACTACAAGCACGACCACAACTACATCATCTCCCCCAACAAGCACCGGCACAACATGCATCGGCGGCACCGGCCCTGGCAACTACATCGGCCTCTGCTCCTTCTGCTGCAACTACGGCTACTGCCCCGGTTCCGGCGGATTGGCAGGCGTATGCACATGCACTGCTTATGCGGCTACTCCAGTGCCTACTCCGCCAACCACGGGAACTGTTGGTGTTCCTCTCCCAGGCGAGGATGACTCGTACCTGGGGTTGTGTAGTTTTGCGTGTAATCACGGGTATTGTCCGTCTACTGCGTGTGAAGTGCAGAGTTAGAAAATCCCCCGTCCACCGATTATCTAATGATGTTGGATCATTGGATGAGAATGTTGAATGTTCGGAAAGGCTATTCAGTGCTTTAAAATTGTACAAGTCGTTGTTCATTGTCTGCGAGATTTATTTCTGATATCTTTATATAATACAAAATTCACATATAAAGCAAGTTTCCTCGACATGGACCACCAACAATTGACTGCAAATACTTTGGAACGCCATCCGGAGTTCTATAAGAAAAAAAAAAAAAAAAAAAAAAAAAAAAAAAAAAAAAAAAAAAAGAGTACAATTCCTCTCTACTGCTAGAAATGATCTATGCACAGTAAGGATTCGACCCACCCTGGCACGTCATCCCAGCAGCGCAAGTAGCTCTCGGATTCCAAACCTCATTATAGCACTGCTCCAGAACATTGCCATTGCACGCCCATGCGCCGTCGGAGCATGCGTCCTCAGTCGACGTAGTCGACTCGGTGGCGCTTGCAGCGGCAGCAGTCACCAGAGTTGTAGGAGTAGCTGAGGTGGTAGGAGTGCTGCTGTCAGAGCTGCCAGAAACAGGTCCCTGACTGCCACCCGACCCAGTATCAAAGTCGTACAGCGTCTCATCCACAATCTCCCACGAGATATCAACATGCCCATCATCGCATGCAGCGCCGGAAGTCAGTTCGTCAAGGACACTATAACTAAAATCCAGTCCCGGCGCACCCTCTGCGTTCCAGGTAGTAGCACTCGACGACCCGGTGCCGCAGCGCTCGCAGCCATCGCCAATGAACAGCGGGAGGTCTGATGTCACACCGTTCACGGTGACCACGACTTTCTTGCCGCAATACAGCGACATATCGTCGGATAGTTGCGTGTTGTTCATGGCCACCAGGTAGTTGGAGTCAATCTCGGTCAAGGACAGGGTGGTCTCCATGCTGCAGTGCACGCCGCCCATGTTCTGGTACTCGAAGCTGGTGCCGCAGGCGTCGATTTGCTCGACGTCGTAGTAGTAGGTGCCGAAGCCGGTGCCGCTGTAGATTGTGTCTTGGGCGGCGGCGGCGCCCAGGAGGGTGAGCAGACCGGCTGCGGAAATCATAGAAGCAGACATGATTGTTTGTTTAATGAAAGAGAATGTATATTTTGGGAAGAAAAGGTATAGGCAAGAATTGGCTAGAATAGAAAGGAGCGAGCTATTCAGTCATCGTGAGGGGGAAAATTCAAGTCTACGAGAGGTGGGTGTACCAAGTTTATATACACCAGTGACTCTACAAGGTATCTATGCGGCTTTAATAAAGCACCACAGTCTGCGTGCTAAAACCATGGAATCGTTACAACTTGTATCCACAATGTTGAAAAGTGAAGCCTTTCTCTCCACCTACAAGGCGAGGGCTTGAGATTGTCCCGAACTTATGGGAACGGAGATCTAACTGAATAGGTACCAGAATCTTGAACACGTTCTAGAATCTTGGCGTTTTACACCCACGGTGGTCATTATCGTCTTGAAATGAAGGTCTGTGCTATTGTTCTACAACATCATGCCATGTTAACTTCTTGAAGGGTTGAGTTACAGAACTGCTCGTTTATATGTAAGCAGTGACCTCCGTGGTTCACAACCTCATGGGATCAGCAATACAGAGCTAACGGCAGACATCAAACACCCTTTAAGTAGTTACTTACTCATGCAGATGGCATTTTATATACGCAGAGGAATGTTCTATGCGATTTCTCGGCCGGCCAGGAAACGATCGAGTTGATCGAATTAATGGATATTTTATCCGCTCTAGCCACCGCACCAATGAGGTTCCAGTGCCTTGAAATTCAATTCCATGAACCATGGTTTGTGTTGTGTTCCTGTGAAAGTGATTGGAGGCATAACGGTTTGCCCCACCTGAATGTTTGAGAGAACCGCTGGTCAATGCAAGGTGGCGTGGGGTATTTATGCCGATAGGCCAGGAACAATCTTGACATGTTCTGGAAGGTTTAATGAGTTGGAAAATTTCAACGGTCAAAGGGGAATGTGGCTTGGGGCAGATAACGTGGTTGGCTGTACTGTACTCTGGGAAATTGGCACTTTGATCGGGATAGTTCGGGATTACTCAATTGGGATTCTTAATGGAAAGATCGGGCGCAGTACGGTGGGATCGTCCTATTCTTTGATCGAGTGGCAAATCTAGACCCAGACAAATGCCAGATGAATAGATTGTAAACTATGCTCACGATGATAATGGTGGCGTAAGAAGAAAACGTCTAGATCCTCCCATGTTAGGATAATTTCCCCATACCTACTGAGGCTCGGCATGATCACTCGGCGCAGCAAGGTGCTCACTAAGAATTCACTGAGGCTCAAGCCTGTGTGGCTCAGGCTCAGTCAGCTTAAAGTGCTCAGTGTGAGCATGCTGGGCATGCAGCAGTGGCACATATCATTTGCCTAGGTATTACATGGATGATAGCAGAACACAAGAGGCAGATCAACAATCATCTCCCTCAAAACAATATAGAATCAATCCAGACACACACTAATCAACCTTTCAGAGGAAAGCAAGACAGACCACAAATCATTACCTAAGTAAGCCAGTATAACGGGCTTTTAAACAGGTCACCACACAGTCCCAGACCAGCTCTACACATACTAAGAATGTTAATTCATTCGCAAAGCTTCATTCTCATTTCTTAAACACACCACTTAAAAGTCAACTAGAATTTCTTTCTTAGCTATTTAAAAAAGCATTATCTCAGGGGATATCTAATTCTAGCATTATATTATTACCATCTTTAACAAGCATAACACCAAGAAATTTTAAACATAGCTAGTCCCCATCTAAATCTACAGATAAGAAACCATAGACAATAAAAGAAGAAAATCTTCTTATCCAATTAAGAAAAAAAGAGCAATTATCGTAGTCTACCATGGAATAGCACTTTACAGAGAAGTTTCTAAGGAGATAGTCTCTAAGCGCTATCCAAGTTCATTAGAGCAGCAAAATAAAAGATTAATATTAGATATAATTATTCATAGTTATCCTTTGTCAGAAGAATCAGAACGTCACAGCCAATAGATAAAGTAGCCAGTGCTACTTACCTAATCATAAGGTGATTAGTGTAAAAAGAATCAAGTATCTAAGCTACTATATATACAGTCTATACATACTTAATAACCTCTAAAAGTAGATACAAAGTAGGGCTATTTTAATAAGCGATTAGTGAGCAAAACAGAGCCATTATTAGAAAAAAGCTATATTAATTATATTTACTAAGAATAGAAATAATAAAGCCCTAATCAGTGAAATGGATATATTAGATATATTAAGCTTTAAATATATAAGAACGCTCATTTTACTATATACTTAATTTTAGTTTACTATCTTGAATTAACTATAAATCTTAAATATACAATTTTCTATTAATTAGAATTAGTTATCATCTTCTTATTTAAGTCTTAGCTGTTACGGCAGCTGGCTCTGCCGCCGTACGGAATAGGGCTTTGTTAGGATTTCCTTTATAGGAGGTCTTTATCAGGGATCCTCCGTCAATCTGCTTTGTATGGGATTCTCTATTGTACGGAGATATCCTGGGATCATTATGAGACCATGTACGCAGGCCACATATAAATATGAGGCCCTGCTTCCTAGTTAGATAGATTCCTTCCTCACACTGAATATTCTCGTTTACATGCACACGTACTTCCAATAGCTACGTATTGGCGCCGTTACATTAGCCTAAAGACCTTTTATATATTAGAAACCTCTTAACTTCGTTTGTTTAGAGCATTCTAGTTATACTCTAACGGTATTGAACCGAAGTTTCCGACATCCTTATAGTCTATACTCACTAAGCACTTTCTATCATAATAAGAAGATAAGACCCTAGCTAATAAGTTGATTTCTGTTTAGAGCTTCCTTTAACTATAATCTATTGGTTCTGAGGTTATTTATTATCTAGAATTCTTGCAGACTTTTTTGTGTTAGTACTCGTGGATAGACAGATAGGCAGTAGTAGTGGTTAATCAGCTTAACGTCAATATATTGGTTACCCTATCAAAAAGGCCCCTTATCTATTACAGGAAGATGCACTGGTTATGAAATTAAAAAATAATATTCTTAACTAGGATAAAAATAAGAACTAATTTACATAACAATTTCCTAACTGGAAAAAATCGTGCTTGTAGGTGCGCTATTATAATAAATTGAAGCAAACAGGGAGATGAAATGTAGATGATTAGAATTATCTGTTGGATCTCAGTACCCGGTGGTCCTTAGATTAAGAGAATCATAGCGAAAGTGTCGGACACTTCCCATTGTAGAACAAACGAGACATTCTAGGTCGATAGAAAAGAGATATCCGAGGCCAAAAGCAGCTTTGGTATGTGAGCCATAGTAAGAGTCAATCAATCGTTCGACCCAAAACCCAACCCAGCCTGGGTTGGGTCCGGGTTGGGTTCGGGTTATATTGGGTCATGCGGAAGCCTACCCGCAGGGGAACGGTTCCAGATCCGAAATGTCCCGTCGGTCTGAGGCCTCTGCCGTAGCCGTTACACAATCTTATTAATTAATTCTTTTTCTTATATTGTATATATATATTATAAACCAAAAGGCCTCCATACTGGCCTATAAGTTAGCCCTATTCAGGATAACGCTGGCTCGCCAAGAGCCTATCCGACAGCATGCGCCAATATTCTTCCTTACAACCTAGAACTGAAACCGGATTTGGATTGGCCTAGACTCCCCGAACCAAACGATAACTCAACCGTTTGCATGTCTACTAGTAATTTCGTAGTAGTTAATGCTGCTTGCAACCAAGTCCTAGGTTCAGATCACAGCATCATAATGGTGAAAATAATCATTTGCTTTTTGATGCAAACATCGTATTACGAAAAAGAAAAGGGAAGATGATGATGTTACGAGTTCGCAAAAGACCTATTTAGTGATTTGGAAGTTGTAGATTAAGTAGAAGTGTCGTCATTGACCTATAATGTATCGTTTGAAGCATTGAATGCAAGAATAATCTTGCCATACTAAAACACATATAAGAGAATCGTCACAGTATCAAATGATCTTGGAGAGGATTTATGATCCAAAAAGACCTTAATATCAGATTGAGCACTGACGGATTTAATTATACTACAAGAGTCAAACTCATTGTCTTATGGTATTCACACGAAGAAAGCAAAATGACGGATAACAGAATTCAGCATTCGAAAGTCGGGTCCTGGTTCTTGGGGCCCCAGGCCGAGAACTTCGACTATCTCCGGGAGATGTTTCACTACGTCCTCGAAAGACAGAAAAAAGCCAGAAAGGACCTGTATCCTCAAGATCCAGCATTTATAACACCAGGAATGCAAAAATCCGATGTCTTCCAGCAAAGCATCAAGGACCTTCAAGAACAAGTCAAGTGGATGTCTGACATGCTGGCAACGCATTCCATTCCATTCTGGTCGCCCAGATACAATGCTCACATGAATATGGACACTTGTATGTCTGGCATCATCGGCTGTGAGTAAATATTCGCATTGTCTATGTATTTTCCGACCATTGATTCCTGAAATTTGGAAGACATGGCTGCCATGATGTATAACCCGAACAATGTTGCAACGGAGGCCAGTCCATTCACCACACTTCTTGAAAAAGAAGTTGGAGATGACCTGTGCAAGATGCTTGGTTATAGAAAAGGTGGTTGGGGTCACATTACCTGCGTGAGTCGGCTTTGGTGGCTTAACTACTAGCCTGTTGTCTTGCTGATATCATTACAGGATGGCTCTGTTGCAAACCTGGAAGCCATTTGGGCTGGTTAGTTACCCATCCTCACTTCATTGTAGCCCTGAAGTTTATTCACCGGCCGAAAATCACTGATTTTGTTCCAGCTCGAAATCTCAAGTTCTACCCGTTATCCCTTAAATTGGCCATGAAACCTGGGAAAGAACTGGCGTTCCTCACAGACGTGACTCCACCATTCAATGTCAAGACCTGCCAGGGAACGGAGAAAGCATTCAACGATCTCACAACATGGGAGCTGTTGAACCTGACGCCGTTGCAGGTGCTTTGTATTCCCAGTCGTCTCTACGAAGAGTACGGCATTTCGCCAACATTCCTTCAGACCGCTCTTGGGCTGTATTCAATTCAAACAGTCGGTATGGAAGCTCTGGAGAAAGAATTTAACATCAAGACACCAGCCAAATTCTTCGTCAGCGCAACTAAGCACTACTCCTGGCCTAAAGGAGGAGGTAAAAGACCCATCCTGTCCGTACTCTGCTTCTCCATTTTCTAATTTGGGAACACCAGCGATCACGGGTCTCGGCTCTATGAATTTTGTGGATGTCAAAATCGACAGAGACGCCCGGATGGATATCAATTGCCTCAAGAAATTGCTCGATGATTGCATATCACCCACCGCCGAAGAGGATCGTACTCCTGTCTTCGGTGTGGTCGCGATCATGGGGTCCACTGAACACGGCGCCTGCGATCCACTCGAGGATATCGTCCGCATTCGCGAAGAATATGAACAGAAAGGCTTATCGTTTGTCATTCATTGTGACGCGGCGTGGGGAGGTTACTTCAGGACCGCGTTAAGAGCCAAGGCGAGAATTCCGTACCTCCCAAACGTTCCTACACTGGCCTTGAAAGAATATACCCAATGCCAGTTATGGGCCCTCAACCATGCCGATAGTATAACTATCGATCCACATAAGTAAGTCTCTTCTTGATGTTAGTGAGTATTGCGGTCGTCTGCTTGGTCACTAAATCCTGGTCCCAGGTCCGGCTACATCAACTATCCTGCGGGTGGCCTTTGCTATCGTAATGAGCGAATGAAGTATCTCATCACTTGGACAAGTCCAATTGTATACCATTCTAATGACGCAGTCGACAGCATGGGTGTTTATGGCGTCGAGGGTAGTAAGCCTGGTGCTTCAGCGGCTGCCGTTTGGTTAACCCACCGAACCTTGGGGCTCGAATATAAAGGCTACGGAAGGTTACTCGGTGAAGCTATCTTCACATGTACAAAGGTGAGTTGTATTCCAAGTAAATAATCAGAGAGATCTGACAAATATGTGGGATAGCTATACTGCTATTGGATTACAATGACAATGGATGACCCTGATTTGATCGTTGTCCCACTGAACATGCTCCCCGAAGAAAGGCATGGGGATTTTAAGTCTATCAGAAGAGCAAAGGAATTTATTCGAGACAGGATTTTGGCTGTGTCAAATGAGAAACTGATGGAAGATGAAGAAGCTAAACGGTTCCTGAATAGAATCGGCAGTGATCTGATGATCAATGCCTTCGCCTGCAACTTCAAGATAGACGGCAAACCCAACACCGATGTAGTAAGTCGTCACAGAGACCGGTTTACAGAAATATAGAGGCATACTGACTACTCTTGAAGGGCGAGGCAAACTACCTCAATACTCGGATCTTCAAACGTCTCTCTGTTACTACTCTGAACGATGAAGTCAAGGACAGGCCACTATTTCTCACAGAGTCAAAATTTACGGAAGAATCGTATGGTGACTGCCTCCGAACCTATAAGCAGCGCCTTGAACTGGGCGAGGATAGTACTGGTGATTTGGTGTCTTTAGTGAATGTTACCATGAGTCCTTGGCCCACAGACTTTCCGTTCATGCGACAATTGGCTGAGTCATTCAAAGAAGTTGCTAAGGATGAGGCCAAGGTGAGTTGTCCAATGAAATATCGATGCACCGTCTCAGAATAGAATTTGACATGATATAGCGAGCTGTGATGCGGAACAAGCTGACTACGGATATCCATGGCTTTATCATGCAAGGGAGCAAGGACCTATTCTTGGTGCATCTACCCATGTTCAACATGGCAAATCATCGCAGGCAGCTCATTGTGAAAGCTAAAATACCGGACTTGATGATGCAAAAATACCGAGAACTCCGCGATAAGAACCCTAGCAAGTTCTACACGGTGGCAAACATAGAGAAGGCACATCTCCGAGACTTTGAGCTGCCGAAGGCATCCTTTAAGGCCCGAATGGATGAGGGCATCCCCGGACCTGACGTAAAGCCGCTAGCGGAATTTGATGTGACAATTGACCATGTCGTTATCTCCGAGTCACTGTGGTCCGAACATCTTGACACTACATATCCGGAGAAGATGCCATTCTATCTGTACGGAAATGGTCCAGAGTGTCACATTGATCATGTGCTCAAGGCTTCACCTAATGCTCAATTGAATTCCGACTGCATCGCCGTCTCAGTGAATCCTCCATTGAACGAGACACTACGAGAGTCTGGTGTGGTTGTAATCCTTGATACTGTCTTTGAAAGGTCTTTGCAGCCAATGTAAGTTCCTGAACTTTGAAGTCTGAAAGCAACATCAAAACCTAACAAATAACCTAGGGCAAATGGTCAAATCCTTCCTAACATGCCTGGGCTGAATTTTCAGCCTAGTACTGTATACAAGGTCAAGGTGTTCGACCGTAAAAACTGGCGGAAGTCAAAGCCCATTGCTACAGGGGAGATCCAGCTGGGAGGCACCGTGTACGCTGACTGGCATGAGATCAACATGGATCCAGCGGATCAGCCGTCTATATTATGAAACTTATACCAGATTGACTAAAAACCAACTGCTAGGAATAAAAAACAAAAGATTATTAATATGTAAAATATAAAATTGACTATTGTGGAATTTAAAATGTAGGCCGTGGTAAAATGACCAGCGGCGGTGTTATCTCAATATTCAGACCCTCCTTTTACTGCCACCCGACACCGCCGTAAGGCGGAACCTCTGTAGGAGGGTCTGAAGCCCATTGTTATGAAACCAACTTGCATGATACTAGGCAGAAACTAGTACTATAAAGGAAAGGTGCTTAGTTAAAGTAGCTAATACTATAACTAGTCATTCACACATACTAATACGCAAGGCAGTCACTAAATAGATAGGCTTATAGCTAATATAAGAGAATATATAACTAGTATATACTTGCTAAGAATATGCACTACATATACCAGTATACATTATAACTGTATATTATAGTATATACTAGTATTAGTAATAATAATGTAGGATATATAGATGAAGATAGCTATAATAGCTATAATAGCTTCTTAAGAATAGAAGGAGTAATAAAAATCTATATAGAAATAATATATATTTAGGATTATAAAAATCTAGAATAAGATATATAGGTAGAAGAAATATTTAAGATATCTAGATAAGATATTAGTAGTAAAGATAAATTCTTTAAGATTAAATAAAAAATTCTTAGAGGATTAATAATAAGAAGAATTAAGATATATAATTTAGAAAAAAACTTTAAAGATGAAATATTGGAAGGATATAATTATTACTACTAATATAGTAATATAAATTATTTTAGTTATAGAAGATTATTATAGATAGTCTGCTTTAATAACTAGTATTTAATATATCTAAGTAATAAGAAAGCTATAGATTATTTTCTATATAATAATAAAGAAGTATAATAAATCTAGTGCAAATAGTGGAAAGAAAAAGAAAAGAAAAAGTAATAAATAGAAAAATGATTTTTTTATTAGAATAATAAAAAATAATTTAACTTAAATAAATTATAAGAAGTAAGCTAGTTATTAGAGACTAAGGGTTAAATAGATTAGAAGCTTATAATAAGTTTAAATACTAGCAAGAAAACTTAATAGAAATTAATTAAGAATAAAAATCCCCAAGATAAGAAAAAGAAAGTGATGATTAATAATAAATTTAAAGAGTTCTAGTAAGAAATAAAAGACAAAATTAAATATTAGAATATAAAGATATAGATATATAAAAATATTGTTATAAAATAATAAGTGTTAGAATAATATGATGAAGTCTTTTAATTATTAAAAAGATAGATAGATCTATTAGATGAAGAACTAGTAGAAGAAGCTAATAATCTAGATAATTTTTTTAGAAAACTATAGAAAGGACTAAAAGCTTAAGGTAATAGCTTAAGAATAGTATTTAAAAATTAAAATTGACCTACTAGGTAGAGAACTAATAGTAATAATAGACTTTAGAGTTATAAGGAATTATATAGACCTAAGAATTAAGAAAGAATTAGGGCTTTTAGGTATTAAGAAAAAGAAATTAATACTATTAATAGGACTTAATAGAGAGAAATTAGTAGAAAAAAATATTATAGAAGAAAGTAGTTAGCTTATTATAATAATAAAAGAGTATAGAGAATAAATTAATTTTGATATTATAAAATTAAAAAATAATAATATTATTCTAAAAGTATCTTAGTTAAGGATATATAATCTAGAGATCTATTAGGAGTAAGACTAATTATAATTAATAAGATATAATTATATAAAGACCTAGATTATTAAGGCTACTAGAAAGAGATTAGTGGAGTTAATAATTATTATATAAGAAGTAATAGTAGTATTATCCTATCAGGATAAATAACTAGCTAATAAAAAAGATAGTAGTGTTGCTAAAATTATAAAAGAGCTTAAGAAGTCTAAAGAAAGAATAAAAACTAGAAAAAAGATAATATTTAATAAGTTATTATAAGAGATTAAGGGTAGTATGGGAGTAGTACTACTAAAAGAATATAAATGTTTTAAGAAATTATTTAATAGAATATATAAAATATTATTAGATTATAGTGAATAGGATTATACTATTCTATTTGTTAAAAATAAAGAATTAAAGTTATAAAAGATTTATTAGATGTCGTAATTAGAGGATAAGGCTTTAAAAAAATATATTAAAGAAATACTAGAAAAAGAATATATATAATTATTATAATCACTAATAAAATATCTAGTATTATTTATATTAAAGAAAGAAATAATAGAGTTACAACTATATATTGACTATTAATAACTTAATAGTATTATAATTAAAAATATTTATATCTTACTATTAATTACTAAGATTTAAGACAAAGTTAAAAGAAAAAAATAGTTTACTAAATTTAATATTATAAATATATATAATCACTTACAAATTAAGAAAGAAAAAAAGTGGAAAATAGCATTTAAAACTAAATTTAGACATTATAAATATTTAGTTATACTTTTTAAATTAATAAATACACTAGCTATATTTTAATAATATATTAACTTAATTATCAAGGACTATCTCTATAATTTTATAATAATTTATCTTAATAATATTATAATATTCTCAGACAGTCTAGAAGATTATATCAAATATATCAAATTAATATTAAAAGCATTATACATAACAAAACTACAAATTAAACTCAAGAAATATAAGTTTTATATCTAAGAAATAGATTTCTTAGGATATAGGATTATCTAAAAAAAAATATAAACTAATAAAGAAAAAGTTTAAGTAGTTAGAAACTAGCTTATATCAAGAAATATTAAAAAACTATAATTATTTATTAAAATAATAAATTACTATTAATAATATATAAAAGATTATATAAAAAAAATAATACCTTTATTTAAACTACTAAAAAAGAAAATTCCATATAAATAGAATAAAAAATAATAGGATACATTTAAAAAGATAAAAAAAAAACTTACCACAACACTAATATTAATATAATTTAATATTAAGCTATTAATAATAATAGAAATAAATACATCAGACTACACTATTAAAGCAGTATTAACCTAAGAAAAGCCAAATAGAAAAAGAAAAATAATCATTTATTATTTAAAGAAATTAATTAATACAAAACTCAACTATAATATTTATAATAAAGAATTACTAGCTATAGTAAAAACACTTCAACATTAGAGAGTCTATTTAGAAGGAACAAAATTTATAATTAAAATTATTATAGACTATAAAAATCTCACTTACTTCTTATTAACTAAAGTATTAACTTAAAGATAAGTAAGATAGTCAGAAATATTATTATAATACTAGTTTATAATTAAATACTATAAAGAAAAAAATAATAAAAGAGTAAATACTTTTAGTAGATAACTAGATTATAAAAAAAAAGTCAGAAAACTAGAACTAGTACTACTTAGAAAAAATAAGAATAGAAATTTAGAGTATAATCCCTAAATAGCTATTCTCACAACAATAATAAAAGTAGATATAGACTTAGAACTACAAGACCTTATTATTAAGAAGATAGTAATAGATAAAATAATTTAAGTAATACTAAATAATATTAATAATAGAATTAAATATAACAAGATAACTAACAGTAAAATAAAACTTATATTTTAATATAGTTTAATCTATATCCTAAAAATAATTAGAGAATAAATTATTAAGATATATTATAATAACTTAATAGCAGGATACTTAGAAATCATTAATACTTTAAAAAAAATATTAAGAAACTATTACTAGCTAAAAATAATTAAAGATATTAAAAAATATATTAAGGAATATAATATATATTAGAAAAATAAGATTATAAGATACTAACTATATAAATAGATACAATCACTTAAAGCATTAGAATATCTATAATAATAAATAATAATAAACTTAATAGTTAAATTACTAATCTTAGAAAAATATGACTTAATTATAGTAATAGTTAATAGAATAATAAAGTATATATACTTTATACTAATAACTAAGAAAATAGATACACCTCTACTAGCTAAAGTGCTACTATAATAAGTATTTCAATATTATAATATACTAGAAATAATAGTATTAGATAAAGGACTAATATTTACATTAAAACTTTAGAGATCTATAATAAATTTAATAGAAAAAGAATAGTAATTAAGTTTAATTTATTATCCTTAGACTAATAGATAAATAAAACAAATAAATTAAATATTAAAATAATATCTAAAAAGTTATATTAACTAGATACAAGATAACTAGACAGGATTATTATTAATAACATAATTAGTATATAATATATTAAAATATTCTATAATAAGAATAATACTTTTTATAGCATATATAAGACAAGAAATAAGAATACTAGAAGAACCAAGATATAAGAAATCAATAGCAGAAATAGTAAAAAGAATAGTAAATACTATAAAAGTTATATATATTTATTTGGAAAGAAAAATAGAATAATAAAGAGAAATTAATACAGAATAATATAATAGAAAGAATTAGAAAGGATTTAATTTTAAAAAAAAAAAGAAGATCTATCTTTTATAAAAAAATCTTAAAATATTATAACTAAATAATAAATTAGATTACTTATAAATTAAATCATTTAAAATTAAAGAAAAAATTAGAGAAATCAATTATAAACTAAAACTATTAGACTCTATATAAATTCATCTAGTATTCTATATTTTATTATTAGAACTAGCATCACAAAACGCTAAAACATAAACTAATATTATTATTAAATAAGAGACCTATAAAATTGAGAGAATATTAATAGTAAAAATAATAGGAGAATAAAAACACTACTTAATAAAATAAATAGAATATAATAAAATAGAAAGTACCTAAAAAGTCAAGAAGAATCTTATAAATATATAATAAATAATTAAGAACTTCTATAAGAAATAGCTTTATCTAAGAAAAGAAGATCTAAAAATAAAAAATTATCTAATAAAAGAAGATTAAAGAATCTTAATACTAAAAAATTATTAAGAGTAGCATTTAAAAAATATTTATTTAAAAGAGTTAAAATAAAATCTTTAGAATTTTCTTTATTAAGAATATTTATAATATTTAAGTTATAATCTAATATTTTATTATTATAATCTTTAAGAAATTTTTATTATTTATAGAAATAATAGATTTTTATAAATAATTTATATTAAGCCTTTATATACTTTTTAAATTAAAGTTTAATAGATTTAAGATTAAACTTAATCTTATTCTCTTCCTTCTTAAGATAAGACCACTTATAATTATTATAGAAATAATACTTATATTTTTAATTATTTTAGATATATAAAGTATAATTCTAATTCTTTAAATCTATAATATAAGACTAATTTAAATAATTATAATAAAAATATAGATTATCTATAGGAAATCTATTCTCAAGAATATAATTAGCTTAATAATAATATTAGAAAATTTAAAGACTTAATTTAAACATATTAATATATTTTAGATACTTATTTATAAAAAAAGTAAGATTATATTAAGGATAAGAATAAGTCTTTTTATTTATATTTTTAGAGATAAAGATCCTAAAAAAAGAGAAGTGATATTATAAAATCAACTTATATAATACTAAATAGAAACTAGTACTATAAAGGAAAGATGCTTAGTTAAAACAACTAATATTATAACTAGTCATTTACATATATTAATATATAAAGTAGTTACTAAGCAAATAGGCTTATAACTAATATAAGGGAATATATAACTAGTATATACTTACTAAAAATATATATTATATATACTAGTATATACTATAACTATATACTATAATATATACTAATATATACTAAAGGTATATACTAAAGTATACACTAAGGGATCTATATAAATATGTTTATTTCTATACTTAGTTTCTACTTAGTATAGTTCTTTAATCTAAGTTATTTTAGTTATATACTAAAAGAATCAGCAAGATAAACCACACTTAAAGTATTATAATATTTTAAAAGACTTCTTCTATTATAATTATATTATTAATTTACTATTACTATTATCTATTTAATATTTAATTATAAGACAATCCTTACTAGACCTTTATATGGTCTAACCTATTATATCATAGCTCTACACAGCCAGTGACAACTATAGCGGATCCAGGTCCGTGACACCCATGACTATTATGATGTGGGGGCAATGTGATTTCTAGACAATCAAATTATGGACAGGTACGCTGCGTGGTTGTATCTTATTTCCACTGTGCAGGGCAGGCTTATTTATATAGAGTATTTTTGCTCTTCAACTGGCTTGGTATATAGAAAAAGAAGTTAAGTGTGGCTGGTACTGGTGATCTAGTACTGTATTATTTAGAATCTAATTAGGAATCTTAGTGTTTCAATGATAGAACTAAGTGGGGAAGTTATAAGAGCATTTCTGAAAAAAATATAGACCCTTAGGATATCAATAGTGATGGTAATATCCTTTTAGTATATATTTTTATAATTAATAAGACTTTTAAGAAAGATAGTAAAGTTTAACTTGATTTATAAGTAATAAAATACTTAAGATTAAATAGTTAATTTAAGATAGTAAAATAAAAATTAAATGTATAGAGAATAAATATTCCTTATATATTAATTTTTTATTATAGCTATTAGAGAATTAGCTTTAATATTAATATAATTTTTTTATAATTATATTTTTTGTATAATTATATTATTATTATATTTATAAATACTTTATATATATAAATACTTTATAAATATATTTAATATATATTTATACTGCTTTTACTTATATAAATATTGTATATATATATAGTTGTCGGAAACTTCGGGCTGACACCGTCAGAGTATAACTAGAATGCTCTTAACAGGCGAAGTTAAAAAACTTCTGATATACAAAAGGCTTCTAAAAACTAAGACTTATTCAAGTAGACAAAACTAAATCCTAATTAATAAAAGATTATATATTTAAAATTTATAATTAATTTAAAATAATAAAATAAGACTAAGTACATAGTAAATAAGCATCCTTATATATCTAATTCTTAATAAAGAAGTTATAAAAATTCTTTATTAATTCAACATAAAGAACATAGAAATCCTCTAATTTTTCTATTTTAATATAGCGTTCCCTAATAATAACTATATTATTTTTAATTACTCACTAAGCAGTCACTACTATAGTTTTACTTTAACTCTACTTTCAATACCAATTATATATATAGAATGTATCTAAGTACTTAATTTCTTTTACACTAATTATAGAGTAATTAGGTAAGTAATGTCAGTTACTTTATCTATTAGCTGTAATATTCTAATTCTTCTAATTATCTTTTCTTCTAAAGACTAGCATTTTAATAACTTAATAAATAATATAAAGTCCTTATATTATAGGTAAGTTATTTCTTTATTCAAAAATATTTAGTATCATAGTATTAAACTAATTATATTTTTATATAAGAACATCAGCAAGAACAACCTTTATAAATATATTAAATAGTCTAGTATTATTCTTATAATTCCTTATCTTTATTATTCTTAATAGAATAAGAAGTATATTAAATCAGAAATTTTAAAATATTATAGTAAGTATATTCGTGATAGTTAATACAAGTATATTAAAATAGCTTTATCTAATCTTATATAAAAGAAGTTAATTTTAGCATAGAAAAAATTAGATAAAAATAAGAAGATAGTTCTTATAAAGTTTCTTTATTTATAAAAATAGTAAAGGCTTCTTTAAAAACATACTAGTAAGTTTATTTAAATAAATATAAAAAATATCAAGGAGTTAGAGAGATTAAAAAAGAAAAAAAAAAAATAAAAGATAGTAGAAAAGGTAAAATATATAGAACAAGAAAAAGCAAAAAAAGCATTAGAAAAACAGCAATAGTTAATTACTACTATACTTAATACTTTTATTATTAATAATCTAGATAGAGTTAATTTAAACACTTTTTCTTTTTCAGACTAGTTGTTATCTAATACTCTTAGATCTTATCCTAGTAGTTTAAATTCCTAACTAATTCCTATAAGTTATTTTTAGATCTATATCTTTCTCATCTTATAAGATAGTATGGTTCTCTATATTCTAACTTTCAGTCTAGTATTCTTTTAATTTTATATTCTATATTATCTATTTTATTATTAGTATTTTCTAGATTTTTTATTGGTTCAAGTAATAAGATATAAAATATTAGATATATTCATATTTTAGCAGATAGTTAGAATTAATAATTATTATTTTTAAGTTTTTTCACAATTTTAAATAGTCTATATTTAATAGTATTAAATTTATTACTTAATTATTTATTTTTAATATTAAATTTTTTAGATCCTAGTATTTATTATAAAAAGTAAACTCTCTCTCTCTTTTTAAAGATAGATATATCCTCATGCTTTCTATTATAATATCTTTTTATTCTTTTTTCTATTTAGATAATATCTTTTATAATTATACCATGCATCCATTACATGTATAATACTTATAAAATTACTTTATTAGATCTTCCTTTAGTAGATAATATTTTTTATATTATTCTTAAATATCTTTCTAGATTTATAAAATATGGTACTACTTCTATAGAAGTATTTTTTGTATTATTAAATACAAACTATATTAATAGTAATATCTCTACTTAATTATCTTAATTCTAGTCTAGATAATATTATAAATATTATTTAATTATTTATATTATTCTTTTAGTTTATCTATCTATTTATTAATAATTTAATATAGATAGTTAATAATCAATTCTATATACTTTCATAATTATTTCTTAAAACTTTAATATAAATAGTTTATCTTTATTAGAAATAATTTCTTTTAGTAATCTAGTCTATATAAATACTCATTATAGCATAAGTCTTGCATATTACTATATTATAAGATTCTTTAGCACTAGTTTAATAATAATATATTTTATAAGTTAATTAATATTTACTATAGTATTAGTATACTTAATTCTAGTAATCAGATCTTTTAATTCTAGTAATCTTTATATAAAATTAATTATTATATTTTCTTATATAAGATTTAATATCTTAGGTATTTATATTTTTCTATATAGTTAGTAATTAATTAGCTTATTCTAATTATAGCTATTATATTAATTAATATATATTATAACCCTTTATCTTATTTATAGGAAGTAATATTATTATTATATTTTCTTAATAATTCATTTAATTCCTTAGTATCCTTAATATAATAGATCATGGTATTTTTATATAATATTATTAACTATTATTATAAGCATGAGTATAAAGCTATTCCATACTATAAGTCCTTAATCTTATATAGTTTCTTCTTGTTATATTATAATTATAATAATTTTATTTTTTACTATTATAGTTTATAACTATTAATAAAATTCTAATTCTTTAATAGTAATTATTATTACTAGTACTATATTTATATTATATTATAGTCTATCTTCATGCTCAATTAATAGATTTATTTTTAATTATTTAATCTTAATGATATAATCTAGTTATTAGCTTAATACATCTACTATAATATTTTCTTTTTCTTTAATATGCTTAATTCAGAAGTTAAACTTAGCTAATTTTTTAGCTTATCTGATTTATCATCTAACCAACTCCTTAGTTATTATAAAATATTTAAGATTAAGATAATCACTTTATACTATAATCTTATATTTTACTCCTTTAAAATAGTATTACTATTTATTAAATATAATTATTATTATTAATAATTCTTAATTGTAAGTATCATAATTTTATTCTATATTAATAAATTGCCTTAAATAGAAAGCAACTAATATAAACTTTCTATCTTTTTATTGCTTGAGTATAATTCTTAATCTATCTTCTAATATATCTAGTATAATAATTATTAGTAGCTTATAGTTAAATAATATAAGTATTAATAATTTTTTTATTAACTTTTTAATAGCTTTAAAAGTCTTTACTTATTATTTATTTTATAGAAACTTTATTTTTTTTTATAATAGTTCTGTTATTAGTCAAGCTACTTTTAAGTAGTTTAAGAGGTAATATTAAACATAACTACTTACTCCTAAAAATCCTTACATATCCTTAACATTATTTAGCACTAGTTAATTAAAGATTATATCTATTTTTTCTAGTTATATTTTCAGTCCTTCTAGCGTATAGATTATACCTAAATAGTTAACTGTGGTTATATCAAACTCATATTTCTTTATTTTAAAAATTAGTCCTATTTTCATAAGAGTTTCTATTATTTATTTTATATACTCATTATATTCTTTAAGATTCTTTAAAAATATAATAATATTATTAAAATAAATAGTAATAAAAATATTCAAATATTTCTATAAGATATAAGTTATAAATTGAGCAAATTACGCGGGCAGGTTCTTAAGTTTTATTAGCGTAATTAGCTATTTAAATAATCTTTTATCTATTAAAAATATAGTTTTCTAAATATCTCCTTTAAACATTCTTAGATTATAATAGTCCTATTAAATATTAAAAATAGTTATAATCTTTATTTCTTACAAAAAATCCCTTTTTTATTCTTAATGAGATATCTTATTTATATTCTTAATTATTTTATTATTAAGAGATCAGTAATTAATGATTATTCTCTTAATTTTGTTTTTCTTATTAATATATATATCTTTAGCTAAGACTTCTTTATAGCCTAGATATATATATCTTATTTTATTAAATTTATTTATAAACTTATCTTAAACCTTTAGCTTAATAAGTAATTATTATTATTACTTAATTAATAATAATTTAAATCTAGACTTTAAATTAATCTATACTTTAAATTTTTCTAAGTGTTATAGTAATTAGTATTCTTTTTTTATAAATAGCTTAATATATTAGTAGTATTTTTTTAGTAATTTTATTAGAACTTTTTTAAATTTAGTTTTATATTTTTCTTTTAGTTTTTATTATATTTTACTAAGTTCCTTAGTAATCTATTTTATAAGTTTACTAATTTTTTCTTTATATAACCCTACTAATTATTTCTATAAACTTACTTTCTATTCTTAGGAATTTTTCTCTAGTTCACATAACTAATTCTATCACTTAATATTTTTTTATTTTATTTTATAACTAATAACTTACTTCATCTTCAGCAGTTTTAGTTCATCTAAATTAGTTTATTCTAGCCTTAACTCTTCTATTAGGAGATTATTTCCTAATTCTTTCTACAGAGTGATGATTTAGTTTTATTAGTATTTTTCTAGCTTTATATATAGGATAGTATTATTAATTAATATAGTTTCTATTATCTAATTAATTATAAGATTCTATTCTTATAGCTACTTTATTTTAAGTATAATATTAAATATATTAATAGATATAATATCAAAAATTAAGATTATAATATATAATCCTAACTTCAGTAGTATTAAATTAATTTATAATTATTATCCCTAAATAATAAACTTTCTATTTATTTTAATAATAATTATATTTTTCTCTATCTTATATTAAGATAATTATAATTCCTTAACTATTTATTAGCTAATATAGTTATCTATTGCTCCTAAGTCTAATAATATTCTAATCCTCTTTCCTTAAATTTTTATAATAATAATAATTATTTTATATTTCTAATCAATCATTATTGCAATTATTTATAATTAATATTATTAAATATATTATCTTATTAATTTAAAATACTTTTTAATTATATTTTTATCTAACTCATTATAATATCAGCAGTTATCTATTTTGCATATCTATAATAGTAGTATTAAATATTTAGGATATCCACTTTCTTCATATATATATCTACACTCTTGATTTCTTATAAAATATTTATATCTAGATTCTTATATCTTTCTTAGTATCTTTAAATATTATTAGTTAATTTTCTTATTTAATAAATGTATATTATATCTATTATTATAGTAAGTATTTTAATATACTTCTTAGTATAAGTATTCTCTAAGATTTAAATAATTAACACAGATATAGTTACTAGTATATCCTAATTGGCCATTACATAGTTAGTACCTTTTAAATATTAAGATTTATTTATATATTTTAGCAAGATATCTATTAATATTACTATATTATAAACATTTATAATATATCCAAGTATTATAATATTTGCATTTTACTATATAATTTCTCTATATATTATATATTTCTTCCTAGTAGATTATTCTTACTAGTATATAATTATATAGATTATTATCTGATCCCTTTTTCTCCATTTCTTTTAGATTTTTTATTTATAAAGGGTATTATTCCTTTCTAGCATTTTAATATTATTCAATCTTAAATATTTATTAGATATTTTCCTTAATCTATTCTTCTCTTTCTTTACTAATAAATTTTTTTAGTTTTATCTCGTCCAATACTTTCTTAACTTTAGTATAAGGATTTAACAAGATTTCTATTAATTCTCAATTCAGATCTTTATAATTTATTACTATTTCATTATTATTCTAGAACACTAATTAAGTATAAAACGACTTAATTAGTAAGAAATTCTTATAGCTAATCTTACTACTACTATCTTCCAAGTCTTCAGATATATTTCTAAGTAAAGATTTGTATTTATTATCACATAATCCATCCCTTAGGGGCTTATAATTATTATTATACAGCAATACTAGTATATTATTATACACATTTCATATATTTTCATTTATTACCTTGATATTTACTATATCAATCTTTCATCTAGTTCTTACTACTTATTATAAGCTAAATTATTTACTAATTTATTCTTAGATTTATTTTATTTTATATTCTTCTAGAAGTTTATCTTCAATATTTATTTTATTAGTACTATTTTTATCTAAAATTATTATCTAGATAACTATTACCATAAATTACTATTAATTAGCTATTCTATTAACTTTCTTTCTTTTATTATATTTATTAGCAAAATATCCTAATTTTCTATAATTAAAACAAGCTTTTTTCTTAATTAGTTTTTCCTTTTTTTTCTTTATAAAGGTAATATTTATTTATATAATAATATCTTTATCTTAGTCTCTTATTCTTCTTTAAAAAGTATTACTTCTATTTAAATTATTTCTTAGTTTCTATCCTTCTTATTTTATTTATTATATATAAATAATCAAGTCAATTTAAAAGACTACTTCTATTATAGTTTAAAGGATTCCTAGTTATAAGATTATTATAGAGATGCGATCCTTCACATTATCTTTTAAATTATTATAGAATTAATCTTGCAGTCCCTAATTATTCTATTTTAAATTACTAAATACTTATAAGAATCTAGAGATATAATTACTAATAGATCTAAATTATTATACACCTCAGATTCAGTTAATTACACTTAACTCTTTATTAATAATACTTTAAAATTAGTTCAATTTAGCTTTAAAATAGGTATAATTAAAAAATATAGTAATTATCTTAGGGTCTTATTACTTATTATTACTATTATATTAATTAATAATATATAATGTAAATTAGCTTATAGTTTCTTTATTAAAAAAGCTTAATA